>CM016617.1:69974183-71174183 GCA_005393395.2 Gossypium australe
GTTTGGGGCGCTATGGTGCTTAGAGACTTCAGCAAGACTGAAGTTCGAATCACAGTGGCCGCATGGCGTAAAATTTTTATTTGGGCCTTGGCGTTATGAAAGAAGAGGGCTAAGAAGACTTTAAAAGAATATGGTGACGAGTCATGTCACAAAAGGCACCTTGGCCGAGTGGCTGGGGCGCTGGGGAGTTCTCTCCAAGTCTGGAGTTCGAAACCCCTGAACAGCGTTGGGCGTCTTATTTTTGCATTTGGCCATTAATGCGTGCAGGAGCCCAGGGACCGAAAGGTTAAAAGAAATTTGTGATGCGCCTATGACATGAAATGCCCAGTAGTCGAGTGGTTGAAGCGTGGGGGATTTTGCCTCAGGTCTCGGGTTCGAGACCTGGGGGCTGCAGCTGGTTTTATTTTTAGCCGGCATGGGTATGGCCTGCGCACGGGCTCCAAATTTGATGAAGGCATGCTGCCTTTGTTTTGTTTTATTATATTTGTGGTGGAGTATGGAAGGATAATGTTATTATTTTTATTAATATTTTTTTTATAGTAATATGGGATGGTAATGGGAGACTTAATAAACTATGAATAGTTTATATTTTATTTTTATGGAGATGAGAAATAGGATTAAACAATAATGCTTATTGTTTGATGTTAGAAACTATCACATGGGGGGGACGTTGGCCGGCCTTGAAGATGGAGCTAGTGTTGGGCATTTTGGTTAATTAATATTGGTGATGGAAACATGATTAAACAAAGTTTATTTCAATTAGTGGTGGAATTATCACAAAAAAAAAAAATTGAAGTATGGCCGGCCTTGAAGGTAACAAAAGCTTAGCCAAACTCCCTTAGCATGTTTTGTTTTCTTTCCTTTGTGTATGCCGAAATTTTTGCTCCTCTTTCTCTCCTAGGTTTCCTTTGAAGTGGCCGGCTACTCCATCTTTTTCCTCAAGGCTTGGCCGAACTTTGGTGATCATCTAGGTGAAGAAATCGTCGAGGTAAGGGCAACCAACTCTTGTGGCCATGAGTTTTAGGCTTTGGCCGAAAATGGGAGACTCCAAGGGGCTTGGGGTTTCGGTTTTTGAAGAGGCTCTAGGGAGTGTTTTCGGCTAGCTCCTGTTATTTTCTTTCCTTCCATTGTTTGTTTTTCTAAGCTCTTTAACCTCGTCAAATTTGCTTTCTTTTTCCCATTGTAGTCTTAGCCGAATGTTACTTACCACATTGAGCATAGGCCGAATCCACTAAAGGAAGGTGTTGTCGTTTTCAAAGGTTGGTAGCCAACTCTTAGGGGCTTTGAAGGTGTCCTTCGGGTTTCATTTCTTCGAGGTAAGGTGGCAGGGAGATTCGGCTAAGGCCTTAATTATGAATATAGTGTGCATGCCGTTTCTAACGAATATTTTTGGTATGAAGCTCGACAACTCGAGTGGTAACTCCGGGATTTCAGTTCGTGTTGATAAGTAATAGTAAGTTTCGGTCCAAGTATTTCGCGTACGACATATCCTTCGGGATTTTTCTTGATTGATAGCCGAATAGCCTATATTATTATTATTAATTCTGGTGTTGGCCGAATATAGGGCAAGAAATCTAGAGCGATAGATCGATTTTTCGGGCTTTCGTTGTTTGGGATTCACTTAGGCTTGCGTTGATCAGGTGTTGTAAGCTCTTACACACTTTATTAGTAATAATTGTTATTATGATAATATTATAACCTCTCATGTGGTAACTTTGCCTAGCGGGCATAAGCTTGGTTTTCGGGTAAGTTCCCCTATTACTCGATTTACGATATATGTTGTATATGCCATCATATGCTGAAAAATGCTATGCTATATACGATTGCATGATATATGGAATCATGATACTTGTAATATGACCATGATGATGGTGGGATTGATGAGAGGGAGTAATATTCGTGTCGACGGACACCAGTGTTTTGGTAACACATTGTGACTACGGTCACCAGAGGTTTGGTACCTCCAGAGGTTTGGCACCTCATAGCGTCTCGTCCCTGTGGCTTAGTGCCACCGTGGGTTGGCCCCACATTTGAGATACGGGATCGACGCCAGTGATTTGGTATCACACGATGGGTTGGCCCCATCATTTGACTGTGACTTCGGGTCACCAGTGGTTTGGCACCACACGTATTGACGGATATTGTGACTTCGGGTCACCAGTGGTTTGGCACCACCAGTGGTTTGGTACCACACGGGGTAGAAAAGGAGCGTGGATGGCTAGGTTGGGTTGCATAATTGCATGTCATACTAATATCTTGTGTATGAGTGTTATTTTTCGGGTTGGGGATTTACACACTGAGTCTTGGTGACTCACCCCTTCCCATATCATCTTGCAGGTGAGTAGAGCACGGATGCGGGGCCGAGAAGAGCTCGAGGCGGCCATGTTGGTTTTGTGGACTTGAAATTTTATTTTGCCCCGTTTTAAGTTTAATCATTCACTACAATTCGATTGGGTTGTAATATGGCCGCTTATTATTATTCGGATGGTTAGGTAGTTGTTTTTACTTTACTTTATAACTGATGAACTTACGAACGGTTATGCAACTCGGTTAAAAGTAACGTTTTCAAAAAAAAAAAATATAAGTACTTGTACGCGTTTTCAAAAATGCTACCATCGGGTAACGAAATTTTCTAAGCTATTGATCACTCTATTGTTCTAAAATTAAGGGGTCAAATGGTTTTAAAGGAAGAAAGGATTTTCAACTCAATCGGATTTACCAAGTCAACCCACTTGAGTTTTAACGAACACCGTTTTATACCCTTAACAAAATTTTTAATTTCTACTATTAATCCAAACCTTTCAAACTTCTTTTATTCCGTGACATACCAGATCCGGTCATGGCTTGTGGGCCGGGTTTGGGGTGTTACATTTTGGTATGTCCCACTCGGACTCAACGGCAACGAAGACTAACGACAGATATATGGGTTTTGAGATAATAACAACGAAATAAACAGAATTGCAGATACAAAAATAGAAACTTACAATGATAACTACGATATAAGAACTCCAGAAATCGTTACTCCGGGGCTCCTCTGATACCAATTACCGGGGGGAGGGAGGGATATATGCACTAGCGGAAGGGATTATATCGTAGAATAATATTTCACCAGAAGAAGATAGATAATTTACAAAGAGAAAGATCAAGAAAGATTTCTTGATTTCTTAAAAACTCTACTTAGCTATTCTAAAATCCCATTCAGGATTCGATGCCTTTTCTAGGCTACAACAATGCCTATTTATAACAAAATTTCTAAACTAGAATCTAATTACAATTGAAGTCCGAAATAATTGTTCGGATAAGAAAGACTCTAATTTAATTACAATTGAAATCCGCACAGTATGTTGATAAGAATGGCTTCATGATTTTTCCACATAGCCATCTTGATTTGATGGTTGCTTCCACCGTCTTCTGTCAAAATTGTTGTGGTTGCTTTCACGTTTCAATTGCATTAAATGGTTGCTTCCATCATGCATGACATCATTTTTGTCTTTTGGTGGTTTCCTTCTTTTTAAGTCACCGCCAAAATTTTTTCTGGCAATACATGCTGCTTGCATCATTGCTTGCGTCATGACATTGATTGTTGCTTACATCATTGTCTGCGTCATTTGGATGCTGACTGGTTGTCATCTTCCAATTTGCCTTCATCCTTCTTGGATGTTTCTCAGATTCATTTCCTCGATCTCGTCAAGGTGCAATAATTCTGGTGAGGGTGCTGGTGTGTTCCAGTGCTCCCATACTTCTCTGATTTCCGCTGTTAACGGATAATCATCGAGTTCCATCTCTGCTATTTTTGTTAATAACATAATGGCTTCTTCATTGCTTTCTTCCCGGTTTTTTCCGGTGTCGTAAGCTAAAATTCTTCTTCCATCGGTCCAAAACATATAAGTGTCTTGATGGAGAAGGTGCCGAGCCATGCTCATAAGATCAATTCCTGCTTGGACTTGATACTTGTTGAAATTATTATAACACTCATCAATGATTTTTGACAAATGTTCTGGATCTTCTCTTACTGCTGCCAGGGCTTTTCCCGAAAACATAGTATTTATATTCCAAATTTGATAAGGCTGATGAAATTTTTCTTCCTCAGCAATACCAATGAGACTGTTTATCTCAATATGGAAATAATAGACAAAATCATCTATGTTTACAAAATTTGATAGCCGGGATTTGACTATCGCTGGAAAATCTTTTAATAAATCAAAAGAGAGATTTTGGACTGTTATTTCTTTAACAAATCCCCATTCAATACTGGTTATATCAAATGGCTCATGATTTAATCGAAATTTGATAGCAAGAGTTTTTTCTCCCATATCATTTGTAAAAACATGCCTGTGAAAAATATTTCGAAAACGTTTCTAAAAATAGAGCTTGCTGTTTGCAAATGGCTCCTTTTATTTTCGAAAATATTTCTGAAGGTAAAATTTGTCTACATTTGTTATATAGACATTTTCGAAACATCTTATTAATAATAGGAGTGTTTCTCCCTTTCAATAAAATATTGAAATGTATCAAGAAGATTGTTTATCTCCTTAATATCCATATATTCAATTAGGACATCGTCCCAATCTCTATATAATATAGATTTTAATAATAATTCTTCAGATTTTTCTTGAGTTGTTTTTTCAACTAAGAATCTGAGAATTGGGTAAGAGCTTTTCTGAAACTAGCCCTTTGTTCCAAAATATGGTTTTTCCATATCTTGTTTATGAAATGGTAATATTCTGGGGTTAAGCCTGGATTATAAAAATCCTTTAGATTCGAGAATTCAGAGTTTGTTGTTTTTTCAACAAAGCATCTGCATATTTGAGAATTTCAGAATCGGTAGGAGGCTTTTGAGAAAATTGAGAATAATCCACCTGTGTTGGTGAATGTGATCCAATTGGTTGGTTTACCAATGGATATGGTAAATAATATCCCTGGTTAGGATAAATTGTACCTGTGTTGGTGCAGCCATAAATCCTTGTTTAGGAATTATTTTTGCAGGTGCAGCCATAAATCCTTGTTTAGGACTTATAGGTGATTTTCCCTTGTTGGGTTTTTTATGGACAGTTCTCCATCCATCATTTTCTTTTAGAGGTTGTTTACCTCTATCCATAAGGCCTGCTAAGAAAATCAGCAAACATTAGCGAATAATTTTATTATTATCTACTAATGGTGTTTCTATAGAAGTATTTTCTATAGATAATATAACCGATTTCTTATTAATAATAAAAGGTAAATATTGATTTAGAAAATTATTACCTAATAATATGTCTCCATACATATCAGGTAAACATAATAATTTTGGAATTATAAATTTAACATTGTTTATGTAGATTGGTATATTTTTAGCTTTATAATAAACAGTAGTTTTGCTACCATTTATTCCACTAATATTTATTATCTTTTTTACAGGTTTCCAATATCCTTTAGGAAGAATATTCTTTTTACAACTACTGGTTGTAGCTCCTGTATCTAATAAAGCATTTAAAGATATGTTTTATAATCTTTACTATGTAATGTAATTTCAATGTATTTATTGAAATTTGTAATATTATCAATTGAATAATTTATATCTTCTATTCTAGTGTTTCTAGAATTTCTACTTGGTGTAGTAGGAAAAATAGGAATATGAACTGTTTTCATACCTATTGGTGTAGAAGTACTTATATCTTCTTCTTCCTCTGGTTGAGAACTAGAAGGTAATACTAAATTATCATCTGTATTAGTAATCAGATTATTTCTGAAATAAACTTGTCACCGGATGACATGTATTCAATAGTACTTACTGGTTTAGAAGTACTAGCATTATTAGTTTTATCGATTATCCAGTCTTTAGGAATCGATAAATCTTTTAAATGTAATAGCTTTGGTTGAATTTCTGTAGTAAATTTATTGGGCTCAAAAAGCTCAATAATTTTATTATTAATTTCTTTTATTTCAACCTCTGCTGTATTAGTATATTCATTAATAGAAGTCCAGCTGATTGCTAAATCTTCTGCTAAATCACTAATATCAGAATTTTTTGTCTGAATTCTAAGGCAAGACACTCTTCTATTAGAGGGTCTGTTATAGAGATAAAGTAATTTGGTTTTACCTTAAATCCTATAACACCTGTATGTAAATTAGATTGAATTCCTCCAATAAGTGCTTTTATTGGATTTTCAAATCTTTATCTAATAACACTGCTAAAATAGGAACATCATGACCTCTTCTAAATAATGCTCTAATTGTTATCATGATAACTCCTAAATGTATATATCTGACCTGAGGATAGTTTTTTCTAATCCTTTTTATTTTTTCTTTTGTAAATAAGGGGATTTCTGTTAATCCTCCTTTGGTATCTTTAGCTACTGTATTACCACTAATTTTTTCTATGTGTCTTTTTGACCATATTTTAAACTTAGAAATTTTATATTTTCTTCTTTAGAAATATGATTTTTATTGATTTTTTCAATTATATCATCAGAGAAATCAATTTCTTCTCCAATTATATTTCCTAACTTAATATCCTGTTGTTCAGAATTAGGAATTTCTTCTAAATGTTTATTAGAACTATTTCCCAACATAAAGATATATTCATCAGAATCTGTATCAGACTCTGTTTCTGATAATAATTCATATAATATTTCAGTAGGATTTATTTCCTCACTAAAACAAATTTCTAAATCTTGTTCTTCAAGATTTTTAATCATTTTTCTAGCGCTTTTGCCTTTGTTAGGACAAAATGTTGCTATATGACCTTCTTCGTCACAATAAAACATTTACATATTTGTTTTTTAGTATTTTTAGAAGTTTTTTCTTCTAACGAATTTTTTCTTTTTATTAGCATGATCTTTATTTCCTGGTTTCCATTTAGCTAATTTATATTTTTTATTGTATTTTTTATAGGTTTTCGGACGTATGGAATTACATCCAAATTCCCATTCTCCTTCTAACATTTTTGTACAATATTTATGACTTAATTTATTCTTGACTTGTTTAGCCGCTTTACTCTGTAAGCAATGTAATAGAATTCTTTCTTTAGCGAAATTAATCCTATTACCTATTGTATCTATGTCTCCTATTTCTTTATTATCATTACTATGTTTTATAATGAAAGATGCATATTTGTTTATACAAATTTCATCCCAAGGTGGGGGTAATTTATGGAAATATTGATTTCTCCAAAATCTACACTTTCGTTTTTTAATTTTTGATATTCATGTAGAAATTTCTTAGAGAATTCGTCTAAATATCTAATATCACATAATTTTAATTTTGACAAGGTATAGCTGGATTGACTATCCTGATCTTTTTTATTAGTATAACCACAAAATTCTATTTTTAGAATTGAGGTTAATCCTTTTAATAGGTCTTTAGGAGAACTTATTTGATTAATAAGTTGACCCTTTTGTTCTCTTCCTTTCTCAGATTCTTCCCAGCGTCTGAGAAATTGTAGAACATCACCTTGAAAAGTTCCAACAAAATAGTTTAAAAACTTTTCTTTTGACCATATCGTACTGTTGTTGTTTACAAAATAGTCATGGATTGTGCCTAATCATCTATGATTTTTTCATAATCTGACAAAGGAATATTTGTTAAGTCTAAATATATTCCTCCTTGAGCAACATTTCTTTATTAAGGTCTCCTACAGTGTAAGGTATAGGTGTAGGTTGACTAGTTTCTCCTGGTGTTTCCAGTTTTATATCATTAGTAGCTATATTTTCTATTTTATTACCTAATATTTTTGTTGTATTTTCAACAATTTCGTGATCCTCATTTATTTGAAGATCTGAGTCTAATTTTCTTTTACCATAAAGATCTTTTTTATCAATTTCCCAAGGTTTAGGTATTATATAATCATCTGGATCTGTGGGTTCAGTATCCATAGGTTCAGGGATTTCTATATTTTCTTCTGTTGAAGTGTTTTCTTCATCAGAATTATGACTCGTAACATTAATATTATCTTCTGAATTATCAGAATTACTAGTAGTATCATCATACTCTATCATATAATGATAATTATATTTTTCAAACAAATCTTTATGTTTTTCATAAAGTTCTTCTATTAATTTTAGATATTCAACTCTTTCAAGATTATCTTCCGTTTTAGAAAATTGGTTTTTCCAATGTTCTATTAAAGTTTTATAAGAGTCAAAATCATATTTTTCTTGTTTTTTATCTTTTTCTCTTTTTTCTTTTGTTTTTTGTTTTTTATTATTATTATTATTATTATTAGTTGAAGATTCATCCGAAGACTCATCCTCATCTGATAAAACTAAAATAGTATTACTATTACCGTAATATAAAGGTCCTAAATTTAAGTCTGATTCTATATTACTATTACTAATAATCTGATCTAATTTATTATTAACATCGGATAATAACTCTTTAGACTTGCTATTCAAATCTAAATTTGTTACTTCTCCCATATTATCTATTTTTTCTTCTACTTTACTAACCTTAGTATATAATCTATTAAAATATATGGACGTCATATCTATTAAACTATTGATACCTTTACTAAGAGCCGAAATATTATTTTCATTCTTAGAGTCTATATGCATAGTATGATTACAAGTTTTATCTTGATATAAACAATCCATTTTTTTTTTTCATTATTATTATCCCTGGTACCTAAACCTTCTGTGTCTTAACGTCCTCACAAAGCCAACAACGTCCCACTCGGACTCAACGGCAACGAAGACTAACGACAGATATATGGGTTTTGAGATAATAACAGCGAAATAAACAGAATTGCAGATACAAAGATAGAAACTTACAATGATAACTACGATATAAGAACTCCAGAAATCGTTACTCCGGGGCTCCTCTGATACCAATTACCGGGGGGAGGGAGGGATATGCACTAGCGGAAGGGATTATATCGTAGAATAATATTTCACAAGAAGAAAATAGATAATTTACAAAAAGAAAGATCAAGAAAGATTTCTTGATTTCTTAAAAACTCTACTTAGCTATTCTAAAATCCCATTCAGGATTCGATGCCTTTTCCAGGCTACAACAATGCCTATTTATAACAAAATTTCTAAACTAGAATCTAATTACAATTGAAGTCCGAAATAATTGTTCGGATAAGAATAGACTCTAATTTAATTACAATTGAAATCCGCACAGTATGTTGATAAGAATGGCTTCATGATTTTTCCACGTAGCCATCTTGATTTGATGGTTGCTTCCACCGTCTTCTGTCAAAATTGTTGTGGTTGCTTCCACGTTTCAATTGCATTAAATGGTTGCTTCCATCATGCATGACATCATTTTGTCTTTTGGTGGTTTCCTTCTTTTTAAGTCATCGCCAAAAATTTTTTCTGGCAATACATGCTGCTTGCATCATTGCTTGCGTCATGACATTGATTGTTGCTTACATCATTGTCTGCGTCATTTGGATGCTGACTGGTTGTCATCTTCCAATTTGCCTTCATCCTTCTTGGATGTTTCTCAGATTCATTTCCTCGATCTCGTCAAGGTGCAATGATTCTGGTGACGGTGCTGGTGTGTTCCAGTGCTCCCATACTTCTCTGATTTCCGCTGTTAACAGATAATCATCGAGTTCCATCTCTGCTATTTTTGTTAATAACATAATGGCTTCTTCATTGCTTTCTTCCCGGTTTTTTCCGGTGTCGTAAGCTAAAATTCTTCTTCCATCGGTCTAAAACATATAAGTGTCTTGATGGAGAAGGTGCCGAGCCATGCTCATAAGATCAATTCCTGCTTGGACTTGATACTTGTTGAAATTATTATAACACTCATCAATGATTTTTGACAAATGTTCTGGATCTTCTCTTACTGCTGCCAGGGCTTTTCCCGAAAACATAGTATTTATATTCCAAATTTGATAAGGCTGATGAAATTTTTCTTCCTCAGCAATACCAATGAGACTGTTTATCTCAATATGGAAGTAATAGACAAAATCGTCTATGTTTACAAAATTTGATAGCCGGGATTTGACTATTGCTGGAAATCTTTTAATAAATCAAAAGAGAGATTTTGGACTGTTATTTCTTTAACAAATCCCCATTCAATACTGGTTATATCAAATGGCTCATGATTTAATCGAAATTTGATAGCAGGAGTTTTTTCTCCCATATCATTTGTAAAAACATATGCCTGTGAAAAATATTTCGAAAACGTTTCTAAAAGTAGAGCTTGCTGTTTGCAAATAACTCCTTTTATTTTCGAAAATATTCTGAGGGTAAAATTTGTCTACATTTGTTATATAGACATTTTCGAAACATCTTATTAATAATAGGAGTGTTTCTCCCTTTATCAATAAAATATTGAAATGTATCAAGAAGATTGTTTATCTCCTTAATATCCATATATTCAATTAGGACATCATCCCAATCTCTATATAATATAGATTTTAATAATAATTCTTCAGATTTTTCTTGAGTTGTTTTTTCAACTAAGAATTCTGAGAATTGGCTAAGAGCTTTTCTGAAACTAGCCCTTTGTTCCAAAATATGGTTTTTCCATATCTTGTTTATGAAATGGTAATATTCTGGGGTTAAGCCTGGATTATAAAAATCCTTTAGACTCGAGAATTCAGAGTTTTGTTGTTTTTTCAACAAAGCATCTGCATATTTGAGAACTTCAGAATCGGAAGGAGGCTTTTGAGAAAATTGAGAATAATCCACCTGTGTTGGTGAATGTGATCCAATTGGTTGGTTTACCAATGGATATGGTAAATAATATCCCTGGTTAGGATAAAATTGTACCTGTGTTGGTGCAGCCATAAATCCTTGTTTAGGAATTATTTTTGCAGGTGCAGCCATAAATCCTTGTTTAGGAATTATAGGTGATTGTAATATCCTAAATTAGGGGCTGTGCGTTGGAGCCAAATTCACGAGTCGATAGGCCTTAAGAAGTGTTTTCATGTGTTTTAGGGGTTTTTAAAGCTCGAGGATAAAAAGGGGCTATTTGGGAAATTTTGGAAATTTTGGGTCAAAAGTGAAATTGGGCGATGGAAGGCTTAAAAGAATATTTTGAGCGTTAGTGGACATGAAAGTCCAGGTGAAAGAGTGGCTATGTGCGCAAGGGGTGATTTCGGCTTAGAGGTCGGGGGTTCGAGCCCTATAGATCGCGCGTGATGCGGTTTATTCTTCATTTTAGCGCTCAGACCTGGGAACTGGCAAGGTAAGGTTTAAAAGAAACGTGTGACGAATTATAGCATGAAAGTCTTAGTAGCGGAACTGGCAGAACGTGAGGGGAAGCTCCCTCAGGTCTCGGGTTCGAGACCTGGGACAGCGCCGAATGTTTCTTTTTGGGTTTCTTTTTTTTTTTCAGGTGTGGAATAAATGCCTTGCATGGCACATGCAAGCATGCACGCATGCAGCACCCACGCATGAAGCACAAGGGTTGCTTCTTCTTTTTATATTTTTGAAGCATGGGGCTTCAACCTTTTATTTATTATTTTTATTTAGTTGCAGGAGCATGGCAATGAACCATTATTTGTATTATTTGTATTATTTTTATAATTGCCTAGAACGACGGGATAATATATAATATATATATCTATATATTATCATTTTATTCTATAATATTATTATTAATATGCAAGGATGAATTTTAGTTTTGGGAAAGGGCTGCACGCGTGAACAAAGCTTCATGGGGCACTGCTTATTACTATTTCCTTTTATTATATTTTATTTTTATTAATTTATTTAGGGAAGCATGGTTTTATTTTATTATTATTATTTTAACTTCTATTATTGTTATATGCGTGGGGTATATATATGGGGAATAGTTTGGTTTTTTATTTTATTATAAATGGTGATGGGAAAGTTTATATATACATAATTATTATTATTATTATTATTATTATTATTTTTATTATCATTATTATTATTATTAGTTTACGCATAAGAGGTATGGAGCCTTATTCTCTATTCTTTTTATTGTTATTTATTTTGTTATGGTAAGGTTGAAGTTAGCAAAAGAGAGAGCTTGACCGTGGAAGCATGAGGCTTCAAACTTTTATTTTTTTGTTTTATTATTTTATTAAATGGTGGGTCTTATTATTATTATTATTATTATGCTTAGGAAGGGCTAGTTAACTATTTTCATATTATTCTTTTGGTGATGGGAGCCATCACATGGGTGCTTGGCCGATTGTGCCTTGGGGTGGGTAGTTGATTGATATATATATATATATATATATATATATTATTTATTATTATTATTATTATTATTATTATTATTATTATTATTATTTTAATGTATTGGAATGGGTAAGGTGAAGGAATTGGTATTTGAATTTAGCAAAGAGAGGGGCGTGGCCGGCCATGACATGGCAAGCTTGGACATTAGCCTTTTATTTATTTTATAATGCATAGAAAATGATGAGCTATGGGTTGTATTTTAGTTTATTTTTATTATGGATGAATGATGGAATAATGATAATTATTATTATTATTATTTTATTATTATTATTATTATTATTATTATTATTATTACTATTATTTTAAGTTTTATTATTGTTATATGCGTGAGGCATGGGAGTTCTATTATTATTATAGTATGGATTACATTTGTTTGTTTGCTTATTATATTATTGTGGAAAAAGGATTTGAATATTCGGTAATGGACTAAACAATAGTAATTGAAGTTTGAACTTAGCAGATGGGAAGCATGGCCGTTGGGAAGTTTGGGCATCAATCCTTTGTTTATTAGAGGATGGATAAGATGGAGGAATAAGGAATAAACAATGTATTATTCCTTCAAGGATGATGGGTTTTTGCTTTAGGGAAGGGAATGTGCAGCTTGGAGATTAGCAAGGCATGGCCGGCCTTGGCATTTGGAGCATGGCCAAAATTCTGATTTTTGTTTTCTTTGCATTTGGAGTATGAATGTGGGAAAAGAGAGAGGAGTTGGCGGCCTTGTGGTTGACAAGGATGCATGGCCGATTTCCTTATTCCATTTTGGGGAGCTTGGCCGAATTTGAAGCATAAGAATTTCTCTTCTATCCTTTGAGTGTTGGCCGAAATAATAAGGAAAGAAATGGAACTTGATCGGCTTTGGTTTTGAGGAAGGAGCATGGCCGGAATGTCTCATTTTCTTGCCATTTTTTTGTTTAAACGATTTTGGGAGAATTGAAAAGGCTTGTATTTTCGGTTTATGCTTGGTGCTAGCTAAATGTCCTCCTTCCAAAACAGTTCTTCTTCATCCTTGTGTTTTACCAAAGTTGCATTTGAGTTCTTTGGACAAAAGCCGAAGGTTAGACCTCTTTTATGCATTGCTTTTCTTCTTCAATCACATCTTTTCTTTTATTTTACTTTGATTAAATCAAGCCTCTCTTAAAGTGCCATTGTCAAATATTCTACTACAATTGAGGGGCCATAGCCGAATCTTTGTTCTGAAAGTGCTATCGACTACGTTTCCTTTTGTATGTGTCAGCGCTAAGGTGCATTAGAGGAACTCCCGGGATTTGGAATATCAAGGTAAATGGGTTGTAGTTTCGGCCAAGGGCCATGTTCTTGGTTTTATGTGTTAAACCGTTTCTAACCAGTTGCTTAACAGTGATTTCGACAACCCATATTCAAGAGGTGGTTCCCGGGAGTTAGTTAATAAGCAAGGTAAGGGTAGTATTCGGCTCAAGGCACTTTTTAATACTTGTTGGTCAAGGGCCGAGATTAATGTGGTATTATTTCAGGATTTCGACAGGTTGTAGGAGCAACCGGGATTCAAGTTTACTTCGGTAAGTAAGCTTTCGGGATTCGAGATCGTTTTGGCATGGGCTTTTGATAAGTTTAGATTGGGTTGATTTTTGGTTATAGCTTAGTAACTAATGTGTTATGCTTATTAAGTGTTGATGGAGGCAAATATCAGTCAAGGAATTCATGGGATAGCCCTCATCCCCAAGTTTAAAAGGAGAGCTATCTCGGCTGTGCGAGATTGGCCACCGGGATGTGAGCCAGCATCCGAACAACAGCGTAGGCAAGTAGCCGTAGTATCGCTTAAGGATAGCTTCGGGATTGAGGGCATAACATTGTTCGTGATCAGGTGCGTAGTTATCGCACTGTACTCTTGCTTGTTCATATGTGTTATTTGTAAATATACATGTTGTGCATGTTAGCCGAATAAGGGCTAAGATGTTGGATACCCAAGTTGGGTGATCGTTCGATCAGGTGTGTAAGCTCTTACACACTTTATTAGTACAAATTGTTGTTATAATGACATTATATCACCTATCATGTAGTATCTTTGCCTTGTGGGCATAAGCTTGGTTTTCGGGTAAGTCCCCTACTACTCGAGCTATGATATATCTTGTGTATGCCATCATATGCTGTTAAATGCTATGCTATATACAAATGCATGATATATGGGATCATGATACTTGTTATGTGAGCATGATGATGTGGGATAAATGAGTGGAGGGGGCAGTGATATTCGTGTCGACGGACACCAGTGTTTTGGTAACACATTGTGACTACGGTCACCAGAGGTTTGGTACCTCCAGAGGTTTGGCACCTCATAGCATCTCGTCCCTGTGGCTTAGTACCACCGTGGGTTGGCCCCACTATGAGATACGGGATCGACGCCAGTGATTTGGTATCACACGATGGGTTGGCCCCATCATTTGATTGTGACTTCGGGTCACCAGTGGTTTGGCACCACCAGTGGTTTGGCACCACACGTATTGACGGATATTGTGACTTTAAGTCACCAGTGGTTTGGCACCACACGTATTGACGGATATCGTGACTTTAAGTCACCAGTGGTTTGGCACCACCAGTGGTTTGATACCACACGGGGTAGAAAAAGGAGTATGGATGGCTAGGTTGGGCTTCATAATTGCATATTCATGTATATGTTTGTTATATGTTTGTTCTGTGGATATGGGCTAAGCCCGTATGTGGGGACATGTGTATCAATTACGCACTGAGTCTTGGTGACTCACCCCTTTCCCTATCTTTTCAGGTGAGTCGATCGCGGAGACGGAGCCGGAGAGGACTCGAGGTGGCCATGCTTGTTCCTCAGTTTAGAAGTCTTATTTCGTACATTAAAGTTTACTATTTACAAAAATTCGATTGGGTTGTAACATGGCCGCTTATTATTTTATTACTATTCGTATGATTAAGTAGTTTTTACCTTATTTCTAACGAACTTATGAACTGTTAAGCGAATCGGTAAAAGCGACGTTTTCAAAATTAATACTCGTATGCGTTTTTAAAGACGTTACCATCGGGTGGCAAAATTTTACCAAGTTATTAATAACCCCGATACTTCTAAAAATCTAAATAATCAAATGATTTCAAAGGAAAAGAAAAAGTTTTCAACCCCATCGTGTTTATCAAACCAAACTATCTAGGTTCTAGCAAATGCCGTTTTATACCCTTAACAAATTTTTAAATTTTCTACTATTAGTCCAAACCTTCCGAATCTTACAAAAAGTTTTTACTCCATGACATACCAGATCCGGTCAGGGCTTGCGGGCCGGGTTTGGGGTGTTACAAGTTGGTATCAGAGCCCGGTTCAAAAACTCGGCTTTGGGGGCCCAAGGCCCAAAAATGTTTTCTTGATAGTCTTTTGTGGGATATTATGAAAATGGTTTGTTTTAAACAGCATGGCACCGAGTCTCCGGCACCGATCCGCTCGGGTAAGTACCTCTGACTATTGAGGTGATATGAATATGTCTCTGTTTATGAGCATGAATGCGACTCTCTGTATTAAAGTAGCGAACTTGAACTGAGCCCTTGTGTGATCGAAAGAACCACTTCTAAATACTTTATTTCATAAAATTGTTCGCGATTAATCAGTGGAACACATTGTATAATGCATAAAACTTTTAAGTCAGATTGTGCGATAAGAGATGAGTCCTAAAGGACATGATCGAGGCAAAATGGCCGTACCGGAACTCGTTAGATCAGGTCAAGGGTTGATAATAAGGTATCACCTCCACCACCAACCCTTGATAATGAGCAGCAAGATCAGACGAGGGATAATGCTGTATTGCGCTGCGAGTTTTAGAGATGGTGGTTGGAGAAGGAGAAATATGAGAGCTCGAAAATCTGTTCCCGAGCGACTTCGAGCCAATGGAGCGGAGTTGTTCCGTGGTGTATCCGGCGTGGCACCTAGTAAGGCTGAATATTGGTTGAAAGCAACCGAGCGAATTATGGATGAGCTCGATTTGAGCCGAAGGAAAAAGTGAAAGAAATGGTGGCTCACGGTTCGGGATAGTGTCACAGCTGAAGACCTCACTTGGGAGTATGTCAAGACGGCGTACCAGAAGAAGTATGTCGGTACTCACTACATTGATGCACAGAGGAAGGCATTTTTGGGGCTGGTTCAAGGGAACAAGTCCGTGGCGGAATACGAGGCTGAATTCCTAAGGTTAAGCCGATATGCTCGAGGGGTAATTGCTTCGGAGCATGAACGATGTGTCCGGTTCGAGGACGGATTAAGGGACGACCTAAGATTATTGGTAGCCCCGCATCAGGAACGGGAGTTCGCGGTGTTAGTCGAAAAGCTAAGGTAGCTGAAGGGATTAAGGACTCGATGAGACAAAGCAGAGATAAGGATAGGAACCGGGATAGGAGAGATTTTGGATCGTCTGAATCGTTTGAGGGTCTTTGGAAAAGACCAAAGATTGAAAATTTTGCTCGTGTGACTAAGCCAGCTGTGGGAAATCGGAGCTGTCCATGTGCTCAGTGTGGAAGGTATCATGACGGCAGGTGTTGGAACCGGAATCAAAGATGTTTTAGGTGAAAATTTAAGTCTCACTTGATTAAAGACTGTCCTCAAGTGATGGAAAGGGCGCGAAGTCAAGGACATGGAACTTCAAGCTGAGATGTTAAAGGCTTGGATGCGAGGCCCGAGGATGTGATAGTAGGTGAGTTTCTTGTTATGGAATATCTTTTATTATATGGGTTTTATAAGATCGGTTCATACTTGTACTATTGGTGAAGTGCTTGAACATTGGATGTGAGCTTAGAAACTGTGCTTAGAAGGTAAGATAGTTCGTGTTTGTATGCTAGTGGAGTATGGAACTTTGAATTTGAATCTCGGGATAGTATATAAGGAATGTGTTAGTTTTGTAGAATCAGAGTGCGCAGCATAAGCGTAGTGCAGTGAATTGGAATGTGCGGATGTTCGTTTGTGAGCAATTTCGAGGACGAAATTGTTTTAAGGGGGCTAGATTTGTAATATCCTAAATTAGGGGCTGTGCGTTGGAGCCAAATTCACGAGTCGATAGGCCTTAAGAATTGTTTTCATGTGTTTTAGGGGTTTTTAAAGCTCGAGGATAAAAAGGGGCTATTTTGGAAATTTTGGAAATTTTGGGTCAAAAGTGAAATTGGGCGATGGAAGGCTTAAAAGAATATTTTGAGCGTTAGTGGACATAAAAGTCCAGGTGGAAGAGTGGCTATGTGCGCAAGGGGTGATTTCGGCTTAGAGGTCGGGGGTTCGAGCCCTATAGATCGCGCGTGATGCGTTTTATTCTTCATTTTAGCTCTCAGACCTGGGAACTGGCAAGGTAAGGTTTAAAAGAAACGTGCGACGAATTATAGCATGAAAGTCTTAGTAGCGGAACTGGCAGAACGTGAGGGGAAGCTCCCTCAGGTCTCGGGTTCGAGACCTGGGACAGCGCCGAATGTTTCTTTTTGGGTTTCTTTTTTTTTCAGGTGTGGAATAAATGCCTTGCATGGCACATGCAAGCATGCACGCATGCAGCACCCACGCATGAAGCACAAGGGTTGCTTCTTCTTTTTATATTTTTGAAGCATGGGGCTTCAACCTTTTATTTATTATTTTTATTTAGTTGCAGGAGCATGGCAATGAACCATTATTTGTATTATTTGTATTGTTTTTATAATTGCCTAGAACGACGGGATAATATATATATATATATCTATATATTATCATTTTATTCTATAATATTATTATTAATATGCAAGGATGAATTTTAGTTTTGGGAAAGGGCTGCACGCGTGAACAATGCTTCATGGGGCACTGCTTATTACTATTTCCTTTTATTATATTTTATTTTTATTAATTTATTTAGGGAAGCATGGTTTTATTTTATTATTATTATTTTAACTTCTATTATTGTTATATGCGTGGGGTATATATATGGGGAATAGTTTGGTTTTTTATTTTATTATAAATGGTGATGGGAAAGTTTATATATACATAATTATTATTATTATTATTATTATTATTATTATCATTATTATTATTATTAGTTTACGCATAAGAGGTATGGAGCCTTATTCTCTATTCTTTTTATTGTTATTTATTTTGTTATGGTAAGGTTGAAGTTAGCAAAAGAGAGAGCTTGACCGTGGAAGCATGAGGCTTCAAACTTTTATTTTTTTGTTTTATTATTTTATTAAATGGTGGGTCTTATTATTATTATTATTATTATTATGCTTAGGATGGGCTAGTTAACTATTTTCATATTATTCTTTTGGTGATGGGAGCCATCACATGGGTGCTTGGCCGATTGTGCCTTGGGGTGGGTAGTTGATTGATATATATATATTTATATTATTATTATATTATTATTATTATTATTATTATTTTAATGTATTGGAATGGGTAAGGTGAAGGAATTGGTATTTGAATTTAGCAAAGAGAGGGGCGTGGCCGGCCATGACATGGCAAGCTTGGACATTAGCCTTTTATTTATTTTATAATGCATAGAAAATGATGAGCTATGGGTTGTATTTTAGTTTATTTTTATTATGGATGAATGATGGAATAATGATAATAATAATTATTATTATTATTATTATTATTATTATTATTATTACTAT
The DNA here is from genome assembly GCA_005393395.2 of Gossypium australe. NCBI lineage: Eukaryota > Viridiplantae > Streptophyta > Magnoliopsida > Malvales > Malvaceae > Gossypium > Gossypium australe. The sequence continues at coordinate 69,992,927 of CM016617.1, forward strand.
TATTTTAAGTTTTATTATTGTTATATGCGTGAGGCATGGGAGTTCTATTATTATTATAGTATGGATTACATTTGTTTGTTTGCTTATTATATTATTGTGGAAAAAGGATTTGAATATTCGGTAATGGACTAAACAATAGTAATTGAAGTTTGAACTTAGCAGATGGGAAGCATGGCCGTTGGGAAGTTTGGGCATTAATCCTTTGTTTATTAGAGGATGGATAAGATGGAGGAATAAGGAATAAACAATGTATTATTCCTTCAAGGATGATGGGTTTTTGCTTTGGGGAAGGGAATGTGCAGCTTGGAGATTAGCAAGGCATGGCCGGCCTTGGCATTTGGAGCATGGCCAAAATTCTGATTTTTGTTTTCTTTGCATTTGGAGTATGAATGTGGGAAAAGAGAGAGGAGTTGGCGGCCTTGTGGTTGACAAGGATGCATGGCCGATTTCCTTATTGCATTTTGGGGAGCTTGGCCGAATTTGAAGCATAGGAATTTCTCTTCTATCCTTTGAGTGTTGGCCGAAATAATAAGGAAAGAAATGGAACTTGATCGGCTTTGGTTTTGAGGAAGGAGCATGGCCGGAATGTCTCATTTTCTTGCCATTTTTTTGTTTAAACGATTTTGGGAGAATTGAAAAGGCTTGTATTTTCGGTTTATGCTTGGTGCTAGCTAAATGTCCTCCTTCCAAAACCGTTCTTCTTCATCCTTGTGTTTTACCAAAGTTGCATTTGAGTTCTTTGGACAAAAGCCGAAGGTTAGACCTCTTTTATGCATTGCTTTTCTTCTTCAATCACATCTTTTCTTTTATTTTACTTTGATTAAATCAAGCCTCTCTTAAAGTGCCATTGTCAAATATTCTACTACAATTGAGGGGCCATAGCCGAATCTTTGTTCTGAAAGTGCTATCGACTACGTTTCCTTTTGCATGTGTCAGCGCTAAGGTGCATTAGGGGAACTCCCGGGATTTGGAATATCAAGGTAAATGGGTTGTAGTTTCGGCCAAGGGCCATGTTCTTGGTTTTATGTGTTAAATCGTTTCTAACCAGTTGCTTAACAGTGATTTCGACAACCCATATTCAAGAGGTGGTTCTCGGGAGTTAGTTAATAAGCAAGGTAAGGGTAGTATTCGGCTCAAGGCACTTTTTAATACTTGTTGGTCAAGGGCCGAGATTAATGTGGTATTATTTCAGGATTTCGACAGGTTGTAGGAGCAACCGGGATTCAAGTTTACTTCGGTAAGTAAGCTTTCGGGAATCGAGATCGTTTTGGCATGGGCTTTTGATAAGTTTAGATTGGGTTGATTTTTGGTTATAGCTTAGTAACTAATGTGTTATGCTTATTAAGTGTTGCTGGAGGCAAATATCAGTCAAGGAATTCATGGGATAGCCCCCATCCCCAAGTTTAAAAGGAGAGCTATCTCGGCTGTGCGAGATTGGCCACCGGGATGTGGGCCAGCATCCGAACAACAGCGTAGGCAAGTAGCCGTAGTATCGCTTAAGGATAGCTTCGGGATTGAGGGCATAACATTGTTCGTGATCAGGTGCGTAGTTATCGCACTGTACTCTTGCTTGTTCATATGTGTTATTTGTAAATATACATGTTGTGCATGTTAGCCGAATAAGGGCTAAGATGTTGGATACCCAAGTTGGGTGATCGTTCGATCAGGTGTGTAAGCTCTTACACACTTTATTAGTACAAATTGTTGTTATAATGACATTATATCACCTATCATGTAGTATCTTTGCCTTGTGGGCATAAGCTTGGTTTTCGGGTAAGTCCCCTACTACTCGAGCTATGATATATCTTGTGTATGCCATCATATGCTGTTAAATGCTATGCTATATACAAATGCATGATATATGGGATCATGATACTTGTTATGTGAGCATGATGATGTGGGATAAATGAGTGGAGGGGGCAGTGATATTCGTGTCGACGGACACCAGTGTTTTGGTAACACATTGTGACTACGGTCACCAGAGGTTTGGTACCTCCAGAGGTTTGGCACCTCATAGCGTCTCGTCCCTGTGGCTTAGTACCACCGTGGGTTGGCCCCACTATGAGATACGGGATCGACGCCAGTGATTTGGTATCACACGATGGGTTGGCCCCATCATTTGATTGTGACTTCGGGTCACCAGTGGTTTGGCACCACCAGTGGTTTGGCACCACACGTATTGACGGATATTGTGACTTTAAGTCACCAGTGGTTTGGCACCACACGTATTGACGGATATCGTGACTTTAAGTCACCAGTGGTTTGGCACCACCAGTGGTTTGGTACCACACGGGGTAGAAAAAGGAGTATGGATGGCTAGGTTGGGCTTCATAATTACATATTCATGTATATGTTTGTTCTGTGGATATGGGCTAAGCCCGTATGTGGGGACATGTGTATTAATTACGCACTGAGTCTTGGTGACTCACCCCTTTCCCTATCTTTTCAGGTGAGTCGATCGCGGAGACGGAGCCGGAGAGGACTCGAGGTGGCCATGCTTGTTCCTCAGTTTAGAAGTCTTATTTCGTACATTAAAGTTTACTATTTACAAAAATTCGATTGGGTTGTAACATGGCCGCTTATTATTTTATTACTATTCGTATGATTAAGTAGTTTTTACCTTATTTCTAACGAACTTATGAACTGTTAAGCGAATCGGTAAAAGCGACGTTTTCAAAATTAATACTCGTATGCGTTTTTAAAGACGTTACCATCGGGTGGCAAAATTTTACCAAGTTATCAATAACCCCGATACTTCTAAAAATCTAAATAATCAAATGATTTCAAAGGAAAAGAAAAAGTTTTCAACCCCATCGTGTTTATCAAACCAAACTATCTAGGTTCTAGCAAATGCCGTTTTATACCCTTAACAAATTTTTAAATTTTCTACTATTAGTCCAAACCTTCCGAATCTTACAAAAAGTTTTTACTCCGTGACATACCAGATCCGGTCAGGGCTTGCGGGCCAGGTTTGGGGTGTTACAGTGATTTTCCCTTGTTGGGTTTTTTATGGATAGTTCTCCATCCATCATTTTCTTTTAGAGGTTGTTTACCTCTATCCATAAGGCCTGCTAAGAAAATCAGCAATCATATTATTAGTACCTTTTATGTATATAACTTCAAAATTGAATTGGCATAATTCATTATACCATCTAATCCTTCTAGGTACTGTTTCTAAACTTTTGTTAGTAAGAAACTGTTTAACAGCTTGATTATCGGTTTTAATAATAAAATTTTCTGGTGCTAAATATATTAGGAATTTTTTTATTCCTTTTTTTATGCTAATAGTTCTTTTTCATAAATAGCATAATTAATTTCGTTTGGTTTAAACTTTCCAGAACTATATCCACAAATTAATTCTTCATTAGCCATTGTTTTGGCTTTTAATACACATCCCCAATTTCTTTCTGAGGCATCTGTTTCTAGAATTAATTTATCACCTTGTTTAGGTAAATAAACTTTTGGAATATAATTTATTTCAGACTTTATTTGTTTTATAATGTCTGAATCTTTGTTAGACCACTCAAAAGGTTTGTCCTTTTTGAGTTTTTCATATAACTCATCTAGTTTTTTAGACAAGTTAGGGAAGAAATTTCTGCCATAATTAACAATTCCTAGAAATTGTTGAAGTTGTTTTTTATCAACAATTTTTTCAGGGAATTCTTTTATTTTAACAATAATATGATCTTGGAGTTTAAGACCATCAGATGATAATATTAATCCTAAGAATTCTATTTCAGTTTTTTCTAATTCTATTTTCTTAGGGCTTAATATTATTCCATGTTTTATAAACTCTCTAGCTATAATATTTAGATGTTTTCTATGATTTTCCAGTGTTTCTGAAAAAATTAGAATATCATCTATATATACAACACAGAATTTTTTATATTTTTTAAATATAGAGTCCATCCATCTTTGGAAGACTTGAGGTGCATTACAAAGTCCAAATGGCATTACTCTCCATTAGTAATGACCATTAGGTGCACTGAAGGCTGTTAATGGTCTAGATTCTTCTGTTAACATGATTTGCCAGAAACCAGACTTACAGTCAAATTTACTAAAATATTTTGCTTGTTTAGCTTGATTTATTAAAACTTCCTTTCTTGGAATAAAATATCCATCAAAAATAGTATTTTGATTTAATCTTTTATAATTTATAACCATCCTAGCTTTTCCTCTCTTTATCTCTACATGGTTTCTTACCATGAAGGTAGGACTAGAATGTGGACTAGTAGTTTCTTCTATTAATCCTTTATCCAATAATTCCTTTATTTGTATATCAAATTCATCTATATCTTGTTTAGTATAGATCATAGGTTTTACTCTAATAATTTTATTGGGGTTTTCCAATTTTATGGTACAATATCTAGGACTATTTTTCCATAATTTTAATGGTTCTTCACTAAAATTATTTTCTAATATCTTAAACAACCAATGATTAGTATCTAGTTGTTTTATTTGTTCATTCTTAGGAGGTGTAAAGTCCTGATCACATATATATTTATGATTTTCTACCAAAGGTACTTCTACCGAAGTATTTTCAGTAGTTAGTACTACAAAATTTTTATCAATAGAAAATGGTAGATGTTGATATATAAAATTGTTACCTAACAATATATCTCCATGCATTTCATGAAAACATAATAATTTAGGAATTACAAATCTTACATTGTTTATGTAGATTGGTATATTTTTAGCTTTAAAAAGGATAAGAGTTTCAATACCATTGACTCCAACAGCTCTAATAGGATTTTTCATAAGTTCCCATTTTTCTGATGGAATAGCATTTTCTCTACAGCTACTGGTTGTAGCTCCAGTATCTAATAAAGCATTTAAAGAATATGTTTTATATTCTCTAAATTGAAATATAATCTCTATGTAAGTATAATATTTTCTTGATTGAAAATGTGAAAAGGTAATAATATCCTTTTTTCCCATTTTTATTTGTTGAATTATTGGTTTTTCTAAATGAACTGGTTTTAGTTCAATTAGATATTTATCTTCCCAATATTTCTTTGGTTTGAATTTACCATAAGGATCCTGTTTATCAATTTCCTTAGGTTTAGATAATTTATTATCATATGGGTCTGGGGGTTCAGTATCTATAGGATCTAGTTTTTTTATTTTTTCTTCTGTTGAAGTTTCTTCTTCATCAGAATTTTGTTTCTTTAAATCTATATCCATATTATTAGAATTACTACTTTCTATTTCTAATATATAATTTTCGCTTTCATTATTATTAATAATGTCATTATGACTATTATTATTATTATCATCATATTCTAACATATAATGATAATTATATTTTTCAAACAAATCTTTATGTTTTTCATAAAGTTCTTCTATTAATTTTAGATATTCAACTCTTTCAAGATTATCTTCCGTTTTAGAAAATTGGTTTTTCCAATGTTCTATTAAAGTTTTATAAGAGTCAAAATCATATTTTTCTTGTTTTTATCTTTTTCTCTTTTTTCTTTTGTTTTTTGTTTTTATTATTATTATTATTATTAGTTGAAGATTCATCCGAAGACTCATCCTCATCTGATAAAACTAAAATAGTATTACTATTACCGTAATATAAAGGTCCTAAATTTAAATCTGATTCTATATTATTATGACTAATAATCTGATCTAATTTATTATTAACATCGGATAATAACTCTTTAGACTTGCTATTCAAATCTAAATTTGTTACTTCTCCCATATTATCTATTTTTTCTTCTACTTTACTAACCTTTGTATATAATCTATTAAAATATATAGACGTCATATCTATTAAACTATTGATACCTTTACTAAGAGCCGAAATATTATTTTCATTCTTAGAGTCTATATGCATAGTATGATTACAAGTTTTATCTTGATATAAACAATCCATTTTTTCCATTATTATTATCCCTGGTACCTAAAACCTTCTGTGTCTTAACGTCCTCTCAACGCCAACAACGTCCCACTCGGACTCAACGGCAACGAAGACTAACGATAGATATATGGGTTTTGAGATAATAACAGCGAAATAAACAGAATTGCAGATACAAAGATAGAAACTTACAATGATAACTACGATATAAGAACTCCAGAAATCGTTACTCCGGGGCTCCTCTGATACCAATTACCGGGGGGAGGGAGGGATATATGCACTAGCGGAAGGGATTATATCGTAGAATAATATTTCACAAGAAGAAAATAGATAATTTACAAAAAGAAAGATCAAGAAAGATTTCTTGATTTCTTAAAAACTCTACTTAGCTATTCTAAAATCCCATTCAGGATTCGATGCCTTTTCCAGGCTACAACAATGCCTATTTATAACAAAATTTCTAAACTAGAATCTAATTACAATTGAAGTCCGAAATAATTGTTCGGATAAGAATAGACTCTAATTTAATTACAATTGAAATCCGCACAGTATGTTGATAAGAATGGCTTCATGATTTTTCCACGTAGCCATCTTGATTTGATGGTTGCTTCCACCGTCTTCTGTCAAAATTGTTGTGGTTGCTTCCACGTTTCAATTGCATTAAATGGTTGCTTCCATCATGCATGACATCATTTTTGTCTTTTGGTGGTTTCCTTCTTTTAAGTCACCGCCAAAATTTTTTCTGGCAATACATGCTGCTTGCATCATTGCTTGCGTCATGACATTGATTGTTGCTTACATCATTGTCTGCGTCATTTGGATGCTGACTGGTTGTCATCTTCCAATTTGCCTTCATCCTTCTTGGATGTTTCTCAGATTCATTTCCTCGATCTCGTCAAGGTGCAATGATTCTGGTGAGGGTGCTGGTGTGTTCCAGTGCTCCCATACTTCTCTGATTTCCGCTGTTAACGGATAATCATCGAGTTCCATCTCTGCTATTTTGTTAATAACATAATGGCTTCTTCATTGCTTTCTTCCCGGTTTTTTCCGGTGTCGTAAGCTAAAATTCTTCTTCCATCGGTCCAAAACATATAAGTGTCTTGATGGAGAAGGTGCCGAGCCAGGCTCATAAGATCAATTCCTGCTTGGACTTGATACTTGTTGAAATTATTATAACACTCATCAATGATTTTTGACAAATGTTCTGGATCTTCTCTTACTGCTGCCAGGGCTTTTCCCGAAAACATAGTATTTATATTCCAAATTTGATAAGGCTGATGAAATTTTTCTTCCTCAGCAATACCAATGAGACTGTTTATCTCAATATGGAAGTAATAGACAAAATCGTCTATGTTTACAAAATTTGATAGCCGGGATTTGACTATTGCTGGAAAATCTTTTAATAAATCAAAAGAGAGATTTTGGACTGTTATTTCTTTAACAAATCCCCATTCAATACTGGTTATATCAAATGGCTCATGATTTAATCGAAATTTGATAGCAGGAGTTTTTTCTCCCATATCATTTGTAAAAACATATGCCTGTGAAAAATATTTCGAAAACGTTTCTAAAAATAGAGCTTGCTGTTTGCAAATGGCTCCTTTTATTTTCGAAAATATTTCTGAAGGTAAAATTTGTCTACATTTGTTATATAGACATTTTCGAAACATCTTATTAATAATAGGAGTGTTTCTCCCTTTATCAATAAAATATTGAAATGTATCAAGAAGATTGTTTATCTCCTTAATATCCATATATTCAATTAGGACATCGTCCCAATCTCTATACAATATAGTTTTTAATAATAATTCTTCAGATTTTTCTTGAGTTGTTTTTTCAACTAAGAATTCTGAGAATTGGGTAAGAGCTTTTCTGAAACTAGCCCTTTGTTCCAAAATATGGTTTTTCCATATCTTGTTTATGAAATGGTAATATTCTGGGGGTAAGCCTGGATTATAAAAATCCTTTAGATTCGAGAATTCAGAGTTTTGTTGTTTTTTCAACAAAGCATCTGCATATTTGAGAATTTCAGAATCGGTAGGAGGCTTTTGAGAAAATTGAGAATAATCCACCTGTGTTGGTGAATGTGATCCAATTGGTTGGTTTACCAATGGATATGGTAAATAATATCCCTGGTTAGGATAAAATTGTACCTGTGTTGGTGCAGCCATAAATCCTTGTTTAGGAATTATTTTTGCAGGTGCAGCCATAAATCCTTGTTTAGGAATTATAGGTGATTTTCCCTTGTTGGGTTTTTTATGGATAGTTCTCCATCCATCATTTTCTTTTAGAGGTTGTTTACCTCTATCCATAAGGCCTGCTAAGAAAATCAGCAAACATTAGCGAATAATTTTATTATTATCTACTAATGGTGTTTCTATAGAAGTATTTTCTATAGATAATATAACCGATTTCTTATTAATAACAAAAGGTAAATATTGATTTAGAAAATTATTACCTAATAATATGTCTCCATACATATCAGGTAAACATAATAATTTTGGAATTATAAATTTAACATTGTTTATGTAGATTGGTATATTATTAGCTTTATAATAAACAGTAGTTTTGCTACCATTTATTCCACTAATATTTATTATCTTTTTTACAGGTTTCCAATATTCTTTAGGAAGAATATTCTTTTTACAACTACTGGTTGTAGCTCCTGTATCTAATAAAGCATTTAAAGAATATGTTTTATAATCTTTACTATGTAATGTAATTTCAAAGTATTTATTGAAATTTGTAATATTATCAATTGAATAATTTATATCTTCCATTCTAGTGTTTCTAGAATTTCTACTTGGTGTAGTAGGAAAAATAGGAATATGAACTGTTTTCATACCTATTGGTGTAGAAGTACTTATGTAACATCCCCAAACCCGGCCCATTCATTACGACCGAATCTGGTTATGTCACTGGGGAAAATCGGTTGAAGATCTTTCTAATTTAAGATAAAACATTGTAGTTTGTTCAATTTTGGAAAACTTATCCATTGAAGCTTTTGAGTAAAACTTTATTATTAAAACTTATGCATTTTTAAAGCTTTAGTATATGAAAACCGGTTTGAATAATTAGGATGCAACCCATAAATCATTTCCACCTAGCAACTTAAATTAAAAAACCATAGTTAAAGTAATACCAAAAACATAAAATGGCCTTTGTTACAACCCAACAATTCAAATAAAGTACTTATGTCAAAATCAAGCATGAAATAATTAAACATCATCCTCGGCATGGGCCACCTTGTCCTCTCCGATCCCGGTCCAGCTTTATGCACTACCTGAAATGGTTAAAGGAAAAAGGTGAGTCACTAAGACTCAGTGTGCAACCCTTTTTTCCCGGATTAGCAAAATATCATATACAAACATAACCATGATCATCATGCATCCAATTAATATGCACCCAACCTAGCCATCCACAACACCTTTCTCTACCCCGTGTGGTACCAAACCACTGGTGGTGCCAAACCATTGGTGACGTATCACAGATGTGATGCCAAATCACTGGAGGTGCCAAACCTCTGGTGTCCGAAGACACGATATCCGTCAATGTGGTGCCAAACCACTGGTGTCCCAAAGACACAAAGTGTGTTACCAAAACACTGGTGACCGAAGTCACAAATCAATTGATGGGGCCATCCCATCGTGTGATACCAAATCACTGGCGTCAATCCCTCAATACCGCCTTGTGGGGCCAACCCACTGTGGTGCGAAACCACGGGGACGAGACGCTGAGGTGCCAAACCTCTGGAGGTGCCAAACCTCTGGTGACCCAAAGTCACAAAGTTGTGTTACCAAAACACTGGTGCTCGTCAGCACAAAATATCACTGCCCCTTCCACTCGTACAACCCACATCAACCACTAATATGCATTGTAACAGAAATATACATCATGCTTATTTAGCAACATACATATTGTTTATCCACAATCAAGTATTATAGCACACATATTGGATATACTATGCTTACCAAAAGCATCAACATGACAACTCATAGCAGATACAGCATGCTTACCAAAAGCATCACAACAGGGACTTACCTGACCCTTTGCCTCATACCATAATGATATTCAATCCACCTTCCATGGATCCAAACACACACATCATATATATAGATACAATAACAGATAAGTGTGTAAATGTGCACACAATATAATAAGCACATAAATTACTCGAAGAGTGTGTGTGTGTACACACCTGGTTACTAATGCGACTATCAAATCCCGTAGATCAAGATCTAACGCACTAGATCCCCCTTCCTTAACACTTTTCGAGCACTAGCCACAACCCGAGATATGCGAGATCAAGCCTTCCCCTACAATCGGCCAAAACTAAACAACATAAACATGCTAATCAACCTCTAAGGGTATAATCGTAATTTTACCTACTAAGGGTATTTTCGTAAATTCACAACTAAAATGGCCTTTTCGAAGGCCTAATGTCACCACTAGCGACTCAGCTACCATTTCTGGTCGTACCGGACGGTTGGGCCTAAAACCCAATTTCGGCCCATCCGAGCCCACACGCTCGTGTGGCCCACCTAGCACAAATCTAGCCACGTATAAAAGTTCCACCTAGTCTAGTTCAACATATACTAACCAATCATGCAATTTACTTATATGGGCCCACAGGCCCATTGGGCCCACTTCGGCCCATCGAGGCCCAAGCAGCCCCAACCCACGAGAATACTACTGATGGCCTCAACTATCGCATCGAAGCTCCACACGTGCGCTCGCACGCTCGTGTGGCTACTAATGCCGTGTGACCGGCATTTCGGCATTTGCCGCTCTACAACTAGAGTAGAGAGAGTTACACACCTGATAGGACTCTGGGCTAATCCGCTCTCCGACCACTCTTGTGCCCAAACGCCCTCCAAGATGTGTTTACTCTCCTCCTAGGATGCTCCTTATATAGCTAGCTCTTCACCTTCATTCTTTGTGTCTATCCGATGTGGGATCCCTTCCTCAGTAGAGTTTAAATTCAACTGAAACTCTTGCCGTCCAATCCGCAAAATAAATACTCCCTTGCTTCTCATGAGATTCGAACCCAGGCTCCCTCACAACATAATCCACGCCGCTAACCACTTGGCCACAAGCTCCTCTTGTGTCTTAAACCATGCGCAACTAAATATAAACTATGGGCCAAATTCTAAGGTCCAAGCAAAAAGAAACTAAAATGCAAAAGCCAAGACTTGAACCTTGGACCTCCTTCCTTCCTTGTGGCGTCACTCCCTTGTCTCTTATGTGGCGTCACTTTGCCACTACACCACACACTCCACTTGTGTCATTTTCTCCATATTTTATTCTTAAGGCCTACCTGCCCACTTCCAGGGTTTTTTTTCACCTAAAATCAAAATTTCCCCAAAGCCAATATTTGATCCCGGGACTTCATAGAAGCCCTCTAACCTTCCAAAATCACTTATCCAATAGGTCTAACTTGCATTTAAGCCGATCTCTTATTCTGCAACGCCTAAGGCCCATTGGGCTCAATTCTCCTAGGCCCAATTTTAGGATGTTACAAATCTACCCTCCTTAAAGAAATTTCGTCCTCTAAATTTCCAACTAACTAACAGTCGCACATCCTAACCTACCACACTACGCTCTTGCTGCGCACTCTGATCTTAATAAAGCTGTGATTCCACCTTGACCACGTCCGCGACATCCACGTCCCCTAGAACTCATATCTAGCGTCGCGATTTAATCTGATTAAAAGTTTTATGCATTAGGAATTTTGTTCCACTGTTTTATCCACGAGCAAATTTTATGAACAGAAGTTTCTGGAAGTCGTTCTTTCGAGCAATCAAAGTTTCATCTCAAGTTCTCTGTTCTAATTCGAACATTCACATACTTCACTAAAGACACATTCATTCATCCATGTCACTTTCTTGAGCATTCCCAACCCACGGGTAATTTCGTCATTTTCCTATAGGGGTATTTCGGTAATAACTCAGGGTCAATTTGAAAATAGTTTTCAAATTAAAGATATTTCAAAGTTTACAAAATCTCAGGGGTCATCTTGAAAAATTTGTTTTTCAAACCAGATGTGTTGTAAAAATTTCAGAAATCGGGGTTATTTCAGTAATTGGGGACGTTAAGGGCATTCTCGTAAATTTCCCAAATCAGGATATCTCGATATTTGTAAAACAGAAGTTCTTGATATTTTCATAATGTAAGAACATTTTAGTAAAAATCGAGGGAATTATGAAAATTTTGAAACCAAGGGCATTTTGATAATTTTGTTCATCAGGGGTAATTTTGTAAATTTTCAAATCAGGGTATCTTGAAAATAGCGTTTTTGTATACTTTTGCAAAGTAGGGAAATTTTATTAAAATTGGAGTTAAACCGGAAATCTTAAAAGTCAAGGGCATTTTAGTAATTTTCAACACAGGGGTATTTTTGTAATTTCCCCATACCAGAGTATCTTAACATTTTGAAATTTCGAGATTTTGGTATTTTGCAAAGTAAAATCATTTTAACAGAAGTTGAGGGTAGTACCGTAATTTTACAATACAAAGGCATTTTTGTAATTTTGCCACTAGGGGCATTTTTGAAATTTTGGTAAATCGAGAAAACGTCTTTCAAAATCAGATTTAAGGTTTACAAACCAAAGGGGTAAGTTTGAAAATTTTAAAACTAAGGGTTTTAAAACAGTAAGGCTAATCCCTTTCGGGTTTTAATACTTGGTTTAGCCTATGAACAAGTCTTCTTGGTTAAGGTGAACCGTAGCTACGCACCAGATAGGATTCGAGTAAAGAGGAGGTGAGTCGCTAGGACTGCTTAAATACCAAGCTCTTACTGAATACCAATCCTCGACATGCGTACAGTGGTTGCCACACCTTAACTCGGTGACTTACTTCACAGGTTTGTTTAGTAGCCTTAAGTCTTATGCATGTGCTTGAGTAGACTAGTCCTAGGGTTCAACTGATCCTAGTTCACTAATCTACGTTCCCATAAAAGCCCATAATATTCACATATAAATTAATTCATCAAGTAGAGTTACTTACCTGGTGGACTGCGGGCCTGAGACACAGGTGCCATGCCAGAGTAACCTGAAAACTTTTTATAAAAGCCCACATTTTGAAAAGCCCATTTTGGAAACGTTTTTGGGCCCAAAACCCTCAAAGCCGAGTTTTGAACCGGGCTCTGATACCAAACTGTAACATCCCCAAACCCGGCCCATTCATTACGACCGAATCTGGTTATGTCACTGGGGAAAATCGGTTGAAAATCTTTCTAATTTAAGATAAAACATTGTAGTTTGTTCAATTTTGGAAAACTTATCCATTGAAGCTTTTGAGTAAAACTTTATTATTAAAACTTATGCATTTTTAAAGCTTTAGTATATGAAAACCGGTTTGAATAATTAGGATGCAACCCATAAATCATTTCCACCTAGCAACTTAAATTAAAAAACTATAGTTAAAGTAATACCAAAAACATAAAATGGCCTTTGTTACAACCCAACAATTCAAATAAAGTACTTATGTCAAAATCAAGCATGAAATAATTAAACATCATCCTCGGCATGGGCCACCTTGTCCTCTCCGATCCCGGTCCAGCTTTATGCACTACCTGAAATGGTTAAAGGAAAAAGGTGAGTCACCAAGACTCAGTGTGCAACCCTTTTTCCCTGATTAGCAAAATATCATATACAAACATAACCATGATCATCATGCATCCAATTAATATGCACCCAACCTAGCCATCCACAACACCTTTCTCTACCCCGTGTGGTACCAAACCACTGGTGGTGCCAAACCACTGGTGACGTATAGTCACAGATGTGATGCCAAATCACTGGAGGTGCCAAACCTCTGGTGTCCGAAGACACGATATCCGTCAATGTGGTGCCAAACCACTGGTGTCCCAAAGACACAAAGTGTGTTACCAAAACACTGGTGACCGAAGTTACAAATCAATTGATGGGGCCAGCCCATCGTGTGATACCAAATCACTGGCGTCAATCCCTCAATACCGCCTTGTGGGGCCAACCCACTGTGGTGCGAAACCACGGGGACGAGACGCTGAGGTGCCAAACCTCTGGAGGTGCCAAACCTCTGGTGACCCAAAGTCACAAAGTTGTGTTACCAAAACACTGGTGCTCGTCAGCCCAAAATATCACTGCCCCCTCCACTCGTACAACCCACATCAACCACTAATATGCATTGTAACAGAAATATACATCATGCTTATTTAGCAACATACATATTGTTTATCCACAATCAAGTATTATAGCACACATATTGGATATACTATGCTTACCAAAAGCATCAACATGACAACTCATAGCAGATACAGCATGCTTACCAAAAGCATCACAACAGGGACTTACCTGACCCTTTGCCTCATACCATAATGATATTCAATCCACCTTCCATGGATCCAAACACACACATCATATATATAGATACAATAACAGATAAGTGTGTAAATGTGCACACAATATAATAAGCACATAAATTACTAGAAGAGTGTGTGTGTGTACACACCTGGTTACTAATGCGACTATCAAATCCCGTAGATCAAGATCTAACGCACTAGATCCCCCTTCCTTAACACTTTTCGAGCACTAGCCACAACCCGAGATATGCGAGATCAAGCCTTCCCCTACAATCGGCCAAAACTAAACAACATAATCATGCTAATCAACCTCTAAGGGTATAATCGTAATTTTACCTACTAAGGGTATTTTCGTAAATTCACAACTAAAATGGCCTTTTCGAAGGCCTAATGTCACCACTAGCAACTCAGGTACCATTTCCGGTCGTACCGGACGATTGGGCCTAAAACCCAATTTCGGCCCATCCGAGCCCACACGCTCGTGTGGCCCACCTAGCACAAATCTAGCCACGTATAAAAGTTCCACCTAGTCTAGTTCAACATATACTAACCAATCATGCAATTTACTCATATGGGCCCACATGCCCATTGGGCCCACTTCGACCCATCGAGGCCCAAGCAGCCCCAACCCACGAGAATACTACTGATGTCCTCAACTATCGCGTCGAAGCTCCACACGTGCGCTCGCACGCTCGTGTGGCTACTAATGCCGTGTGACCGTCATTTCGGCATTTGCCGCTCTACAACTAGAGTAGAGAGAGTTACACACCTGATAGGACTCTGGGCTAATCCGCGCTCCGACCACTCTTGTGCCCAAACGCCCTCCAAGATGTGTTTACTCTCCTCCTAGGATGCTCCTTATATAGCTAGCTCTTCACCTTCATTCTTTGTGTCTTTCCGATGTGGGATCCCTTCCTCAGTAGAGTTTAAATTCAACTGAAACTCTTGCCGTCCAATCCGCAAAATAAATACTCCCTTGCTTCTCATGAGATTCGAACCCAGGCTCCCTCGCAACATAATCCACGCCGCTAACCACTTGGCCACAAGCTCCTCTTGTGTCTTAAACCATGCGCAACTAAATATAAACTATGGGCCAAATTCTAAGGTCCAAGCAAAAAGAAACCAAAATGCAAAAGCCAAGACTTGAACCTTGGACCTCCTTCCTTCCTTGTGGCGTCACTCCCTTGTCTCTTATGTGGCGTCACTTTGCCACTACACCACACACTCCACTTGTGTCATTTTCTCCATATTTTATTCTTAAGGCCTACCTGCCCACTTCCAGGGTTTTTTTTCACCTAAAATCAAAATTTCCCCAAAGCCAATATTTGATCCCGGGACTTCATAGAAGCCCTCTAACCTTCCAAAATCACTTATCCAATAGGTCTAACTTGCATTTAAGCCGATCTCTTATTCTGCAACGCCTAAGGCCCATTGGGCTCAATTCTCCTAGGCCCAATTTTGGGATGTTACAAATCTACCCTCCTTAAAGAAATTTCGTCCTCGAAATTTCCAACTAACTAACAGTCGCACATCCTAACCTACCACACTACGCTCTTGCTGCGCACTCTGATCTTAATAAAGCTGTGATTCCACCTTGACCACGTCCGCGACAACCACGTCCCCTAGAACTCATATCTAGCGTCGCGATTTAATCTGATTAAAAGTTTTATGCATTAGGAATTTTGTTCCACTGTTTTATCCACGAGCAAATTTTATGAACAGAAGTTTCTGGAAGTCGTTCTTTCGAGCAATCAAAGTTTCATCTCAAGTTCTCTGTTCTAATTCGAACATTCACATACTTCACTAAAGACACATTCATTCATCCATGTCACTTTCTTGAGCATTCCCAACCCAGGGGTAATTTCGTCATTTTCCTATAGGGGTATTTCGGTAATAACTCAGGGTCAATTTGAAAATAGTTTTCAAATTAAAGATATTTCAAAGTTTACAAAATCTCAGGGGTCATCTTGAAAAATTTGTTTTTCAAACCAGATGTGTTGTAAAAATTTCAGAAATCGGGGTTATTTCAGTAATTGGGGACGTTAAGGGCATTCTCGTAAATTTCCCAAATCAGGATATGTCGATATTTGTAAAACAGAAGTTTTTGATATTTTCATAATGTAAGAACATTTTAGTAAAAATCGAGGGAATTATGAAAATTTTGAAACCAAGGGCATTTTGGTAATTTTGTTCATCAGGGGTAATTTTGTAAATTTTCAAATCAGGGTATCTTGAAAATAGCGTTTTTGTATACTTTTGCAAAGTAGGGAAATTTTATTAAAATTGGAGTTAAACCGGAAATCTTAAAAGTTAGGGGCATTTTAGTAATTTTCAACACAGGGGTATTTTTGTAATTTCCCCATACCAGAGTATCTTAACATTTTGAAATTTCGAGATTTTTGTATTTTGCAAAGTAAAATCATTTTAACAGAAGTTGAGGGTAGTACCGTAATTTTACAATACAAAGGCATTTTTGTAATTTTGCCACTAGGGGCATTTTTGAAATTTTGGTAAATCGAGAAAACGTCTTTCAAAATTAGATTTAAGGTTTACAAACCAAAGGGGTAAGTTTGAAAATTTTAAAACTAAGGATTTTAAAACAGTAAGGCTAATCCCTTTCGGGTTTTAATACTTGGTTTAGCCTATGAACAAGTCTTCTTGGTTAAGGTGAACCGTAGCTACGCACCAGGTAGGATTCGAGTAAAGAGGAGGTGAGCCGCTAGGACTGCTTAAATACCAAGCTCTTACTGAATACCAATCCTCGACATGCGTACAGTGGTTGCCACACCTTAACTCGGTGACTTACTTCACAGGTTTGTTTAGTAGCCTTAAGTCTTATGCATGTGTTTGAGTAGACTAGTCCTAGGGTTCAACCGATCCTAGTTCACTAATCTACGTTCCCATAAAAGCCCATAATATTCACATATAAATTAATTCATCAAGTAGAGTTACTTACCTGGTGGACTGCGGGCCGGAGACACAGGTGCCATGCCAGAGTAACCTGAAAACTTTTTATAAAAGCCCACATTTTGAAAAGCCCATTTTGGAAACGTTTTTGGGCCCAAAACCCTCAAAGCCGAGTTTTGAACCGGGCTCTGATACCAAACTGTAACATCCCCAAACCCGGCCCATTCATTACGACCGAATCTGGTTATGTCACTGGGGAAAATCGGTTGAAAATCTTTCTAATTTAAGATAAAACATTGTAGTTTGTTCAATTTTGGAAAACTTATCCATTGAAGCTTTTGAGTAAAACTTTATTATTAAAACTTATGCATTTTTAAAGCTTTAGTATATGAAAACCGGTTTGAATAATTAGGATGCAACCCATAAATCATTTCCACCTAGCAACTTAAATTAAAAAACCATAGTTAAAGTAATACCAAAAACATAAAATGGCCTTTGTTACAACCCAACAATTCAAATAAAGTACTTATGTCAAAATCAAGCATGAAATAATTAAACATCATCCTCGGCATGGGCCACCTTGTCCTCTCCGATCTCGGTCCAGCTTTATGCACTACCTGAAATGGTTAAAGGAAAAAGGTGAGTCACCAAGACTCAGTGTGCAACCCTTTTTCCCAGATTAGCAAAATATCATATACAAACATAACCATGATCATCATGCATCCAATTAATATGCACCCAACCTAGCCATCCACAACACCTTTCTCTACCCCGTGTGGTACCAAACCACTGGTGGTGCCAAACCACTGGTGACGTATAGTCACAGATGTGATGCCAAATCACTGGAGGTGCCAAACCTCTGGTGTCCGAAGACACGATATCCGTCAATGTGGTGCCAAACCACTGGTGTCCCAAAGACACAAAGTGTGTTACCAAAACACTGGTGACCGAAGTCACAAATCAATTGATGGGGCCAACCCATCGTGTGATACCAAATCACTGGCGTCAATCCCTCAATACCGCCTTGTGGGGCCAACCCACTGTGGTGCGAAACCACGGGGACGAGACGCTGAGGTGCCAAACCTCTGGAGGTGCCAAACCTCTGGTGACCCAAAGTCACAAAGTTGTGTTACCAAAACACTGGTGCTCGTCAGCACAAAATATCACTGCCCCCTCCACTCGTACAACCCACATCAACCACTAATATGCATTGTAACAGAAATATACATCATGCTTATTTAGCAACATACATATTGTTTATCCACAATCAAGTATTATAGCACACATATTGGATATACTATGCTTACCAAAAGCATCAACATGACAACTCATAGCAGATACAGCATGCTTACCAAAAGCATCACAACAGGGACTTACCTGACCCTTTGCCTCATACCATAATGATATTCAATCCACCATCCATGGATCCAAACACACACATCATATATATAGATACAATAACAGATAAGTGTGTAAATGTGCACACAATATAATAAGCACATAAATTACTAGAAGAGTGTGTGTGTGTACACACCTGGTTACTAATGCGACTATCAAATCCCGTAGATCAAGATCTAACGCACTAGATCCCCCTTCCTTAACACTTTTCGAGCACTAGCCACAACCCGAGATATGCGAGATCAAGCCTTCCCCTACAATCGGCCAAAACTAAACAACATAATCATGCTAATCAACCTCTAAGGGTATAATCGTAATTTTACCTACTAAGGGTATTTTTGTAAATTCACAACTAAAATGGCCTTTTCGAAGGCCTAATGTCACCACTAGCAACTCAGCTACCATTTTCGGTCGTACCGGACGGTTGGGCCTAAAACCCGATTTCGGCCCATCCGAGCCCACACGCTCGTGTGGCCCACCTAGCACAAATCTAGCCACGTATAAAAGTTCCACCTAGTCTAGTTCAACATATACTAACCAATCATGCAATTTACTCATATGAGCCCACAGGCCCATTGGGCCCACTTCGGCCCATCGAGGCCCAAGCAGCCCCAACCCACGAGAATACTACTGATGGCCTCAACTATCGCGTCGAAGCTCCACACGTGCGCTCGCACGCTCGTGTGGCTACTAATGCCGTGTGACCGGCATTTCGGCATTTGCCGCTCTACAACTAGAGTAGAGAGAGTTACACACCTGATAGGACTCTGGGCTAATCCGCGCTCCGACCACTCTTGTGCCCAAACGCCCTCCAAGATGTGTTTACTCTCCTCCTAGGATGCTCCTTATATAGCTAGCTCTTCACCTTCATTCTTTGTGTCTTTCCGATGTGGGATCCCTTCCTCAGTAGAGTTTAAATTCAATTGAAACTCTTGCCGTCCAATCCACAAAATAAATACTCCCTTGCTTCTCATGAGATTCGAACCCAGGCTCCCTCGCAACATAATCCACGCCACTAACCACTTGGCCACAGGCTCCTCTTGTGTCTTAAACCATGCGCAACTAAATATAAACTATGGGCCAGATTCTAAGGTCCAAGCAAAAAGAAACCAAAATGCAAAAGCCAAGACTTGAACCTTGGACCTCCTTCCTTCCTTGTGGCGTCACTCCCTTGTCTCTTATGTGGCGTCACTTTGCCACTACACCACACACTCCACTTGTGTCATTTTCTCCATATTTTATTCTTAAGGCCTACCTGCCCACTTCCAGGGTTTTTTTTCACCTAAAATCAAAATTTCCCCAAAGCCAATATTTGATCCCGGGACTTCATAGAAGCCCTCTAACCTTCCAAAATCACTTATCCAATAGGTCTAACTTGCATTTAAGCCGATCTCTTATTCTCCAACGCCTAAGGCCCATTGGGCTCAATTCTCCTAGGCCCAATTTTGGGATGTTACAACTTATATCTTCTTCTTCCTCTGGTTGAGAACTAGAAGGTAATACTAAATTATCATCTGTATTAGTAATCAGATTATTTCTGAAATATAACTTGTCACCAGATGACATGTATTCAATAGTACTTACTGGTTTAGAAGTACTAGCATTATTGGTTTTATCGATTATCAAGTCTTTAGGAATCGATAAATCTTTTAAATGTAATAGCTTTGATTGAATTTCTGTAGTAAATTTATTGGGCTCAAAAAGCTCAATAATTTTATTATTAATTTCTTTTATTTCAACCTCTGCTGTATTAGTATATTCATTAATAGAAGTCCAGCTGATTGCTAAATCTTCTGCTAAATCACTAATATCAGAATTTTTTGTCTGAATTCTAAGGCATAGACACTCTTCTATTAGAGGGTCTGTTATAGAGATAAAGTAATTTGGTTTTACCTTAAATCCTATAACACCTGTATGTAAATTAGATTGAATTCCTCCAATAAGTGCTTTTATTGGATTTTCAAATCTTTTATCTAATAACACTGCTAAAATAGGAACATCATGACCTCTTCTAAATAATGCTTTAATTGTTATCATGATAACTCCTTTGTCAGATTATGAAAAAATCATAGATGATTGGGCACAATCCATGACTATTGTTGTAAACAACAACAGTACGATATGGTCAAAAGAAAAGTTTTTAAACTATTTTGATGGAACTTTTCAAGGTGATGTTCTACAATTTCTCAGACGCTGGGAAGAATCTGAGAAAGGAAGAGAACAAAAGGGTCAACTTATTAATCAAATAAGTTCTCCTAAAGACCTATTAAAAGGATTAACCTCAATTCTAAAAATAGAATTTTGTGGTTATACTAATAAAAAAGATCAGGATAGTCAATCCAGCTATACTGTAACACCCCAAACCCGGCCCACAAGCCATGACCGGATCTGGTATGTCACGGAAGAAAAGAAGTTCGAAAGGTTTGGATTAATTGTAAAAATTTAAAATTTTGCTAAGGGTATAAAACGGTATTCGTTAAAACTCAGGTGGGTTGATTTGGTAAATCCGATAGAGTTGTAAATCCTTTATTCTTTTAAAACCATTTAACCATTCAAATTTTAGAACATTAGCGTGATCAATAGCTTAGAAAATCTCGTTACCCGATGGTAACATTTTCCTTGAAACCGCGTACGAGTACTTATTTTTTTGAAAACGTTACTTTTAACCGATTTGCATAACCGTTCGTGAGTTCATCAGTTATAAAGTAAAGTAAAAACAACTACCTAACCATCCAAAACAATAAGCGGCCATATTACAACCCAATCGAATTGTAGTGAATAATTAAACTTAAAACGGGGCAAAATAAAATTTCAAGTCCACAAAACCAACATGGCCGCCTCGAGCTCTCCTCGGCTCCGCATCCGTGCTCTACTCACCTGCAAGATGATATGGGAAGGGGTGAGTCACCAAGACTCAGTGTATAAATCCCCGACCCGAAAATAACACTCATACACAAGATATTAGTATGACATGCAATTATGCAACCCAACCTAGCCATCCATGCTCCTTTTCTACCCCGTGTGGTACCAAACCACTGGTGGTGCCAAACCACTGGTGACTTATAGTCACAATATCCGTCAATACGTGTGGTGCCAAACCACTGGTGGGGCCAAGCCACTGGTGACCCGAAGTCACAATCAAATGATGGGGCCAACCCATCGTGTGATACCAAATCACTGGCGTCGATCCCGTATCTCAATTGTGGGGCCAACCCACGGTGGTATTAAGCCACAGGGACGAGACGCTATGAGGTGCCAAACCTCAGGAGGTACCAAACCTCCGGTGACCGTAGTCACAATGTGTTACCAAAACACTGGTTTCCGTCGACACGAATATTACTCCCTCTCATCAATCCCACCATCATCATGCTCATATCACAAGTATCAAGATCCCATATATCATGCAATCGTATATAGCATAGCATTTTTCAGCATATGATGGCATATACCACATAGATCGTAGATCGAGTAATAGGGAACTTACCCGAAACCAAGCTTATGTCTACTAGGTAAAATTTCCACATGAGAGGTGATTAACATTATCATAATAGCAATTATTACTAATAAAGTGTGTAAGAGCTTACACACCTATTTAATCGAAGATTTAACTAGCACTCTCGTGCCTATGCGATATTACAAAAGTCCCGAAACGTCCTCGTATAGCTCCTATTATTCGGCCATCACGGGTTAGTGTTTAGGGGTCTTATTGATTAACTAACAAGTCCAAAGTTATAGGTCATAGCATAACCAAAATAGGGCTCTAGGTCGAACCTTTATCGACACAAGGCAAAGTGATCGGAAACTCGAACCTCCGGTTTCTGGGCCGATTTGCCTCCCCCTAAAATCATAGTATAAATTCGGTTACTAAAAAAAAATGCCAATAATGGCTCGTGGCCGAATATGCTTAAATATTCACTTTCTCACCGAAACCCGAAGTGGTCACTGGTTAAAAATGGCTATGAACGAAACTATGAGAGATGATCCAAGGCCGAACACCTTAAAGGCTTTCTTTACAGACTTGAAACTTACGAAAGGCTCTTTCTTTCTCTCTTAATGCACCTCGTCACTAGCTACAACAAAAGAAAAACCACTTGTGATTCCATGCATAATCGGCCATCCAAGAAAAAGAAACGACTTGATTACCCTAACGAAATAAATGCTTACCACTACGAGCTCAAGAAGACTACTAGAAGAAGAGGTTCGGCCATAGTAACGACGGCATGCTTCGAAGTAAGACTAAAAGTATCATAAAAGGAGTAGGGGGTTTCGATTGGGTCAAAAATGGAAGATGAAGAAAGGGACATAAGCTAGCCGAAATACCCCTCAATATTCTTTCAAAACCGCAACTTGAGTAACCTTCATGGGGTCACTATTGCATGCTTCAATCGGCCAAGGGGAGTTTGAAAGAATAGCCAAAAACCAAAAATGTAAAAGAGGAGGAACAAAATAAATAAAAAGGAATATCACAAAGGAATTCCATAATATTCTCTCTATTTTCAACAAATAAAATAAGAAGAGAAAGCTAACCCCATGCAGCACATATACTAATAAAATAAAAGGAAATAATATATGTATATAAATAATAATAATAAAACTATGGTTAACCCATAATTTTAGCACCCCACGGCAGCATGCCTTGAGCATGCGTGCATGCATGCCCCATGCGCAGGCCACTTGCCGACCAAAGCCCAAGAATTTTTTTTTTTTTTTAAAAAAAAATCCCATATGCAGTTGCCAGGTCTCGAACCCGAGACCTGGGGGAAACTGCTCATGCTTCTTACCATCCGACTACTGCTCCGTATCTGATATAAAAGCGTTGAAAAATTCTCTTTAAGCTTCCAAGGCTTGGCTTCCTCACGCATTTAATGCCAGAAGCCAAAAACAAAACGCCTCACTGCAGCCCAGGGGTTTCGAACCCCAGACGTGCGGAAGGAAACCCCCACGCCTTAACTGCTCGACTAACACGACTTTCATGACGAAATTGCATTGCATATTCCTTTTAATCCTTCCCCGATGGCTTCAATAACTTGAGCGCTTAAAGCAAAAATTTAAACGCCCCAAGTGTACTCCCGTGGCTCGAACGCAAGGCCAGGAGGAATAATTCCAAGCCTCTAGCCACTCTTCTAATGTGCCGTTCGTAACCCAACTTGACAGCATTTTCCTTTTAGCTACTCCCTCACTTCAACGTCCAAAAATTAAAGTCTCCAAAAGCAGTTCCTTCTGCTCGAACCTCCTTCCTCCAAGCTTCTAAGTAGCACGCTAGCCACTTAGCCAACCCATTCTCATGTCCCTACTTAGCCCCCAAAAATTCTTTAAAGTTTCCCCTGCTAACTACACCGTCCAAAAATAAAATGGCACTTGCAGCCACCATGCCTCGAACCCAAGCCGTAGCAACACCCTTAGGCGCACCCAACCCATTGCACTAGGCCTAATCCTTGTGCCATAATCTGCCAGAATTTGTATTTAACCCCTATCTTCTGAGGCCCCTTACCATTAAAACTTCCAATTAAAATTTTCTACTAACCCAAGCCCACTCAAGACCTTTATTTAAGCCGTAATATTCCACGATTAATACTATGGTAAATTTAAACACAAGAAAAATCATTTAATCACAACTAGCCCCGGTTCTAGGATGTTACAGTTCTACCCCCCTTAAATTAATTTCGTCCGCGAAATTACCTAGATCAGAAGAGTTGGGGGTATTGCTGCCGCATCGCATCCTCGGGCTCCCACGTTGCTTCCTCTACGCCATGATTCCGCCATAGGACCTTCACTAAAGGAACTGATTTCTTACGCAAAACTTTCACATCCCGATCTAGGATCTGCACAGGTTCCTCTTCCATTGTCAAATCTGGGCTCACCTCAACTCCCTCAACTGCCAAGATGTGTGATGGATCAGAACGGTAGCGTCTAAGCATGGAGACATGGAACACATCATGAATCTGACTCAGTTCTGCAGGTAACTCGAGCTGATAAGCCACTGGTCCCACTCGTCTCAACACCTTAAACGGTCCAATGAACCTTGGACTTAATTTGCCCTTCTTCCCAAATCTTAACACCTTCTTCCACGGCGAGACCTTCAGAAAAACTTCATCTCCTACGGCAAATTCTATGTCCCTCCGCTTGAGATCAGCGTAAGACTTTTGCCTATCCGAGGCTTCCTTCAATCGAGCTTGGATCTTCTTCACCTTATCCTCAGTTTCTGCAACCAACTCCGGTCCTAACATCTGTCGTTCACCCAACTCTGTCCAACAAGTGGGGGTACGACACCTCCTACCATACAATGCTTCATATGGTGCCATCTTAATGCTTGCCTGATAACTGTTGTTGTATGCGAACTCGGCTAATGGCAAAAATTCCTCCCAACTACCTCCGAAGTCCAAAACACAGCATCTTAACATGTCCTCCAAAATCTGGATAACTCTTTCCGACTGCCCGTCAGATTGTGGATGGAAGGCTGTACTGAAATCCAGCCGTGTACCCAAAGCCTGATGTAGTACTCTCCAAAACCTCGATGTAAATCTGGGGTCTCTGTCTGAGATGATCGACACTGGCACACCATGCAACCTCACTATCTCTGCCACATATAACTTAGCTAACTTCTGGAGCGAGTAATCCACCCTCACTGGTATGAAGTGAGCCGACTTGGTCAAACGGTCCACAATCACCCAAACTGCGTCCTTCTTGCTGGATGTGAGGGGTAGCCCACTGACAAAGTCCATAGTGATCCTCTCCCATTTCCACTGAGGAATCTTCACCGGTTGAAGTAACCCAGATGGCAACTGATGTTCCGCTTTTACTCGCTGACACGTGAGACACCTTCCCACGAAATCAGTTACCTCGCGCTTCAACCCTGGCCACCAGAACTGCTTCCGCAAATCTCCGTACATCATACTACCTCCAGGATGCATAGCGTAAGGGCTGCTATGCGCATCCTGAAGAATCCTTTGCCTCAATCCCACATCATTCGGCATACAAGGCCGTCCTTGAAAGCACAGCACCCTATCACCAGTCAAACTATACCCTTCCAAACCGCCATCTTGAACTTGCAGTCTCCGTGCGTTTAAACTGCCATCCCCTAATTGCTTTTCCTTAATCTCCTCGATCCAAGTTGGCTTAATTTGCAATTCTGCCAAAAGACTTCCGTCGTCGTATAGACTAAGACGAGCAAACATCGCCCTTAAGTTTGTCACGACCTTTCGGCTCAAAGCATCAGCCACCACGTTAGCCTTGCCTGGGTGGTACTCGATTGAACAGTCGTAGTCCTTTAATAGTTCAATCCATCGGCGTTGTCTCAGATTCAATTCCTTTTGCGTCAGAAGATACTTCAGACTTTTATGATCCGTATAGACGATTGATTTCTCCCCAAATAAGTAGTGCCTCCATATCTTCAAAGCGAAGACCACTGCCGCTAACTCCAAGTCGTGAGTCGGATAGTTAACTTCATGCGGTCTTAGCTGACGGGATGCATAGGCCACTACCTTCCCTTCCTGCATCAACACACATCCCAACCCATTATGGGACGCATCACAATAAACCGTGAACAATTTCCCCGCCTCAGGCTGTACCAAAACTGGAGCCTCCGTCAGAATCTTTCTTAGCTTATCAAAACTTTCTTGCTGCTTCTCTGACCAAACAAATGGGACTCCTTTCCTTAATAGCTTAGTCAACGGTGCTGCGATTAAGGAGAATCCTTCCACAAATCTTCGATAATACCCGGCCAGACCCAGAAAACTTCGAATTTCCGCCACTGTCCTAGGTGGTTTCCAGTCCAACACCGCTTCAACCTTGCGAGGGTCCACTCTAATCCCTTCAGCTGACACCACGTGACCTAAGAAAGTCACTTCTCTAAGCCAAAATTCGCACTTACTGAATTTGGCATACAACTGCTCCTCCCTCAGCACTTGTAGAACTATGCGCAAATGCCTATCATGCTCTTCCTCCGTCTTCGAGTATACCAATATGTCGTCTATAAACACCACGACAAATTGATCCAAGTATTGCTGAAACACCCTATTCATCAAGTCCATGAATGCTGCCGGTGCGTTGGTCAACCCAAACGGCATCACTAAGAACTCGTAATGCCCATACCGGGTACGAAATGCCGTCTTGTGCACATCAGCCTCCTTTACCTTAAGTTGATGATAGCCCGACCTAAGGTCTATCTTCGAGAATACCGATGCACCCTTCAGTTGATCAAACAGGTCATCAATCCGAGGCAACGGATACTTGTTTTTGATCGTCAATTTGTTTAGCTGACGGTAGTCAATACACATCCGCATTGACCCGTCTTTCTTCTTGACAAACAACACAGGTGCTCCCCACGGAGATATACTAGGTCGAATGAACCCTCTATCCAATAGTTCCTGAATTTGAGCCTTCAATTCCACCAACTCCTTTGGTGCCATTCGATAGGGTGCTATAGACACAGGCGCCGTTCCAGGCAACAAGTCTATACCGAACTCTACTTCCCGATCTGGGGGCAGACCCGGAAGTTCTTCAGGAAACACATCAGCGAATTCCCCTACAGTTCGGACCTTCTCCACTGCTGATTCCTTAGCCTCCAAGGCATAAATCTGAACCAACAATGCTTCACACCCCTTTTTGATCATTTTCTCGGCCTTCAAGGCAGACACTACATTGGATAGATAGTCTCTTCTGTTACCTATAATGACCACTTCATCACCCTCAGCCGTCTTTAGAATCATACGCTTAGCAGCGCAATCCAACCTTGCCTGATACTTAACCAGCCAGTCCATTCCAAGAATTAGGTCGAACTCCCCAAACGGCAGTTCCATCAGGTCGGCCACAAACACTACCCCTTGGAGTTCTAGGGGTATATCTCTATATAGCTTGTTCACCATCACAGAGTGTCCTAGAGGGCTAATTACAGTCATCTCGCTAGAGGTAGTCTCAAAATCCAAGTTCATAGTCTCTACCACACTACTGGCAATGTATGAATGCGTCGAACCCACATCAATTAATGCAACGTAAGGGAGACCAAAAATTAGGAACGTACCAGTGATGACGTCCGGTGCGTCACCCTCCTCGCGACGTCTCGCTGCGTAGACTAAGCCAGGCTGCCTAGCTTCGGTGTTGCCTGCTCCTCTGCCCTGAACTCCGCGACCTCGATTAGGACCATTGCCTCCTCTACCATTACCACGACCCCTCTGCGGTGGTCCCACATTCCTTGCTGGAGTACGGTTCTGACCCTCTGGCTGATTCCTTGCCAACTTCCGAGGACAATTCCTTACACGATGATCCGGGGATCCACATTCAAAGCAACCCCTCTCACTGGTGTAACAACCTCCCCAATGTGACTTTCCATAGCGATTACACTGGGCCGGTCTCTGATTAGAAGCCATGGGCCTTCCAGCCTGATTCGGCCCACTCTGTCTGGCCCTCTTTTGTGCAGTATTTCCCGATCCAGATGACCCAACACCTCTTTTCTGGTTGCTCCTATCATAGCTCTGTCTCACAGACTCCCGGACCCTTTCGGCTACCTTAGCCTTTTCTACCAGAACAGCAAACTCACGTACCTGTTGTGGAGCAATCAACAGCCCTAAGTCATCCCTAAGTCCGTCTTCGAAGCGGACACAACGATCGTGTTCGGTTGACACGACTCCCCGGGCATAGCGGCTCAGCCTCAGAAATTCTGCCTCATACTCAGATACCGACTTATTTCCTTGTACCAGTCCCAGAAAGATTTTCCTCTGAGTATCAGTGTAACTGGTGCCTACATACTTCTTCTGGTAAGTAGCTTTGAAGTATTCCCAAGTAAGGTCGTCTGCTGTAGCGCCGTCTCGAATCGTGAGCCACCACTGGTATGACTCGTCTTTTAGAAGCGACACTGCTCCTTTCAACTTCTCCTCATCTGTTAAGTCGAGATCGTCCATGATCCTCTCGGTTGATTCTAACCAATATTCGGCTGTACTGGGTGCGACACCTGACACACCCCGAAATACTTCAGCTCCATTGGATCGGAGCCGCTCAGATACAGACTTCCGAGCTCCTGTACCTCTGCTGGTCTCAGCCATCATTTCTAGAACACGCAGCATAGCCTGCGATACCGACTCACCCCCCGTCTGATCCTGAGGTCCATCACCAAAAATTTGGGGTGGTGGTGGAGGTGGTATTTCATTATCCGACCCTTGGCCCGACCTAACTGGTTCTGTCACGGCCATCCGGCCTCTACCGCGTCCCCGACGGCCGCGACCTCTAGAACTCATTTCTTATGGCGCAATCTGTCTTAAAAGTTTTATGAGTTAGTCACTGTTCCACTGATTATTAGCAAAGAATCTTATGGGCGAAATTTAGAAGTTGTTCTTTCGGTCAAACAAGTTTCAAGTCTTCTATTGTAATTCGAAGATATACATTCACTTATTCCATCACTCTTTTCGACCCATTTCTTAACCCGGGGGTATTTCCGTCATTTACCCTACAGGGGTATTTTGGTAATAAAACAATGTAAGTCTAACAAATCAAGGGAAATTTATAAATTGCAAAACTTGGGGTTCGTTTTGAGGAATCGTCTTCCCAACTTGATAGTGTTGCAAAAAAATCCTTTTTGAAAATCAGGGTCATTTTGGTAATTTGCAATTTAGGGGCAATTTTGAAATTTTCCAAAAGCACAACATTTTTAACATTTTGCAAATTAGGGATTTTAGATATGCTTGTAAAATGAGGAAAATTTTGTTTAAAAAGAAATTTTGGGGTAGTTTGGTAAAATTTTTAAAACTAGGAGCATTTTTGTAATTTACCCCTAAGGGTATTTTAAAACGTCCATAAATCAAAGGAATTTTGTAGTATAAATCTCATAAGTTTTAGGGAAGTCTTTAAAAATTAGAGTCTTTATAAAAATGCGGCTAATTCCCTTTCGGGTTTTAATAATAGAGGTTTAGCCCATGAACAAGTCCTCACGGTTAGGGCGAACCGAAGCTACGCACCAGGTAGGATTCCCGCGAAGAGGAGGTGAGTCGCTAAGACCACTTAAATACCAAGCTCTTCCGGATCCAATCCTAGACATGCGTACAGGGGTTACCACACCTTAACTCGGCGACTTAATCATGGTTTGTTTAATTAGGCAATTAGAATCTTATGTGATTGTTTGGGGTAACTAGTCCTAGAGTTCATATACCTTTCATACTATCTACGTCCCATTTTCTACCCATTTATAGATAACCATTCATACATAGATTAAAAATACTTACAAGAGCGGATCGGTGCCGGAGACTCGACGCCATGTTGTTCAACCAAAATCATTTTCAACGGGGTTTTCAAAAGCATATCCAGCAAAAACATTTTTGGGTCTTAGGCCCTCACAGCCGAGTTTTTGAACCTGGCTCTGATACCAAAACTGTAACACCCCAAACCCGGCCCACAAGCCATGACCGGATCTGGTATGTCACGGAAGAAAAGAAGTTCGAAAGGTTTGGATTAATTGTAAAAATTTAAAATTTTGCTAAGGGTATAAAACGGTATTCGTTAAAACTCAGGTGGGTTGATTTGGTAAATCCGATAGAGTTGTAAATCCTTTATTCTTTTAAAACCATTTAACCATTCAAATTTTAGAACATTAGCGTGATCAATAGCTTAGAAAATCTCGTTACCCGATGGTAACATTTTCCTTGAAACCGCGTACGAGTACTTATTTTTTTGAAAACGTTACTTTTAACCGATTTGCATAATCGTTCGTGAGTTCATCAGTTATAAAGTAAAGTAAAAACAACTACCTAACCATCCAAAACAATAAGCGGCCATATTACAACCCAATCGAATTGTAGTGAATAATTAAACTTAAAACGGGGAAAAATAAAATTTCAAGTCCACAAAACCAACATGGCCGCCTCGAGCTCTCCTCGGCTCCGCATCCGTGCTCTACTCACCTGCAAGATGATATGGGAAGGGGTGAGTCACCAAGACTCAGTGTATAAATCCCCGACCCGAAAATAACACTCATACACAAGATATTAGTATGACATGCAATTATGCAACCCAACCTAGCCATCCATGCTCCTTTTCTACCCCGTGTGGTACCAAACCACTGGTGGTGCCAAACCACTGGTGACTTATAGTCACAATATCCGTCAATACGTGTGGTGCCAAACCACTGGTGGGGCCAAGCCACTGGTGACCCGAAGTCACAATCAAATGATGGGGCCAACCCACGTGTGATACC
This sequence comes from Gossypium australe, assembly GCA_005393395.2. Classification (NCBI taxonomy): domain Eukaryota; kingdom Viridiplantae; phylum Streptophyta; class Magnoliopsida; order Malvales; family Malvaceae; genus Gossypium; species Gossypium australe. The sequence goes on from CM016617.1 coordinate 70,023,611, forward strand.
AAATCACTGGCGTCGATCCCGTATCTCAATTGTGGGGCCAACCCACGGTGGTATTAAGCCACAGGGACGAGACGCTATGAGGTGCCAAACCTCTGGAGGTACCAAACCTCTGGTGACCGTAGTCACAATGTGTTACCAAAACACTAGTGTCCGTCGACACGAATATTACTCCCTCTCATCAATCCCACCATCATCATGCTCATATCACAAGTATCAAGATCCCATATATCATGCAATCGTATATAGCATAGCATTTTTCAGCATATGATGGCATATACCACATAGATCGTAGATCGAGTAATAGGGAACTTACCCGAAACCAAGCTTATGTCTACTAGGTAAAATTTCCACATGAGAGGTGATTAACATTATCATAATAGCAATTATTACTAATAAAGTGTGTAAGAGCTTACACACCTATTTAATCGAAGATTTAACTAGCACTCTCGTGCCTATGCGATATTACAAAAGTCCCGAAACGTCCTCGTATAGCTCCTATTATTCGGCCATCACGGGTTAGTGTTTAGGGGTCTTATTGATTAACTAACAAGTCCAAAGTTATAGGTCATAGCATAAGCAAAATAGGGCTCTAGGTCGAACCTTTATCGACACAAGGCAAAGTGATCGGAAACTCGAACCTCCGGTTTCTGGGCCGATTTGCCTCCCCCTAAAATCATAGTATAAATTCGGTTACTAAAAAAAAAAAAATATGCCAATAATGGCTCGTGGCCGAATATGCTTAAATATTCACTTTCTCACCGAAACCCGAAGTGGTCACTGGTTAAAAACGGCTATGAACGAAACTATGAGAGATGATCCAGGGCCGAACACCTTAAAGGCTTTCTTTACAGACTTGAAACTTACGAAAGGCTCTTTCTTTCTCTCTTAATGCACCTCGTCACTAGCTACAACAAAAGAAAAACCACTTGTGATTCCATGCATAATCGGCCATCCAAGAAAAAGAAACGACTTGATTACCCTAACAAAATAAATGCTTACCACTACGAGCTCAAGAAGACTACTAGAAGAAGAGGTTCGGCCATAGTAACGACGGCATGCTTCGAAGTAAGACTAAAAGTATCATAAAAGGAGTAGGGGGTTTCGATTGGGTCAAAAATGGAAGATGAAGAAAGGGACATAAGCTAGCCGGAATACCCCTCAATATTCTTTCAAAACCGCAACTTGAGTAACCTTCATGGGGTCACTATTGCATGCTTCAATCGGCCAAGGGGAGTTTGAAAGAATAGCCAAAAACCAAAAATGTAAAAGAGGAGGAACAAAATAAATAAAAAGGAATATCACAAATTTTAGGCCATGCTTCTCTTTGCTAGACTCTATGGCCGGCCAACACCACCATCCCTTTCTAATTTCAAAGCCTCAATTCCATAATATTCTCTCTATTTTCAACAAATAAAATAAGAAGAGAAAGCTAACCCCATGCAGCACATATACTAATAAAATAAAAGGAAATAATATATGTATATAAATAATAATAATAAAACTATGGTTAACCCATAATTTTAGCACCCCACGGCAGCATGCCTTGAGCATGCGTGCATGCATGCCCCATGCGCAGGCCACTTGCCGACCAAAGCCCAAGATTTTTTTTTTTTTAAAAAAAAATCCCATATGCAGTTGCCAGGTCTCGAACCCGAGACCTGGGGGAAACTGCTCATGCTTCTTACCATCCGACTACTGCTCCGTATCTGATATAAAAGCGTTGAAAAATTCTCTTTAAGCTTCCAAGGCTTGGCTTCCTCACGCATTTAATGCCAGAAGCCAAAAACAAAACGCCTCACTGCAGCCCAGGGGTTTCGAACCCCAGACGTGCGGAAGGAAACCCCCACGCCTTAACCGCTCGACTAACACGACTTTCATGACGAAATTGCATTGCATATTCCTTTTAATCCTTCCCCGATGGCTTCAATAACTTGAGCGCTTAAAGCAAAAATTTAAACGCCCCAAGTGTACTCCCGTGGCTCGAACGCAAGGCCAGGAGGAATAATTCCAAGCCTCTAGCCACTCTTCTAATGTGCCGTTCGTAACCCAACTTGACAGCATTTTCCTTTTAGCTACTCCCTCACTTCAACGTCCAAAAATTAAAGTCTCCAAAAGCAGTTCCTTCTGCTCGAACCTCCTTCCTCCAAGCTTCTAAGTAGCACGCTAGCCACTTAGCCAACCCATTCTCATGTCCCTACTTAGCCCCCAAAAATTCTTTAAAGTTTCCCCTGCTAACTACACCGTCCAAAAATAAAATGGCACTTGCAGCCACCATGCCTCGAACCTAAGCCGTAGCAACACCCTTAGGCGCACCCAACCCATTGCACTAGGCCTAATCCTTGTGCCATAATCCGCCAGAATTTGTATTTAACCCCTATCTTCTGAGGCCCCTTACCATTAAAACTTCCAATTAAAATTTTCTACTAACCCAAGCCCACTCAAGACCTTTATTTAAGCCGTAATATTCCACGATTAATACTATGGTAAATTTAAACACAAGAAAAATCATTTAATCACAACTAGCCCCGGTTCTAGGATGTTACAGTTCTACCCCCCTTAAATTAATTTCGTCCGCGAAATTACCTAGATCAGAAGAGTTGGGGGTATTGCTGCCGCATCGCATCCTCGGGCTCCCACGTTGCTTCCTCTACGCCATGATTCCGCCATAGGACCTTCACTAAAGGAACTGATTTCTTACGCAAAACTTTCACATCCCGATCTAGGATCTGCACAGGTTCCTCTTCCATTGTCAAATCTGGGCTCACCTCAACTCCCTCAACTGCCAAGATGTGTGATGGATCAGAACGGTAGCGTCTAAGCATGGAGACATGGAACACATCATGAATCTGACTCAGTTCTGCAGGTAACTCGAGCTGATAAGCCACTGGTCCCACTCGTCTCAACACCTTAAACGGTCCAATGAACCTTGGACTTAATTTGCCCTTCTTCCCAAATCTTAACACCTTCTTCCACGGCGAGACCTTCAGAAAAACTTCGTCTCCTACGGCAAATTCTATGTCCCTCCGCTTGAGATCAGCGTAAGACTTTTGCCTATCCGAGGCTTCCTTCAATCGAGCTTGGATCTTCTTCACCTTATCCTCAGTTTCTGCAACCAACTCCGGTCCTAACATCTGTCGTTCACCCAACTCTGTCCAACAAGTGGGGGTACGACACCTCCTACCATACAATGCTTCATATGGTGCCATCTTAATGCTTGCCTGATAACTGTTGTTGTATGCGAACTCGGCTAATGGCAAAAATTCCTCCCAACTACCTCCGAAGTCCAAAACACAGCCTCTTAACATGTCCTCCAAAATCTGGATAACTCTTTCCGACTGCCCGTCAGATTGTGGATGGAAGGCTGTACTGAAATCCAGCCGTGTACCCAAAGCCTGATGTAGTGCTCTCCAAAACCTCGATGTAAATCTGGGGTCTCTGTCTGAGATGATCGACACTGGCACACCATGCAACCTCACTATCTCTGCCACATATAACTTAGCTAACTTCTGGAGCGAGTAATCCACCCTCACTGGTATGAAGTGAGCCGACTTGGTCAAACGGTCCACAATCACCCAAACTGCGTCCTTCTTGCTGGACGTGAGGGGTAGCCCACTGACAAAGTCCATAGTGATCCTCTCCCATTTCCACTGAGGAATCTTCACCGGTTGAAGTAACCCAGATGGCAACTGATGTTCCGCTTTTACTCGCTGACACGTGAGACACCTTCCCACGAAATCAGTTACCTCGCGCTTCAACCCTGGCCACCAGAACTGCTTCCGCAAATCTCCGTACATCTTACTACCTCCAGGATGCATAGCGTAAGGGCTGCTATGCGCATCCTGAAGAATCCTTTGCCTCAATCCCACATCATTCGGCATACAAGGCCGTCCTTGAAAGCACAGCACCCCATCACCAGTCAAACTATACCCTTCCAAACCGCCATCTTGAACTTGCAGTCTCCGTGCGTTTAAACTGCCATCCCCTAATTGCTTTTCCTTAATCTCCTCGATCCAAGTTGGCTTAATTTGCAATTCTGCCAAAAGACTTCCGTCGTCGTATAGACTAAGACGAGCAAACATCGCCCTTAAGTTTGTCACGACCTTTCGGCTCAAAGCATCAGCCACCACGTTAGCCTTGCCTGGGTGGTACTCGATTGAACAGTCGTAGTCCTTTAATAGTTCAATCCATCAGCGTTGTCTCAGATTCAATTCCTTTTGCGTCAGAAGATACTTCAGACTTTTATGATCCGTATAGACGATTGATTTCTCCCCATATAAGTAGTGCCTCCATATCTTCAAAGCGAAGACCACTGCCGCTAACTCCAAGTCGTGAGTCGGATAGTTAACTTCATGCGGTCTTAGCTGACGGGATGCATAGGCCACTACCTTCCCTTCCTGCATCAACACACATCCCAACCCATTATGGGACGCATCACAATAAACCGTGAACAATTTCCCCGCCTCAGGCTGTACCAAAACTGGAGCCTCCGTCAGAATCTTTCTTAGCTTATCAAAACTTTCTTGCTGCTTCTCTGACCAAACAAATGGGACTCCTTTCCTTAATAGCTTAGTCAACGGTGCTGCGATTAAGGAGAATCCTTCCACAAATCTTCGATAATACCCGGCCAGACCCAGAAAACTTCGAATTTCCGCCACTGTCCTAGGTGGTTTCCAGTCCAACACCGCTTCAACCTTGCGAGGGTCCACTCTAATCCCTTCAGCTGACACCACGTGACCTAAGAAAGTCACTTCTCTAAGCCAAAATTCGCACTTACTGAATTTGGCATACAACTGCTCCTCCCTCAGCACTTGTAGAACTATGCGCAAATGCCTATCATGCTCTTCCTCCGTCTTCGAGTATACCAATATGTCGTCTATAAACACCACGACAAATTGATCCAAGTATTGCTGAAACACCCTATTCATCAAGTCCATGAATGCTGCCGGTGCGTTGGTCAACCCAAACGGCATCACTAAGAACTCGTAATGCCCATACCGGGTACGAAATGCCGTCTTGTGCACATCAGCCTCCTTTACCTTAAGTTGATGATAGCCCGACCTAAGGTCTATCTTCGAGAATACCGATGCACCCTTCAGTTGATCAAACAGGTCATCAATCCGAGGCAACGGATTCTTGTTTTTGATCGTCAATTTGTTTAGCTGACGGTAGTCGATACACATCCGCATTGACCCGTCTTTCTTCTTGACAAACAACACAGGTGCTCCCCACGGAGATATACTAGGTCGAATGAACCCTCTATCCAATAGTTCCTGAATTTGAGCCTTCAATTCCACCAACTCCTTTGGTGCCATTCGATAGGGTGCTATAGACACAGGCGCCGTTCCAGGCAACAAGTCTATACCGAACTCTACTTCCCGATCTGGGGGCAGACCCGGAAGTTCTTCAGGAAACACATCAGCGAATTCCCCTACAGTTCGGACCTTCTCCACTGCTGATTCCTTAGCCTCCAAGGCATAAATCTGAACCAACAATGCTTCACACCCCTTTTTGATCATTTTCTCGGCCTTCAAGGCAGACACTACATTGGATAGATAGTCTCTTCTGTTACCTATCATGACCACTTCATCACCCTCAGCCATCTTTAGAATCATACGCTTAGCAGCGCAATCCAACCTTGCCTGATACTTAACCAGCCAGTCCATTCCAAGAATTAGGTCGAACTCCCCAAACGGCAGTTCCATCAGGTCGGCCACAAACACTACCCCTTGGAGTTCTAGGGGTATATCTCTATATAGCTTGTTCACCATCACAGAGTGTCCTAGAGGGCTAATTACAGTCATCTCGCTAGAGGTAGTCTCAAAATCCAAGTTCATAGTCTCTACCACACTACTGGCAATGTATGAATGCGTCGAACCCACATCAATTAATGCAACGTAAGGGAGACCAAAAATTAGGAACGTACCAGTGATGACGTTCGGTGCGTCACCCTCCTCGCGACGTCTCGCTGCGTAGACTAAGCCAGGCTGCCTAGCTTCGGTGTTGCCTGCTCCTCTGCCCTGAACTCCGCGACCTCGATTAGGACCATTGCCTCCTCTACCATTACCACGACCCCTCTGCGGTGGTCCCACATTCCTTGCTGGAGTACGGTTCTGACCCTCTGGCTGATTCCTTGCCAACTTCCGAGGACAATTCCTTACACGATGATCCGGGGATCCACATTCAAAGCAACCCCTCTCACCGGTGTAACAACCTCCCCAATGTGACTTTCCACAGCGATTACACTGGGCCGGTCTCTGATTAGAAGCCATGGGCCTTCCAGCCTGATTCGGCCCACTCTGTCTGGCCCTCTTTTGTGCAGTATTTCCCGATCCAGATGACCCAACACCTCTTTTCTGGTTGCTCCTATCATAGCTCTGTCTCACAGACTCCCGGACCCTTTCGGCTACCTTAGCCTTTTCTACCAGAACAGCAAACTCACGTACCTGTTGTGGAGCAATCAACAGCCTTAAGTCATCCCTAAGTCCGTCTTCGAAGCGGACACAACGATCGTGTTCGGTCGAAGCAGCATGTATTGCCAGAAAAAATTTTAAACATAATAATTATGTTTACCTGATATGTATGGAGACATATTATTAGGTAATAATTTTCTAAATCAATATTTATTTTTGTTATTAAACATATTAATAACAAATATTCCTTTGTCAGATTATGAAAAAATCATAGATGATTGGGCACAATCCATGACTATTGTTGTAAACAACAACAGTACGATATGGTCAAAAGAAAAGTTTTTAAACTATTTTGTTGGAACTTTTCAAGGTGATGTTCTACAATTTCTCAGACGCTGGGAAGAATCTGAGAAAGGAAGAGAACAAAAGGGTCAACTTATTAATCAAATAAGTTCTCCTAAAGACCTATTAAAAGGATTAACCTCAATTCTAAAAATAGAATTTTGTGGTTATACTAATAAAAAAGATCAGGATAGTCAATCCAGCTATACCTTGTCAAAATTAAAATTATGTGATATTAGATATTTAGACGAATTCTCTAAGAAATTTCTACATGAATATCAAAAATTAAAAAACGAAAGTGTAGATTTTTGGAGAAATCAATATTTCCATAAATTACCCCCACCTTGGGATGAAATTTGTATAAACAAATATGCATCTTTCATTATAAAACATAGTAATGATAATAAAGAAATAGGAGACATAGATACAATAGGTAATAGGATTAATTTCGCTAAAGAAAGAATTCTATTACATTGCTTACAGAGTAAAGCGGCTAAACAAGTCAAGAATAAATTAAGTCATAAATATTGTACAAAAATGTTAGAAGGAGAATGGGAATTTGGATGTAATTCCATACGTCCGAAAACCTATAAAAAATATAATAAAAAATATAAATTAGCTAAATGGAAACCAGGAAATAAAGATCATGCTAATAAAAAGAAAAAATTCGTTAGAAGAAAAACTTCTAAAAATACTAAAAAACAAATATGTAAATGTTTTATTTGTGACGAAGAAGGTCATAGAGCAACATTTTGTCCTAACAAAGGCAAAAGCGCTAGAAAAATGATTAAAAATCTTGAAGAACAAGATTTAGAAATTTGTTTTAGTGAGGAAATAAATCCTACTGAAATATTATATGAATTATTATCAGAAACAGAGTCTGATACAGATTCTGATGAATATATCTTTATGTTGGGAAATAGTTCTAATAAACATTTAGAAGAAATTCCTAATTCTGAACAACAGGATATTAAGTTAGGAAATATAATTGGAAATTGATTTCTCTGATGATATAATTGAAAAAAATCAATAAAAATCATATTTCTAAAGAAGAAATATATAAAATTTCTAAGTTTAAAATATGGTCAAAAAGACACATAGAAAAAATTAATGGTAATACAGTAGCTAAAGATACCAAAGGAGGATTAACAGAAATCCCCTTATTTACAAAAGAAAAAATAAAAAGGATTAGAAAAAACTATCCTCAGGTCAGATATATACATTTAGGATACAAAAGCATCTATAATTTTCAGATATTGATTTATGTTTTAGTGAAACATAAAATTATCATACTTCTATAAAATATATTTAATTGTGATATAAACAAGGATCCTGTTTATCAATTTCCTTAGGTTTAGATAATTTATAATCATATGGGTCTGGGGGTTCAGTATCCATAGGATCTAGTTTTTTTATTTTTTCTTCTGTTGAAGTTTCTTCTTCATCAGAATTTTGTTTCTTTAAATCTATATCCATATTATTAGAATTACTACTGTCTATTTCTAATATATAATTTTCGCTTTCATTATTATTAATAATGTCATTATGACTATTATTATTATTATCATCATATTCTAACATATAATGATAATTATATTTTTCAAACAAATCTTTATGTTTTTCATAAAGTTCTTCTATTAATTTTAGATATTCAACTCTTTCAAGATTATCTTCCGTTTTAGAAAATTGGTTTTTCCAATGTTCTATTAAAGTTTTATAAGAGTCAAAATCATATTTTTCTTGTTTTTTATCTTTTTCTCTTTTTTCTTTTGTTTTTTGTTTTTTATAATTATTATTAGTTGAAGATTCATCTGAAGACTCATCCTCATCTGACAAAACTAAAATAGTATTACTATTACCGTAATATAAAGGTCCTAAATTTAAGTCTGATTCTATATTATTATTACTAATAATCTGATCTAATTTATTATTAACATCGGATAATAACTCTTTAGACTTGCTATTCAAATCTAAATTTGTTACTTCTCCCATATTATCTATTTTTTCTTCTATTAATCCTTTATCCAATAATTCCTTTATTTGTATATCAAATTCATCTATATCTTGTTTAGTATAGATCATAGGTTTTACTCTAATAATTTTATTGGGGTTTTCCAATTTTATGGTACAATATCTAGGACTATTTTTCCATAATTTTAATGGTTCTTCACTAAAATTATTTTCTAATATCTTAAACAACCAATGATTAGTATCTAGTTGTTTATTTGTTCATTCTTAGGAGGTGTAAAGTCCTGATCACATATATATTTATGATTTTCTACCAAAGGTACTTCTACCGAAGTATTTTCAGTAGTTAGTACTACAAAATTTTATCAATAGAAAATGGTAGATGTTGATATATAAAATTGTTACCTAACAATATATCTCCATGCATTTCATGAAAACATAATAATTTAGGAATTAAAAATCTTACATTGTTTATGTAGATTGGTATATTTTTAGCTTTAAAAAGGATAAGAGTTTCAATACCATTGACTCCAACAGCTCTAATAGGATTTTTCATAAGTTCCCATTTTTCTGATGGAATAGCATTTTCTCTACAGCTACTGGTTGTAGCTCCAGTATCTAATAAAGCATTTAAAGAATATGTTTTATATTCTCTAAATTGAAATATAATCTCTATGTAAGTATAATATTTTCTTGATTGAAAATGTGAAAAGGTAATAATATCCTTTTTTCCCATTTTTATTTGTTGAATTATTGGTTTTTCTAAATGAACTGGTTTTAGTTCAATTAGATATTTATCTTCCCAATATTTCTTTGGTTTGAATTTACCATAAGGATCCTGTTTATCAATTTCCTTAGGTTTAGATAATTTATTATCATATGGGTCTGGGGGTTCAGTATCTATAGGATCTAGTTTTTTTATTTTTCTTCTGTTGAAGTTTCTTCTTCATCAGAATTTTGTTTCTTTAAATCTATATCCATATTATTAGAATTACTACTTTCTATTTCTAATATATAATTTTCGCTTTCATTATTATTAATAATGTCATTATGACTATTATTATTATTATCATCATATTCTAACATATAATGATAATTATATTTTTCAAACAAATCTTTATGTTTTTCATAAAGTTCTTCTATTAATTTTAGATATTCAACTCTTTCAAGATTATCTTCCATTTTAGAAAATTGGTTTTTCCAATGTTCTATTAAAGTTTTATAAGAGTCAAAATCATATTTTTCTTGTTTTTTATCTTTTTCTCTTTTTTCTTTTGTTTTTTGTTTTTTTTTATTATTATTATTATTAGTTGAAGATTCATCCGAAGACTCATCCTCATCTGATAAAACTAAAATAGTATTACTATTACCGTAATATAAAGGTCCTAAATTTAAATCTGATTCTATATTATTATTACTAATAATCTGATCTAATTTATTATTAACATCGGATAATAACTCTTTAGACTTGCTATTCAAATCTAAATTTGTTACTTCTCCCATATTATCTATTTTTTCTTCTACTTTACTAACCTTTGTATATAATCTATTAAAATATATAGACGTCATATCTATTAAACTATTGATACCTTTACTAAGAGCCGAAATATTATTTTCATTCTTAGAGTCTATATGCATAGTATGATTACAAGTTTTATCTTGATATAAACAATCCATTTTTTCCATTATTATTATCCCTGGTACCTAAAACCTTCTGTGTCTTAACGTCCTCTCAACGCCAACAACGTCCCACTCGGACTCAACGGCAACGAAGACTAACGACAGATATATGGGTTTTGAGATAATAACAGCGAAATAAACAGAATTGCAGATACAAAGATAGAAACTTACAATGATAACTACGATATAAGAACTCCAGAAATCGTTACTCCGGGGCTCCTCTGATACCAATTACCGGGGGGAGGGAGGGATATATGCACTAGCGGAAGGGATTATATCGTAGAATAATATTTCACGAGAAGAAAATAGATAATTTACAAAAAGAAAGATCAAGAAAGATTTCTTGATTTCTTAAAAACTCTACTTAGCTATTCTAAAATCCCATTCAGGATTCGATGCCTTTTCCAGGCTACAACAATGCCTATTTATAACAAATTTCTAAACTAGAATCTAATTACAATTGAAGTCCGAAATAATTGTTCGGATAAGAAAGACTCTAATTTAATTACAATTGAAATCCGCACAGTATGTTGATAAGAATGGCTTCATGATTTTTCCACGTAGCCATCTTGATTTGATGGTTGCTTCCACCGTCTTCTGTCAAAATTGTTGTGGTTGCTTCCACGTTTCAATTGCATTAAATGGTTGCTTCCATCATGCATGACATCATTTTTGTCTTTTGGTGGTTTCCTTCTTTTTAAGTCACCGCCAAAATTTTTTCTGGCAATACATGCTGCTTGCATCATTGCTTGCGTCATGACATTGATTGTTGCTTACATCATTGTCTGCGTCATTTGGATGCTGACTGGTTGTCATCTTCCAATTTGCCTTCATCCTTCTTGGATGTTTCTCAGATTCATTTCCTCGATCTCGTCAAGGTGCAATGATTCTGAAGGTAAAATTTGTCTACATTTGTTATATAGACATTTTCGAAACATCTTATTAATAATAGGAGTGTTTCTCCCTTTATCAATAAAATATTGAAATGTATCAAGAAGATTGTTTATCTCCTTAATATCCATATATTCAATTAGGACATCGTCCCAATCTCTATATAATATAGTTTTTAATAATAATTCTTCAGATTTTTCTTGAGTTGTTTTTTCAACTAAGAATTCTGAGAATTGGGTAAGAGCTTTTCTGAAACTAGCCCTTTGTTCCAAAATATGGTTTTTCCATATCTTGTTTATGAAATGGTAATATTCTGGGGGTAAGCCTGGATTATAAAAATCCTTTAGATTCGAGAATTCAGAGTTTTGTTGTTTTTTCAACAAAGCATCTGCATATTTAAGAATTTCAGAATCGGTAGGAGGCTTTTGAGAAAATTGAGAATAATCCACCTGTGTTGGTGAATGTGATCCAATTGGTTGGTTTACCAATGGATATGGTAAATAATATCCCTGGTTAGGATAAAATTGTACCTGTGTTGGTGCAGCCATAAATCCTTGTTTAGGAATTATTTTTGCAGGTGCAGCCATAAATCCTTGTTTAGGACTTATAGGTGATTTTCCCTTGTTGGGTTTTTTATGGACAGTTCTCCATCCATCATTTTCTTTTAGAGGTTGCTTACCTCTATCCATAAGGCCTGCTAAGAAAATCAGCAAACATTAGCGAATAATTTTATTATTATCTACTAATGGTGTTTCTATAGAACTATTTTCTATAGATAATATAACCGATTTCTTATTAATAATAAAAGGTAAATATTGATTTAGAAAATTATTACCTAATAATATGTCTCCATACATATCAGGTAAACATAATAATTTTGGAATTATAAATTTAACATTGTTTATGTAGATTGGTATATTTTAGCTTTATAATAAACAGTAGTTTTGCTACCATTTATTCCACTAATATTTATTATCTTTTTTACAGGTTTCCAATATTCTTTAGGAAGAATATTCTTTTTACAACTACTGGTTGTAGCTCCTGTATCTAATAAAGCATTTAAAGAATATGTTTTATAATCTTTACTATGTAATGTAATTTCAATGTATTTATTGAAATTTGTAATATTATCAATTGAATAATTTATATCTTCTATTCTAGTGTTTCTAGAATTTCTACTTGGTGTAGTAGGAAAAATAGGAATATGAACTGTTTTCATACCTATTGGTGTAGAAGTACTTATATCTTCTTCTTCCTCTGGTTGAGAACTAGAAGGTAATACTAAATTATCATCTGTATTAGTAATCAGATTATTTCTGAAATATAACTTGTCACCAGATGACATGTATTCAATAGTACTTACTGGTTTAGAAGTACTAGCATTATTAGTTTTATCGATTATCCAGTCTTTAGGAATCGATAAATCTTTTAAATGTAATAGCTTTGGTTGAATTTCTGTAGTAAATTTATTGGGCTCAAAAAGCTCAATAATTTTATTATTAATTTCTTTTATTTCAACCTCTGCTGTATTAGTATATTCATTAATAGAAGTCCAGCTGATTGCTAAATCTTCTGCTAAATCACTAATATCAGAATTTTTTGTCTGAATTCTAAGGCATAGACACTCTTCTATTAGAGGGTCTGTTATAGAGATAAAGTAATTTGGTTTTACCTTAAATCCTATAACACCTGTATGTAAATTAGATTGAATTCCTCCAATAAGTGCTTTTATTGGATTTTCAAATCTTTTATCTAATAACACTGCTAAAATAGGAACATCATGACCTCTTCTAAATAATGCTCTAATTGTTATCATGATAACTCCTAAATGTATATATCTGACCTGAGGATAGTTTTTTCTAATCCTTTTTATTTTTTCTTTTGTAAATAAGGGGATTTCTGTTAATCCTCCTTTGGTATCTTTAGCTACTGTATTACCACTAATTTTTTCTATGTGTCTTTTTGACCATATTTTAAACTTAGAAATTTTATATATTTCTTCTTTAGAAATATGATTTTTATTGATTTTTTCAATTATATCATCAGAGAAATCAATTTCTTCTCCAATTATATTCCTAACTTAATATCCTGTTGTTCAGAATTAGGAATTTCTTCTAAATGTTTATTAGAACTATTTCCCAACATAAAGATATATTCATCAGAATCTGTATCAGACTCTGTTTCTGATAATAATTCATATAATATTTCAGTAGGATTTATTTCCTCACTAAAACAAATTTCTAAATCTTGTTCTTCAAGATTTTTAATCATTTTTCTAGCGCTTTTGCCTTTGTTAGGACAAAATGTTGCTATATGACCTTCTTCGTCATAAATAAAACATTTACATATTTGTTTTTTAGTATTTTTAGAAGTTTTTCTTCTAACGAATTTTTTCTTTTTATTAGCATGATCTTTATTTCCTGGTTTCCATTTAGCTAATTTATATTTTTTATTATATTTTTTATAGGTTTTCGAACGTATGGAATTACATCCAAATTCCCATTCTCCTTCTAACATTTTTGTACAATATTTATGACTTAACTTATTCTTGACTTGTTTAGCCGCTTTACTCTGTAAGCAATGTAATAGAATTCTTTCTTTAGCGAAATTAATCCTATTACCTATTGTATCTATGTCTCCTATTTCTTTATTATCATTACTATGTTTTATAATGAAAGATGCATATTTGTTTATACAAATTTCATCCCAAGGTGGGGGTAATTTATGGAAATATTGATTTCTCCAAAAATCTACACTTTCGTTTTTTAATTTTTGATATTCATGTAGAAATTTTTTAGAGAATTCGTCTAAATATCTAATATCACATAATTTTAATTTTGACAAGGTATAGCTGGATTGACTATCCTGATCTTTTTTATTAGTATAACCACAAAATTCTATTTTTAGAATTGAGGTTAATCCTTTTAATAGGTCTTTAGGAGAACTTATTTGATTAATAAGTTGACCCTTTTGTTCTCTTCCTTTCTCAGATTCTTCCCAGCGTCTGAGAAATTGTAGAACATCACCTTGAAAATGTAACACCCCAAACCCGGCCCACAAGCCTTGACCGGATCTGGTATGTCACGGAGTAAAAACTTTTTGAAACGTTTTGAAAATTTCGTGTTCACAGTGGAAATCTGGAAATATTGCGGAAATTGTAAAACAACGTTTGCTAAAACTAAGATGGTTTGGTTTGATAACCACGATGGAGTTGAAAACTTTTTCTTTTCCTTTGAAACCATTTGATCATTTAGATTTTTAGAAGTATCGGGGTTATTGATAACTTGGTAAAATTTTGTTACCCGATGGTAACATCTTTGAAAACGCGTACGAGTATTAATTTTGAAAACGTTGCCTTTACCGATTTGCTTAACAATTCATAAGTTCGTTAGAAATAAGGTAAAGCTACTACTTAATCATACGAATAATAATAAAAGAATAATAAACGGCCATATTACAACCCAATCGAATTTAGCAAATAGTAAGCTTTAATGGTGCGAAATAAAACTTCAAAACGAGGAACAAGCATGGCCACCTCGAGTCCTCTCCGGCTCCGTCTCCGCGATCGACTCACCTGAAAAGATAGGGAAAGGGGTGAGTCACCAAGACTCAGTGCATAGCTATAACACATGTCCCCACATATGGGCTTGGCCCATATTCACACAGTCCATACACATGAATATGTAATTATGAAGTGAGTATGCAATTATGAAACCCAACCTAGCAATCCATACTCCATTTTCTACCCCGTGTGGTACCAAACCACTGGTGGTGCCAAACCACTGGTGACTCGAAGTCACAATGTCCGTCAATACGTGTGGTGCCAAACCACTGGTGACTCGAAGTCACAATGTCCGTCAATACGTGTGGTGCCAAACCACTGGTGACCGAGGTCACAAATGTGATACCAAATCACTGGAGGTGCCAAACCTCTGGTGTCCGAAGACACAAATCAAATGATGGGGCCAACCCATCGTGTGATACCAAATCACTGGCGTCGATCCCGTATCTCAAATGTGGGGCCAACCCACGGTGGTACTAAGCCACAGGGACGAGACGCTATGAGGTGCCAAACCTCTGGAGGTACCAAACCTCTGGTGACCGTAGTCACAATGTGTTACCAAAACACTGGTGTCCGTCGACACGAATATCACTGCCCCCTCCACTCATTTATCCCACATCATCATGCTCACATAACAAGTATCATGATCCCATATATCATGCATTTTTATATAGCATATGATGGCATACACAACATATAACATAGATCGAGTATTAGGGGACTTACCCGAAAACCAAGCTTATGCCCACAAGGCAAAGATACTACGTGATAAGTAATAAAATATCATTATAACAACAATTTATACTAATAAAGTGTGTAAGAGCTTACACACCTGATTAAACGATCACCCAACTTGGATATCCAACATCTTAGCCCTTATTTCGGCTAACATGCACAACATGTACATTTACAATAACGTACATAAACCAGCAAGAGAACAGTGCGATAACTACGCACCTGATTATAGCGATATTTTGACTTATCGAATCTAACATTGATTAAAATCCCGAAACACCACTTGCTCTCGTAGATCAGCTCTCGAAGTCACCGAAAGTCCTATCCTTTCCAAGTCTCAAAAGATTTGCATGCCTTGGTAGTTACCAACCCTTGTATAGCCGAAACCCATAGGCTCCTTTAAGACCCCTTAACATTAGCACAACAAAACACATTAATATAGCTTTTAGCATGCTTGGCTATTCTTAGAATCAAAATCTAGCATTGATCCCTTACCTTGCCATAGGTTTGGTTTCCTACCAAAACCAGAACCAACAATGGTTCTTCTTTTGACAATCGACACACCCTAATAAAAGAACAGTTAAACCTTTGTCACCCTTGACTTAATCGAAACCAAAAGATTGAACTAAAAGAATCCTCTCTTACCACCACTTACCAATGATCCCCCGCAGAACAGAGGCTATGCTTTGATTGCTTCGAATCCTGGATATCCTATGCCCAAAACGATTCCAAACAAAGATCAACATACTTCTAAATAGAAGCCAAATCAACTCTTACCCTTAAAGATGTCGACAGAGAACAAAGGATAGTCCATAGGGCATTCGGCCTTACCTATACACCTTCTCCGAGGTTAGCTACCAAAATCCAAAAAGAAAGGAGACCACTCCACACTCAACAATCGGTCAAGATAACAGCACCTAGAAAAGGGAAATTTCGTCGCACAAGAGTAGGGAAAGTTCAGCTAGGAACAATGAAAGGAGTCCATGCAAACACATAAGCTAGACGAGAGCTTTTCTAGCTCCTTCAAAACCGAACTTAACTCCCCTAAGCCTTTATTTGGCCGCGAATAGCTTGAGAAAAGAAGGAAACAAAATTAAAAGTTTTGGTATCTTCTTGCTATCCGAAAACCAAATAGATAGTCCCTAGAAAGATGCTTTACTCGGCCATGCTCAAGAAGAAGAATAGCTTAAAGACTTCTACAATCGGCTAAGCTTTCAAAAGCAAAGAAGAGAGTATAAGAGGGAGAGAGAACTATTTTCAGTTTACACAATTGAAGAAGAAAGGTAGGGGGGAAAGAACATTCGGCTACCATGAAGATTGAAAGAAAGCATGCAAATTCAGCAAAGGTTCATTTGGACTTACGGTTCCACGAGAAAGGATGGAGAGATACATATGAATATTCGGATAGTTTTTGACAAAAAGAAGAATTGGCTTACCCATTTACCTTTGACCGAATTGCACAAAAATGCCTCAAGAACAAACGGCATTCACCTTCCCAAAACACCTCCAAAACCGGCCACATACACCCATTTGAAAGTTCCCATGGTCGGCCACCTCCTAGAAACACTACAAGCCACAATTTGAATTAAACAAATCCCCCATTATTCTATCCACATGCTATCTCTTTATCAACTCTAATTTAAACTAAAAAAAATAATTGAATTAGCCGCATGCCTATCTTTCCTCTGCCAATCTCTTGTTGATTCCATATAATAATCCAATTCATCTACCTCCATTATCTAATCAAACAAATAAAATAAAAAGAGAACAAAGGGTCCATGTGCTTTCTAGCCGAATGCTCAAAGAAGCAAACCATGTGCCGCATGCTTCCCATTTGCTAAGTCCAAGCTTCAATTACTATTGTTTAGTCCATCACCGAATATTCCAATATAATAAGCAAACAACATATGTAATCCATACTAATAGAACTCCCATGCCTCACGCATATAACAATAATAAAACTTAATATAATAGTAATAATAATAATAATAATAATAACAATAATAATAATAATAATTATCATGCTTCCTTTTGTTACAAGAAGAACCGACCAAGCTCCTTTCCCCTACTTCCCACGATCATGCTTCTCTTTTTACTAATTTTAAACATCCATTTCCATTGTTAATCTAACCCATGCCGCATGCTTCCTCTCTCCAAAGCTAAGACTCAGCTTGCTTAAACTAATAAAAAATAGTAAAAACAATAAAAGGTTGCTGCTCCATTCGGCCATGCTTACCAAACTAAGGTCGGCCACATGCTTCATTCTTTACTAATAATATAAGCTAATAAAATTTCAAAATAATAATCCCTATTAAAATATTAATAATAAAATAATAAAAAAAATATATATATATACTCATTCACAAAATAGAAATAATAACAATTACCCCCCTCCATACATAAAATAATAATAATAATAATAATATAACTACCCCATCTTACAAACATAATAAAATAATAAAATCCTAAAACAAACCCAACTCCCCACGGCATGCTTTGTTCCCCATGCTTACAATTAAAATACAACACCCATAATAGTAAAAAGAAATAATAAAAAAATATTTAGCACCCCTTTGACCTTGATCACGCGTGCATGGGCCATGCAGGTTTTTTTTTTTCTCCACGCTGCACCAAAACCAAAAGATCCATGCTGTGCTGCTCCCAGGTCTCGAACCCGAGACCTGGAGAAAAGCTCTCCATGCCCCAGCCACCCGGCCTGTTATGCGTTTCATGCCCATAATGTTTCAACCATTCTTTTAAACCATTTTAGCGTGCGTGCATGCTGCATTTAATGCCCATGCAGAACCAAAAAGATTAAAAACCCAGGTGCAGCCCCCCAGGTGCATTCCCCAGGTTTCGAACCCGAGACCTGGGGGAGAGTCCTCAAGCTTCCTGCCATTCCATCCTTTGCGTATTTCGTGACAATAATCGCATATAATTTCTTTTAAACCTTATTTCAATGGCTCCCTATACTTTTAGCGCTAAAAGTAAAAATAAAGCGCCATGCGCGATCCCGAGGATTCGAACACGAGTCCTCAGGGCCTTAGTTCTCACGCAAAGTCCTTGGCCACTCGGCCACTTCGAATTTCCTGCAATAATCTCGTTAGATTTTCTTTTAAACCTTACCCTACCAGTTCCCTTCACCTTTTTGCGCTAAAAGCAAAAACAGAAGACTTCAGTGCGAACTCCTGGACTCGAACATGAGTCCTCTCAGCTCTCAAGCCAAGCCTTGAACCATTCGGCCAGTGTTTAATTCGTGCTAAAGTCGCGTCAATAATTGTTTTAAGCCCTCTTTCAAAGCAGCATTAAACTAAAAATAAAAACCATTGCCCTTCGCAGTACTCGAACTCCCGACCTGCTAAAACCCCCACACGCCCCTAGCCACTACACCAAGCCTCCTTTCGTACCAAGAAATTCCTAAATTTAACTTAAGGCCTTCTTCCGAAATTTTCCTCTTTAGCCCTAAATTTTCAAAATTTTACAAAACACTCCCCTTTTATCCCCGAGTATTAATAACTCCTAAAACTCATCAAAACAGACCCTAAGGCCTATCGACTCGCAAATTTTTATTCCAACGCACAGCCCCAATTTTAGGATATTACAAATCTACCCCCCTTAAAACAATTTCGTCCTCGAAATTGCTTACAAACGATCATCCTACATCCCAATTCACCGCACTACGCTTATGCTGCGCACTCTGATTCTACAAAACTAACACATTCCTTATATACTATCTCGAGATTCGTATTCAAGGTTCCATACTCCACTAGCATACAAACACGAACTATCTTACCTTCTAAGCACAGTTTCTAAACTCACATCCAATGTTCAAGCACTTCACCAATAACACCAGTATGAACCGATCTTATAAAACTCAAATAATAAGGGATATTCTATAACAAGAAACTCACCTACTAACACATCCTCGATTGCCTCGCATCCAACCTTTAGCATCTCAGCTAGAAGTTCCACGTCCTTGACCTCGCACCCTATCCATCACTTGAGGACAATCCTTAATCAAGTGAGACTTAGATTTACACCTAAAACATTTTCAATTCCGGTTCCAACACTCGCCGTCATGGTACCTTCCACACTGAGCCCACGGACAGCTCCGATTTCCCGCAGCTGGCTTAGTCACACGAGCAAAATTTTCACTCCTTGGTCTTTTCCGAAGACCCTCAGATGATTCAGACGGTCCAAAATTTCTCCTATCCCGGTTCTTATCCTTATCTCTGTTTTGTCTCATCGAGTCCTTAATCCATTCAGCTATCTTGGCTTTTTCGACTAACACCGCGAACTCCCGTTCCTGACGAGGAGCTATCAAAAATCTCAGATCGTCCCTTAATCCGTCCTCAAATCGGACACATCGTTCATGCTCCGAAGCAACTACCCCTTGAGTATATCGGCTTAACCTTAGGAATTCAGCCTCGTATTCCGCCACGGACTTGTTCCTTTGAACCAGCCCCAAAAACGCCTTCCTCTGAGCTTTAATGTAGTGAGTACCGACATACTTCTTCTGGTATGCCGTCTTGACATACTCTCAAGTGAGGTCTTCAGCAGTGACACTCTCTCGAACCGTGAGCCACCATTGATACGCCTCGTCGCGAACTAGCGCCGCCATTCCTTTCACTTTTCCCTCCGGCTCAGATCGAGCTCATCCATAATTCGCTCGGGTGCCACGCCGGATACACCACAGAACAAACTCCGCTCCATTGGCTCGAAGTTGCTCGGGAACAGATTCTCGAGCTCCCATATTTCTCTCTCTCTCCACCCACCATCTCAAAAAGGCTGGTGGTGAAGGTGATACCTTATTATCAGACCCTTGACCCGATCTAACGGGTTCCGACACGGCCATTTGCCTCGATCGTGTCCTCTAGGACTCATCTCTTCCGCGTGATCCGACTTAAAAGTTTTATGCATTAGAAAATGTGTTCCACCGATTAATCGCGAACAAATTTTATGAAATAAAGTATTTAGAAGTGGTTCTTTCGATCACACAAGGGCTCAGTTCAAGTTCGCTATTCTAGTACAGAGAGTCATTCATGCTCATAAACAGAGACATATTCATATCACCTCAATAGTCAGAGGTACTTACCCGAGCGGATCGGTGCTGGAGACTCGGTGCCATGCTGTTTGAAACAAACCATTTCCATAATATTCCACAAAAGACTATCAAGAAAAAATTTTTGGGCCTTGGGCCCCCACAGCCGAGTTTTGAACCAGGCTCTGATACCAACTTGTAACACCCCAAACCCGGCCCACAAGCCTTGACCGGATCTGGTATGTCACGGAGTAAAAACTTTTTGAAACGTTTTGAAAATTTCGTGTTCACAGTGGAAATCTGGAAATATTGCGGAAATTGTAAAACAACGTTTGCTAAAACTAAGATGGTTTGGTTTGATAACCACGATGGAGTTGAAAACTTTTTCTTTTCCTTTGAAACCATTTGATCATTTAGATTTTTAGAAGTATCGGGGTTATTGATAACTTGGTAAAATTTTGTTACCCGATGGTAACATCTTTGAAAACGCGTACGAGTATTAATTTTGAAAACGTTGCCTTTACCGATTTGCTTAACAATTCATAAGTTCGTTAGAAATAAGGTAAAGCTACTACTTAATCATACGAATAATAATAAAAGAATAATAAACGGCCATATTACAACCCAATCGAATTTAGCAAATAGTAAGCTTTAATGGTGCGAAATAAAACTTCAAAACGAGGAACAAGCATGGCCACCTCGAGTCCTCTCCGGCTCCGTCTCCGCGATCGACTCACCTGAAAAGATAGGGAAAGGGGTGAGTCACCAAGACTCAGTGCATAGCTATAACACATGTCCCCACATATGGGCTTGGCCCATATTCACACAGTCCATACACATGAATATGTAATTATGAAGTGAGTATGCAATTATGAAACCCAACCTAGCCATCCATACTCCATTTTCTACCCCGTGTGGTACCAAACCACTGGTGGTGCCAAACCACTGGTGACTCGAAGTCACAATGTCCGTCAATACGTGTGGTGCCAAACCACTGGTGACTCGAAGTCACAATGTCCGTCAATACGTGTGGTGCCAAACCACTGGTGACCGAGGTCACAAATGTGATACCAAATCACTGGAGGTGCCAAACCTCTGGTGTCCGAAGACACAAATCGAATGATGGGGCCAACCCATCGTGTGATACCAAATCACTGGCGTCGATCCCGTATCTCAAATGTGGGGCCAACCCACGGTGGTACTAAGCCACAGGGACGAGACGCTATGAGGTGCCAAACCTCTGGAGGTACCAAACCTCTGGTGACCGTAGTCACAATGTGTTACCAAAACACTGGTGTCCGTCGACACGAATATCACTGCCCCCTCCACTCATTTATCCCACATCATCATGCTCACATAACAAGTATCATGATCCCATATATCATGCATTTTTATATAGCATATGATGGCATACACAACATATAACATAGATCGAGTATTAGGGGACTTACCCGAAAACCAAGCTTATGCCCACAAGGCAAAGATACTACGTGATAAGTAATAAAATATCATTATAACAACAATTTATACTAATAAAGTGTGTAAGAGCTTACACACCTGATTGAACGATCACCCAACTTGGATATCCAACATCTTAGCCCTTATTTCGGCTAACATGCACAACATGTACATTTACAATAACGTACATAAACCAGCAAGAGAACAGTGCGATAACTACGCACCTGATTATAGCGATATTTTGACTTATCGAATCTAACATTGATTAAAATCCCGAAACACCACTTGCTCTCGTAGATCAGCTCTCGAAGTCACCGAAAGTCCTATCCTTTCCAAGTCTCAAAGATTTGCATGCCTTGGTAGTTACCAACCCTTGTATAGCCGAAACCCATAGGCTCCTTTAAGACCCCTTAACATTAGCACAACAAAACACATTAATATAGCTTTTAGCATGCTTGGCTATTCTTAGAATCAAAATCTAGCATTGATCCCTTACCTTGCCATAGGTTTGGTTTCCTACCAAAACCAGAACCAACAATGGTTCTTCTTTTGACAATCGACACACCCTAATAAAAGAACAGTTAAACCTTTGTCACCCTTGACTTAATCGAAACCAAAAGATTGAACTAAAAGAATCCTCTCTTACCACCACTTACCAATGATCCCCCGCAGAACAGAGGCTATGCTTTGATTGCTTCGAATCCTGGATATCCTATGCCCAAAACGATTCCAAACAAAGATCAACATACTTCTAAATAGAAGCCAAATCAACTCTTACCCTTAAAGATGTCGACAGAGAACAAAGGATAGTCCATAGGGCATTCGGCCTTACCTATACACCTTCTCCGAGGTTAGCTACCAAAATCCAAAAAGAAAGGAGACCACTCCACACTCAACAATCGGTCAAGATAACAGCACCTAGAAAAGGGAAATTTCGTCGCACAAGAGTAGGGAAAGTTCAGCTAGGAACAATGAAAGGAGTCCATGCAAACACATAAGCTAGACGAGAGCTTTTCTAGCTCCTTCAAAACCGAACTTAACTCCCCTAAGCCTTTATTTGGCCGCGAATAGCTTGAGAAAAGAAGGAAACAAAATTAAAAGTTTTGGTATCTTCTTGCTATCCGAAAACCAAATAGATAGTCCCTAGAAGATGCTTTACTCGGCCATGCTCAAGAAGAAGAATAGCTTAAAGACTTCTACAATCGGCTAAGCTTTCAAAAGCAAAGAAGAGAGTATAAGAGGGAGAGAGAACTATTTTCAGTTTACACAATTGAAGAAGAAAGGTAGGGGGGGAAAGAACATTCGGCTACCATGAAGATTGAAAGAAAGCATGCAAATTCGGCAAAGGTTCATTTGGACTTACGGTTCCACGAGAAAGGATGGAGAGATACATATGAATATTCGGATAGTTTTTGACAAAAAGAAGAATTGGCTTACCCATTTACCTTTGACCGAATTGCACAAAAATGCCTCAAGAACAAACGGCATTCACCTTCCCAAAACACCTCCAAAACCGGCCACATACACCCATTTGAAAGTTCCCATGGTCGGCCACCTCCTAGAAACACTACAAGCCACAATTTGAATTAAACAAATCCCCCATTATTCTATCCACATGCTATCTCTTTATCAACTCTAATTTAAACTAAAAAAATAATTGAATTAGCCGCATGCCTATCTTTCCTCTGCCAATCTCTTGTTGATTCCATATAATAATCCAATTCATCTACCTCCATTATCTAATCAAACAAATAAAATAAAAAGAGAACAAAGGGTCCATGTGCTTTCTAGCCGAATGCTCAAAGAAGCAAACCATGTGCCGCATGCTTCCCATTTGCTAAGTCCAAGCTTCAATTACTATTGTTTAGTCCATCACCGAATATTCCAATATAATAAGCAAACAACATATGTAATCCATACTAATAGAACTCCCATGCCTCACGCATATAACAATAATAAAACTTAATATAATAGTAATAATAATAATAATAATAATAATAACAATAATAATAATAATTATCATGCTTCCTTTTTGTTACAAGAAGAACCGACCAAGCTCCTTTCCCCTACTTCCCACGATCATGCTTCTCTTTTTACTAATTTTAAACATCCATTTCCATTGTTAATCTAACCCATGCCGCATGCTTCCTCTCTCCAAAGCTAAGACTCAGCTTGCTTAAACTAATAAAAAATAGTAAAAACAATAAAAGGTTGCTGCTCCATTCGGCCATGCTTACCAAACTAAGGTCGGCCACATGCTTCATTCTTTACTAATAATATAAGCTAATAAATTTTCAAAATAATAATCCCTATTAAAATATTAATAATAAAATAATAATAATAATAAAATATATATATATATACTCATTCACAAATAGAAATAATAACAATTACCCCCCTCCATACATAAAATAATAATAATAATAATAATATAACTACCCCATCTTACAAACATAATAAAATAATAAAATCCTAAAACAAACCCAACTCCCCACGGCATGCTTTGTTCCCCATGCTTACAATTAAAATACAACACCCATAATAGTAAAAAGAAATAATAAAAAAATATTTAGCACCCCTTTGACCTTGATCACGCGTGCATGGGCCATGCAGGTTTTTTTTTTCTCCACGCTGCACCAAAACCAAAAGATCCATGCTGTGCTGCTCCCAGGTCTCGAACCCGAGACCTGGAGAAAAGCTCTCCATGCCCCAGCCACCCGGCCTGTTATGCGTTTCATGCCCATAATGTTTCAACCATTCTTTTAAACCATTTTAGCGTGCGTGCATGCTGCATTTAATGCCCATGCAGAACCAAAAAGATTAAAAACCCAGGTGCAGCCCCCCAGGTGCATTCCCCAGGTTTCGAACCCGAGACCTGGGGGAGAGTCCTCAAGCTTCCTGCCATTCCATCCTTTGCGTATTTCGTGACAATAATCGCATATAATTTCTTTTAAACCTTATTTCAATGGCTCCCTATACTTTTAGCGCTAAAAGTAAAAATAAAGCGCCATGCGCGATCCCGAGGATTCGAACACGAGTCCTCAGGGCCTTAGTTCTCACGCAAAGTCCTTGGCCACTCGGCCACTTCGAATTTCCTGCAATAATCTCGTTAGATTTTCTTTTAAACCTTACCCTACCAGTTCCCTTCACCTTTTTGCGCTAAAAGCAAAAACAGAAGACTTCAGTGCGAACTCCTGGACTCGAACATGAGTCCTCTCAGCTCTCAAGCCAAGCCTTGAACCATTCGGCCAGTGTTTAATTCGTGCTAAAGTCGCGTCAATAATTGTTTTAAGCCCTCTTTCAAAGCAGCATTAAACTAAAAATAAAAACCATTGCCCTTCGCAGTACTCGAACTCCCGACCTGCTAAAACCCCCACACGCCCCTAGCCACTACACCAAGCCTCCTTTCGTACCAAGAAATTCCTAAAATTTAACTTAAGGCCTTCTTCCGAAATTTTCCTCTTTAGCCCTAAATTTTCAAAATTTTACAAAACACTCCCCTTTTATCCCCGAGTATTAATAACTCCTAAAACTCATCAAAACAGACCCTAAGGCCTATCGACTCGCAAATTTTTATTCCAACGCACAGCCCCAATTTTAGGATATTACAGAAAAGTTCCAACAAAATAGTTTAAAAACTTTTCTTTTGACCATATCGTACTGTTGTTGTTTACAACAATAGTCATGGATTGTGCCCAATCATCTATGATTTTTTCATAATCTGACAAAGGAATATTTGTTAATTCTAAATATATTCCTCCTTGAGCAACATTTCTTTTATTAAGGTCTCCTACAGTGTAAGGTATAGGTGTAGGTTGACTAGTTTCTCCTGGTGTTTCCAGTTTTATATCATTAGTAGCTATATTTTCTATTTTATTACCTAATATTTTTGTTGTATTTTCAACAATTTCGTGATCCTCATTTATTTGAAGATCTGAGTCTAATTTTCTTTTACCATAAAGATCTTTTTTATCAATTTCCCAAGGTTTAGGTATTATATAATCATCTGGATCTGTGGGTTCAGTATCCATAGGTTCAGGGATTTCTATATTTTCTTCTGTTGAAGTGTTTTCTTCATCAGAATTATGACTCGTAACATTAATATTATCTTCTGAATTATCAGAATTACTAGTAGTATCATCATACTCTATCATATAATGATAATTATATTTTTCAAACAAATCTTTATGTTTTTCATAAAGTTCTTCTATTAATTTTAGATATTCAACTCTTTCAAGATTATCTTCCGTTTTAGAAAATTGGTTTTTCCAATGTTCTATTAAAGTTTTATAAGAGTCAAAATCATATTTTTCTTGTTTTTTATCTTTTTCTCTTTTTTCTTTTGTTTTTTGTTTATTATTATTATTATTATTAGTTGAAGATTCATCCGAAGACTCATCCTCATCTGACAAGACTAAAATAGTATTACTATTACCATAATATAAAGGTCCTAAATTTAAGTCTGATTCTATATTACTATTACTAATAATCTGATCTAATTTATTATTAACATCGGATAATAACTCTTTAGACTTGCTATTCAAATCTAAATTCGTTACTTCTCCCATATTATCTATTTTTTCTTCTACTTTACTAACCTTAGTATATAATCTATTAAAATATATTGACGTCATATCTATTAAACTATTGATACTGTAACACCCCAAACCCGGTCAATACACCACGACCGAATCTGGTATGTTACGGGGAAAACGTACTTGAGAGGTTTAGGTTTTTCGTTTAAAAGCAGGATGTAAACACTTCACTATATAGTGTATTTGAAGAAAATTTGAGTAGGCTTGTTTGAACTCAGGTGGGGTATTTAGAAAACCCAAAAATTTTGAAAACTTAACCAAAAGATGTAGTTAAAACGAGTTTATTCCATTTCATTATTCAAATAGTTTCTTAGTGTTACTTAAGACATTTTAACTTGGTAGAAAATCGAGTTTTGATTTGAAAATCGTTTGAGTTTCTAATACAAAGTCATGGTGAGATACCCGATGGTATAGTTTAAAACACTTTGCGTTATAGTTTTTTTAAAACCTTGTCTTTCCAAGTTTTAGTAAAATTCCAACCCAATTATTTTGTTAAGGCATATTAAAAATCAACTTTAAACGTAAACATAGAAAACATAATTTAAAGGCCTTTTACAATCCAAAACAAAACCCAAATAATAAAAAGCAAGCTAAAGTACCCAAATTATAAAGTCTGAGTAAAACTTTATTAAGCATGGCATGAGCACCCCGAGTCCATCCCGGCTCCATGTCCGCGTCTAAGTGTCACCTGAAATGTCAAAGGAGAGGGTGAGTCGAATGACTCAGTGCATAAATCCCGCTCCCGATAAAACAACATGCTAACACACATCATACATAGCAACATGATTAGTGCAACCTGATCCTAACCATCCATATCGCCTTTTCTACCCCGTGTGGTACCAAACCACTGGTGGTGCCGAACCACTGGTGACCCAAAGTCACGATATCCATAAGTGTGGTGCCAAACCATTGGTGTCCCAAAGTCACGAATAATCCAATGATGGGGCCAACCCATCGTGTGATACCCAATCACTAGCGACAATCCCGTATCTCTCAAGTGGGGCCAACCCACGGTGGTGTCAAACCACAGGGACGAGTTGCAATGAGGTGCCAAACCTCTGGTGTCCCAAAGACACAGTGTGATACCAAATCACTGGTGACCGCAGTCACAAATCCGATGATGGGGCCAACCCATCGTGTGATACCCAATCACTGGCGTCAATCTCGTATAATCAACCGTGGGGCCAACCCACCGTGGTACTAAGCCACTGGGACGAGACGCTGAGGTGCCAAACCACTGGTGACCCAAAGTCACAATATATCACTGTGGTACCAAACCACTGGAGGTGCTAAACCTCTGGTGTCCCAAAGACACAGTGTCCCAAAGACACGGATATCATCATCCTCCCTCCACTCATATCACCCATCATCATGCCATACTCATGTGATCATGCATCTCATACAAGTCATGCATATCATGCCAACATGCCAAGCATTATATCTCATAGCATACATAACATAGATCATAATATTGAGTATATATCAGTAGAACTCGTAATGCTACAGACTTACCCGGATCCGTACATATACCCCACTTGGGTACCAATTAATCCATCATACTGTTTTGGTTTTACAAAGAAATCAGAGTTATTAATAATATTACTAAGTATGGGTGTGTTAGTTACACACCTGGAATAACGAGGGCCCTAATCCCAAAGAAACGATCTACAATCTTTAAACTCCTTGCTCCTAGAATCGGCCAAACATAGGAGTTAGATACTTAAGACCATTCGGCCAAGGACTTTTAAGCCAACAGGAGTCATTATCAACCCTTACCTTTGTACTTGATTTGGTTTCCTACCAAATCTCGAATCAAGCAGTGATTATCCTTTAACAATCGGCACCCTAATGAAACAAATAGTTAATCTCCAATCACCTTTGACTTAATCGAAATCAAAAGATTGAACTAACAATAATATACCAATCACTTACCCTCTACTTACTAATCGATTAACAAGGAAGGCAGACTCCTCTTGATCACCTCCACTAACCAAAAGCCTCAACACCAACAATATTCGGCCACCCAACACTAGGAGAGAACCATAAGGGATTCGGCCAAGGCTTGCACCAAAAGAAGAACAAAATATTCGGCCAAGGGAGACTACTAGGAGGAGGGAAATATTCTGCTAAGTTGAAAGCAATAGAAACAAGAAATCGGCACTAGGTGTTTAACACCTCTATTTTCGGTTTTGAGAAGAAAAGAAATGGAAGGGATGAATGGAGATTTCGGTTTAGGCAAGGTAAATTTCGGCTTTAGTGTTTCAAAAGAGAAGAAAAATGAGGTATGAGAAGAGGGAATACTAGTTTCGGTTTACACACCTGAAGAAAGGGAGGGATAGGTATTTGGCTACCAAGATGTTTGAGAAAAGCAACACAGAGAAAATTCGGCAAAGCTGCTTGTGCTTTTCGGTTCAAGAAGAAAGTGTGAAGAAGCTTTGTTGAAGAAATTCGGCTCACAAAAGACTAGAAGGGAACTTTCTCTTTTTACCAAGTGTGACCGAAAACAACCAAAAAGAATGCCAAAAATGCAAAAATGCATTTCGGCTACCAACTCCCCACACCAAGCCGTCCACTCCCCCACTCCAAACTCCCTCAAATTCGGCCATAATCCCCCCAATAGCTCCCAACCACACATTTCAAATGTGTTTACCAAGTCTTACTCCTACAATTACTCTCCACCCAACATTTGAACTTTTGACTTGGTCCAAAGTGGAATTTGAACTACATCCAACTCTTCCCTCCTATGCCGTCCAAAATGAAGCCAAAATGTGAGGTCTTTGCGGCTTGAACACAAGACCTCCACCTCATGTAGTTGACGCCACACCTAGCTCCCAAGTAGCGCATGCCTTGCCACTTTGCCAGCTCCTCATTTGTGCAACAAAACCCCAAATAAAATACATATCCCTCAGCTCCATCAGCTCCCTACACCTGAAGCTCAAAAACTAAATTTTCCCCATTCCCTCAGGCATACTCCTAGCCTACAACTAAGCCCCTAAAACATAGAAATAGCAACATAGCACACCAACACATGCAAAACATGACACAATAAAATAGCCCCTAACCCGAGATATTACAGTTCTACCCCCTTTAAAAATAATTTCGGCCTCGAAATTACCTGATCAAAAGAGTTGAGGGTATTGCTGCCTCATCATATCCTCGGTTTCCCACGTGGCTTCTTCCACGCCATGATTCCGCCAAAGAACCTTAACCAAAGGCACAGACTTTCTACGCAGAACCTTCACATCCCGATCAAGAATCTGCACAGGTTCTTCTTCCAAAGTCAAATCTGGATTTACCTCGATCTCTTCCACTGCTACCACATGCGACGGATCCGAACGATAACGTCGAAGCATCGAAACGTGAACTACGTCGTGAATCTGACTAAGCTCTGCTGGCAACTCCAATTGATACGCCACTGGTCCCACTCGTCTCAAAACCTTATACGGCCCAATAAACCTCGGACTTAGCTTGCCTTTCCTTCCGAATCTCAACACCTTCTTCCAAGGCGAAACCTTCAGGAAAACTCGATCCCCCACAGCAAACTCTATATCTCTCCGCTTAAGATCGGCATAAGACTTCTGCCAGTCCGAAGCTTCCTTCAATCGAGCCTGAATCAACTTAACCTTATCTTCTGTCTCAGCAACCAACTCGGGTCCCAACAACTGACGTTCACCCAACTCCGTCCAACACGTAGGTGAGCGACACTTCCTACCATACAACGCCTCATACGGTGCCATCTTGATGCTCGCTTGATAACTGTTATTGTAGGCAAACTCGGCTAATGGCAGAAACTCCTCCCAACTACCTCTGAAATCCAGAACACAACCTCTCAGCATATCCTCCAAGATCTGAATAACCCTTTCTGACTGACCGTCAGACTGTGGGTGAAAAGCCGTGCTGAAATCCAAACGCGTACCCATCGCCTGATGCAACGCTTTCCAGAACCTTGACGTAAATCTGGGATCCCTATCCGAGATTATCGAAACTGGCACACTGTGCAACCTCACTATCTCTGAAACATACAGTTTTGCCAACTTCTGAAGTGAGTAGTCAACCCTCACCGGAATAAAGTGAGCTGATTTAGTCAGACGATCCACCACTACCCAAACTGAATCCTTCTTGCTTGGCGTAAGCGGTAATCCACTGACGAAATCCATGGTTATCCTTTCCCACTTCCACTGAGGAATCTTCACAGGGTGAAGCAAACCTGACGGCAACTGATGCTCAGCCTTGACCTGCTGACATGTCAGACACTTCCCAACAAACTCTGTCACCTCTCTCTTCAAACCAGGCCACCAAAACTGCTCTCTAAGATCTCTATACATCTTGCTACCTCCAGGATGCATAGCATAAGGACTGCTATGTGCGTCCTGAAGAATCTTCTGTCTCAGCTCAACATCCTTAGGCATACAAGCCTTACCTTGAAAACATAGCACCCCATCACCAGACAAACTGTAACCTTCCAAACCACCATCCTGCAATTGCAACCTCTGCGCACCCAGAACCTCATCCACTAACTGTTTCTCTCTGATCTGCTCAACCCAAGTAGGCTTAACCTGCAACTCTGCCAGAATACTCCCATCGTCATACAAGCTCAAATGGGCAAACATCGCTCTTAAGTCTGAAACAACCTTACGGCTGAACGCGTCTGCCACCACGTTAGCCTTGCCCGGATGATACTCAATCGAACAGTCGTAATCCTTCAGCAACTCAACCCATCTGCGCTGCCTCAAATTCAAATCCTTCTGAGTCAGTAGATACTTCAGACTCTTATGATCCGTGTAGACTATCGATCTCTCTCCGTACAAGTAGTGCCTCCAAATCTTTAAGGCGAAGACTACAGCCGCTAGCTCCAAATCGTGCGTCGGATAGTTGACCTCATGTGGCCTCAGCTGTCGAGAAGCGTAAGCCACAACCTTACCTTCTTGCATCAGCACACAACCCAATCCCGTATGTGATGCATCGCAGTATACTGTGAATTCCTTACCAGCCTCAGGTTGAATCAAAACCGGAGCCTCAGTCAAGATCTTCTTTAACTTATCGAAGCTTTCCTGCTGTTTCTCAGTCCAGACAAACGGAACCTCTTTCCTTAACAACTTGGTCATCGGCGCTGCTATCAACGAGAAACCCTCAACAAACCTTCGGTAGTATCCGGCCAAACCCAGAAAACTCCGAATCTCAGCCACTGACCTAGGCGGCCTCCAATCCAAAACTGCCTCAATCTTCCGAGGGTCTACCCGAATCCCCTCAGCTGACACTACATGCCCCAAGAAAGTCACTTCCCTAAGCCAGAACTCGCACTTACTAAACTTAGCATAGAGCTGCTTTTCCCTCAGAATCTGCAGCACCACTCGCAAATGCGCATCATGCTCTTCTTCTGTCCTTGAGTACACTAAGATGTCGTCTATGAAAACCATGACGAACTGATCCAGATACTGCTGAAACACCCTATTCATCATATCCATGAATGCTGCCGGTGCGTTAGTCAACCCGAACGGCATTACCAGAAATTCGTAGTGCCCATACCGAGTCCGAAACGCTGTCTTATGGATATCAGCCTCCTTAACCTTCAACTGATGATACCCAGACCTCAAGTCGATCTTCGAAAATACCGCAGCACCCTTCAGCTGATCAAACAAGTCATCTATCCGTGGCAACGGATACTTGTTTTTAATCGTCAGCTTGTTCAACTGGCGGTAGTCTATGCACATCCGCATCGTACCATCTTTCTTCTTAACAAATAGTACCGGCGCACCCCACGGCGAAACACTTGGCCTGATAAAACCTCGATCCAATAACTCCTGGATCTGAGCCTTAAGCTCAACCAACTCTTTTGGCGCCATCCTATACGGAGCAATAGACACTGGCGCAGTTCCGGGTAATAGATCTATCCCAAACTCTACCTCGCGGTCTGGTGGCAAACCCGGAAGCTCCTCAGGAAACACATCAGTAAATTCCCTAACAGTACGAACCTTCTCTACAGCAGACTCTTTAGCCTCCAAAGCATACACATGAACCACATACGCTTCACAGCCCTTCCTGACCATCTTCTCCGCTTTCAGAGCAGATACCACATTAGATAAGTAATCTCTCCTATTACCTATCATAGCCACCTCATCACCCTCACTCGTCTTAAGAACCATGCGCTTGTCCGTGCAATCCAACCTCGCCTGGTACTTGACCAACCAGTCCATCCCAAGAATCAGATCGAACTCCCCAAACGGCAGTTCCATCAGATCAGCAGCAAACACTACCCCTTGGAGTTCTAGGGGTACATCTCTAAACAGCTTATCTACCACTACAGAGTGACCTAGAGGGCTAATTACAGTCATCTGCCTAGAAGATATCTCAGAGTCTAAATCCATGGTCTCTACTATACTACTGGCAACATAAGAGTGCGTTGAACCCACATCAATCAAAGCAGTATAAGGAGAACCAAAGATCAAGAAATACCGGTTATGACGTCCGGTGCGTCGCCCTCCTCTCAGCGCCTCGCAGCATACACTAATCCAGGCTGTCTGGCCTCAGAACTACCCGCACCTCTGCCCGGTGCTCCACGGCCCCGACCAGAACCATTACCACCTCTGCCATTACCACGGGCCCTCTGCTGTGGCGGTTCACTACTCCTAAACTGATTACGGCCCTGACTCTCAGACTGAATCCTAGCCAACCTACGCGGACAGTCCCTCACGCGATGATCCAGAGAACCACACTCGAAGCAACCTTTTCCTCCAGTCCAGCAACCACCCCAATGGGATTTCCCACACTGATCACACTGCGGCGGTCCCTGCCTAGCAGCAACAAACCTACCAGACTGATTCGGCCCACTCGGTCTAGCCCTCTTCTGCGGATTACCTGACGATCCAGAAGACCCAAAGCTCCTCTTATGCCTATTTCTGTCCATGCCCTGCCTCACTGACTCTTTAACACCCTCGGCTACCTTAGCCTTTTCAACTAAGATAGCAAACTCGCGCTCCTGCTGAGGAGCAATCAGCAGTCTCAACTCGTCTCGCAGACCATCCTCGAAGCGAACACACCTCTCATGTTCAGTGGCCACAATGCCCCTAGCATACCTACTCAGCTTCAAGAACTCAGCCTCGTACTCAGAAACAGATTTACTCCCCTGAACAAGCCTCAGAAATGCCTTTCACTGGGAGTCAATATAACTAGCTCCAATGTACTTCTTCTGATATGCAGCCCTGAAATAATCCCATGTCAGATCCTCCGCTGCCACACTGTCCCGAACCGTGAGCCACCATTGGTATGACTCATCCCGGAGCAGCGATACGATGCCCTTCAGCTTCTCTTCTGCAGTCAAGTCCAGATCATCCATGATCCGCTCAGTTGCCTCCAGCCAATATTCAGCAGTGCTAGGAGCAACACCAGATACACCTCGAAAGAATTCGGCCCCATTTGCCTGAAGTCGCTCAGGCACAGATTTCCTAACTCCTGCACCACCACCTACTCCAGCTACTCTTTCCAACACTCGCAGCATCGCCTGTGACACTGCGTCGTCCCCAGTCTGATCTTGGAACTCACCACCTCTAGCTGGTGGCGGAACCGGTATCTCATTTTCTGACCCCTGACCAGATCCTACGGGTTCAGAAACCGTCATCCTACCCCTACCTCTACCACGAGTATTACGACCACGTCCGCCTCGAGTGCTCATGACTAAAATCTCTACGTATCTGATTAAAGAGTTTTATGCATCAGTATTTATTCCACTGTTTTAAAGCAAGTCTTATGAATTTTTAAGGAGATATGTTCTCACAAGTTCACAGAGTCCTATCAGTTTCAATCTCTAAAGTAATGTACTATTGCTAATCATCAAATCACATCACCTCCAACAAATCATAAGCAATAGTAAGGGGTACTTACCTGGGCGAACTGGTGCCGGAGACTCGGTGCCATGCCTTACAAACCATATATTTAAAAACAAAGACTATCAAAACAAACTTTTAAAACGTTTTGGGCCTTGGGCCCACAGCCGAGCCTTTGAACTTGGCTCTGATACCACAATTGTAACACCCCAAACCCGGTCAATACACCACGACCGAATCTGGTATGTTACGGGGAAAACGTACTTGAGAGGTTTAGGTTTTTCGTTTAAAAGCAGGATGTAAACACTTCACTATATAGTGTATTTGAAGAAAATTTGAGTAGGCTTGTTTGAACTCAGGTGGGGTATTTAGAAAACCCAAAAATTTTGAAAACTTAACCAAAAGATGTAGTTAAAACGAGTTTATTCCATTTCATTATTCTAATAGTTTCTTAGTGTTACTTAAGACATTTTAACTTGGTAGAAAATCGAGTTTTGATTTGAAAATCGTTTGAGTTTCTAATACAAAGTCATGGTGAGATACCCGATGGTATAGTTTAAAACACTTTGCGTTATAGTTTTTTTAAAACCTTGTCTTTCCAAGTTTTAGTAAAATTCCAACCCAATTATTTTGTTAAGGCATATTAAAAATCAACTTTAAACGTAAACATAGAAAACATAATTTAAAGGCCTTTTACAATCCAAAACAAAACCCAAATAATAAAAAGCAAGCTAAAGTACCCAAATTATAAAGTCTGAGTAAAACTTTATTAAGCATGGCATGAGCACCCCGAGACCATCCCGGCTCCATGTCCGCGTCTAAGTGTCACCTGAAATGTCAAAGGAGAGGGTGAGTCGAATGACTCAGTGCATAAATCCCGCTCCCGATAAAACAACATGCTAACACACATCATACATAGCAACATGATTAGTGCAACCCGATCCTAACCATCCATATCGCCTTTTCTACCCCATGTGGTACCAAACCACTGGTGGTGCCAAACCACTGGTGACCCAAAGTCACGATATCCATAAG
Organism: Gossypium australe; assembly: GCA_005393395.2. NCBI lineage: Eukaryota > Viridiplantae > Streptophyta > Magnoliopsida > Malvales > Malvaceae > Gossypium > Gossypium australe. The sequence continues at coordinate 70,059,148 of CM016617.1, forward strand.
TGTGGTGCCAAACCACTGGTGACCCAAAGTCACGAATAATCCAATGATGGGGCCAACCCATCGTGTGATACCCAATCACTAGCGACAATCCCGTATCTCTCAAGTGGGGCCAACCCACGGTGGTGTCAAACCACAGGGACGAGTCGCAATGAGGTGCCAAACCTCTGGTGTCCCAAAGACACAGTGTGATACCAAATCACTAGTGACCGCAGTCACAAATCCGATGATGGGGCCAACCCATCGTGTGATACCCAATCACTGGCGTCAATCCCGTATAATCAACCGTGGGGCCAACCCACCGTGGTACTAAGCCACTGGGACGAGACGCTGAGGTGCCAAACCTCTGGTGACCCAAAGTCACAATATATCACTGTGGTACCAAACCACTGGAGGTGCCAAACCTCTGGTGTCCCAAAGACACAGTGTCCCAAAGACACGGATATCATCATCCTCCCTCCACTCATATCACCCATCATCATGCCATACTCATGTGATCATGCATCTCATACAAGTCATGCATATCATGCCAACATGCCAAGCATTATATCTCATAGCATACATAACATAGATCATAATATTGAGTATATATTAGTAGAACTCGTAATGCTACAGACTTACCCGGATCCGTACATATACCCCACTTGGGTACCAATTAATCCATCATACTATTTTGGTTTTACAAAGAAATCAGAGTTATTAATAATATTACTAAGTATGGGTGTGTTAGTTACACACCTGGAATAACGAGGGCCCTAATCCCAAAGAAACGATCTACAATCTTTAAATTCCTTGCTCCTAGAATCGGCCAAACATAGGGGTTAGATACTTAAGACCATTCGGCCAAGGACTTTTAAGCCAACAGGAGTCCTTATCAACCCTTACCTTTGTACTTGACTTGGTTTCCTACCAAATCTCGAATCAAGCAGTGATTATCCTTTAACAATCGGCACCCTAATGAAACAAATAGTTAATCTCCAATCACCTTTGACTTAATCGAAATCAAAAGATTGAACTAACAATAATATACCAATCACTTACCCTCTACTTACTAATCGGTTAACAAGGAAGGCAGACTCCTCTTGATCACCTCCACTAACCAAAAGCCTCAACACCAACAATATTCGGCCACCCAACACTAGGAGAGAACCACAAGGTATTCAGCCAAGGCTTGCACCAAAAGAAGAACAAAATATTCGGCCAAGGGAGACTACTAGGAGGAGGGAAATATTCGGCTAAGTTGAAAGCAATAGAAAGAAGAAATCGGCACTAGGTGTTTAACACCTCTATTTTCGGTTTTGAGAAGAAAAGAAATGGAAGGGATGAATGGAGATTTTGGTTTAGGCAAGGTAAATTTCGGCTTTAGTGTTTCAAAAGAGAAGAAAAATGAATTATGAGAAGAGGGAATACTAGTTTCGATTTACACACTTGAAGAAAGGGAGGGATAGGTATTCGGCTACCAAGATGTTTGAGAAAAGCAACACAGAGAAAATTCGGCAAAGCTGCTTGTGCTTTTCAGTTCAAGAAGAAAGTGTGAAGAAGCTTTGTTGAAGAAATTCGGCTCACAAAAGACTAGAAGGGAACTTTCTCTTTTTACCAAGTGTGACCGAAAACAACCAAAAAGAATACCAAAAATGCAAAAATGCATTTCGGCTACCAACTCCCCACACCAAGCCGTCCACTCCCCCACTCCAAACTCCCTCAAATTCGGCCATAATCCCCCAAATAGCTCCCAACCACACATTTCAAATGTGTTTACCAAGTCTTACTCCTACAATTACTCTCCACCCAACATTTGAACTTTTGACTTGGTCCAAAGTGGAATTTGAACTACATCCAACTCTTCCCTCCTATGCCGTCCAAAATGAAGCCAAAATGTGAGGTCTTTGCGGCTTGAACACAAGACCTCCACCTCATGCAGTTGACACCACACCTAGCTCCCAACTAGCGCATGCCTTGCCACTTTGCCAGCTCCTCATTTGTGCAACAAAACCCCAAATAAAATACATATCCCTCAGCTCCATCAGCTCCCTACACCTAAAGCTCAAAAACTAAATTTTCCCCATTCCCTCAGGCATACTCCTAGCCTACAACTAAGCCCCTAAAACATAGAAATAGCAACATAGCACACCAACACATGCAAAACATGACACAATAAAATAGCCCCTAACCCGAGATATTACAGATACCTTTACTAAGAGCCAAAATATTATTTTCATTCTTAGAGTCTATATGCATAGTATGATTTCTATTATAAATTATGTTATATTTGGTTGGTTTATATCAAATATCTTTGTTAAGAACATAATGGCTTCTTCATTGCTTTCTTCCCGATTTTTTCCGGTGTCGTAAGCTAAAATTCTTCTTCCATCGGTCCAAAACATATAAGTGTCTTGGTGGAGAAGGTGCCGAGCCATGCTCATAAGATCAATTCCTGCTTGGACTTGATACTTGTTGAAATTATTATAACACTCATCAATGATTTTTGACAAATGTTCTGGATCTTCTCTTACTGCTGCCAGGGCTTTTCCCGAAAACATAGTATTTATATTCCAAATTTGATAAGGCTGATGAAATTTTTCTTCCTCAGCAATACCAATGAGACTGTTTATCTCAATATGGAAGTAATAGACAAAATCGTCTATGTTTACAAAATTTGATAGCCGGGATTTGACTATTGCTGGAAAATCTTTTAATAAATCAAAAGAGAGATTTTGGACTGTTATTTCTTTAACAAATCCCCATTCAATACTGGTTATATCAAATGGCTCATGATTTAATCGAAATTTGATAGCAGGAGTTTTTTCTCCCATATCATTTGTAAAAACATATGCCTGTGAAAAATATTTATTATGTTTAAAATTTTAATATTCAAACAAATTGAATATAATTTTCAAGAAAATCATAAATCAATATCTGAAGAAATTGTACATAATAAACAGTAATAGAAGATTCATCAATAATTTATTTTTTCCGGATTTAGCAATCCATAATAAACAGTAAATTGAATATAATTTATTTTTGATTTTTCTTTATTACAACATACTGTGCGGATTTCAATTAAATTAGAGTCTTTCTTATCCGAACAATTATTTCGGACTTCAATTGTAATTAGATTCTAGTTTAGAAATTTTGTTATAAATAGGCATTGTTGTAGCCTGGAAAAGGCATCGAATCCTGAATGGGATTTTAGAATAGCTAAGTAGAGTTTTTAAGAAATCAAGAAATCTTTCTTGATCTTTCTTTTTGTAAATTATCTATTTTCTTCTTGTGAAATATTATTCTACGATATAATCCCTTCCGCTAGTGCATATCCCTCCCTCCCCCCGGTAATTGGTAATATTAATATTAGAAATAGAAAGTAGTAATTCTAATAATATGGTTTTTTAGTGTTATATTGTAATAAAATCAGCTATACAATTTTTTATAGGATATGCACTAGCGGAAGGGTTTATATCGTAGAATAATATTTCACAAGAAGAAGATAGATAATTTACAAAGAAAAAGATCAAGAAAGATTTCTTGATTTCTTAAGCAAAAACTAAAAACTCTACTTAGCTATTCTAAAATCCCATTCAGGATTCGATGCCTTTTCCAGGCTACAACAATGCCTATTTATAACAAAATTTCTAAATTAGAATCTAATTACAATTGAAGTCCGAAATAATTGTTCGGATAAGAATAGACTCTAATTTAATTACAATTGAAATCCGCACAGTATGTTGATAAGAATGGCTTCATGATTTTTCCACGTAGCCATCTTGATTTGATGGTTGCTTCCACCGTCTTCTGTCAAAATTGTTATGGTTGCTTCCACGTTTCAATTGCATTAAATGGTTGCTTCCATCATGCATGACATCATTTTTGTCTTTTGGTGGTTTCCTTCTTTTTAAGTCACCGCCAAAAATTTTTTCTGGCAATACATGCTGCTTGCATCATTGCTTGGGTCATGACATTGATTGTTGCTTACATCATTGTCTGCGTCATTTGGATGCTGACTGGTTGTCATCTTCCAATTTGCCTTCATCCTTCTTGGATGTTTCTCAGATTCATTTCCTCGATCTCGTCAAGGTGCAATGATTTTGGTGAGGGTGCTGGTGTGTTCCAGTGCTCCCATACTTCTCTGATTTCTGCTGTTAACGGATAATCATCGAGTTCCATCTCTGCTATTTTTGTTAATAACATAATGGCTTCTTCATTGCTTTCTTCCCGGTTTTTTCCGGTGTCGTAAGCTAAAATTCTTCTTCCATCGGTCCAAAACATATAAGTGTCTTGATGGAGAAGGTGCCGAGCCATGCTCATAAGATCAATTCCTGCTTGGACTTGATACTTGTTGAAATTATTACTCATCAATGATTTTTGACAAATGTTCTGGATCTTCTCTTACTGCTGCCAGGGCTTTTCCCGAAAACATAGTATTTATATTCCAAATTTGATAAGGCTGATGAAATTTTTCTTCCTCAGCAATACCAATGAGACTGTTTATCTCAATATGGAAGTAATAGACAAAATCGTCTATGTTTACAAAATTTGATAGCCGGGATTTGACTATTGCTGGAAAATCTTTTAATAAATCAAAAGAGAGATTTTGGACTGTTATTTCTTTAACAAATCCCCATTCAATACTGGTTATATCAAATGGCTCATGATTTAATCGAAATTTGATAGCAGGAGTTTTTTCTCCCATATCATTTGTAAAAACATATGCCTGTGAAAAATATTTCGAAAACGTTTCTAAAAATAGAGCTTGCTGTTTGCAAATGGCTCCTTTTATTTTCGAAAATATTTCTGAAGTTAAAAGTTGTCTACATTTGTTATATAGACATTTTCGAAACATCTTATTAATAATAGGAGTGTTTCTCCCTTTATCAATAAAATATTGAAATGTATCAAGAAGATTGTTTATCTCCTTAATATCCATATATTCAATTAGGACATCGTCCCAATCTCTATATAATATAGATTTTAATAATAATTCTTCAGATTTTTCTTGAGTTGTTTTTTCAACTAAGAATTCTGAGAATTGGGTAAGAGCTTTTCTGAAACTAGCCCTTTGTTCCAAAATATGGTTTTTCCATATCTTGTTTATGAAATGGTAATATTCTGGGGTTAAGCCTGGATTATAAAAATCCTTTAGATTTGAGAATTCAGAGTTTTGTTGTTTTTTCAACAAAGCATCTGCATATTTGAGAATTTCAGAATCGGTAGGAGGCTTTTGAGAAAATTGAGAATAATCCACCTGTGTTGGTGAATGTGATCCAATTGGTTGGTTTACCAATGGATATGGTAAATAATATCCCTGGTTAGGATAAAATTGTACCTGTGTTGGTGCAGCCATAAATCCTTGTTTAGGAATTATTTTTGCAGGTGCAGCCATAAATCCTTGTTTAGGACTTATAGGTGATTTTCCCTTGTTGGGTTTTTTATGGACAGTTCTCCATCCATCATTTTCTTTTAGAGGTTGTTTACCTCTATCCATAAGGCCTGCTAAGAAAATCAGCAAACATTAGCGAATAATTTTATTATTATCTACTAATGGTGTTTCTATAGAATTATTTTCTATAGATAATATAACCGATTTCTTATTAATAATAAAAGGTAAATATTGATTTAGAAAATTATTACCTAATAATATGTCTCCATACATATCAGGTAAACATAATAATTTTGGAATTATAAATTTAACATTGTTTATGTAGATTGGTATATTTTTAGCTTTATAATAAACAGTAGTTTTGCTACCATTTATTCCACTAATATTTATTATCTTTTTTACAGGTTTCCAATATTCTTTAGGAAGAATATTCTTTTTACAACTACTGGTTGTAGCTCCTGTATCTAATAAAGCATTTAAAGAATATGTTTTATAATCTTTACTATGTAATGTAATTTCAATGTATTTATTGAAATTTGTAATATTATCAATTGAATAATTTATATCTTCCATTCTAGTGTTTCTAGAATTTCTACTTGGTGTAGTAGGAAAAATAGGAATATGAACTGTTTTCATACCTATTGGTGTAGAAGTACTTATATCTTCTTCTTCCTCTGGTTGAGAACTAGAAGGTAATACTGAATTATCATCTGTATTAGTAATCAGATTATTTCTGAAATATAACTTGTCACCAGATGACATGTATTCAATAGTACTTACTGGTTTAGAAGTACTAGCATTATTAGTTTTATCGATTATCCAGTCTTTAGGAATCGATAAATCTTTTAAATGTAATAGCTTTGGTTGAATTTCTGTAGTAAATTTATTGGGCTCAAAAAGCTCAATAATTTTATTATTAATTTCTTTTATTTCAACCTCTGCTGTATTAGTATATTCATTAATAGAAGTCCAGCTGATTGCTAAATCTTCTGCTAAATCACTAATATCAGAATTTTTTGTCTGAATTCTAAGGCATAGACACTCTTCTATTAGAGGGTCTGTTATAGAGATAAAGAAATGGGAGAAAAAGGAATGATGGAGAGTGATTTGTGGAAAAAGGAATGATGGAGAGTGATTTGTTGAAAAAGAAAAAGAAAAAAAATATATATAATGATGAGATTTGAAAAGAATGAGGTAGGTGAAAAAAAAAATGCATGGAGGGTGTAATAGCCCGATTTAGGGGATAGTCGGAACAGTGATCTCGGAATCGCTAAACCGAGAATAGAGAAAATTATTTTTATGTTATTCTATGTGTTATAACATGTTTATAAACATGCATGAAATTTTTGGTGTCTCAATTTTAGCGATTGAGGGCTTAATTTCGAAAAAGGACTGAATCGCATCAAGTGCTAAAGTTTAATTTTAATTGCTAAAGGTGCGAAATAGCTATGGGCTATTAATTGGAGGCCCCAATTGTGCAATTTGGCCTTGTTTTAAGTGAGTAGGCCGGCCATGTGACATAGGGGATAATAATTTTAATTTTGGTCAAAATAGGTGGGAATTAGGTGATAAAATGAATAGAATAAGATGAGTAAAATATGCTATCATCTTTTACTATTCATCTATCTTCTCTCCACCGAAAATTGATGAAGAAATGGAGCTTTGGGGGTTTGAACTTTCAGCCAAGCTATCTCCCTTATTAGTAAGTGATTTTGATGGCTTTAGTTGATAATTTTTGTATTTTTGGAACCCCCAAAGCTTAAGCTAGCTAATGAGGGGACTAATTTGTAACATGGTTGAGAGTCTAGGGACTTGCCATGAGAGATTTTATCCTGGTTGCAAGGTCTCGAAGTATTTTATCAAAGGTTCAATCGAAAGCCTATTCCTCGTAATAGGTGATTCGGATTTTTGGTGTCGCGGAGAGCATCGCGTTACGGATTCCGAATAAGGTGTGTAATCTCATACCCTTCCAAATACATGTTTGAAATGGTGTGTAATCTCACACTTCTCTGAAATTTTGCATTAATGTTCTGTGATTTGGTCGAAATACCAAAGAAAACCGAAAATCGGCACCCGGGATCACTCGGACGCGCGTAGGTTCATAGTGGTAACCGTGTTTTTGTAATAAAACAGTTTTGGTCAATGACAGTGACGTGATTTCCAAAAATCATGAAAAATAGGAGAAATGGAATTAGAAAGTGATTAAGATATCAAATTAAAGCTTACTGTGTCTATTTTAATATGGAAGAAACGGAGAAGGAAAAGGAATTTTATATTCTGAGATATCTTGATTTTAGTGAGACTGGTTCTGATTAACTTCGGGGTTCACTGATCTGTTTTGGAAAAATCATATAAAATTGTACAAAATGAATTATGGGTTATAATTTATATGTATGGATTCTTTAGTGAGTCTATTTTCAAGAGAAATAAGTTTGAACAGTATATGAAAACCGTACAGCGAGATATTTGAAATTAAGTTAAGAGAGGTCAGAATCATTGGACAGTGAAACAAGAGAAACTTTAAGGAATAAACTGTACTAAATGGCTAGGCCAAAAATACTGGAAAAATTACAGTAAGAAGATATCTGAGTCTAGTTTTAAGGAAATTTTACGGATCTAAATTTCGAGTTTTCTAACTCGAGTTATAATCAATTTAGTCAGTATGACGCAGATGGACAGTTTTAAATTTTTTATGCCCAAATTAGTAGTTAAAGTCCAGAACTGCGAAATTACTGAAATACCCCTAGGTTGCAAAATTACCGAAATACCCTTCGAGGATAAATTACTGAAATACCCTTGAAGGGTAAATTACCGAAATACCCCTGGGTTGCAAAATTACCGAAATACCCTTAGAGGGTAAATTACCGAAATTCCCTAGGTTGCGAAATTACTGAAATACCCTTGGAGGGTAAATTACCGAAATACCCCTGGGTTGCAAAATTACCGAAATACCCTTAGAGGGTAAATTACCGAAATTCCCTAGGTTGCGAAATTACTGAAATACCCTTGGAGGGTAAATTACTGAAATACCCCTAGGTTGCAAAATTACCGAAATACCCTTAGAGGGTAAATTACCGAAATTCCCTAGGTTACGAAATTACTGAAATACCCTTGGAGGGTAAATTACTGAAGTACCCCTGGGTTGCGAAATTACCGAAACACCCTTAGAGTGTAAATTATTGAAAATACCCTATATGGGACAAATGTGATATTTGTTATATGGGCCAAATGTGATATTTGCTATATGGGCCGAATGTTATATTTGTTATATGGGCCAAATGTGATATTTGCTATATGAGCCAAATGTGATATTTGCTAAATGGGCAAAATGTTATATTTGCTATATGGGCCAAATGTAAAATTTGCTAGATCGATTAATGGGCCAAATTTGCTAGATCGTTTAATGGGTCAAGTTTGCTAGATCGTTTAATGGGCCAACTTGTGTTATGGGCCTTATGTTGAAATTATTCTATAAATATTGTTATGCTTTGTATATGCATACATGACTGCATGGGTTGGGATAAATGACGAAGAGAAGAAAGGCCTGTTGCCAAAAATCTAGTTCGGTGGCTCTGCCACAAATATTTTAAATGGCCTGTTGCCAAAAATCTAGTTCGGTGGCTCTGCCACAAATATTTTAAATGGCCTATTGCCAAAATATTTTAAATGGCCTATTGCCAAAATCTAGTTCGGTGGCTCTGCCACAAATATTTTAAATGGCCTATTGCCAAAATATTTTGAATGGCCTGTTGCCACAAATATTTTAAATGGCCTGTTGCCAAAATCTAGTTCGGTGGCTCTGCCACAAATATTTTAAATGGCATGTTGCCAAAATATTTTAAATGGCCTGTTGCCCAAAATATTTTAAATGGCCTGTTGCCACAAATATTTTAAATGGTCTGTTGCCACAAATATTTTAAATGGCCTGTTGCCACAAATATTTTAAATGGCCTGTTGCCAAAATCTAGTTCGGTGGCTCTGCCACAAATATTTTAAATGGCTTAATGCCTCTAGTTCGGTGACTTTGTCACAATCTAGTTCGGTGGCTCTGCCACAAATGTTATAATTGGCTTAATGCCTGCTATTGGTGTGTTGGCGGGGTGGGTTGACTTGATCCCCACAGGTGTTGGTTGGTACGGGTGGTGTGTAGCGGATGGAAATTAGTTTTGGTTTGGGATTTGCATATCATATGCATGTTATATACATGTTATTATGTTATAATTGTAAATGGGCTTAGGCCCAAAATATTGCTATGTGTGTTTCGACCCAGTGGATGATGGTAAGGGGATTACACACTGAGTTCTTATAACTCACCCCCCTTTTTCTTAACCTTTTCAGGTAACGTTCAGTGACGTGGACTTGGGCCATGGATGACTCGATGGAGACCATACTTCAGAAATGGGTTTATTTGGACTCTAGACTTCTTTCTCGTTTATTTTATTACTTTACTATTTTGGGTTAAATGTTGTAATAAGGCCTTGGATTTTCTTTCAAAATGCTTCTGCAACTCTATTCCCAAACGTCCCATTTTCGTAAATTGTTATTTCAAATATATTTCACAACCAAAAAGGTCTTTAAAGATAATTACGTTTTCAAGTAGATACAATTGCTTAAGTGTTTTGGGTTTTAACAAAGAGGCCGTAAATCTCGAACAAGTTTTTAACAATCTCAAAGATGGTAAAAAAAAAAAAAACTTCCATGTGACACGCCAAATTCGGGCCTAACTTCTAGGCCGGGTTTGGGGTGTTACACCTGGTACCTAAAACCTTCTGTGTCTTAACGTCCTCACAACGCCAACAACGTCCCACTCGGACTCAACGGCAACGAAGACTAACGACAGATATATGGGTTTTGAGATAATAACAGCGAAATAAACAGAATTGCAGATACAAAGATAGAAACTTACAATGATAACTACGATATAAGAACTCCAGAAATCGTTACTTCGGGGCTCCTCTGATACCAATTACCAGGGGGAGGGAGGGATATATGCACTAGCGGAAGGGATTATATCGTAGAATAATATTTCACAAGAATAAAATAGATAATTTACAAAAAGAAAGATCAAGAAAGATTTCTTGATTTCTTAAAAACTCTACTTAGCTATTCTAAAATCCCATTCAGGATTCGATGCCTTTTCCAGGCTACAACAATGCCTACTTATAACAAAATTTCTAAACTAGAATCTAATTACAATTGAAGTCCGAAATAATTGTTCGGATAAGAAAGACTCTAATTTAATTACAATTGAAATCCGCACAGTATGTTGATAAGAATGGCTTCATGATTTTTCCACGTAGCCATCTTGATTTGATGGTTGCTTCCACCGTCTTCTGTCAAAATTGTTGTGGTTGCTTCCACGTTTCAATTGCATTAAATGGTTGTTCCATCATGCATGACATCATTTTTGTCTTTTGGTGGTTTCCTTCTTTTTAAGTCACCGCCAAAATTTTTTCTGGCAATAGATGCTGCTTGCATCATTGCTTGCGTCATGACATTGATTGTTGCTTACATCATTGTCTGCGTCATTTGGATGCTGACTGGTTGTCATCTTCCAATTTGCCTTCATCCTTCTTGGATGTTTCTCAGATTCATTTCCTCGATCTCGTCAAGGTGCAATGATTCTGGTGAGGGTGCTGGTGTGTTCCAGTGCTCCCATACTTCTCTGATTTCCGCTGTTAACGGATAATCATCGAGTTCCATCTCTGCTATTTTTGTTAATAACATAATGGCTTCTTCATTGCTTTCTTCCCGATTTTTTCCGGTGTCATAAGCTAAAATTCTTCTTCCATTGGTCCAAAACATATAAGTGTCTTGATGGAGAAGGTGCCGAGCCATGCTCATAAGATCAATTCCTGCTTGGACTTGATACTTGTTCAAATTATTATAACACTCATCAATGATTTTTGACAAATGTTCTGGATCTTCTCTTACTGCTGCCAGGGCTTTTCCCGAAAACATAGTATTTATATTCCAAATTTGATAAGGCTGATGAAATTTTTCTTCCTCAGCAATACCAATGAGACTGTTTATCTCAATATGGAAGTAATAGACAAAATCGTCTATGTTTACAAAATTTGATAGCCGGGATTTGACTATTGCTGGAAAATCTTTTAATAAATCAAAAGAGAGATTTTGGACTGTTATTTCTTTAACAAATCCCCATTCAATACTGGTTATATCAAATGGCTCATGATTTAATCGAAATTTGATAGCAGGAGTTTTTTCTCCCATATCATTTGTAAAAACATATGCCTGTGAAAAATATTTCGAAAACGTTTCTAAAAATAGAGCTTGCTGTTTGCAAATAGCTCCTTTTATTTTCGAAAATATTTCTGAGGGTAAAATTTGTCTACATTTATTATATAGACATTTTCGAAACATCTTATTAATAATAGGAGTGTTTCTCCCTTTATCAATAAAATATTGAAATGTATCAAGAAGATTGTTTATCTCCTTAATATCCATATATTCAATTAGGACATCGTCCCAATCTCTATATAATATAGTTTTTAATAATAATTCTTCAGATTTTTCTTGAGTTGTTTTTTCAACTAAGAATTCTGAGAATTGGGTAAGAGCTTTTTGAAACTAGCCCTTTGTTCCAAAATATGGTTTTTCCATATCTTGTTTATGAAATGGTAATATTCTGGGGGTAAGCCTGGATTATAAAAATCCTTTAGATTCGAGAATTCAGAGTTTTGTTGTTTTTTCAACAAAGCATCTGCATATTTGAGAATTTCAGAATCGGTAGGAGGCTTTTGAGAAAATTGAGAATAATCCACCTGTGTTGGTGAATGTGATCCAAGTGGTTGGTTTACCAATGGATATGGTAAATAATATCCCTGGTTAGGATAAAATTGTACCTGTGTTGGTGCAGCCATAAATCCTTGTTTAGGAATTATTTTTGCAGGTGCAGCCATAAATCCTTGTTTAGGACTTATAGGTGATTTTCCCTTGTTGGGTTTTTTATGGACAGTTCTCCATCCATCATTTTCTTTTAGAGGTTGTTTACCTCTATCCATAAGGCCTGCTAAGAAAATCAGCAAACATTAGCGAATAATTTTATTATTATCTACTAATGGTGTTTCTATAGAAGTATTTTCTATAGATAATATAACCGATTTCTTATTAATAATAAAAGGTAAATATTGATTTAGAAAATTATTACCTAATAATATGTCTCCATACATATCAGGTAAACATAATAATTTTGGAATTATAAATTTAACATTGTTTATGTAGATTGGTATATTTTTAGCTTTATAATAAACAGTAGTTTTGCTACAATTTATTCCACTAATATTTATTATCTTTTTACAGGTTTCCAATATTCTTTAGGAAGAATATTCTTTTTACAACTACTGGTTGTAGCTCCTGTATCTAATAAAGCATTTAAAGAATATGTTTTATAATCTTTACTATGTAATGTAATTTCAATGTATTTATTGAAATTTGTAATATTATCAATTGAATAATTTATATCTTCTATTCTAGTGTTTCTAGAATTTCTACTTGGTGTAGTAGGAAAAATAGGAATATGAACTGTTTTCATACCTATTGGTGTAGAAGTACTTATATCTTCTTCTTCCTCTGGTTGAGAACTAGAAGGTAATACTAAATTATCATCTGTATTAGTAATCAGATTATTTCTGAAATATAACTTGTCACCAGATGACATGTATTCAATAGTACTTACTGGTTTAGAAGTACTAGCATTATTAGTTTTATCGATTATCCAGTCTTTAGGAATCGATAAATCTTTTAAATGTAATAGCTTTGGTTGAATTTCTGTAGTAAATTTATTGGGCTCAAAAAGCTCAATAATTTTATTATTAATTTCTTTTATTTCAACCTCTGCTGTCTTAGTATATTCATTAATAGAAGTCCAGCTGATTGCTAAATCTTCTGCTAAATCACTAATATCAGAATTTTTTGTCTGAATTCTAAGGCATAGACACTCTTCTATTAGAGGGTCTGTTATAGAGATAAAGTAATTTGGTTTTACCTTAAATCCTATAACACCTGTATGTAAATTAGATTGAATTCCTCCAATAAGTGCTTTTATTGGATTTTCAAATCTTTTATCTAATAACACTGCTAAAATAGGAACATCATGACCTCTTCTAAATAATGCTCTAATTGTTATCATGATAACTCCTAAATGTATATATCTGACCTAAGGATAGTTTTTTCTAATCCTTTTTATTTTTTCTTTTGTAAATAAGGGGATTTCTGTTAATCCTCCTTTGGTATCTTTAGCTACTGTATTACCACTAATTTTTTCTATGTGTCTTTTTGACCATATTTTAAACTTAGAAATTTTATATATTTCTTCTTTAGAAATATGATTTTTATTGATTTTTTTCAATTATATCATCAGAGAAATCAATTTCTTCTCCAATTATATTTCCTAACTTAATATCCTGTTGTTCAGAATTAGGAATTTCTTCTAAATGTTTATTAGAACTATTTCCCAACATGAAGATATATTCATCAGAATCTGTATCAGACTCTGTTTCTGATAATAATTCATATAATATTTCAGTAGGATTTATTTCCTCACTAAAACAAATTTCTAAATCTTGTTCTTCAAGATTTTTAATCATTTTTCTAGCGCTTTTGCCTTTGTTAGGACAAAATGTTGCTATATGACCTTCTTCGTCACAAATAAAACATTTACATATTTGTTTTTTAGTATTTTTAGAAGTTTTTCTTCTAACGAATTTTTTCTTTTTATTAGCATGATCTTTATTTCCTGGTTTCCATTTAGCTAATTTATATTTTTTATTATATTTTTTATAGGTTTTAGGACGTATGGAATTACATCCAAATTCCCATTCTCCTTCTAACATTTTTGTACAATATTTATGACTTAATTTATTCTTGACTTGTTTAGCCGCTTTACTCTGTAAGCAATGTAATAGAATTCTTTCTTTAGCGAAATTAATCCTATTACCTATTGTATCTATGTCTCCTATTTCTTTATTATCATTACTATGTTTTATAATGAAAGATGCATATTTGTTTATACAAATTTCATCACAAGGTGGGGGTAATTTATGGAAATATTGATTTCTCCAAAAATCTACACTTTCGTTTTTTAATTTTTGATATTCATGTAGAAATTTCTTAGAGAATTCGTCTAAATATCTAATATCACATAATTTTAATTTTGACAAGGTATAGCTGGATTGACTATCCTGATCTTTTTTATTAGTATAACCACAAAATTCTATTTTTAGAATTGAGGTTAATCCTTTTAATAGGTCTTTAGGAGAACTTATTTGATTAATAAGTTGACCCTTTTGTTCTCTTCCTTTCTCAGATTCTTCCCAGCGTCTGAGAAATTGTAGAACATCACCTTGAAAAGTTCCAACAAAATAGTTTAAAAACTTTTCTTTTGACCATATCGTACTGTTGTTGTTTACAACAATAGTCATGGATTGTGCCCAATCATCTATGATTTTTTCATAATCTGACAAAGGAATATTTGTTAAGTCTAAATATATTCCTCCTTGAGCAACATTTCTTTTATTAAGGTCTCCTACAGTGTAAGGTATAGGTGTAGGTTGACTAGTTTCTCCTGGTGTTTCCAGTTTTATATCATTAGTAGCTATATTTTCTATTTTATTACCTAATATTTTTGTTGTATTTTCAACAATTTCGTGATCCTCATTTATTTGAAGATCTGAGTCTAATTTTCTTTTACCATAAAGATCTTTTTTATCAATTTCCCAAGGTTTAGGTATTATATAATCATCTGGATCTGTGGGTTCAGTATCCATAGGTTCAGGGATTTCTATATTTTCTTCTGTTGAAGTGTTTTCTTCATCAGAATTATGACTCGTAACATTAATATTATCTTCTGAATTATCAGAATTACTAGTAGTATCATCATACTCTATCATATAATGATAATTATATTTTTCAAACAAATCTTTATGTTTTTCATAAAGTTCTTCTATTAATTTTAGATATTCAACTCTTTCAAGATTATCTTCCGTTTTAGAAAATTGGTTTTTCCAATGTTCTATTAAAGTTTTATAAGAGTCAAAATCATATTTTTCTTGTTTTTTATCTTTTTCTCTTTTTTCTTTTGTTTTTGTTTATTATTATTATTATTATTATTAGTTGAAGATTCATCCGAAGACTCATCCTCATCTGATAAAACTAAAATAGTATTACTATTACCGTAATATAAAGGTCCTAAATTTAAGTCTGATTCTATATTACTATTACTAATAATCTGATCTAATTTATTATTAATATCGGATAATAACTCTTTAGACTTGCTATTCAAATCTAAATTTGTTACTTCTCCCATATTATCTATTTTTTCTTCTACTTTACTAACCTTAGTATATAATCTATTAAAATATATAGACGTCATATCTATTAAACTATTGATACCTTTACTAAGAGCAGAAATATTATTTTCATTCTTAGAGTCTATATGCATAGTATGATTACAAGTTTTATCTTGATATAAACAATCCATTTTTTCCATTATTATTATCCTTGGTACCTAAAACCTTCTGTGTCTTAACGTCCTCACAACGCCAACAACGTCCCACTCGGATAATATCAAGAATTTAGAATAAAATAGGAATTATTTTATTATTAATAAGTTTTATATTGATATAGGAATTCTAGCTCTGATACCAATTACCGGGGGGAGGGAGGGATATGCACTAGCGGAAGGGATTATATCGTAGAATAATATTTCACAAGAAGAAAATAGATAATTTACAAAAAGAAAGATCAAGAAAGATTTCTTGATTTCTTAAAAACTCTACTTAGCTATTCTAAAATCCCATTCAGGATTCGATGCCTTTTCCAGGCTACAACAATGCCTATTTATAACAAAATTTCTAAATTAGAATCTAATTACAATTAAAGTCCGAAATAATTGTTCGGATAAGAAAAGACTCTAATTTAATTACAATTGAAATCCGCACAGTATGTTGATAAGAATGGCTTCATGATTTTTCCACGTAGCCATCTTGATTTGATGGTTGCTTCCACCGTCTTCTGTCAAAATTGTTGTGGTTGCTTCCACGTTTCAATTGCATTAAATGGTTGCTTCCATCATGCATGACATCATTTTTGTCTTTTGGTGGTTTCCTTCTTTTTAAGTCACCGCCAAAATTTTTTCTGGCAATACATGCTGCTTGCATCATTGCTTGCGTCATGACATTGATTGTTGCTTACATCATTGTCTACGTCATTTGGATGCTGACTGGTTGTCATCTTCCAATTTGCCTTCATCCTTCTTGGATGTTTCTCAGATTCATTTCCTCGATCTCGTCAAGGTGCAATGATTCTGGTGAGGGTGCTGGTGTGTTCCAGTGCTCCCATACTTCTCTGATTTCCGCTGTTAACGGATAATCATCGAGTTCCATCTCTGCTATTTTTGTTAATAACATAATGGCTTCTTCATTGCTTTCTTCCCAGTTTTTTCCGGTGTCGTAAGCTAAAATTCTTCTTCCATCGGTCCAAAACATATAAGTGTCTTGATGGAGAAGGTGCCGAGCCATGCTCATAAGATCAATTCCTGCTTGGACTTGATACTTGTTGAAATTATTATAACACTCATCAATGATTTTTGACAAATGTTTTGGATCTTCTCTTACTGCTGCCAGGGCTTTTCCCGAAAACATAGTATTTATATTCCAAATTTGATAAGGCTGATGAAATTTTTCTTCCTCAGCAATACCAATGAGACTGTTTATCTCAATATGGAAGTAATAGACAAAATCGTCTATGTTTACAAAATTTGATAGCCGGGATTTGACTATCGCCGGAAAATCTTTTAATAAATCAAAAGAGAGATTTTGGACTGTTATTTCTTTAACAAATCCCCATTCAATACTGGTTATATCAAATGGCTCATGATTTAATCGAAATTTGATAGCAGGAGTTTTTTCTCCCATATCATTTGTAAAAACATATGCCTGTGAAAAATATTTCGAAAACGTTTCTAAAAATAGAGCTTGCTGTTTGCAAATGGCTCCTTTTATTTTCGAAAATATTTCTGAAGGTAAAATTTGTCTACATTTGTTATATAGACATTTTCGAAACATCTTATTAATAATAGGAGTGTTTCTCCCTTTATCAATAAAATATTGAAATGTATCAAGAAGATTGTTTATCTCCTTAATATCCATATATTCAATTAGGACATCGTCCCAATCTCTATATAATATAGATTTTAATAATAATTCTTCAGATTTTTCTTGAGTTGTTTTTTCAACTAAGAATTCTGAGAATTGGGTAAGAGCTTTTCTGAAACTAGCCCTTTGTTCCAAAATATGGTTTTTCCATATCTTGTTTATGAAATGGTAATATTCTGGGGTTAAGCCTGGATTATAAAAATCCTTTAGATTTGAGAATTCAGAGTTTTGTTGTTTTTTCAACAAAGCATCTGCATATTTGAGAATTTCAGAATCGGTAGGAGGCTTTTGAGAAAATTGAGAATAATCCACCTGTGTTGGTGAATGTGATCCAATTGGTTGGTTTACCAATGGATATGGTAAATAATATCCCTGGTTAGGATAAAATTGTACCTGTGTTGGTGCAGCCATAAATCCTTGTTTAGGAATTATTTTTGCAGGTGCAGCCATAAATCCTTGTTTAGGACTCATAGGTGATTTTCCCTTGTTGGGTTTTTTATGGATAATTCTCCATCCATCATTTTCTTTTAGAGGTTGTTTACCTCTATCCATAAGGCCTGCTAAGAAAATCAGCAATCATATTATTAGTACCTTTTATGTATATAACTTCAAAATTGAATTGGCATAATTCATTATACCATCTAATCCTTCTAGGTACTGTTTCTAAACTTTTGTTAGTAAGAAACTGTTTAACAGCTTGATTATCGGTTTTAATAATAAAATTTTTTGGTGCTAAATATATTAGGAATTTTTTTATTCCTTTTTTTATTGCTAATAGTTCTTTTTTATAAATAGCATAATTAATTTCGTTTGGTTTAAACTTTCCAGAACTATATCCACAAATTAATTCTTCATTAGCCATTGTTTTGGCTTTTAATACACATCCCCAATTTCTTTCTGAGGCATCTGTTTCTAGAATTAATTTATCACCTTGTTTAGGTAAATAAACTTTTGGAATATAATTTATTTCAGACTTTATTTGTTTTATAATGTCTGAATCTTTGTTAGACCACTCAAAAGGTTTGTCCTTTTTGAGTTTTTCATATAACTCATCTAGTTTTTTAGACAAATTAGGGAAGAAATTTCTGCCATAATTAACAATTCCTAGAAATTGTTGAAGTTGTTTTTTATCAACAATTTTTTCAGGGAATTCTTTTATTTTAACAATAATATGATCTTGGAGTTTAAGACCATCAGATGATAATATTAATCCTAAGAATTCTATTTCAGTTTTTTCTAATTCTATTTTCTTAGGCTTAATATTATTCCATGTTTTATAAACTCTCTAGCTATAATATTTAGATGTTTTCTATGATTTTCCAGTGTTTCTGAAAAAATTAGAATATCATCTATATATACAACACAGAATTTTTTATATTTTTTAAATATAGAGTCCATCCATCTTTGGAAGACTTGAGGTGCATTACAAAGTCCAAATGGCATTACTCTCCATTGGTAATGACCATTAGGTGCACTGAAGGCTGTTAATGGTCTAGATTCTTCTGTTAACATGATTTGCCAGAAACCAGACTTACAGTCAAATTTACAAAAATATTTTGCTTTTTTAGCTTGATTTATTAAAACTTCCTTTCTTGGAATAAAATATCCATCAAAAATAGTATTTTGATTTAATCTTTTATAATTTATAACCATCCTAGCTTTTCCTCTCTTTATCTCTGCATGGTTTCTTACCATGAAGGCAGGACTAGAATGTGGACTAGTAGTTTCTTCTATTAATCCTTTATCCAATAATTCCTTTATTTGTATATCAAATTCATCTATATCTTGTTTAGTATAGATCATAGGTTTTACTCTAATAATTTTATTGGGGTTTTCCAATTTTATGGTACAATATCTAGGACTATTTTTCCATAATTTTAATGGTTCTTCACTAAAATTATTTTCTAATATCTTAAACAACCAATGATTGGTATCTAGTTGTTTTATTTATTCATTCTTAGGAGGTGTAAAGTCCTGATCACATATATATTTATGATTTTCTACCAAAGGTACTTCTACCGAAGTATTTTCAGTAGTTAGTACTACAAAATTTTTATCAATAGAAAATGGTAGATGTTGATATATAAAATTGTTACCTAACAATATATCTCCATGCATTTCATGAAAACATAATAATTTAGGAATTACAAATCTTACATTGTTTATGTAGATTGGTATATTTTTAGCTTTAAAAAGGATAAGAGTTTCAATACCATTGACTCCAACAGCTCTAATAGGATTTTTCATAAGTTCCCATTTTTCTGATGGAATAGCATTTTCTCTACAGCTACTGGTTGTAGCTCCAGTATCTAATAAAGCATTTAAAGAATATGTTTTATATTCTCTAAATTGAAATATAATCTCTATGTAAGTATAATATTTTCTTGATTGAAAATGTGAAAAGGTAATAATATCCTTTTTTCCCATTTTTATTTGTTGAATTATTGGTTTTTCTAAATGAACTGGTTTTAGTTCAATTAGATATTTATCTTCCCAATATTTCTTTGGTTTGAATTCACCATAAGGATCCTGTTTATCAATTTCCTTAGGTTTAGATAATTTATAATCATATGGGTCTGGGGGTTCAGTATCCATAGGATCTAGTTTTTTTATTTTTTCTTCTATTGAAGTTTCTTCTTCATCAGAATTTTGTTTCTTTAAATCTATATCCATATTATTAGAATTACTACTTTCTATTTCTAATATATAATTTTCGCTTTCATTATTATTAATAATGTCATTATGACTATTATTATTATTATCATCATATTCTAACATATAATGATAATTATATTTTTCAAACAAATTTTTATGTTTTTCATAAAGTTCTTCTATTAATTTTAGATATTCAACTCTTTCAAGATTATCTTCCGTTTTAGAAAATTGGTTTTTCCAATGTTCTATTAAAGTTTTATAAGAGTCAAAATCATATTTTTCTTGTTTTTTATCTTTTTCTTTTTTTCTTTTGTTTTTTGTTTTTTATAATTATTATTAGTTGAAGATTCATCCGAAGACTCATCCTCATCTGACAAAACTAAAATAGTATTACTATTACCGTAATATAAAGGTCCTAAATTTAAGTCTGATTCTATATTACTATTACTAATAATCTGATCTAATTTATTATTAACATCGGATAATAACTCTTTAGACTTGCTATTCAAATCTAAATTTGTTACTTCTCCCATATTATCTATTTTTTCTTCTACTTGGTGCAAGGTAGCAAGTCGATAGCGGAGTACGAAGCTGAGTTCCTGCGCTTGAGCCGGTATGCTCGGGGCATCGTGGCAACTGATTATGAGAGATGCGTCAGATTTGAAGATGGGCTACGGGATGAGCTGCGAGTTTTGATTGCCCCGCATCAGGAAAGAGACTTCACCGTTTTAGTGGAGAAAGCTCGAATAGCTGAGGAGGTCAAGAAGGCTGAGAGGCACAATAGAGAAAGGAACCGGGATAAGAGAAGTGTGGGATCGCCAGAAGGGGTTGAGAGGGTCCAGAAAAGACCGAGGGTTGAGACTCCTGTGCATATTGCTAAGCCGGCCGCCGGAAATCCAGATCATCCGTGTGCGCAGTGCGGAAGGTATCATGTTGGCGAGTGCTGGAATCGAGTTCGAGAGTGCTTCAAATGTAAGTCCAAGACTCATCTGATTAAGGATTGTCCCCAGAATCCGAATAGGACTCGGACAGAAGGTCAAGGTTATGTGCAACCAGGCAGAGGTGGTCAGCAAGCGACGAGAGGTCGTGGTTCGAACCATGGAGGAAATGGTTCCGGCCGAGGTCGGGGAGCAGTAGACCGCGGTAATGGTGGCACTGAGGCAAGGCAGCCAGGTCTGGTTTATGCGGTTCGCCGGAGAGAGGATAATGATGTGCCTGGCGTGTCAGCTGGTAAGTATTTTATGTTTGGAGTATTTCCTGTTGTTTTGTTCGTATGGGTGATTGTTTATTTTTGTTGTTGCTTGTAAAGTGTTGGAACCTTGTGTATGAACTTTGGATCGGTGCCTAAAAGGTATGTTAGCTCTTTAAGATCAGAGTGCGCAGCGATAGCGTAGTGTGGGAATTAATTTGTGGAGTCGTTGGTCTAGCCGAGTAATTTCGAGGACGAAATTATTTTAAGGAGGGTAGAATTGTAACACCCTGGGTTAGGGGCTGTACAGATCGGGTAAATCGAGTGTTAGTAGGTTTTTGGAGCGCTTGGATGAGTTGTAGAGGTTTTCAGAAGGTTTGGATGAAACGGGAAGAGCTTGGAAAATTTTTAGAATTTTAGTGTGAAAGGGGATCGGGTCAAGGGAGGTTTTAAGGATTATTTTTGGTAATTTGTGGCACAAGAAAGGATCTGGCATAGTGGTTCATGCGCTGCATTGGGGGGCTGGAAGTAGCGCCCTTGGGGGCCTGGGTTCGAGACCAAGTGGCAGCAAAAGGGTTTTAATTTTTGGGGTATGGCGCTACGGGGTAGAAGGCCTTAAATTATTTTGGGGCGAGTTTTGTCGCAAGGAGCAGCTAGTTCAGGTGGTGTCTGTGCGGAACTTAAGCGCTGAAGGTGCGTGTGGGCGCTGGTTCGAGCAATGGAAGCAGCATTTTGGCGTTTCATTTTATGTGCGGCTGTGGGGCTGGGCTAGGAAGGGTTAAGATTTAATGTTGGGGGTTTTTGTCATAAAAATCAAGCTGGCCGAGTGGCCTGGGCGCTGGGGGGAAAGGAGCAGCAGCTTGGTCCCAGGTTCGAACCTGGAGAATGGCAATTGGAGTTTTAGTTTTTTTATCTATTTTGGGCATCAAATTGAAGTGGACGGCACATGTAGATTGAATTGGAAGATAAGGATGAGTTAGTTGTTATTTCTTTTGAATTCGGTGGGTTATGGATTAGTTTTTTTTAGTTTTTATTTTATATTTTAAATTGGAGGGGTGGTAATGGATTAAAGGTGGGTTTTATTTTTAAATTTTGAATTGTTTTAAAATGGTTGGCTGGGAGCAGATTTGGGGGTTTGATTAATTCAATTTCGGTTGAATTAGTGGTTAGGAAAAATTTTAGGAAATGGCCGGATGTTGGAGTCTTCAAGGGGAGGGGTTGCCGAATGCTTTAAATAGGGGAAGTGCTCACCTTTTTGTTCCTTTTTGACCAATTGCTCTTTTGCCGAAACCTTTTTCTCCAAAGCTTATTCCTCTTTTGCTCTCAAACTTGCTGGGTTGCCAAATCCTTTGCTCTCCCTATTTCCTTTCCTTTTCACTTCAAAACCGAAAGTACACCCCACATCTTTCTTTATCTTCTCTTTGGCCGAAACCACTATTCCCTACCCCTTGATTTTATTGATAGCCGAATCTGCACCACCACCCTTTGCCGAATTTCTTTCCCTCAACTTGATAGCACTTTGGCCGAATGTTAGCATAGATCTCTTCGGGTTCCGTTGCTGAGATACTCTGGGGTTTAAGTGGATTAGCCAAGCCTCCGTTTGTAGCAGTCAGTTTGGTAAGTGGTGGTGAGGCTTTTGGTAAGCTATGTTTTGGTATTTTGTTTAAGTCTAAGATGGTTAAGTATTTGATGCCAAGGCCGTTTGTAGGGGAGAGGAGCCTATCGCAGGAAACCTTTCAAGAGTCGTTTAGTCAGCAGTGCAGTGGTATAAGGTTGCGTTTCGAGAGTAGATCGGGTGTGCTATCTAGGTGCGTAATCATCGCACTATTTCTCGGTTTGCTTGTTAACTATTAAACATAGGTATTATGTGTGGAAGCCGATTATAATGGCTTAAGTGATGAGAACTGGTGATGGTAAGATTATTTGTGATGTATATTTATGTATGTGTATATTTATATACTTATGTGATATGATGACTTAACATGTGGCATCTACATACTTGCATGAGGTGGGGCTTGATTCGATGAAGGAGGAAGTGTACACAGGATGTACGTGGTCTAATGTTAGCTCAGGCTACATTAGCGCTTGATGGTTAGCTTTGTGCTACCTCAAGGGAGATGTTGGCTAGGTGCCCATCTCGGCGGTCGATGGCTATGTGCATCACCGTAGGCAGAGTATGTTGTTGGATCACTTTGGTTGATCGGTGGCTCAGCCACGGCCTTGAGCAGCGAGCTTGCCAAGGTAAGATGTTATGGATCACAATGTGATCGGTGGGGAGTTTCCCACGGCCTTAGGCAGGGAGTCTGCTAAGGTTGGTGTGCGGTTGGACAATGGGTTGGGCTGAGATGCATTCTTGCATGATTTGTTTCGATGGCTGTGTGGGTATGGGCCAAGCCCATACGTATGGGAAATTTGTGTTGTGGTTATGCACTGAGTCAGTGGACTCACTCTTTTCATTAACCATTTCAGGTGATGTGTAGATCGGACCGGGATCGGAGAGAACACATGGTGGCCCATGCAGAAAGAAGAATTTAAATATTTTAAGCTTAATTATATTAAGTATTTGGGTTTTAAATATTGATGTAATAAGGGCCTTTAATTTATTTGTTGGAATTATTTTTTATAAGTATATTTACTTTGGCTTGGTTAAATGGAATGCTATGTGAAGATGAATTTTATTTTACAACTTATTTATTCAAATGGGTTTTATATATTCACTAAAGTTTACTTTTGGGCATTTTATAATATCTATATGATATCAAAGTTTTCATACAATATTAAATAAACATGGATTTTCAAAAGTTAACAAGTTTTACTAAATTTTTCTAAGTTAAATAAATTTTCCACCGTCTTTTTCGCAGTGACATAACCAGATTCGGTCGTAGTGAATGGGCCGGGTTTGAGGATGTTACAGTTTGGTATCAGAGCCCGATTCAAAACTCGGCTTTGAGGGTTTTGGGCCCGAAACAGTTTTCGAAAATGGGCTTTTCAAAAATATGGGCTTTTAGGAAATTTTTCAGGTTTTTCTGGCATGGCACCTGTGTCTCCGGCCCGAAGTCCACCAGGTAAGTACTTCAGACTTTCTTGAAGTGATTTGTTTGTATGAATTGTTTTGGGCTTAGGTTGGGCTCGTAGAATAGAATAATAGGATCTGTTGGACCCTAGGATTAGACTACTCAAACATGTGCATAAAACTTAAAGCTCTTAAACAAACCTGTGAAGTAAGTCGTCGAGTTAAGCTGTGGCAACCTGTGTGTGCATGTCTAGGATTGGATCCGGAAGAGCCTGGTACTTAAGCAGTCCTCGTGACTCACCTCCTCTTCGCAGGAATCCTACCTGGTGCGTAGCTACGGTTCACCTTAACGAAGAGGACTTGTTCATGGGCTAAACCGATTATTAAAACCCGAAAGGGAATTAGCCTTGCTGTTTTTTTTTTTTAAAAAAAAACTTTCTGTTTTAAAATTTTTCAACTTTACCCCTTTGGTTTGTAAAACTCTAAATCAGATTTTGAAAGATGTTTTCTCGATTTATAAAATTACCAAAATGCCCCTAGTGGCAAAATTACAAAATGCCCCTGTATTGCAAAATTACTGTGCTACCCTCAACTTTTGATAAAATGATTTTTACTTTACAAAATACCAAAGTTCCGAGGTTTCAAAATATCAAGATACTCCGATTTGGGGGAAATTTACAAAAATACCCCTGTGTTGAAAATTACTAAAAAGCCCTGACTTTCAAGATTTCCGGTTTAACCCCAATTTTAATAGAATTTTCTCACTTTGCAAAAGTATCCAGTTTTCTGTATTTCAAAATAATGCCCTGACTTTGGAAATTTACGAAAATACCCCTGGTTGATAAAATTACCAAAACGCCCTTGGTTTCTAAATTTTCAAATTTCTTTCGACTTTTATGAGAATATTCCTATTTTATCAAGTATCCGAAAGTCTTATTTTGTGAAATATTGTGATATTCCAATTTGGAGAAATTATGAAAATGCCCCTGATTTCCAAAATTTCAAAAATAACCCTGTTTTCTGAAATTTGGCAACACACTTTGTTTGAAAAACAAAATTTTCAAGACGACCCCTGAGATTTTGTAAATTTTGAAGTTGGAAAAACTATTTTCAAAATTGACTCTGAGTTATTACCAGAAATACCCTTCTTTAGAAAAAATGACGAAATTACCCCTGGGTAGGAAGGAAACTTGATTGCTCGAAAGAACTTCTCTTGGAAACTTCATTGCATAAAATTGCTCGTGGTTATAACAGTGAAACAATAATTTCTAATCCATAAAACTTTTTAAGCAGATTAAATCGAGGCTAGATATGAGTTCTAGGGAGCGTGGTCGCAATACTCGTGGTCGTGGTAGGGGCAGGATGTCAGTATCGGAACCGGTTGGGTCACACCATGGGTCAGAAAGCGATGCACCATCACCAGCTGTTGAGGTTGAACAGCAGGATCAGACTGGAGGAGACGACGTAGTGTCACAAGCTGTGCTGCGGGTACTCGAACGAGTGGCAGGAGCCAATGTGGGCAATAGGAATCGGAAGTCGGTACCCGAGAGACTTAGGGCGAATGGAGCCAAGGTTTTCAGAGGAGTGTCTGGGGTAGCTCCGAATGTGGCAGAGTACTGGCTGGAGGCAGTTGAAAGGATTATGGATGATCTCGACTTAACTGCGGAGGAGAAGCTTAAGGGTGTTGTTTCGTTGCTGCAGGATGAGGCCTACCAGTGGTGGCTCACGGTTAAGGAAAGTACCCCTGCGGATCGAGTGGACTGGGGTTACTTTAAGATCAAGTTTGAAGGGAAGTTTGTCGGAGCGAGCTATGTGGATGCTCAGAGGAAGGCGTTCCTTAACTTGGTGCAAGGTAGCAAGTCGATAGCGGAGTACGAAGCTGAGTTCCTGCGCTTGAGCCGGTATGCTCGGGGCATCGTGGCAACTGATTATGAGAGATGCGTCAGATTTGAAGATGGGCTACGGGATGAGCTGCGAGTTTTGATTGCCCCGCATCAGGAAAGAGACTTCACCGTTTTAGTGGAGAAAGCTCGAATAGCTGAGGAGGTCAAGAAGGCTGAGAGGCACAATAGAGAAAGGAACCGGGATAAGAGAAGTGTGGGATTGCCAGAAGGGGTTGAGAGGGTCCAGAAAAGACCGAGGGTTGAGACTCCTGTGCATATTGCTAAGCCGGCCGCCGGAAATCCAGATCATCCGTGTGCGCAGTGCGGAAGGTATCATGTTGGCGAGTGCTGGAATCGAGTTCGGGAGTGCTTCAAATGTAAGTCCAAGACTCATCTGATTAAGGATTGTCCCCAGAATCCGAATAGGACTCGGACAGAAGGTCAAGGTTATGTGCAACCAGGCAGAGGTGGTCAGCAAGCGACGAGAGGTCGTGGTTCGAACCATGGAGGAAATGGTTCCGGCCGAGGTCGGGGAGCAGTAGACCGCGGTAATGGTGGCACTGAGGCAAGGCAGCCAGGTCTGGTTTATGCGGTTCGCCGGAGAGAGGATAATGATGTGCCTGACGTGTCAGCTGGTAAGTATTTTATGTTTGGAGTATTTCCTGTTGTTTTGTTCGTATGGGTGATTGTTTATTTTTGTTGTTGCTTGTAAAGTGTTGGAACCTTGTGTATGAACTTTGGATCGGTGCCTAAAAGGTATGTTAGCTCTTTAAGATCAGAGTGCGCAGCGATAGCGTAGTGTGGGAATTAATTTGTGGAGTCGTTGGTCTAGCCGAGTAATTTCGAGGACGAAATTATTTTAAGGAGGGTAGAATTGTAACACCCTGGGTTAGGGGCTGTACAGATCGGGTAAATCGAGTGTTAGTAGGTTTTTGGAGCGCTTGGATGAGTTGTAGAGGTTTTCAGAAGGTTTGGATGAAACGGGAAGAGCTTGGAAAATTTTTAGAATTTTAGTGTGAAAGGGGATCGGGTCAAGGGAGGTTTTAAGGATTATTTTTGGTAATTTGTGGCACAAGAAAGGATCTGGCATAGTGGTTCATGCGCTGCATTGGGGGGCTGGAAGTAGCGCCCTTGGGGGCCTGGGTTCGAGACCAAGTGGCAGCAAAAGGGTTTTAATTTTTGGGGTATGGCGCTACGGGGTAGAAGGCCTTAAATTATTTTGGGGCGAGTTTTGTCGCAAGGAGCAGCTAGTTCAGGTGGTGTCTGTGCGGAACTTAAGCGCTGAAGGTGCGTGTGGGCGCTGGTTCGAGCAACGGAAGCAGCATTTTGGCGTTTCATTTTATGTGCGGCTGTGGGGCTGGGCTAGGAAGGGTTAAGATTTAATGTTGGGGGTTTTTGTCATAAAAATCAAGCTGGCCGAGTGGCCTGGGCGCTGGGGGGAAAGGAGCAGCAGCTTGGTCCCAGGTTCGAACCTGGAGAATGGCAATTGGAGTTTTAGTTTTTTTATCTATTTTGGGCATCAAATTGAAGTGGACGGCACATGTAGATTGAATTGGAAGATAAGGATGAGTTAGTTGTTATTTCTTTTGAATTCGATGGGTTATGGATTAGTTTTTTTTAGTTTTTATTTTATATTTTAAATTGGAGGGGTGGTAATGGATTAAAGGTGGGTTTTATTTTAAATTTTGAATTGTTTTAAAATGGTTGGCTGGGAGCAGATTTGGGGGTTTGATTAATTCAATTTCGGTTGAATTAGTGGTTAGGAAAAATTTTAGGAAATGGCCGGATGTTGGAGTCTTCAAGGGGAGGGGTTGCCGAATGCTTTAAATAGGGGAAGTGCTCACCTTTTTGTTCCTTTTTGACCAATTGCTCTTTTGCCGAAACCTTTTTCTCCAAAGCTTATTCCTCTTTTGCTCTCAAACTTGCTGGGTTGCCAAATCCTTTGCTCTCCCTATTTCCTTTCCTTTTCACTTCAAAACCGAAAGTACACCCCACATCTTTCTTTCTCTTCTCTTTGGCCGAAACCACTATTCCCTACCCCTTGATTTTATTGATAGCCGAATCTGCACCACCACCCTTTGCCGAATTTCTTTCCCTCAACTTGATAGCACTTTGGCCGAATGTTAGCATAGATCTCTTCGGGTTCCGTTGCTGAGATACTCTGGGGTTTAAGTGGATTAGCCAAGCCTCCGTTTGTAGCAGTCAGTTTGGTAAGTGGTGGTGAGGCTTTTGGTAAGCTATGTTTTGGTATTTTGTTTAAGTCTAAGATGGTTAAGTATTTGATGCCAAGGCCGTTTGTAGGGGAGAGGAGCCTATCGCAGGAAACCTTTCAAGAGTCGTTTAGTCAGCAGTGCAGTGGTATAAGGTTGCGTTTCGAGAGTAGATCGGGTGTGCTATCTAGGTGCGTAATCATCGCACTATTTCTCGGTTTGCTTGTTAACTATTAAACATAGGTATTATGTGTGGAAGCCGATTATAATGGCTTAAGTGATGAGAACTGGTGATGGTAAGATTATTTGTGATGTATATTTATGTATGTGTATATTTATACTTATGTGATATGATGACTTAACATGTGGCATCTACATACTTGCATGAGGTGGGGCTTAATTCGATGAAGGAGGAAGTGTACACAGGATGTACGTGGTCTAATGTTAGCTCAGGCTACATTAGCGCTTGATGGTTAGCTTTGTGCTACCTCAAGGGAGATGTTGGCTAGGTGCCCATCTCGGCGGTCGATGGCTATGTGCATCACCGTAGGCAGAGTATGTTGTTGGATCACTTTGGCTGATCGGTGGCTCAGCCACGGCCTTGAGCAGCGAGCTTGCCAAGGTAAGATGTTATGGATCACAATGTGATCGGTGGGGAGTTTCCCACGGCCTTAGGCAGGGAGTCTGCTAAGGTTGGTGTGCGGTTGGACAATGGGTTGGGCTGAGATGCATTCTTGCATGATTTGTTTCGATGGCTGTGTGGGTATGGGCCAAGCCCATACGTATGGGAAATTTGTGTTGTGGTTATGCACTGAGTCAGTGGACTCACTCTTTTCATTAACCATTTCAGGTGATGTGTAGATCGGACCGGGATCGGAGAGAACACATGGTGGCCCATGCAGAAAGAAGAATTTAAATATTTTAAGCTTGATTATATTAAGTATTTGGGTTTTAAATATTGATGTAATAAGGGCCTTTAATTTATTTGTTGGAATTATTTTTTATAAGTATATTTACTTTGGCTTGGTTAAATGGAATGCTATGTGAAGATGAATTTTATTTTTACAACTTATTTATTCAAATGGGTTTTATATATATTCACTAAAGTTTACTTTTGGGCATTTTATAATATCTATATGATATCAAAGTTTTCATACAATATTAAATAAACATGGATTTTCAAAAGTTAACAAGTTTTACTAAATTTTTCTAAGTTAAATAAATTTTCCACCGTCTTTTTCGCAGTGACATAACCAGATTCGGTCGTAGTAAATGGGCCGGGTTTGGGGATGTTACAAAGGGATTATATCGTAGAATAATATTTCACAAGAAGAAGATAGATAATTTACAAAGAGAAAGATCAAGAAAGATTTCTTGATTTCTTAAGCAAAAACTAAAAACTCTACTTAGCTATTCTAAAATCCCATTCAGGATTCGATGCCTTTTCCAGGCTACAACAATGCCTATTTATAACAAAATTTCTAAACTAGAATCTAATTACAATTGAAGTCCGAAATAATTGTTCGGATAAGAAAGACTCTAATTTAATTACAATTGAAATCCGCACAGTATGTTGATAAGAATGGATTCATGATTTTTCCACGTAGCCATCTTGATTTGATGGTTGCTTCCACCGTCTTCTGTCAAAATTGTTGTGGTTGCTTCCACGTTTCAATTGCATTAAATGGTTGCTTCCATCATGCATGACATCATTTTTGTCTTTTGGTGGTTTCCTTCTTTTTAAGTCACCGCCAAAATTTTTTCTGGCAATACATGCTGCTTGCATCATTGCTTGCGTCATGACATTGATTGTTGCTTACATCATTGTCTGCGTCATTTGGATGCTGACTGGTTGTCATCTTCCAATTTGCCTTCATCCTTCTTAGATGTTTCTCAGATTCATTTCCTCGATCTCGTCAAGGTGCAATGATTCTGGTGAGGGTGCTGGTGTGTTCCAGTGCTCCCATACTTCTCTGATTTCCACTGTTAACGGATAATCATCGAGTTCCATCTCTGCTATTTTTGTTAACAACATAATGGCTTCTTCATTGCTTTCTTCCCGGTTTTTTCCGGTGTCGTAAGCTAAAATTCTTCTTCCATCGGTCCAAAACATATAAGTGTCTTGATGGAGAAGGTGCCGAGCCATGCTCATAAGATCAATTCCTGCTTGGACTTGATACTTGTTGAAATTATTATAACACTCATCAATGATTTTTGACAAATGTTCTGGATCTTCTCTTACTGCTGCCAGGGCTTTTCCCGAAAACGTAGTATTTATATTCCAAATTTGATAAGGCTGATGAAATTTTTCTTCCTCAACAATACCAATGAGACTGTTTATCTCAATATGGAAGTAATAGACAAAATCGTCTATGTTTACAAAATTTGATAGCCGGGATTTGACTATCGCCGGAAAATCTTTTAATAAATCAAAAGAGAGATTTTGGACTGTTATTTCTTTAACAAATCCCCATTCAATACTGGTTATATCAAATGGCTCATGATTTAATCGAAATTTGATAGCAGGAGTTTTTTTCTCCCATATCATTTGTAAAAACATATGCCTGTGAAAAATATTTCGAAAACGTTTCTAAAAATAGAGCTTGCTGTTTGCAAATAACTCCTTTTATTTTCGAAAATATTTCTGAGGGTAAAATTTGTCTACATTTGTTATATAGACATTTTCGAAACATCTTATTAATAATAGGAGTGTTTCTCCCTTTATCAATAAAATATTGAAATGTATCAAGAAGATTGTTTATCTCCTTATCAAATTTGGAATATAAATACTATGTTTTCGGGAAAAGCCCTGGCAGCAGTAAGAGAAGATCCAGAACATTTGTCAAAAATCATTGATGAGTGTTATAATAATTTCAACAAGTATCAAGTCCAAGCAGGAATTGATCTTGTGAGCATGGCTCGGCACCTTCTCCATCAAGACACTTATATGTTTTGGACCGATGGAAGAAGAATTTTAGCTTACGACACCGGAAAAAACCGGGAATAAAGCAATGAAGAAGCCATTATGTTATTAACAAAAATAGCAGAGATGGAACTCGATGATTATCCGTTAACAGCGGAAATCAGAGAAGTATGGGAGCACTGGAACACACCAGCACCCTCACCAGAATCATTGCACCTTGACGAGATCGAGGAAATGAATCTGAGAAACATCCAAGAAGGATGAAGGCAAATTGGAAGATGACAACCAGTCAGCATCCAAATGACGCAGACAATGATGTAAGCAACAATCAATGTCATGACGCAAGCAATGATGCAAGCAGCATGTATTGCCAGAAAAAATTTTTGGCGGTGACTTAAAAAGAAGGAAACCACCAAAAGACAAAAATGATGTCATGCATGATGGAAGCAACCATTTAATGCAATTGAAACGTGGAAGCAACCACAACAATTTTGACAGAAGACGGTGGAAGCAACCATCAAATCAAGATGGCTACGTGGAAAAATCATGAAGCCATTCTTATCAACATACTGTGCGGATTTCAATTGTAATTAAATTAGAGTCTTTCTTATCCGAACAATTATTTCGGACTTCAATTGTAATTAGATTCTAGTTTAGAAATTTTGTTATAAATAGGCATTGTTGTAGCCTGGAAATCAATATTTCCATAAATTACCCACACCTTGGGATGAAATTTGTATAAACAAATATGCATCTTTCATTATAAAACATAGTAATGATAATAAAGAAATAGGAGACATAGATACAATAGGTAATAGGATTAATTTCGCTAAAGAAAGAATTCTATTACATTGCTTACAGAGTAAAGCGGCTAAACAAGTCAAGAATAAATTAAGTCATAAATATTGTACAAAAATGTTAGAAGGAGAATGGGAATTTGGATGTAATTCCATACGTCCGAAAACCTATAAAAAATATAATAAAAAATATAAATTAGCTAAATGGAAACCAGGAAATAAAGATCATGCTAATAAAAAGAAAAAATTCGTTAGAAGAAAAACTTCTAAAAATACTAAAAAACAAATATGTAAATGTTTTATTTGTGACGAAGAAGGTCATATAGCAACATTTTGTCCTAACAAAGGCAAAAGCGCTAGAAAAATGATTAAAAATCTTGAAGAACAAGATTTAGAATTTGTTTTAGTGAGGAAATAAATCCTACTGAAATATTATATGAATTATTATCAGAAACAGAGTCTGATACAGATTCTGATGAATATATCTTTATGTTGGGAAATAGTTCTAATAAACATTTAGAAGAAATTCCTAATTCTGAACAACAGGATATTAAGTTAGGAAATATAATTGGAGAAGAAATTGATTTCTCTGATGATATAATTGAAAAAATCAATAAAAATCATATTTCTAAAGAAGAAATATATAAAATTTCTAAGTTTAAAATATGGTCAAAAAGACACATAGAAAAATTAGTGGTAATACAGTAGCTAAAGATACCAAAGGAGGATTAACAGAAATCCCCTTATTTACAAAAGAAAAAATAAAAAGGATTAGAAAAAACTATCCTCAGGTCAGATATATACATTTAGGAGTTATCATGATAACAATTAGAGCATTATTTAGAAGAGGTCATGATGTTCCTATTTTAGCAGTGTTATTAGATAAAAGATTTGAAAATACAATAAAAGCACTTATTGGAGGAATTCAATCTAATTTACATACAGGTGTTATAAGATTTAAGGTAAAACCAAATTACTTTATCTGTAACATCCCGAAATTGGGCCTAGGAGAATTGAGCCCAATGGGCCTTAGGCGTAGTAGCGTTTAAATTTTTGGAGAACAAGAGATCGGCTTAAATGCTAGTTAGACCCATTGGATAAGTGATTTTGGAAGGTTAGAGAGCTTCTATGAAGTCCCGGGATCAAATATTGGCTTTGGGGAAATTTTGGTTTTAGGTGAAAGAAAACCCTGGAAGTGGGCAGGTAGGCCTTAAGAATAAAATATGGAGAAAATAACACAAGTGGAGTGTGTGGTGTAGTGGCAAAGTGACGCCACATAAGAGGCAAGGGAGTGACGCCACAAGGAAGGAAGGAGGTCCAAGGTTCAAGTCTTGGCTTTTGCATTTTGGTTTCTTTTTGCTTGGACCTTAGAATTTGGCCCATAGTTTATATTTAGTTGCGCATGGTTTAAGGCACAAGAGGAGCTTGTGGCCAAGTGGTTAGCGGCGTGGATTATGTTGCAAGGGAGCCTGGGTTCGAATCTCATGAGAAGCAAGGGAGTATTTATTTTGCGAATTGGACGGCAAGAGTTTCAGTTGAATTTAAACTCTATTGAGGAAGGGATCCCACATCGGAAAGACACAAAGAATGAAGGTGAAGAGCTAGCTATATAAGGAGCATCCTAGGAGGAGAGTAAACACAGCTTGGAGGGCGTTTGGGCACAAGAGTGGTCGCAGCGCGGTTTAGCACCAGAGTCCTATCAGGTGTGTAACTCTCTCTACTCTAGTTGTAGAGCGGCAAATGCTGAAGTGCCGGTCACGGCATTAGTAGCCATACAAGCGTGCGAGCGCATGTGTGGGGCTTCGACGCGATAGTTGAGGCCATCAGTAGTATTCTTGTGGGTTGGGGCTACTTGGGCCTCGATGGGCCGAAGTGGGCCCAATGGGCCCGTGGGCCCATATGAGTGAATTGTATGATTGGTTAGTATATGTTGAACTAGACTAGGTGGAACTTTTATACGTGGCTAGATTTGTGCTAGGTGGGCCACACGAGCGTGTGGGCCCGGATGGGCCGAAATCGGGTTTTAGGCCCAATCGTCCGGTACGACCGGAAATGGTAGCTGAGTCGCTAGTGGTGACATTAGGCCTTCGAAAAGGCCATTTTAGTTGTGAATTTACGAAAATACCCTTAGTAGGTAAAATTACGATTATACCCTTAGAGGTTGATTAGCATGATTATGTTGTTTAGTTCTGGCCGATTGTAGGGGAAGGCTTGATCTCGCATATCTCGGGTTGTGGCTAGTGCTCGAAAAGTGTTAAGGAATGGGGGATCTAGTGCGTTAGATCTTGATCTACGGGAGTTGATAGTCGCATTAGTAACCAGGTGTGTACACACACACACTCTTCTAGTAATTTATGTGCTTATTATATTGTGTGCACATTTAAACACTTATCTGTTATTGTATCTATATATATGATGTGTGTGTTTGGATCCATGGAAGGTGGATTGAATATCATTATGGTATGAGGCAAAGGGTCAGGTAAGTCCCTGTTGTGATGCTTTTGGTAAGCATGCTGTATCTGCTATGAGTTGTCATGTTGATGCTTTTGGTAAGCATAGTATATCCAATATGTGTGCTATAATACTTGATTGTGGATAAACAATATGTATGTTGCTAAATAAGCATGATGTATATTTCTGTTAAAATGCATATTAGTGGTTGATGTGGGTTGTACGAGTGGAGGGGGCAGTGATATTTTGTGCTGACGAGCACCAGTGTTTTGGTAACACAACTTTGTGACTTTGGGTCACCAGAGGTTTGGCACCTCCAGAGGTTTGGCACCTCAGTGTCTCGTCCCCGTGGTTTCGCACCATAGTGGGTTGGCCCTACAAGGCGGTATTGAGGGATTGGCGCCAGTGATTTGGTATCACACGATGGGTTGGCCCCATCAATTGATTTGTGACTTCGGTCACCAGTGTTTTGGTAACACACTTTGTGTCCTTAGGACACCAGTGGTTTGGCACCACATTGACGGATATCGTGTCTTCGGACACCAGAGGTTTGGCACCTCCAGTGATTTGGCATCACATCTGTTGTAACACCCCAAATCCGGACAAAACACCACGTCTGAATCTGGTATGTTACGGGGAAAAACGTTTTTGAGAAGTTAGATCTTGCATTTAAAAGCTGGATGAAAACATGGTGTATTTGAAGAAAATTTGAGTAGGCTTGTTCGAAATCGGATGGTGTATTTGAAAGCCCAGAAATTTTGAAAACTTATCCGAAGTATGTAGTTAAAAACTAGTGGATTCCATCTTATTATTCAAGAAGTTTCTTAGTGTTACTTAAAACATTTTAACTCAGTAGGATATTGAGGTTTGATTTGAAAATCATTTGAGTTTCTAGTGCAAAGTCATAGTGAGATACCCGATGGTATAATTTAAAACATATTGCGTTGTAGTTTTGAAATCATTGTTTTTCCAAATTTTAGTAAAATTCATACCAAGTTACTTTGTTAAATCATATTAAAAATCGACTTAAGGCATAAACAACATAAAACATAATTTTAAAGGCCTTTTACAAATCCAAAATAAACCCAAGTAATAGTAAATAAACTAAGTACCCAAAATATAGAGTCTGTGTAAAACTTTATTCAACATGGCATGAGCATCCCGAGTCCATCCCGGCTCCATGTTCGCGTCTAAGAGTCACCTGAAATGTCAAAGGAGAGGGTGAGTCGTATGACTCAGTGTATAAATCCCGCTCCCGTTACAACAACATGCTAACACACATCATACATAGCAACATGATTAATGCAACCCGATCCTAACCATCCGTATCACCTTTTCTACCCCGTGTGGTACCAAACCACTGGTGGTGCCAAACCACTGGTGACCCAAAGTCACGATATCCATAATTGTGGTGCCAAACCACTGGTGACGTATAGTCACAATGTGTTACCAAAACACTGGTGACCGAAGTCACAAATCCATTGATGGGGCCAACCCATCGTGTGATACCAAATCACTAGCAGACAATCCCATATCTCAAGTGGGGCCAACCCACGGTGGTGTCAAACCACAGGGACGAGTCGCAATGAGGTGCCAAACCTCTGGTGTCCCAAAGACACAATGTGGTACCAAACCACTGGTGACCGTAGTCACGATAATCGAGTGATGGGGCCAACCCATCGTGTGATACCAAATCACTAGCGTCAATCCCGTATAATCAACTGTGGGGCCAACCCACCGTGGTACTAAGCCACTGGGACGAGACGCTGAGGTGCCAAACCTCTGGTGACCCAAAGTCACAAAATATCACTGTGGTACCAAACCACTGGAGGTGCCAAACCTCTGGTGTCCCAAAGACACAGTGTCCCAAAGACACGGATATCATATCCCCCTCCTCTCATCAATCCCATCCATGTCATACTAACTCATGCACAATATGCAAATCATGTATCTCATGCAAACATACCCAACGTTGCATCTCATAGCATATACATAGCACAGATCATAGTATCCAAGGTATCCATAATAGAACTTGTAATAAAATAGACTTACCCGGGTCCGTACACATACCCCATTTGGGTATCCAATTATCCATCATACTGTTATGGTTTTTAACAGGCAAACAGGTTTATTAATAACATTACTAGGTATTAGTGTGTTAGTTTACACACCTGGTAATCACGAGTCTAAAATCCCAATGAAACGATCTCAGTCCTTCGATTGACTTGCTTCTAGAATCGGCCAACATAGGGGTTAGGCATCTACAACATTCGGCCAATGCTAACAAACCAATAGGAGTTAATGCTAACTCTTTACCTTTATGCTTGATTTGGTTTCCTACCAAATCTCGAATCAAGCAGTGATTCTCTCTTCCAACAATCGGCACCCTAAAAGAGAATGGTTAAACTTTAATAATCTTGACTTAATCGAAACCAAAAGAGTATATTGAAGAACCAGCCCCTTACCACTACTTACTAATCAATTGACAGAAGAAAAAGGCTCCTCTTGCTTGCCTCAAGAATCCAATTGTCCTATAACAAGAGTCGATTAAACATAAGAGATTGATACCCCTCCACCAATGCTGAAATCGACCCTTTAATCAACTCAAATCGATTAAGAAAAAGAGAGAAAATAAATGACCATTCGGCCAAAGACTTACCAACCTCCAAACGATTGAAGCAAGAACCCCAATACTCTATTGATGTTCGGCCAAAAAGAACACTAAAAGAGGAGAATAGATTCGGCTAACACCTTGAATAAAAAGAAAGAGAATTTTGTTTTTAGATGTTTAACACACCTATGATCGGTTCTGAATGAGAGAAGAGAGAAAACAAATGTGAGATAAGAATAGAGTGAGAGTGGAATTTCGGCAAGATGGTTTATGAAAAAGAGAAACAATCGGCAACAATAGAAGAGAGGTTCGGCCTAGAATAAAAATCAAGAGCAAACAATGGCAAGTTTCGGCCTACAAGAGAAGAAATGGGAGAAATGCTTTTAGAGGATGGAGTTTCGGCTCAACTCACATGAAAGAGAAAAGAAAGAATGGGAAGGAGCATTCGGCTAGTATAGGAAACAAGCAAATTCGGCAAGTCTTGGAAGGTTTGGTCTTTCAATTCCAAGATGAAGAAGAGAAAACAATTGAAGTTTCGGTTGGCTAAAAGACAAAGAGAGAATTTGGTTTACCAAAAGGTGACCGAAATTGCTAAGAAATTTGCCAAAAGAGATGCTTAGACTTTCGGTTTCCAAAGTGAACAAAAGAGAATTTTTGCTTACCAAAAGCTTGACCGAAAATGTACCAAAATGCCAAGGTACATTCGGCCCTCCCCTATCCCACACTAAGCCGTCACTTCCCCACTCCCCACTCCCTCAAATTCGGCCAAATCCCTCCATGCACTCACATCCACACATTTCAAATGTGTTTACCAAGTCACACTCCACTTTTTGCTCTCCACCATCCAAGTCACCACTTGACCAAGTCCAAGGGGGAATTTGAACTCCATCCAACTCCTTCCTCCTATGCCGTCCAAAATGAGTGACAAAATAGGAGATCCTGCAGCTTGAACTCAGGACCTCACCCCTTGAAGTTGACGCCACACCAAGCTCCCCCATGTAACGCATGCTTGCCACCTTGCCAGCTCACTCTTTGTGCAACAAAACCACAAAGAAAACTCTTAAACCCCAGCTTCCTCAGCTCCCTTCACTTAACACCCAAAACCAAAATTTTCCCATTCACTCAGGCACACTCCTAGCCCACAATTAAGCCCCTAAAACACCGAAATAGCAACACAGCACACTAAACACATGCAATAGCATGCAACAACAAAATAGCCCCTAACCCGGGATATTACATCTGTGACTATACGTCACCAGTGGTTTGGCACCACCAGTGGTTTGGTACCACACGGGGTAGAGAAAGGTGTTGTGGATGGCTAGGTTGGGTGCATATTAATTGGATGCATGATGATCATGGTTATGTTTGTATATGATAATTTACTAAACCGGGAAAAAGGGGTTGCACACTGAGTCTTGGTGACTCACCTTTTTCCTTTAACCATTTCAGGTAGTGCATAAAGCTGGACCGGGATCGGAGAGGACAAGGTGGCCCATGCCGAAGATGATGTTCAATTATTTCATGCTGGATTTTGATATAAGTACTTTATTTGAATTGTTGGGTTGTAATAAAGGCCATTTTATGTTTTTGGTATTACTTTAACTATGGTTTATTTAAAATAAATTGCTATGTGAAAATGATTTTAATCCTAGCAATGTATTTATGAAGAATATGTGTAATAAAGTTTTTCTAATTCAGCTAATTTATAACTTCAAAGTTTTTCATAAGATAATAAATGAACAAGGTTTTCACAAGTTAATTTCTTCAAGGTTTATTCAAAAGTGAAGAAGATTTTCAACCGTCTTTTCCCAGTGACATAACCAGATTCGGTCGTAGTGAATGGGCCGGGTTTGGGGATGTTACATTATCTCTATAACAGACCCTCTAATAGAAGAGTGTCTATGCCTTAGAATTCAGACAAAAAATTCTGATATTAGTGATTTAGCAGAAGATTTAGCAATCAGCTGGACTTCTATTAATGAATATGCTAATACAGCAGAGGTTGAAATAAAAGAAATTAATAATAAAATTATTGAGCTTTTTGAGCCCAATAAATTTACTACAGAAATTCAACCAAAGCTATTACATTTAAAAGATTTATCGATTCCTAAAGACTGGATAATCGATAAAACTAATAATGCTAGTACTTCTAAACCAGTAAGTACTATTGAATACATGTCATCTGGTGACAAGTTATATTTCAGAAATAATCTGATTACTAATACAGATGATAATTTAGTATTACCTTCTAGTTCTCAACCAGAGGAAGAAGAAGATATAAGTACTTCTACACCAATAGGTATGAAAACAGTTCATATTCCTATTTTTCCTACTACACCAAGTAGAAATTCTAGAAACACTAGAATAGAAGATATAAATTATTCAATTGATAATATTACAAATTTCAATAAATACATTGAAATTACATTACATAGTAAAGATTATAAAACATATTCTTTAAATGCTTTATTAGATACAGGAGCTACAACCAGTAGTTGTAAAAAGAATATTCTTCCTAAAGAATATTGGAAACCTGTAAAAAAGATAATAAATATTAGTGGAATAAATGGTAGCAAAACTACTATTTATTATAAAGCTAAAAATATACCAATCTACATAAACAATGTTAAATTTATAATTCCAAAATTATTATGTTTACCTGATATGTATGGAGACATATTATTAGGTAATAATTTTCTAAATCAATATTTACCTTTTATTATTAATAAGAAATCGGTTATATTATCTATAGAAAATACTTCTATAGAAACACCATTAGTAGATAATAATAAAATTATTCGCTAATGTTTGCTGATTTTCTTAGCAGGCCTTATGGATAGAGGTAAACAACCTCTAAAAGAAAATGATGGATGGAGAACTGTCCATAAAAAACCTAACGAGGGAAAATCACCTATAAGTCCTAAACAAGGATTTATGGCTGCACCTGCAAAAATAATTCCTAAACAAGGATTTATGGCTGCACCAACACAGGTACAATTTTATCCTAACCAGGGATATTATTTACCATATCCATTGGTAAACCAACCAATTGGATCACATTCACCAACACAGGTGGATTATTCTCAATTTTCTCAAAAGCCTCCTACCGATTCTGAAATTCTCAAATATGCAGATGCTTTGTTGAAAAAACAACAAAACTCTGAATTCTCGAATCTAAAGGATTTTTATAATCCAGGCTTAACCCCAGAATATTACCATTTCATAAACAAGATATGGAAAAACCATATTTTGGAACAAAGGGCTAGTTTCAGAAAAGCTCTTACCCAATTCTCAGAATTCTTAGTTGAAAAAACAACTCAAGAAAAATCTGAAGAATTATTATTAAAATCTATATTATATAGAGATTGGGATGATGTCCTAATTGAATATATGGATATTAAGGAGATAAACAATCTTCTTGATACATTTCAATATTTTATTGATAAAGGGAGAAACACTCCTATTATTAATAAGATGTTTCGAAAATGTCTATATAACAAATGTAGACAAATTTTACCCTCAGAAATATTTTCGAAAATAAAAGGAGTTATTTGCAAACAGCAATGTAACACCCCAAACCCGGCCCACAAGCCATGACCGGATCTGGTATGTCACGGGGTAAAAGGAGTTTGAAGGGTTCGGACTAATAATAGAAATTTTAAAATTTGTTAGGGGTACACAACAGTATTTGCTAAAACTCAAGTGGGTTGATTTGGTAAATCCGATTGAGTTGAAAATCCTTTCTTCCTTTAAAACCATTTGATCGTTTAAATTTTAAAACAATAGAGTGATCAATAGCTAAAAAAAAAAAAAATATGTCGTTACTCGATGGTAACATTTTTTTGAAAACGCGTACGAGTACTTATTTTTTTTGAAAACGTTACTTTCAACCGATTTGCATAACCGTTCGTAAGTTCATCAGTTATATAATAAGGTAAAAACAACTACCTAACTATCCAAAATAATAATAAGCGGCCATATTACAACCCAATCGAATTGTAGTGAATAATAAACTTAAAACGGGGCAAAATAAATTTCAAGTCCACAAAACCAACATGGCCGCCTCAAGCTCTCCTCGGCTCCGCATCCGCACTCTACTCACCTGCAAGATAATATGGGAAGGGGTGAGTCACCAAGACTCAGTGTATAAATCCCCAACCCGAAAGTAACACTCATACACAAGATATTAGCATGACATGCAATTATGCAATCCCAACCTAGCCATCCATGCTCCTTTTCTACCCCGTGTGGTACCAAACCACTGGTGGTGCCAAACCACTAGTGACTTATAGTCACAATATCCGTCAATACGTGCGGTGCCAAACCACTGGTGACTTATAGTCACAATCAAGTGATGGGGCCAACCCATTGTGTGATACCAAATCACTGGCGTCAATCCCGTATCTCAAATGTGGGGCCAACCCACGGTGGAATTAATCCACAGGGACGAGACGCTATGAGGTGCCAAACCTCTGGAGGTACCAAACCTCTGGTGACCGTAGTCACAATGTGTTACCAAAACACTGGTGTCCGTCGACACGAATATTACTCCCTCTCATCAATCCCACCATCATCATGCTCATATCACAAGTATCATGATCCCATATATCATGCAATCGTACATAGCATAGCATTTCACAGCATATGATGGCATATACAACATATATCGTAAATCGAGTAATAGGGGACTTACCCGAATACCAATCTTATGCCCACTAGGCAAAGTAACCACATGAGAGGTTATAATATTATCAAATAACAGTTTATACTAATAAAGTGTGTAAGAGCTTACACACCTAATTAATCGAAGGTCTAAAAGAAATCCCGTATCTACGTGATATTTAAAAAGTCCCGAACTTGTCCTCGTATAGCTCCTATTATTCGGCCATCATAGGTTAGTAGTCAAAAAGCCCTAATTGCCTAATTAGAAATCCCAATAAAATGTGGCCCAAATATAGCACTCACCTTACACCAATTTGCTCACCAACCAAATCCTGAAGATTCACAGCATTCGGGTATAGCCTTCCCTGAAATCGGTTTTAGTATTCATTTAGAGACCAAAGGTCATACGGCCCTAGCATGCATTCACAACCAAAGAGTTTGTTGCCCCTTACCTTAACGACGGACTTGGCCTTTAAGCACCACGATTCGGCACTCCTTTTTGGTGTTTAGAGGTTTCGGCTATCATGTGGAACAAGAATAAGTCAATATTTCGATTATCACAATTTGAAGAAATATTAAAAGAGGGATAGCAGAGGGTCGGCATTACTCAAATAGACCCAAGGAAAGAAAAAGGTTCTTTACCAGAAGATTCGGCCTTGTCCCTAAAAACCACCTTGATTTCGGCACTTAAGATGATGAGGAGAAACGCATGAAGAGAGGGTTTACAAGTCAATTCTCGGCTTAACACTAAATGCAAAGGATCAAAACCTTCTAAGCTTGCTGATTTTAGCCCTCCCTTTTCTATGCACATTCGGCTACCACAAGATGAAGAGAAGAAAGCAATTTCGAGAATTTTGGCCAAGTAACAACTTGAAGGGAAAGTAGAACCAAACTAAGAAATCTTAGCACCTCCAAAGCTCTCAAAACCGAATGTTGAGGCCCTTAGGAATTTCTTCATATTCGGCCATGCACAAAGGGAGAGAAGGAAAAACAAAGCAATGCATTTTTGGCCATGCTTCAAAAAAATGGTGATTCTTTTAGCCAAACATTCGGCCGGCCATGCTCTTGTTTTGTTTTTCTTTTGATAAATTTCAATCCCCCCCAAAGCAAACATCATTCCCCATACCTTTGAAATAGAGTGCACAATATTAAATAAATGTTCCCATAATTTGTTTCCTTCCTTCAATAATAATAAAACATTCCCCCATGCCTTTAATAATTAAAAGAAATTAACCCATGCCATCACTAAATAATAACAATATAAATAAATAATAATAATAATAATAATAATAATACTTCCACCCTCCCCATACCGTGCAGCTGGAAAACCAAGGCAGCATGCCTCACGTAATAAATGCCCATGCAGGCTAGCAACACGCCGGCCAAAAAGAATTTCCAAGCTGCCGCTCCTTGGTCTCGAACCCGAGACCTGGAGAGAACCTAAGCCTCCAGCCACTCCTACTGTTGCTTCTTTTCATGACATATTTTCCTCGGTTTTTCTTTTAATCACTCCTCCACTCGCTCCTTTGCCACAACGCTAAGACAAAAAAATAAAACCTGCTTATATGCTACCCTCAGGATTCGAACATGCGACCTCCAACCCGCAGCCCTCCTGCAGCGCCCTTAGCCACTTCTTCCAGCCCGACTTTCATGCCAATTTACCCTACCATTTATCTATAAGATTTCCCCGGGCCGTTTACCCAAAAATAAAATAAAATAAAAAGCCAAACGCTGCTCCAGCAGCTCGAACATGCGCCCAACAACCTCCAAGCCTCTAAGTAGCACACGCTAGCCACTTAGCCAACCCACTTTCATGTCCATACTTAGCCCCCAAAATTCTTTAAAGCCTCCCTTGCTAACTCCAACGCCCAAAAAAATAAAATGCCACTTGCAGCCATCATGCCTCGAACCCAAGCCCTTGCAACACCCTTAGACGCTCCCAGCCCATTGCACCAAGCCTATTCCTTGTGCCATAATCCGCCCAAATTTGTACTTAACCCCTATCTTCTGAGGCCCCTCCTACCTTTAAAGCTTCCAAATTAAAATTCTACTAAACCAAGCCCACTCAAAACCTCTAATTAAGTCGTATTATTCCACGATTAATACTATAGCAATTCAACACAAGAAAAAAAAATCATTCAATCACAACTAGCTCCGGT
This sequence comes from Gossypium australe, assembly GCA_005393395.2. Taxonomy (NCBI): domain Eukaryota; kingdom Viridiplantae; phylum Streptophyta; class Magnoliopsida; order Malvales; family Malvaceae; genus Gossypium; species Gossypium australe. The sequence continues at coordinate 70,103,248 of CM016617.1, forward strand.
TCTAGGATGTTACAAGCAAGCTCTATTTTTAGAAACGCTTTCGAAATATTTTTCACAGGCATATGTTTTTACAAATGATATGGGAGAAAAAACTCCTGCTATCAAATTTCGATTAAATCATAAGCCATTTGATATAACCAGTATTGAATGGGGATTTGTTAAAGAAATAACAGTCCAAAATCTCTCTTTTGATTTATTAAAAGATTTTCCAGCAATAGTCAAATCCCGGCTATCAAATTTTGTAAACATAGACGATTTTGTCTATTACATCCATATTGAGATAAACAGTCTCATTGGTATTGCTGAGGAAGAAAAATTTCATCAGCCTTATCAAATTTGGAATATAAATACTATGTTTTCGGGAAAAGCCCTGGCAGCAGTAAGAGAAGATCCAGAACATTTGTCAAAAATCATTGATGAGTGTTATAATAATTTCAACAAGTATCAAGTCCAAGCAGGAATTGATCTTATGAGCATGGCTCGGCACCTTCTCCATCAAGACACTTATATGTTTTGGACCGATGGAAGAAGAATTTTAGCTTACGACACCGGAAAAAACCGGGAAGAAAGCAAGGAAGAAGCCATTATGTTATTAACAAAAATAGCAGAGATGGAACTCGATGATTATCCGTTAACAGTGGAAATCAGAGAAGTATGGGAGCACTGGAACACACCAGCACCCTCACCAGAATCATTGCACCTTGACGAGATCGAGGAAATGAATCTGAGAAACATCCAAGAAGGATGAAGGCAAATTGGAAGATGACAACCAGTCAGAATCCAAATGACGCAGACAATGATGTAAGCAACAATCAATGTCATGACGCAAGCAATGATGCAAGCAACATGTATTGCCAGAAAAAATTTTGGCGGTGACTTAAAAAGAAGGAAACCACCAAAAGACAAAAATGATGTCATGCATGATGGAAGCAACCATTTAATGCAATTGAAACATGGAAGCAACCACAACAATTTTGACAGAAGACGGTGGAAGCAACCATCAAATCAAGATGGCTACGTGGAAAAATCATGAAGCCATTCTTATCAACATACTGTGCGGATTTCAATTGTAATTAAATTAGAGTCTTTCTTATCCAAACAATTATTTCAGACTTCAATTGTAATTAGATTCTAGTTTAGAAATTTTGTTATAAATAGGCATTGTTGTAGCCTGGAAAAGGCATCGAATCCTGAATGGGATTTTAGAATAGCTAAGTAGAGTTTTTAGTTTTTGCTTAAGAAATCAAGAAATCTTTCTTGATCTTTCTCTTTGTAAATTATCTATCTTCTTCTTGTGAAATATTATTCTACGATATAATCCCTTCCGCTAGTGCATATCCCTCCCTCCCCCCGGTAATTGGTATCAGAGGAGCCCCGGAGTAACGATTTTTGGAGTTCTTATATCGTAGTTATCATTGTAAGTTTCTATCTTTGTATCTGCAATTCTGTTTATTTCGCTGTTATTATCTCAAAACCCATATATCTGTCGTTAGTCTTCGTTGCCGTTGAGTCCAAGTGGGACGTTGTTGGCGTTGTGAGGACGTTAAGACACAGAAGGTTTTAGGTACCAGGGATAATAATAATGGAAAAAATGGATTGTTTATATCAAGATAAAACTTGTAATCATACTATGCATATAGACTCTAAGAATGAAAATAATATTTCGGCTCTTAGTAAAGGTATCAATAGTTTAATAGATATGACGTCTATATATTTAATAGATTATATACTAAGGTTAGTAAAGTAGAAGAAAAAATAGATAATATGGGAGAAGTAACAAATTTAGATTTGAATAGCAAGTCTAAAGAGTTATTATCCGATGTTAATAATAAATTAGATCAGATTATTAGTAATAGTAATATAGAATCAGACTTAAATTTAGGACCTTTATATTATGGTAATAGTAATACTATTTTAGTCTTGTCAGATGAGGATGAGTCTTCGGATGAATCTTCAACTAATAATAATAATAATAATAATAAACAAAAAACAAAAGAAAAAAGAGAAAAAGATAAAAAACAAGAAAAATATGATTTTGACTCTTATAAAACTTTAATAGAACATTGGAAAAACCAATTTTCTAAAATGGAAGATAATCTTGAAAGAGTTGAATATCTAAAATTAATAGAAGAACTTTATGAAAAACATAAAGATTTGTTTGAAAAATATAATTATCATTATATGATAGAGTATGATGATACTACTAGTAATTCTGATAATTCAGAAGATAATATTAATGTTACGAGTCATAATTCTGATGAAGAAAACACTTCAACAGAAGAAAATATAGAAATCCCTGAACCTATGGATACTGAACCCACAGATCCAGATGATTATATAATACCTAAACCTTGGGAAATTGATAAAAAAGATCTTTATGGTAAAAGAAAATTAGACTCAGATCTTCAAATAAATGAGGATCACAAAATTGTTGAAAATACAACAAAAATATTAGGTAATAAAATAGAAAATATAGCTACTAATGATATAAAACTGGAAACACCAGGAGAAACTAGTCAACCTACACCTATACCTTACACTGTAGGAGACTTTAATAAAAGAAATGTTGCTCAAGGAGGAATATATTTAGACTTAACAAATATTCCTTTGTCAGATTATGAAAAAATCATAGATGATTGGGCACAATCCATGACTATTGTTGTAAACAACAACAGTATGATATGGTCAAAAGAAAAGTTTTTAAACTATTTTGTTGGAACTTTTCAAGGTGATGTTCTACAATTTCTCAGACGCTGGGAAGAATCTGAGAAAGGAAGAGAACAAAAGGGTCAACTTATTAATCAAATAAGTTCTCCTAAAGACCTATTAAAAGGATTAACCTCAATTCTAAAAATAGAATTTTGTGGTTATACTAATAAAAAAGATCAGGATAGTCAATCCAGCTATACCTTGTCAAAATTAAAATTATGTGATATTAGATATTTAGACGAATTCTCTAAGAAATTTCTACATGAATATCAAAAATTAAAAACGAAAGTGTAGATTTTTAGAGAAATCAATATTTCCATAAATTACCCCCACCTTGGGATGAAATTTGTATAAACAAATATGCATCTTTCATTATAAAACATAGTAATGATAATAAAGAAATAGGAGACATAGATACAATAGGTAATAGGATTAATTTCGCTAAAGAAAGAATTCTATTACATTGCTTACAGAGTAAAGCGGCTAAACAAGTCAAGAATAAATTAAGTCATAAATATTGTACAAAAATGTTAGAAGGAGAATGGGAATTTGGATGTAATTCCATACGTCCGAAAACCTATAAAAAATATAATAAAAATATAAATTAGCTAAATGGAAACCAGGAAATAAAGATCATGCTAATAAAAAGAAAAAATTCGTTAGAAGAAAAACTTCTAAAAATACTAAAAAACAAATATGTAAATGTTTTATTTGTGACGAAGAAGGTCATATAGCAACATTTTGTCCTAACAAAGGCAAAAGCGCTAGAAAAATGATTAAAAATCTTGAAGAACAAGATTTAGAAATTTGTTTTAGTGAGGAAATAAATCCTACTGAAATATTATATGAATTATTATCAGAAACAGAGTCTGATACAGATTCTGATGAATATATCTTTATGTTGGGAAATAGTTCTAATAAACATTTAGAAGAAATTCCTAATTCTGAACAACAGGATATTAAGTTAGGAAATATAATTGGAGAAGAAATTGATTTCTCTGATGATATAATTGAAATAATCAATAAAAATCATATTTCTAAAGAAGAAATATATAAAATTTTTAAGTTTAAAATATGGTCAAAAAAGACACATAGAAAAAATTAGTGGTAATACAGTAGCTATGTAACATCCTAGAACCGGGGCTAGTTGTGAGTGAATGATTTTTCTTGTGTTTAAATTGCTATAGTATTAATCGTGGAATAATACGGCTTAATTAGAGGTCTTGAGTGGGCTTGGTTTAGTAGAATTTTAATTTGGAAGCTTTAAAGGTAGGGGGCCTCAGAAGATAGGGGTTAAGTACAAATTTGGACGGTTTATGGCACAAGGAATAGGCTTGGTGCGATGGGTTGGGTGCGCCTAAGGGTGTTGCTACGGCTCGGGTTCGAGGCATGATGGCTGCAAGTGCCATTTTATTTTTTTTTTAGGCGTTGGAGTTAGCAGGGGAAGCTTTAAAGAATTTTGGGGGCTAAGTATGGACATGAGAGTGGGTTGGCTAAGTGGCTAGCGCGTGCTACTTAGAAGCTTGGAGGTTGTTGGGCGCATGTTCGAGCTGCTGGAGCAGCGTTTGGCTTTTTAATTTATGTTATTTTATTTTAGGGTAGACGGCCTGGGGAGATCTTATTAATAAGAAGTGGAGTAAATTGGCATGGAAGTCAAGCTGGCATATTAGCATGGGGGAGTGGTTGGGGGAAAGAGGTTCGAGCAGTAGGAACTGCTTTTGGAGGATTTAATTTTTGGTGTTTTATGGGGGCAGGACAAAAAGGTTTTAAAAGGTTTTTGTATGCATGCTTGGACATGAAAGTCCAGGTGGGAGAGGTGGCTAGGGCGCTAGCAGCAGGGGAGCCCTCTAGGTCTTGCGTTCGAGTCACGAGAGTCACGCAGGGCGTTTAAACTTTTGCTTTTAAGCGCTTAAGCTAAAGGAGCCTTTGGGAAAGGATTAAAAGAAATTCGCGACGTGTTTTTGACATGAAAGTCAATTGGCCGAGTGGCTGGGGCGCAATATTGCTCTAGGTCTCGGGTTCGAAACCCCTGGGCTGCAGTGGGGCGTTTTGTTTTTGGCTTCTGGCATTAGGTGCGTGGGGGAGCCAAGTCTTGGAAGCTTAAAGAGAATTTCCGACGCTATTATAACAGATACGGCGCAGTAGCGGAATGGTCAGAGGCTTGGGCAGTCTCTCCCAGGTCTCAGGTTCGAGACCCGACAGCAGCATAAAGGAAATTTGAATTTTTTTTTATTATTATTTTATTTTCGGCCAGCAGAACACGGGTGGTATCCTGCATGGGGCGCACACATGCATGCCTTGTTCCTTTTCCAGCTGCGGTATGGGGAAGGGAAGAGATAGTAATGTATACTATATATATATATATATTATATATTATTATTATTATTATTAATATTTATTAAAGGCATGGGGGAATGTTTTATTATTATTGAAGGAAGGAAACAAATTATGGGAACATTTATTTAATATTGTGCACTCTATTTCAAGGTATGGGGAATGATGTTTGCTTTGGGGGGGGGATTGAATTTTATCCAAAGAAAAACAAAACAAGAGCATGGCCGGCCGAATGTTTGGCTAAAAGAATCACCATTTTTTTTAAAGCATGGCCAAAAATGCATTGCTTTGTTTTTCCTTCTCTCCCTTGTGCATGGCCGAATATGAAGAAATTCCTAAGGGCCTCAACATTCGGTTTTGAGAGCTTTGGAGGTGCTAAGATTTCTTAGTTTGGTTCTGCTTTCCCTTCAAGTTGTTACTTGGCCAAATTCTCGAAATTTCTTTCTTCTCTTCATCTTGTGGTAGCCGAATGTGCATAGAAAAGGGAGGGCTAAAATCAGCAAGCTTAGAAGGTTTTGATCCTTTGCATTTAGTGTTAAGCCGAAAACTTGACTTGTAAACCCTCTCTTCATGCGTTTCTCCTCATCATCTTAAGTGCCGAAATCAAGGTGGTCTTTAGGGACAAAGCCGGATCTTCTGGTAAAGAACCTTTTTCTTTCCTTGGGTCGATTTGAGTAATGCCGACCCTCTGCTATCCCTCTTTTAATATTTCTTCAAATTGTGATAATCGAATTATTGACTTATTCTTGTTCCACATGATAGCCGAAACCTCTAAACACCAAAAAGGAGTGCCGAATCGTGGTGCTTAAAGGCCAAGTCCGTCGTTAAGATAAGGGGCAACAAACTCTTTGGTTGTGAATGCATGCTAGGGCCGTATGACCTTTGGTCTCTAAATGAATACTAAAACCGATTTCAGGGAAGGCTATAGCCGAATGCTGTAAATCTTCGAGATTTGGTTGGTGACCAAGTTGGTGTAAGGTGAGTACTATATTCGGGCCACATTTTATTGGGATTTCTAATTAGGCAATTAAGGCTTTTTGACTACTAACCTACGATGGCCGAATATAGGGGCATTACGAGGACAAGTTCGGGACTTTTGTAATATCGCATAGATACGGGAATCCTAGTTAAATCTTCGATTAAATAGGTGTGTAAGCTCTTACACACTTTATTAGTAATAATTGTTATTATGATGAGATTATAACCTCTCATGTAGAAATTTTTTTGCCTTGTGGGCATAAGCTTGGTCTTTGGGTAAGCCCCCTATTACTCGATCTACGATATATGTTGTGTATGCCATCATAAGCTGTTAAATGCTATGCTATATATGATTGCATGATATATGGGATCATGATACTTGTTATGTGAGCATGATGATGGCGGGATTGATGAGAGGGAGTGATAATCGTGTCGACGGACACCAGTGTTTTGGTAACACATTGTGACTACGGTCACCAGAGGTTTGGTACCTCCAGAGGTTTGGCACCTCATAGCGTCTTGTCCCTGTGGCTTAGTACCACCGTGGGTTGGCCCCACATTTGAGATACGGGATCGACGCCAGTGATTTGGTATCACACGATGGGTTGGCCCCATCATTTGATCGTGACTTCGGGTCACCAGTGGTTTGGCACCACCAGTGGTTTGGCACCACACGTATTGACGGATATCGTGACTATAAGTCACCAGTGGTTTGGCACCACCAGTGGTTTGGTACCACACGGGGTAGAAAAGGAGCATGGATGGCTAGGTTGGGTTGCATAAATCGCATGTCATACTAATATCTTGTGTATGAGTGTTATTTTCGGGTCGGGGATTTACACACTGAGTCTTGGTGACTCACCCCTTCCCATATCATCTTGCAGGTGAGTAGAGCGCGGATGCGGAGCCGAGGAGAGCTCGAGGCGGACATGTTGGTTTTGTTGACTCGAAATTTTATTCTGCCCCGCTTTAAGTCTATTATTCACTACAATTCGATTGGGTTGTAATATGGCCGCTTATTATTATTATTTTGGATGTTTAGGTAGTTGTTTTTACTTTATTATATAACTGATGAACTTACGAACGGTTATGCAAATCGGTTAAAAGTAACATTTTCAAAAATAAGTACTCGTACGCGTTTTCAAAAAAAAAATGTTACCATCGGGTAATGAAATTTTCTAAGCTATTGATCACTTTAATGTTCTAAAATCTAAATGATCATATGGTTTTAAAAAGGATTTTCAACTCAATCGGATTTACCAAATCAACCCACTTGAGTTTTAGCAAACACCGTTTTATACCCTTAATAATTTTTTTTACTATTAGTACAAACCTTTCAAACTCCTTTTTACTCCGTGACATACCGGATCCGGTCATGGCTTGTGGCCGGGTTCGGGGTGTTACATTTGGTATCAGAGCCAGGTTCAAAAACTCGGCTGTGAGGGCCTAAGACCTAAAAATGTTTTTGCTAGATAGGCTTTTGAAAACCTCTTTGAAAATGGTTTTGGTCGAACAAACATGGCGTCGAGTCTCCGGCACCGATCCGCTCTTGTAAGTATCTTTAATCTTTGTATAAATGACTATCTGTAAAGGGGTAGAAAATGGGACGTAGATAGTATGAAAGGTATATGAACCCTAGGGCTAGTTTACCCCAAACAATCGCATAAGATTTATAATTGCCTAATTAAACAAACCCATGACTAAGTCGCCAAGTTAAGGTGTGGTAATCCTTGTACGCATGTCTAGGATTGGATCCGGAAGAGCTTGGTATTTAAGTGGTCTTAGCGACTCACCTCCTCTTCGCGGGAATCCTACCTGGTGCGTAGCTTCGGTTCACCCAAACCTTGAGGACTTGTTCGTGGGCTAAACCCTATTATTAAAACCCGAAAGGGAGTTAGCCGCGTTTTGATAAAAACTCTAGTTTTAAAGACTTCCCTCAAACTTGTGAGATTCATATTACAAAATTCTCTTGATTTATGAACATTTTAAAAAGCCCCTAGTTTTAAAATCTACTAAGCTACCCCAAAATTTTAACAAAATTTTTCTTATACCCAAATCCCTAGTTTACAAAATATCAAAATATCGTGATTTTGGAAAATTACGAAATTGCCCCTAATTTGCAAATTACCAAAATAACCCTGATTTTCGAGATTTTTGCAATACTACCCATTTGAGAAGACAATTCCTCAAAAAGAACCCCAAGTTTTGCAAATTTTAAATTTTCCCTTGATTTGTCAAGATTTACAAACTTACTTGTTTTATTACCAAAATACCCCTGTAGGGTAAATGACGAAAATACCCCGGGTTAGGAATTGGACAAAAGGGTAATGGAATAAGTATATTCGAATTACAATGGATGACTTGCAACTTGTTAGATCGAAAGAACAACTTCTTGATCTTGCCCATAAAATTCTTTGCTAATAATCAGTGGAACATTGGCTAACTCATAAAACTTTTAAGACAGATTGCGCTATAAGAAATGAGTTCTAGAGGTCGCGGCCGTCGGGGATGCGGTAGAGGCCGGATGGCCATGACAGAACCAGTTAGGTCGGGCCAAGGATCGGATAATGAGATACCACCTCCACCACCACCCCTAACTTTTGGTGTTGGACATCCGGATCAGACGGGGGGTGAGTCGGTATTGCAGGCTATGCTGCGTGTTCTAGAAATGATGGCTGAGACCAGTAGAGGCACAGGAGCTCGGAAGTCTGTATCTGAGCGGCTCCGATCCAATGGAGCTGAAGTATTTCGGGGTGTGTCAGGTGTCGCACCCAGTACAACCGAATATTAGTTAGAATCAACCGAGAGGATCATGGACGATCTCGATTTAACAAATGAGGAGAAGCTGAAAGGAGCGGTGTCGCTTCTAAAAGACGAGTCATACCAGTGGTGGCTCACGGTTCGAGACGGCGCTACAGCAGACGACCTTACTTGGGAATACTTCAAAGCTACTTATCAGAGGAAGTATGTGGGCACCAATTACACTGATACTCAGAGGAAAACCTTTCTGGGACTGGTACAAGGAAATAAGTTGATATCTGAGTATGAGGCAGAATTCCTGAGGCTGAGCCGCTATGCTCAGGGAGTTGTGTCAACTGAGCATGATCGTTGTGTCCGTTTTGAAGACGGACTTATGGATGATTTAAGGTTGTTGATTGCTCCACAGCAGGTGCGTGAGTTTGCTGTTTTAGTGGAAAAGGCTAAGGTAGCCGAAAGGGTCCGGGAGTCTGTGAGGCAGAGCTATGACAGGAGCAAGCAGAAAAGAGGTGTTGGGTCGTCTGGATCGGGAAATAATGCACAAAAGAGGGCCAGACAGAGTGGGCCAAATCAGGCTGGAAGGACCATGGCTACTAATCAGAGACCGGCTCAGTGTAATCGCTGTGGGAAGTCACATTGGGGAGGTTGTTACACCGGTGAGAGGGGTTGCTTTGAATGTGGATCTCCGGATCACCGTGTAAGGGATTGTCCTCGGAAGTTGGCAAGGAATCAGCCAGAGGGTCAGAACCGTACTCCAGCAAGGAATGTGGGACCACAGCAGAGGGGTCGTGGTAATGGTAGAGGAGGCAATGGTCCTAATCGAGGTCGCGGAATTCAGGGCAGAGGAGCAGGCAACACCGAAGCTAGGCAGCCCGGCTTAGTCTACACAGCGAGGCGTCGCGAGGAGGGTGACGCACCAGACGTCATCACCGGTACGTTCCTAATTTTCAGTCTCCCTTATGTTGCTTTAATTGATGTGGGTTCGACGCATTCATACGTGGCTAGTAGTGTGGTAGAAACTATGAACTTGGATTTTAAGACTGCTTCTAGGGAGATGACTATAATTAGTCCGCTAGGGCACTCTGTGATGGTGAACAAGCTATATAGAGATATACCCCTAGAACTCCAAGGGGTAGTGTTTGTGGCTGATCTTGTAATATCCTAAAAATTGGGGCTGTGCGTTGGAATAAAAATTGCGAGTCGATAGGCCTTAGGGTCTGTTTTGATGAGTTTTAGGAGTTATTAATACTCGGGGATAAAAGGGGAGTGTTTTGTAAAATTTTGAAAATTTAGGGCTAAAGAGGAAAATTTCGGAAGAAGGCCTTAAGTTAAATTTTAGGAATTTCTTGGTACGAAAGGAGGCTTGGTGTAGTGGCTAGGGGCGTGTGGGGGTTTTAGCAGGTCGGGAGTTCGAGTACTGCGAAGGGCAATGGTTTTTATTTTTGCCTTGTAAGGTGTTAATGCCGAAGAAGGTTCTAAAAGAATATTTTAGACGTTAATGGACGTGAAAGTCCAGTTGGCCGAGTGGCTAACAGCGCGAGGGAGTAAGTGCGGCTTAGAGGTTAGGTGTTCGAGCCCGAGGAGAAGCGCACGAATGTTTTATTTTTTTATAAAGGGGAGCTAACGGAAAGAGGGGTTAAAAGAAAATTTACGATACTTTAATGTCATAAAGTGAGCATTAGCCCAGTGGATAAGGCGCTTGCAGCATTGGGGGGGCCTCCCGAGGACAGGCGTTCGAGCCTTGATAATTGCGAGCGAGTGTTTTATTTTTACGAGCACTAAGTCTCAGGGACGCTTGAGATGTAAGGGTCAAAAGGATTTTAATGCAGATGTTAGCATGAAATGCATACTGGCCAAATGGTTAAGGACTCGACTTGAGAACTGGGTCTAAGGGGACTCATGTTCGAGTCCTGGAAATCGCACATTGGGCGCTCTATTTTTATTCCAGCGTTAAAATGAAGGGAGCCAAGGCAAGGATAGATTAAAAGAAAATGCACTGCATTTAGTAGCATGAAATTCAGCTTGGTCGACTGGTTAAGACGTTGCAGCATGGAGGCCGCTACAAGGACTCGTGTTCGAGTCCCATTAAGGGCGCAGGTGTTTCCTTTTTTCGGTTCCTGGCGCTAAAATGGAGAAGCCATTGAAATAAGGTATAAAAGAATTTATATGCGCTTATTGTCACGAAACACGCACAGGGCCGAGTGGCTGGGGCTTGGAGGACTTTTCTCCAGGTCTCGGGTTCGAGACCTGGGGGCTGCTCATGGGATTCTATTTTGGCCTTTTCAGGCGTGAGAATTAATAGCTGCATGGGAAATTTAATGCATGCAGCATGTGCGCATGCAGCTTAAAAAGATTCTACTTGTTTGCTTCATTTTAAACATGAAGCATTATTCTTTCATTTTATTTTTTTTTGGTTTATTTATTTTTAATGGTTTTGAAAGAATGGAAGATTTTTGTTTGCTTGTGTATTATTAGTTTTATTATTTTAAAAGCTTGGTCTTGGCCTTGGGGAATGAAAGCATGCGGCATAGGGATTATTATTTTGAAATTTTATTAGCTTATATTATTAGTAAAGAATGAAGCATGTGGCCGACCATAGTTTGGTAAGCATGGCCGAATGGAGCAGCAACCTTTTATTGTTTTTACTATTTTTATTAGTTTAAGCAAGCTGAGTCTTAGCTTTGGAGAGAGGAAGCATGCGGCATGGGTTAGATTAACAATGGAAATGGATGTTTAAAATTTGTAAAAAGAGAAGCATGATCGTGGGAAGTAGGGGAAAGGAGCTTGGTCGGTTCTTCTTGTAACAAAAAGGAAGCATGATTATTATTATTATTATTATTGTTATTATTATTATTATTATTATTATTATTATTATTATTATTACTATTATATTAAGTTTTATTATTGTTATATGCGTGAGGCATGGGAGTTCTATTAGTATGGATTACATATGTTGTTTGCTTATTATATTGGAATATTCGGTGATGGACTAAACAATAGTAATTGAAGCTTGGACTTAGCAAATGGGAAGCATGCGGCACATGGTTTGCTTCTTTGAGTATTCGGCTGGAAAGCACATGGACCCTTTGTTCTCTTTTTATTTTATTTGTTTGATTAGATAATGGAGGTAGATGAATTGGATTATTATATGGAATCAACAAGAGATTGGCAGAGGAAAGAGAGGCATGCGGCTAATTCAATTATTTTTTTTTTAGTTTAAATTAAGAGTTGATAAAGAGATAGCATGTGGATAGAATAATGGGGGATTTGTTTAATTCAAATTGTGGCTTGTAGTGTTTCTAGGAGGTGGCCGACCATGGGAACTTTCAAATGGGTGTATGTGGCCGGTTTTGGAGGTGTTTTGGGAAGGTGAATGCCGTTTGTTCTTGAGGCATTTTTGTGCAATTCGGTCAAAGGTAAATGGGTAAGCCAATTCTTCTTTTTGTCAAAAACTATCCGAATATTCATATGTATCTCTCCATCCTTTCTCGTGGAACCGTAAGTCCAAATGAACCTTTGCCGAATTTGCATGCTTTCTTTCAATCTTCATGGTAGCCGAATGTTCTTTTCCCCCCTACCTTTCTTCTTCAATTGTGTAAACTGAAAATAGTTCTCTCTCCCTCTTATACTCTCTTCTTTGCTTTTGAAAGCTTAGCCGATTGTAGAAGTCTTTAAGCTATTCTTCTTCTTGAGCATGGCCGAGTAAAGCATCTTTCTAGGGACTATCTATTTGGTTTTCGGATAGCAAGAAGATACCAAAACTTTTAATTTTGTTTCCTTCTTTTCTCAAGCTATTCACGGCCAAATAAAGGCTTAGGGGAGTTAAGTTCGGTTTTGAAGGAGCTAGAAAAGCTCTCGTCTAGCTTATGTGTTTGCATGGACTCCTTTCATTGTTCCTAGCTGAACTTTCCCTACTCTTGTGCGACGAAATTTCCCTTTTCTAGGTGCTGTTATCTTGACCGATTGTTGAGTGTGGAGTGGTCTCCTTTCTTTTTGGATTTTGGTATCTAACCTCGGAGAAGGTGTATAGGTAAGGCCGAATGCCCTATGGACTATCCTTTGTTCTCTGTCGACATCTTTAAGGGTAAGAGTTGATTTGGCTTCTATTTAGAAGTATGTTGATCTTTGTTTGGAATCGTTTTGGGCATAGGATATCCAGGATTCGAAGCAATCAAAGCATAGCCTCTGTTCTGCGGGGGATCATTGGTAAGTGGTGGTAAGAGAGGATTCTTTTAGTTCAATCTTTTGGTTTCGATTAAGTCAAGGGTGACAAAGGTTTAACTGTTCTTTTATTAGGGTGTGTCGATTGTCAAAAGAAGAACCATTGTTGGTTCTGGTTTTGGTAGGAAACCAAACCTATGGCAAGGTAAGGGATCAAGGCTAGATTTTGATTCTAAGAATAGCCAAGCATGCTAAAGGCTATATTAATGTGTTTTGTTGTGCTAATGTTAAGGGGTCTTAAAGGAGCCTATGGGTTTCGGCTATACAAGGGTTGGTAACTACCAAGGCATGCAAATCTTTTGAGACTTGGAAAGGATAGGACTTTCGGTGACTTCGAGAGCTGATCTACGAGAGCAAGTGGTGTTTCGGGGTTTTAATCAATGTTAGATTCGATAAGTCAAAATATCGCTATAGTCAGGTGCGTAGTTATCGCACTGTTCTCTTGCTGGTTTATGTATGTTATTGTAAATATACATGTTGTGCATGTTAGCCGAAATAAGGGCTAAGATGTTGGATACCCAAGGTGGGTGATCGTTCGATCAGGTGTGTAAGCCCTTACACACTTTATTGGTATAAAATTGTTATTATAATGATATTTTATCACCTATCATGTAGTAATTTTGCCTTGTGGGCATGAGCTTGGTTTTCGGGTAAGTCCCCTAATACTCGATCTATGTTATATGTTGTGTATGCCATCATATGCTATATAAAAATGCATGATATATGGGATCATGATACTTGTTATGTGAGCATGATGATGTGGGATAAATGAGTGGAGGGGGCAGTGATATTCGTGTCGACGGACACCAGTGTTTTGGTAACACATTGTGACTACGGTCACCAGAGGTTTGGTACCTCCAGAGGTTTGGCACCTCATAGCGTCTCGTCCCTGTGGCTTAGTACCACCGTGGGTTGGCCCCACATTTGAGATACGGGATCGACGCCAGTGATTTGGTATCACACGATGGGTTGGCCCCATCATTCGATTTGTGTCTTCGGACACCAGAGGTTTGGCACCTCCAGTGATTTGGTATCACATTTGTGACCTCGGTCACCAGTGGTTGGGCACCACACGTATTGACGGATATTGTGACTTTAAGTCACCAGTGGTTTGGCACCACACGTATTGACGGACATTGTGACTTCGAGTCACCAGTGGTTTGGCACCACCAGTGGTTTGGTACCACACGGGGTAGAAAATGGAGTATGGATGGCTAGGTTGGGTTTCATAATTGCATACTCACTTCATAATTACATACTCATGTGTATGGACTGTGTGAATATGGGCCAAGCCCATATGTGGGGACATGTGTTATAGCTATGCACTGAGTCTTGGTGACTCACCCCTTTCCCTATCTTTTCAGGTGAGTAGATCGCGGAGACGGAGCCGGAGAGGACTCGAGGTGGCCATGCTTGTTCCTCGTTTTGAAGTTTTATTTCGCACCATTAAAGCTTACTACTTGCTAAATTCGATTGGGTTGTAATATGGCCGTTTATTATTCTTTTATTATTATTCGTATGATTAAGTAGTAGTTTTACCTTATTTCTAACGAACTTATGAATTGTTAAGCAAATCGGTAGAGGCAACATTTTCAAAATTAATACTCGTACGCGTTTTCAAAGATGTTACCGTCGGGTAGCAAAATTTTACCAAGTTATCAATAACCCCGATACTTCTAAAAATCTAAATGATCAAACGATTTCAAAGGAAAAGAAAAAGTTTTCAACCCCATCGTGGTTATCAAACCAAACCATCTTAGTTTTAGCAAACGTTGTTTTACAATTTCCGCAATATTTCCAGATTTCCACTGTGAACACGAAATTTTCAGAACGTTTCAAAAAGTTTTTACTCCGTGACATACCAGATCCGGTCAAGGCTTGTGGGCCGGGTTTGGGGTGTTACAAGTTGGTATCAGAGCCCGATTCAAAACTCGGCTGTGGGGGCCCAAGGCCCAAAAATGTTTTCTTAATAGTCTTTTGGGGAATATTATGAAAATGGTTTGTTTTAAACAGCATGGCACCAAGTCTCCGGCACCGATCCGCACGGGTAAGTACCTCTGACTATTGAGGTGATACGAACATGTCTCTGTTTATGGGCATGAATACGACTCTCTGTATTAGAGTAGCGAACTTGAACTGAACCTTTGTGTGATCGAAAGAACCACTTCTAAATACATTATTTCATAAAATTGTTCGCGATTAATCAGTGAAACACATTGTATAATGCATAAAACTTTTAAGTCAGATCGCGCGATAAGAGATGAGTCCTAGAGGACACGATCGAGGCAAAATGGCCGTGTCGGAACTCGTTAGATCGGGTCAAGGATTGATAATAAGGTATCGCCTTCACCACCAGCCTTTTTGAGATGGTGGTTGGAGAGAGAGAAATATGATAGCTCGAAAATCTGTTCCCGAGCGACTTCGAGCCAATGGAGCAAAGTTGTTCCGTGGTGTATCCGGCGTGGCACCTAGTAAGGCTGAATATTGGTTGAAGCAACCGAGCGAATTATGGATGAGCTCGATCTGAGCCGGAGGGAAAAGTGAAAGGAATGGCGGCGCTAGTTCGCGACGAGGCGTATCAATGGTGGCTCACGGTTCGAGAGAGTGTCACTGCTGAAGACCTCACTTGAGAGTATGTCAAGACGGCATACCAGAAGAAGTATGTCGGCACTCACTACATTAAAGCTCAGAGGAAGGCGTTTTTGGGGCTGGTTCAAAGGAACAAGTCCGTGGCGGAATACGAGGCTGAATTCCTAAGGTTAAGCCGATATACTCAAGGGGTAGTTGCTTCGGAGCATGAACGATGTGTCCGATTTGAGGACGGATTAAGGGACGACCTGAGATTATTGATAGCTCCTCGTCAGGAACGGGAGTTCGCGGTGTTAGTCGAAAAAGCTAAGATAGTTGAATGGATTAAGGACTCGATGAGGCAAAACAGAAATGAGAATAGGAACCGAGGTAGGAGAAATTTTTGGATCGTCTGAATCATCTGAGGGTCTTCAGAAAAGACCAAGGAGTGAAAATTTTGCTCGTGTGACTAAGCCAGCTGCGGGAAATCGGAGCTGTCCGTGTGCTCAGTGTGGAAGGTATCATGACGGCGAGTGTTGGAACCGGAATCAAAGATGTTTTAGATGAAAATTTAAGTTTCACTTAATTAAAGACTGTCCTCAAGTGATGGATAGGGCGCGAAGTCAAGGACGTGGAACTTCAAGCTGAGATGCTAAAGGCTTGGATGCGAAATCGAGGATGTGTTAGTAGGTGAGTTTCTTGTTATGGAATATCTTTTATTATATGAGCTTTATAAGATCGGTTTATACTTGTACTATTGGTGAAGTGCTTGAACATTGGATGTGAACTTAGAAACAGTGCTTAGAAGGTAATATAGTTCGTGTTTGTATGGAACCTTGAATACGAATCTCGAGATAGTATATAAGGGATGTGTTAGTTTTATAGAATCAGAGTGCGCAGCATAAGCGTAGTGCGGATGTTCGTTAGTTAGCAATTTCGAGGACGAAATTGTTTTAAGGGGGGTAGATTTGTAATATCCTAAAAATTGGGGCTGTGCGTTGGAATAAAAATTGCGAGTCGATAGGCCTTAGGGTCTGTTTTGATGAGTTTTAGGAGTTATTAATACTCGGGGATAAAAGGGGAGTGTTTTGTAAAATTTTGAAAATTTAGGGCTAAAGAGGAAAATTTCGGAAGAAGGCCTTAAGTTAAATTTTAGGAATTTCTTGGTACGAAAGGAGGCTTGGTGTAGTGGCTAGGGGCGTGTGGGGGTTTTAGCAGGTCGGGAGTTCGAGTACTGCGAAGGGCAATGGTTTTTATTTTTGCCTTGTAAGGTGTTAATGCCGAAGAAGGTTCTAAAAGAATATTTTAGACGTTAATGGACGTGAAAGTCCAGTTGGCCGAGTGGCTAACAGCGCGAGGGAGTAAGTGCGGCTTAGAGGTTAGGTGTTCGAGCCCGAGGAGAAGCGCACGAATGTTTTTTTTTTATAAAGGGGAGCTAACGGAAAGAGGGGTTAAAAGAAAATTTACGATACTTTAATGTCATAAAGTGAGCATTAGCCCAGTGGATAAGGCGCTTGCAGCATTGGGGGGGGCCTCCCGAGGACAGGCGTTCGAGCCTTGATAATTGCGAGCGAGTGTTTTATTTTTACGGGCACTAAGTCTCAGGGACGCTTGAGATGTAAGGGTCAAAAGGATTTTAATGCAGATGTTAGCATGAAATGCATACTGGCCAAATGGTTAAGGACTCGACTTGAGAACTGGGTCTAAGGGGACTCATGTTCGAGTCCTGGAAATCGCACATTGGGCGCTCTATTTTTATTCCAGCGTTAAAATGAAGGGAGCCAAGACAAGGATAGATTAAAAGAAAATGCACTGCATTTAGTAGCATGAAATCCAGCTTGGTCGACTGGTTAAGACGTTGCAGCATGGAGGCCGCTACAAGGACTCGTGTTCGAGTCCCATTAAGGGCGCAGGTGTTTCCTTTTTTCGGTTCCTGGCGCTAAAATGGAGAAGCCATTGAAATAAGGTATAAAAAGAATTTATATGCGCTTATTGTCACGAAACACGCACAGGGCCGAGTGGCTGGGGCTTGGAGGACTTTTCTCCAGGTCTCGGGTTCGAGACCTGGGGGCTGCTCATGGGATTCTATTTTGGCCTTTTCAGGCGTGAGAATTAATAGCTGCATGGGAAATTTAATGCATGCAGCATGTGCGCATGCAGCTTAAAAAGATTCTACTTGTTTGCTTCATTTTAAACATGAAGCATTATTCTTTCATTTTATTTTTTTTTGGTTTATTTATTTTTAATGGTTTTGAAAGAATGGAAGATTTTTGTTTGCTTGTGTATTATTAGTTTTATTATTTTAAAAGCTTGGTCTTGGCCTTGGGGAATGAAAGCATGCGGCATAGGGATTATTATTTTGAAATTTTATTAGCTTATATTATTAGTAAAGAATGAAGCATGTGGCCGACCATAGTTTGGTAAGCATGGCCGAATGGAGCAGCAACCTTTTATTGTTTTTACTATTTTTATTAGTTTAAGCAAGCTGAGTCTTAGCTTTGGAGAGAGGAAGCATGCGGCATGGGTTAGATTAACAATGGAAATGGATGTTTAAAATTTGTAAAAAGAGAAGCATGATCGTGGGAAGTAGGGGAAAGGAGCTTGGTCGGTTCTTCTTGTAACAAAAAGGAAGCATGATTATTATTATTATTATTGTTATTATTATTATTATTATTATTATTATTATTATTATTATTACTATTATATTAAGTTTTATTATTGTTATATGCGTGAGGCATGGGAGTTCTATTAGTATGGATTACATATGTTGTTTGCTTATTATATTGGAATATTCGGTGATGGACTAAACAATAGTAATTGAAGCTTGGACTTAGCAAATGGGAAGCATGCGACACATGGTTTGCTTCTTTGAGTATTCGGCTGGAAAGCACATGGACCCTTTGTTCTCTTTTTATTTTATTTGTTTGATTAGATAATGGAGGTAGATGAATTGGATTATTATATGGAATCAACAAGAGATTGGCAGAGGAAAGAGAGGCATGCGGCTAATTCAATTATTTTTTTTTTAGTTTAAATTAAGAGTTGATAAAGAGATAGCATGTGGATAGAATAATGGGGGATTTGTTTAATTCAAATTGTGGCTTGTAGTGTTTCTAGGAGGTGGCCGACCATGGGAACTTTCAAATGGGTGTATGTGGCCGGTTTTGGAGGTGTTTTGGGAAGGTGAATGCCGTTTGTTCTTGAGGCATTTTTGTGCAATTCGGTCAAAGGTAAATGGGTAAGCCAATTCTTCTTTTTGTCAAAAACTATCCGAATATTCATATGTATCTCTCCATCCTTTCTCGTGGAACCGTAAGTCCAAATGAACCTTTGCCGAATTTGCATGCTTTCTTTCAATCTTCATGGTAGCCGAATGTTCTTTTCCCCCTACCTTTCTTCTTCAATTGTGTAAACTGAAAATAGTTCTCTCTCCCTCTTATACTCTCTTCTTTGCTTTTGAAAGCTTAGCCGATTGTAGAAGTCTTTAAGCTATTCTTCTTCTTGAGCATGGCCGAGTAAAGCATCTTTCTAGGGACTATCTATTTGGTTTTCGGATAGCAAGAAGATACCAAAACTTTTAATTTTGTTTCCTTCTTTTCTCAAGCTATTCACGGCCAAATAAAGGCTTAGGGGAGTTAAGTTCGGTTTTGAAGGAGCTAGAAAAGCTCTCGTCTAGCTTATGTGTTTGCATGGACTCCTTTCATTGTTCCTAGCTGAACTTTCCCTACTCTTGTGCGACGAAATTTCCCTTTTCTAGGTGCTGTTATCTTGACCGATTGTTGAGTGTGGAGTGGTCTCCTTTCTTTTTGGATTTTGGTATCTAACCTCGGAGAAGGTGTATAGGTAAGGCCGAATGCCCTATGGACTATCCTTTGTTCTCTGTCGACATCTTTAAGGGTAAGAGTTGATTTGGCTTCTATTTAGAAGTATGTTGATCTTTGTTTGGAATCGTTTTGGGCATAGGATATCCAGGATTCGAAGCAATCAAAGCACAGCCTCTGTTCTGCGGGGGATCATTGGTAAGTGGTGGTAAGAGAGGATTCTTTTAGTTCAATCTTTTGGTTTCGATTAAGTCAAGGGTGACAAAGGTTTAACTGTTCTTTTATTAGGGTGTGTCGATTGTCAAAAGAAGAACCATTGTTGGTTCTGGTTTTGGTAGGAAACCAAACCTATGGCAAGGTAAGGGATCAAGGCTAGATTTTGATTCTAAGAATAGCCAAGCATGCTAAAGGCTATATTAATGTGTTTTGTTGTGCTAATGTTAAGGGGTCTTAAAGGAGCCTATGGGTTTCGGCTATACAAGGGTTGGTAACTACCAAGGCATGCAAATCTTTTGAGACTTGGAAAGGATAGGACTTTCGGTGACTTCGAGAGCTGATCTACGAGAGCAAGTGGTGTTTCGGGGTTTTAATCAATGTTAGATTCGATAAGTCAAAATATCGCTATAGTCAGGTGCGTAGTTATCGCACTGTTCTCTTGCTGGTTTATGTATGTTATTGTAAATATACATGTTGTGCATGTTAGCCGAAATAAGGGCTAAGATGTTGGATACCCAAGGTGGGTGATCGTTCGATCAGGTGTGTAAGCCCTTACACACTTTATTGGTATAAAATTGTTATTATAATGATATTTTATCACCTATCATGTAGTAATTTTGCCTTGTGGGCATGAGCTTGGTTTTCGGGTAAGTCCCCTAATACTCGATCTATGTTATATGTTGTGTATGCCATCATATGCTATATAAAAATGCATGATATATGGGATCATGATACTTGTTATGTGAGCATGATGATGTGGGATAAATGAGTGGAGGGGGCAGTGATATTCGTGTCGACGGACACCAGTGTTTTGGTAACACATTGTGACTACGGTCACCAGAGGTTTGGTACCTCCAGAGGTTTGGCACCTCATAGCGTCTCGTCCCTGTGGCTTAGTACCACCGTGGGTTGGCCCCACATTTGAGATACGGGATCGACGCCAGTGATTTGGTATCACACGATGGGTTGGCCCCATCATTCGATTTGTGTCTTCGGACACCAGAGGTTTGGCACCTCCAGTGATTTGGTATCACATTTGTGACCTCGGTCACCAGTGGTTGGGCACCACACGTATTGACGGATATTGTGACTTTAAGTCACCAGTGGTTTGGCACCACACGTATTGACGGACATTGTGACTTCGAGTCACCAGTGGTTTGGCACCACCAGTGGTTTGGTACCACACAGGGTAGAAAATGGAGTATGGATGGCTAGGTTGGGTTTCATAATTGCATACTCACTTCATAATTACATACTCATGTGTATGGACTGTGTGAATATGGGCCAAGCCCATATGTGGGGACATGTGTTATAGCTATGCACTGAGTCTTGGTGACTCACCCCTTTCCCTATCTTTTCAGGTGAGTAGATCGCGGAGACGGAGCCGGAGAGGACTCGAGGTGGCCATGCTTGTTCCTCGTTTTGAAGTTTTATTTCGCACCATTAAAGCTTACTACTTGCTAAATTCGATTGGGTTGTAATATGGCCGTTTATTATTCTTTTATTATTATTCGTATGATTAAGTAGTAGTTTTACCTTATTTCTAACGAACTTATGAATTGTTAAGCAAATCGGTAGAGGCAACATTTTCAAAATTAATACTCGTACGCGTTTTCAAAGATGTTACCGTCGGGTAGCAAAATTTTACCAAGTTATCAATAACCCCGATACTTCTAAAAATCTAAATGATCAAACGATTTCAAAGGAAAAGAAAAAGTTTTCAACCCCATCGTGGTTATCAAACCAAACCATCTTAGTTTTAGCAAACGTTGTTTTACAATTTCCGCAATATTTCCAGATTTCCACTGTGAACACGAAATTTTCAGAACGTTTCAAAAAGTTTTTACTCCGTGACATACCAGATCCGGTCAAGGCTTGTGGGCCGGGTTTGGGGTGTTACAAGTTGGTATCAGAGCCCGATTCAAAACTCGGTTGTGGGGGCCCAAGGCCCAAAAATGTTTTCTTAATAGTCTTTTGGGGAATATTATGAAAATGGTTTGTTTTAAACAGCATGGCACCAAGTCTCCGGCACCGATCCGCACGGGTAAGTACCTCTGACTATTGAGGTGATACGAACATGTCTCTGTTTATGGGCATGAATACGACTCTCTGTATTAGAGTAGCGAACTTGAACTGAACCTTTGTGTGATCGAAAGAACCACTTCTAAATACATTATTTCATAAAATTGTTCGCGATTAATCAGTGAAACACATTGTATAATGCATAAAACTTTTAAGTCAGATCGCGCGATAAGAGATGAGTCCTAGAGGACACGATCGAGGCAAAATGGCCGTGTCGGAACTCGTTAGATCGGGTCAAGGATTGATAATAAGGTATCGCCTTCACCACCAGCCTTTTTGAGATGGTGGTTGGAGAGAGAGAAATATGATAGCTCGAAAATCTGTTCCCGAGCGACTTCGAGCCAATGGAGCAAAGTTGTTCCGTGGTGTATCCGGCGTGGCACCTAGTAAGGCTGAATATTGGTTGAAGCAACCGAGCGAATTATGGATGAGCTCGATCTGAGCCGGAGGGAAAAGTGAAAGGAATGGCGGCGCTAGTTCGCGACGAGGCGTATCAATGGTGGCTCACGGTTCGAGAGAGTGTCACTGCTGAAGACCTCACTTGAGAGTATGTCAAGACGGCATACCAGAAGAAGTATGTCGGCACTCACTACATTAAAGCTCAGAGGAAGGCGTTTTTGGGGCTGGTTCAAAGGAACAAGTCCGTGGCGGAATACGAGGCTGAATTCCTAAGGTTAAGCCGATATACTCAAGGGGTAGTTGCTTCGGAGCATGAACGATGTGTCCGATTTGAGGACGGATTAAGGGACGACCTGAGATTATTGATAGCTCCTCGTCAGGAACGGGAGTTCGCGGTGTTAGTCGAAAAAGCTAAGATAGTTGAATGGATTAAGGACTCGATGAGGCAAAACAGAAATGAGAATAGGAACCGAGGTAGGAGAAATTTTTGGATCGTCTGAATCATCTGAGGGTCTTCAGAAAAGACCAAGGAGTGAAAATTTTGCTCGTGTGACTAAGCCAGCTGCGGGAAATCGGAGCTGTCCGTGTGCTCAGTGTGGAAGGTATCATGACGGCGAGTGTTGGAACCGGAATCAAAGATGTTTTAGATGAAAATTTAAGTTTCACTTAATTAAAGACTGTCCTCAAGTGATGGATAGGGCGCGAAGTCAAGGACGTGGAACTTCAAGCTGAGATGCTAAAGGCTTGGATGCGAAATCGAGGATGTGTTAGTAGGTGAGTTTCTTGTTATGGAATATCTTTTATTATATGAGCTTTATAAGATCGGTTTATACTTGTACTATTGGTGAAGTGCTTGAACATTGGATGTGAACTTAGAAACAGTGCTTAGAAGGTAATATAGTTCGTGTTTGTATGGAACCTTGAATACGAATCTCGAGATAGTATATAAGGGATGTGTTAGTTTTATAGAATCAGAGTGCGCAGCATAAGCGTAGTGCGGATGTTCGTTAGTTAGCAATTTCGAGGACGAAATTGTTTTAAGGGGGGTAGATTTGTAATATCCTAAAAATTGGGGCTGTGCGTTGGAATAAAAATTGCGAGTCGATAGGCCTTAGGGTCTGTTTTGATGAGTTTTAGGAGTTATTAATACTCGGGGATAAAAGGGGAGTGTTTTGTAAAATTTTGAAAATTTAGGGCTAAAGAGGAAAATTTCGGAAGAAGGCCTTAAGTTAAATTTTAGGAATTTCTTGGTACGAAAGGAGGCTTGGTGTAGTGGCTAGGGGCGTGTGGGGGTTTTAGCAGGTCGGGAGTTCGAGTACTGCGAAGGGAAATGGTTTTTATTTTTGCCTTGTAAGGTGTTAATGCCGAAGAAGGTTCTAAAAGAATATTTTAGACGTTAATGGACGTGAAAGTCCAGTTGGCCGAGTGGCTAACAGCGCGAGGGAGTAAGTGCGGCTTAGAGGTTAGGTGTTCGAGCCCGAGGAGAAGCGCACGAATGTTTTATTTTTTTATAAAGGGGAGCTAACGGAAAGAGGGGTTAAAAGAAAATTTACGATACTTTAATGTCATAAAGTGAGCATTAGCCCAGTGGATAAGGCGCTTGCAGCATTGGGGGGGGGCCTCCCGAGGACAGGCGTTCGAGCCTTGATAATTGCGAGCGAGTGTTTTATTTTTACGGGCACTAAGTCTCAGGGACGCTTGAGATGTAAGGGTCAAAAGGATTTTAATGCAGATGTTAGCATGAAATGCATACTGGCCAAATGGTTAAGGACTCGACTTGAGAACTGGGTCTAAGGGGACTCATGTTCGAGTCCTGGAAATCGCACATTGGGCGCTCTATTTTTATTCCAGCGTTAAAATGAAGGGAGCCAAGGCAAGGATAGATTAAAAGAAAATGCACTGCATTTAGTAGCATGAAATCCAGCTTGGTCGACTGGTTAAGACGTTGCAGCATGGAGGCCGCTACAAGGACTCGTGTTCGAGTCCCATTAAGGGCGCAGGTGTTTCCTTTTTTCGGTTCCTGGCGCTAAAATGGAGAAGCCATTGAAATAAGGTATAAAAAGAATTTATATGCGCTTATTGTCACGAAACACGCACAGGGCCGAGTGGCTGGGGCTTGGAGGACTTTTCTCCAGGTCTCGGGTTCGAGACCTGGGGGCTGCTCATGGGATTCTATTTTGGCCTTTTCAGGCTTGAGAATTAATAGCTGCATGGGAAATTTAATGCATGCAGCATGTGCGCATGCAGCTTAAAAAGATTCTACTTGTTTGCTTCATTTTAAACATGAAGCATTATTCTTTCATTTTATTTTTTTTTGGTTTATTTATTTTTAATGGTTTTGAAAGAATGGAAGATTTTTGTTTGCTTGTGTATTATTAGTTTTATTATTTTAAAAGCTTGGTCTTGGCCTTGGGGAATGAAAGCATGCGGCATAGGGATTATTATTTTGAAATTTTATTAGCTTATATTATTAGTAAAGAATGAAGCATGTGGCCGACCATAGTTTGGTAAGCATGGCCGAATGGAGCAGCAACCTTTTATTGTTTTTACTATTTTTATTAGTTTAAGCAAGCTGAGTCTTAGCTTT
This sequence comes from Gossypium australe, assembly GCA_005393395.2. NCBI lineage: Eukaryota > Viridiplantae > Streptophyta > Magnoliopsida > Malvales > Malvaceae > Gossypium > Gossypium australe. The sequence goes on from CM016617.1 coordinate 70,127,920, forward strand.
GGAGAGAGGAAGCATGCGGCATGGGTTAGATTAACAATGGAAATGGATGTTTAAAATTTGTAAAAAGAGAAGCATGATCGTGGGAAGTAGGGGAAAGGAGCTTGGTCGGTTCTTCTTGTAACAAAAAGGAAGCATGATTATTATTATTATTATTATTGTTATTATTATTATTATTATTATTATTATTATTATTATTATTACTATTATATTAAGTTTTATTATTGTTATATGCGTGAGGCATGGGAGTTCTATTAGTATGGATTACATATGTTGTTTGCTTATTATATTGGAATATTCGGTGATGGACTAAACAATAGTAATTGAAGCTTGGACTTAGCAAATGGGAAGCATGCGGCACATGGTTTGCTTCTTTGAGTATTCGGCTGGAAAGCACATGGACCCTTTGTTCTCTTTTTATTTTATTTGTTTGATTAGATAATGGAGGTAGATGAATTGGATTATTATATGGAATCAACAAGAGATTGGCAGAGGAAAGAGAGGCATGCGGCTAATTCAATTATTTTTTTTTTAGTTTAAATTAAGAGTTGATAAAGAGATAGCATGTGGATAGAATAATGGGGGATTTGTTTAATTCAAATTGTGGCTTGTAGTGTTTCTAGGAGGTGGCCGACCATGGGAACTTTCAAATGGGTGTATGTGGCCGGTTTTGGAGGTGTTTTGGGAAGGTGAATGCCGTTTGTTCTTGAGGCATTTTTGTGCAATTCGGTCAAAGGTAAATGGGTAAGCCAATTCTTCTTTTTGTCAAAAACTATCCGAATATTCATATGTATCTCTCCATCCTTTCTCGTGGAACCGTAAGTCCAAATGAACCTTTGCCGAATTTGCATGCTTTCTTTCAATCTTCATGGTAGCCGAATGTTCTTTTCCCCCCTACCTTTCTTCTTCAATTGTGTAAACTGAAAATAGTTCTCTCTCCCTCTTATACTCTCTTCTTTGCTTTTGAAAGCTTAGCCGATTGTAGAAGTCTTTAAGCTATTCTTCTTCTTGAGCATGGCCGAGTAAAGCATCTTTCTAGGGACTATCTATTTGGTTTTCGGATAGCAAGAAGATACCAAAACTTTTAATTTTGTTTCCTTCTTTTCTCAAGCTATTCACGGCCAAATAAAGGCTTAGGGGAGTTAAGTTCGGTTTTGAAGGAGCTAGAAAAGCTCTCGTCTAGCTTATGTGTTTGCATGGACTCCTTTCATTGTTCCTAGCTGAACTTTCCCTACTCTTGTGCGACGAAATTTCCCTTTTCTAGGTGCTGTTATCTTGACCGATTGTTGAGTGTGGAGTGGTCTCCTTTCTTTTTGGATTTTGGTATCTAACCTCGGAGAAGGTGTATAGGTAAGGCCGAATGCCCTATGGACTATCCTTTGTTCTCTGTCGACATCTTTAAGGGTAAGAGTTGATTTGGCTTCTATTTAGAAGTATGTTGATCTTTGTTTGGAATCGTTTTGGGCATAGGATATCCAGGATTCGAAGCAATCAAAGCATAGCCTCTGTTCTGCGGGGGATCATTGGTAAGTGGTGGTAAGAGAGGATTCTTTTAGTTCAATCTTTTGGTTTCGATTAAGTCAAGGGTGACAAAGGTTTAACTGTTCTTTTATTAGGGTGTGTCGATTGTCAAAAGAAGAACCATTGTTGGTTCTGGTTTTGGTAGGAAACCAAACCTATGGCAAGGTAAGGGATCAAGGCTAGATTTTGATTCTAAGAATAGCCAAGCATGCTAAAGGCTATATTAATGTGTTTTGTTGTGCTAATGTTAAGGGGTCTTAAAGGAGCCTATGGGTTTCGGCTATACAAGGGTTGGTAACTACCAAGGCATGCAAATCTTTTGAGACTTGGAAAGGATAGGACTTTCGGTGACTTCGAGAGCTGATCTACGAGAGCAAGTGGTGTTTCGGGGTTTTAATCAATGTTAGATTCGATAAGTCAAAATATCGCTATAGTCAGGTGCGTAGTTATCGCACTGTTCTCTTGCTGGTTTATGTATGTTATTGTAAATATACATGTTGTGCATGTTAGCCGAAATAAGGGCTAAGATGTTGGATACCCAAGGTGGGTGATCGTTCGATCAGGTGTGTAAGCCCTTACACACTTTATTGGTATAAAATTGTTATTATAATGATATTTTATCACCTATCATGTAGTAATTTTGCCTTGTGGGCATGAGCTTGGTTTTCGGGTAAGTCCCCTAATACTCGATCTATGTTATATGTTGTGTATGCCATCATATGCTATATAAAAATGCATGATATATGGGATCATGATACTTGTTATGTGAGCATGATGATGTGGGATAAATGAGTGGAGGGGGCAGTGATATTCGTGTCGACGGACACCAGTGTTTTGGTAACACATTGTGACTACGGTCACCAGAGGTTTGGTACCTCCAGAGGTTTGGCACCTCATAGCGTCTCGTCCCTGTGGCATAGTACCACCGTGGGTTGGCCCCACATTTGAGATACGGGATCGACGCCAGTGATTTGGTATCACACGATGGGTTGGCCCCATCATTCGATTTGTGTCTTCGGACACCAGAGGTTTGGCACCTCCAGTGATTTGGTATCACATTTGTGACCTCGGTCACCAGTGGTTGGGCACCACACGTATTGACGGATATTGTGACTTTAAGTCACCAGTGGTTTGGCACCACACGTATTGACGGACATTGTGACTTCGAGTCACCAGTGGTTTGGCACCACCAGTGGTTTGGTACCACACGGGGTAGAAAATGGAGTATGGATGGCTAGGTTGGGTTTCATAATTGCATACTCACTTCATAATTACATACTCATGTGTATGGACTGTGTGAATATGGGCCAAGCCCATATGTGGGGACATGTGTTATAGCTATGCACTGAGTCTTGGTGACTCACCCCTTTCCCTATCTTTTCAGGTGAGTAGATCGCGGAGACGGAGCCGGAGAGGACTCGAGGTGGCCATGCTTGTTCCTCGTTTTGAAGTTTTATTTCGCACCATTAAAGCTTACTACTTGCTAAATTCGATTGGGTTGTAATATGGCCGTTTATTATTCTTTTATTATTATTCGTATGATTAAGTAGTAGTTTTACCTTATTTCTAACGAACTTATGAATTGTTAAGCAAATCGGTAGAGGCAACATTTTCAAAATTAATACTCGTACGCGTTTTCAAAGATGTTACCGTCGGGTAGCAAAATTTTACCAAGTTATCAATAACCCCGATACTTCTAAAAATCTAAATGATCAAACGATTTCAAAGGAAAAGAAAAAGTTTTCAACCCCATCGTGGTTATCAAACCAAACCATCTTAGTTTTAGCAAACGTTGTTTTACAATTTCCGCAATATTTCCAGATTTCCACTGTGAACACGAAATTTTCAGAACGTTTCAAAAAGTTTTTACTCCGTGACATACCAGATCCGGTCAAGGCTTGTGGGCCGGGTTTGGGGTGTTACAGATCTGATGGAACTGCCGTTTGGGGAGTTCGATCTAATTCTTGGAATGGACTGGCTAGTTAAGCATCAGGCAAGGTTGGATTGCGCCGCTAAGCGCATGGTTTTAAAGACGGCTAAGGGTGATGAAGTGGTCATGATCGGTAACAGAAGAGATTATCTATCCAATGTAGTGTCTGCCTTGAAGGCCGAGAAAATGATCAAAAAGGGGTGTGAAGCATTGTTGGTTCAGATTTATGCCTTGGAGGCTAAGGAGTCAGCAGTTGAGAAGGTCCGAACTGTAGGAGAATTCACTGATGTGTTTCCTGAAGAACTTCCGGGTCTGCCTCCCGATCGGGAAGTGGAGTTCGGTATAGATTTGTTGCCCGGGACGGCACCTGTGTCTATAGCGCCCTATCGAATGGCACCAAAGGAGTTGGTGGAACTGAAGGCTCAAATTCAGGAACTCTTGGATAGAGGGTTCATTCGACCTAGTATATCTCCGTGGGGAGCACCTGTGTTGTTTGTCAAGAAGAAAGACGGGTCAATGCGGATGTGTATCGACTACCGTCAGCTAAACAAGTTGACGATCAAAAACAGGTATCCGTTGCCTCGGATTGAGGACCTGTTTGATCAACTGAAGGGTGCATCGGTGTTCTCAAAGATAGATCTTAGGTCGGGCTATCATCAACTTAAGGTAAAGGAGGCTGATGTGCACAAGACGGCATTTCGTACCCGATATGGGCATTACGAGTTTTTAGTGATGCCGTTTGGGTTGACCAACGCGCCGACAGCATTCATGGACCTAATGAATAGGGTGTTTCAGCAATACTTAGATCAATTTGTCGTGGTGTTTATAGACGACATATTGGTTTACTCAAGGACGGAGGAGGAGCATGATAGGCATTTGCGTATAGTTCTACAAGTGCTGAGGGAGGAGCAGTTGTATGCCAAATTCAGTAAGTGCGAATTTTGGCTTAGAGAGGTGACCTTCTTGGGTCACGTGGTGTCAGCTGAAGGGATTAGAGTGGACCCTCGCAAGGTTGAAGCGGTATTGGATTGGAAACCGCCTAGGTCAGTGGCGGAAATTCGAAGTTTTCTGGGACTGGCCGGGTACTATCGAAGATTTGTGGAAGGATTCTCTTTAATCGCAGCGCCGTTGACTAAGTTATTAAGGAAAGGAGTCCCATTTGTTTGGTCAGAGAAGCAGCAAGAAAGTTTTGATAAGCTAAGAAAGATTCTGACGGAAGCTCCCGTTTTGGTTCAGCCTGAGGCGGGGAAATTGTTCACGGTTTATTGTGATGCGTCCCTTAATGGTTTGGGATGTGTGTTGATGCAGGAAGGGAAGGTGGTGGCCTATGCATCCCGTCAGCTAAGACCGCATGAGGTTAACTATCCTACCCATGACTTGGAGTTAGCAGCAGTGGTTTTTGCTTTGAAAATATGGAGGCACTACTTATATGGGGAGAAATCGATAGTCTACACGGATCATAAAAGTCTGAAGTATCTTTTGACGCAAAAGGACTTAAATTTGAGACAACGCCGATGGATCGAACTGCTGAAGGACTACGACTGTTCAATTGAGTACCACCCAGGCAAGGCTAACGTGGTGGCTGATGCGTTGAGCCGAAAGGTCGTGACAGACTTAAGGGCGATGTTTGCTCGTCTTAGTCTATACGACGACGGAAGTCTCTTGGCAGAGTTGCAAGTTAAGCCAACCCGGATCGAGGAGATTAAAGAAAAGCAATTAGGGGATGACAGTTTAAGCGCGCGGAGATTTCAAGTTCAAGATGGCGGTTTGGAAGGGTATAGTTTGACTGGTGATGGTGTGATGTGTTTTCAAGGGCGGCCTTGTATGCCGAACGATGTGGAATTAAGGCAAAGAATTCTTCAGGATGCGCATAGCAGCCCTTACGCTATGCATCCTGGAGGTAGCAAGATGTATGGAGATTTACGAAAGCAGTTCTGGTGGCCAGGGTTGAAGCGCGAGGTAATTGAATTCGTGGGAAGGTGTCTCACATGTCAGCGGGTAAAGGCTGAACATCAGTTGCCATCTGGGTTACTTCAACCGGTGAAGATTCCTCAGTGGAAATGGGAGAGGATCACTATGGACTTCGTCAGTGGGCTACCCCTCACGCCTAGCAAGAAGGACTCAATTTGGGTGATTGTGGACCGTCTGACCAAGTCAGCTCATTTCATTCCAGTAAGAGTGGATTACTCGCTCCAGAAGTTAGCTAAGTTGTATGTGGCGGAGATAGTGAGGTTGCATGGCGTGCCAGTATCGATCATCTCAGACAGAGACCCCAGATTTACGTCGAGGTTTTGGAGAGCACAACATCAGGCTTTGGGTACACGGTTGGATTTCAGTACAGCATTCCATCCACAGTCCGACGGGCAGTCGGAAAGAGTTATTCAGATTTTGGAGGACATGTTAAGAGGCTGCGTTTTGGACTTCAGAGGTAGTTGGGAAGAATTTTTGCCATTAGCTGAGTTCGCATACAACAACAGTTATCAGGCAAGCATTAAGATGGCACCATATGAAGCGTTATATGGTAGGAGGTGTCGCACACCTACTTGTTGGACGGAGTTGGGTGAGCGACGGATGTTAGGACCAGAATTGGTTGCAGAAACTGAGGATAAGGTGAAGAAGATCCAAGCTCGGTTGAAAGAAGCCTCGGATAGGCAAAAGTCTTATGCTGATCTCAAGCGGAGGGACATAGAATTTGCCGTAGGAGACGAAGTTTTTCTGAAGGTCTCACCATGGAAGAAAGTGTTAAGATTTGGGAAGAAGGGCAAATTAAGTCCAAGGTTCATTGGACCGTTTAAGGTGATGAGACTAGTGGGACCAGTGGCTTATCAGCTCGAGTTACCTGCAGAACTAAGTCAGATTCACGATGTGTTCCATGTCTCCATGCTTAGACGCTATCGTTCTGATCCATCACACGTCTTGGCAGTTGACGAAGTTGAGGTGAGTCCAGATTTGACGATGGAAGAGGAACCTGTGCAGATCCTAGATCGGGATGTGAAAGTTTTGCGTAGGAAGTCAGTTCCCTTAGTGAAGGTCCTATGGCGGAATCATGGCGTAGAGGAAGCCACGTGGGAGCCCGAGGATGCGATGCGGCAGCAATACCCCCAACTCTTCTGATCCAGGTAATTTCGCGGACGAAATTATTTTAAGGGGGTAGAACTGTAACATCCTAGAACCGGGGCTAGTTGTGAGTGAATGATTTTTCTTGTGTTTAAATTGCTATAGTATTAATCGTGGAATAATACGGCTTAATTAGAGGTCTTGAGTGGGCTTGGTTTAGTAGAATTTTAATTTGGAAACTTTAAAGGTATGGGGCCTCAGAAGATAGGGGTTAAGTACAAATTTGGACGGTTTATGGCATAAGGAATAGGCTTGGTGCGATGGGTTGGGTGCGCCTAAGGGTGTTGCTACGGCTCGGGTTTGAGGCATGATGGCTGCAAGTGCCATTTTATTTTTTTTTTGGGCGTTGGAGTTAGCAGGGGAAGCTTTAAAGAATTTTGGGGGCTAAGTATGGACATGAGAGTGGGTTGGCTAAGTGGCTAGCGTGTGCTACTTAGAAGCTTGGAGGTTGTTGGGCGCATGTTCGAGCTGCTGGAGCAGCGTTTGGCTTTTTAATTTATGTTATTTTATTTTAGGGTAGACGGCCTGGGGAGATCTTATTAATAAGAAGTGGAGTAAATTGGCATGGAAGTCAAGCTGGCATATTAGCATGGGGGAGTGGTTGGGGGAAAGAGGTTCGAGCAGTAGGAACTGCTTTTGGAGGATTTAATTTTTGGTGTTTTATGGGGGCAGGACAAAAAGGTTTTAAAAGGTTTTTGTATGCATGCTTGGACATGAAAGTCCAGGTGGGAGAGGTGGCTAGGGCGCTAGCAGCAGGGGAGCCCTCTAGGTCTTGCGTTCGAGTCACGAGAGTCACGCAGGGCGTTTAAACTTTTGCTTTTAAGCTCTTAAGCTAAAGGAGCCTTTGGGAAAGGATTAAAAGAAATTCGCGACGTGTTTTTGACATGAAAGTCAATTGGCCGAGTGGCTGGGGCGCAATATTGCTCCAGGTCTCGGGTTCAAAACCCCTGGGCTGCAGTGGGGCGTTTTGTTTTTGGCTTCTGGCATTAGGTGCGTGGGGGAGCCAAGTCTTGGAAGCTTAAAGAGAATTTCCGACGCTATTATAATAGATACGGCGCAGTAGCGGAATGGTCAGAGGCTTGGGCAGTCTCTCCCAGGTCTCAGGTTCGAGACCCGACAGCAGCATAAAGGAAATTTGAATTTTTTTTATTATTATTTTATTTTCGGCCAGCAGAACACGAGTGGTATCCTGCATGGGGCGCACACATGCATGCCTTGTTCCTTTTCCAGCTGCGGTATGGGGAAGGGAAGAGATAGTAATGTATACTATATATATATATATATATATATTATTATTATTATTATTAATATTTATTAAAGGCATGGGGGAATGTTTTATTATTATTGAAGGAAGGAAATAAATTATGGGAACATTTATTTAATATTGTGCACTCTATTTCAAGGTATGGGGAATGATGTTTGCTTTGGGGGGGGGATTGAATTTTATCCAAAGAAAAACAGAACAAGAGCATGGCCGGCCGAATGTTTGGCTAAAAGAATCACCATTTTTTTTAAAGCATGGTTCCTTCTCTCCCTTGTGCATGGCCGAATATGAAGAAATTCCTAAGGGCCTCAACATTCGGTTTTGAGAGCTTTGGAGGTGCTAAGATTTCTTAGTTTGGTTCTGCTTTCCCTTCAAGTTGTTACTTGGCCAAATTCTCGAAATTTCTTTCTTCTCTTCATCTTGTGGTAGCTGAATGTGCATAGAAAAGGGAGGGCTAAAATCAGCAAGCTTAGAAGGTTTTGATCCTTTGCATTTAGTGTTAAGCCGAAAACTTGACTTGTAAACCCTCTCTTCATGCGTTTCTCCTCATCATCTTAAGTGCCAAAATCAAGGTGGTCTTTAGGGACAAAGCCGGATCTTCTGGTAAAGAACCTTTTTCTTTCCTTGGGTCGATTTGAGTAATGCCGACCCTCTGCTATCCCTCTTTTAATATTTCTTCAAATTGTGATAATCGAATTATTGACTTATTCTTGTTCCACATGATAGCCGAAACCTCTAAACACCAAAAAGGAGTGCCGAATCGTGGTGCTTAAAGGCCAAGTCCGTCGTTAAGATAAGGGGCAACAAACTCTTTGGTTGTGAATGCATGCTAGGGCCGTATGACCTTTGGTCTCTAAATGAATACTAAAACCGATTTCAGGGAAGGCTATAGCCGAATGCTGTGAATCTTCGAGATTTGGTTGGTGACCAAGTTGGTGTAAGGTGAGTACTATATTCGGGCCACATTTTATTGGGATTTCTAATTAGGCAATTAAGGCTTTTTGACTACTAACCTACGATGGCCGAATATAGGGGCATTACGAGGACAAGTTCGGGACTTTTGTAATATCGCATAGATACGGGAATCCTAGTTAAATCTTCGATTAAATAGGTGTGTAAGCTCTTACACACTTTATTAGTAATAATTGTTATTATGATGAGATTATAACCTCTCATGTAGAAATTTTTTTGCCTTGTGGGCATAAGCTTGGTCTTTGGGTAAGCCCTCTATTACTCGATCTACAATATATGTTGTGTATGCCATCATAAGCTGTTAAATGCTATGCTATATATGATTGCATGATATATGGGATCATGATGCTTGTTATGTGAGCATGATGATGGCGGGATTGATGAGAGGGAGTAATAATCGTGTCGACGGACACCAGTGTTTTGGTAACACATTGTGACTACGGTCACCAGAGGTTTGGTACCTCCAGAGGTTTGGCACCTCATAGCGTCTTGTCCCTGTGGCTTAGTACCACCGTGGGTTGGCCCCACATTTGAGATACGGGATCGACGCCAGTGATTTGGTATCACACGATGGGTTGGCCCCATCATTTGATCGTGACTTCGGGTCACCAGTGGTTTGGCACCACCAGTGGTTTGGCATCACACGTATTGACGGATATCGTGACTATAAGTCACCAGTGGTTTGGCACCACCAGTGGTTTGGTACCACACGGGGTAGAAAAGGAGCATGGATGGCTAGGTTGGGTTGCATAAATCGCATGTCATACTAATATCTTGTGTATGAGTGTTATTTTCGGGTCGGGGATTTACACACTGAGTCTTGGTGACTCACCCCTTCCCATATCATCTTGCAGGTGAGTAGAGCGCGGATGCGGAGCCGAGGAGAGCTCGAGGCGGCCATGTTGGTTTTGTTGACTCGAAATTTTATTCTGCCCCGCTTTAAGTCTATTATTCACTACAATTCGATTGGGTTGTAATATGGCCGCTTATTATTATTATTTTGGATGTTTAGGTAGTTGTTTTTACTTTATTATATAACTGATGAACTTACGAACGGTTATGCAAATCGGTTAAAAGTAACGTTTTCAAAAATAAGTACTCGTACGCGTTTTCAAAAAAAAAAAAAATGTTACCATCGGGTAATGAAATTTTCTAAGCTATTGATCACTTTAATGTTCTAAAATCTAAATGATCAAATGGTTTTGAAAAGGATTTTCAACTCAATCGGATTTACCAAATCAACCCACTTGAGTTTTAGCAAACACCGTTTTATACCCTTAATAATTTTTTTTACTATTAGTACAAACCTTTCAAACTCCTTTTTACTCCGTGACATACCGGATCCGGTCATGGCTTGTGGGCCGGGTTCGGGGTGTTACAAGCTAAAGATACCAAAGGAGCATTAACAGAAATCCCCTTATTTACAAAAGAAAAAATAAAAAGGATTAGAAAAAACTATCCTCAGGTCAGATATATACATTTAGGAGTTATCATGATAACAATTAGAGCATTATTTAGAAGAGGTCATGATGTTCCTATTTTAGTAGTGTTATTAGATAAAAGATTTGAAAATCCAATAAAAGCACTTATTGGAGGAATTCAATCTAATTTACATACAGGTGTTATAGGATTTAAGGTAAAACCAAATTACTTTATCTCTATAACAGACCCTCTAATAGAAGAGTGTCTATGCCTTAGAATTCAGACAAAAAATTCTGATATTAGTGATTTAGCAGAAGATTTAGCAATCAGTTGGACTTCTATTAATGAATATACTAATACAGCAGAGGTTGAAATAAAAGAAATTAATAATAAAATTATTGAGCTTTTTGAGCCCAATAAATTTACTACAGAAATTCAACCAAAGCTATTACATTTAAAAGATTTATCGATTCCTAAAGACTGGATAATCGATAAAACTAATAATGCTAGTACTTCTAAACCAGTAAGTACTATTGAATACATGTCATCTGGTGACAAGTTATATTTCAGAAATAATCTGATTACTAATACAGATGATAATTTAGTATTACCTTCTAGTTCTCAACCAGAGGAAGAAGAAGATATAAGTACTTCTACACCAATAGGTATGAAAACAGTTCATATTCCTATTTTTCCTACTACACCAAGTAGAAATTCTAGAAACACTAGAATAGAAGATATAAATTATTCAATTGATAATATTACAAATTTCAATAAATACATTGAAATTACATTACATAGTAAAGATTATAAAACATATTCTTTAAATGCTTTATTAGATACAGGAGCTACAACCAGTAGTTGTAAAAAGAATATTCTTCCTAAAGAATATTGGAAACCTGTAAAAAAGATAATAAATATTAGTGGAATAAATGGTAGCAAAACTACTGTTTATTATAAAGCTAAAAATATACCAATCTACATAAACAATGTTAAATTTATAATTCCAAAATTATTATGTTTACCTGATATGTATGGAGACATATTATTAGGTAATAATTTTCTAAATCAATATTTACCTTTTATTATTAATAAGAAATCGGTTATATTATCTATAGAAAATACTTCTATAGAAACACTATTAGTAGATAATAATAAAATTATTTGCTAATGTTTGCTGATTTTCTTAGCAGGCCTTATGGATAGAGGTAAACAACCTCTAAAAGAAAATGATGGATGGAGAACTGTCCATAAAAAACCCAACAAGGGAAAATCACCTATAAGTCCTAAACAAGGATTTATGGCTGCACCAACACAGGTACAATTTTATCTTAACCAGGGATATTATTTACCATATCCATTGGTAAACCAACCAATTGGATCACATTCACCAACACAGGTGGATTATTCTCAATTTTCTCAAAAGCCTCCTACCGATTCTGAAATTCTCAAATATGCAGATGCTTTGTTGAAAAAACAACAAAACTCTGAATTCTCGAATCTAAAGGATTTTTATAATCCAGGCTTAACCCCAGAATATTACCATTTCGTAAACAAGATATGGAAAAACCATATTTTGGAATAAAGGGCTAGTTTCAGAAAAGCTCTTACCCAATTCTCAGAATTCTTAGTTGAAAAAACAACTCAAGAAAAATCTGAAGAATTATTATTAAAATCTATATTATATAGAGATTGGGATGATGTCCTAATTGAATATATGGATATTAAGGAGATAAACAATCTTCTTGATACATTTCAATATTTTATTGATAAAGGGAGAAACACTCCTATTATTAATAAGATGTTTCGAAAATGTCTATATAACAAATGTAGACAAATTTTACCCTCAGAAATATTTTTGAAAATAAAAGGAGTTATTTGCAAACAGCAAGCTCTATTTTTAGAAACGTTTTCGAAATATTTTTCACAGGCATATGTTTTTACAAATGATATGGGAGAAAAAACTCCTGCTATCAAATTTCGATTAAATCATGAGCCATTTGATATAACCAGTATTGAATGGGGATTTGTTAAAGAAATAACAGTCCAAAATCTCTCTTTTGATTTATTAAAAGATTTTCCGGCGATAGTCAAATCCCGGCTATCAAATTTTGTAAACATAGATGATTTTGTCTATTATTTCCATATTGAGATAAACAGTCTCATTGGTATTGCTGAGGAAGAAAAATTTCATCAGCCTTATCAAATTTGGAATATAAATACTATGTTTTCGGGAAAAGCCCTGGCAGCAGTAAGAGAAGATCCAGAGCATTTGTCAAAAATCATTGATGAGTGTTATAATAATTTCAACAAGTATCAAGTCCAAGCAGGAATTGATCTTATGAGCATGGCTCGGCACCTTCTCCATCAAGACACTTATATGTTTTGGACCGATGGAAGAAGAATTTTAGCTTACGACACCGGAAAAAACCGGGAAGAAAGCAATGAAGAAGCCATTATGTTATTAACAAAAATAGCAGAGATGGAACTCGATGATTATCCGTTAACAGCGGAAATCAGAGAAGTATGGAAGCACTGGAACACACCAGCACCCTCACCAGAATCATTGCTCCTTGACGAGATCGAGGAAATGAATCTGAGAAACATCCAAGAAGGATGAAGGCAAATTGGAAGATGACAACCAGTCAGCATCCAAATGACGCAGACAATGATGTAAGCAACAATCAATGTCATGACGCAAGCAATGATGCAAGCAGCATGTATTGCCAGAAAAAATTTTGGCAGTGACTTAAAAAGAAGAAAACCACCAAAAGACAAAAATGATGTCATGCATGATGGAAGCAACCATTTAATGCAATTGAAACGTGGAAGCAACCACAACAATTTTGACAGAAGACGGTGGAAGCAACCATCAAATCAAGATGGCTACGTGGAAAAATCATGAAGCCATTCTTATCAACATACTGTGCGGATTTCAATTGTAATTAAATTAGAGTCTTTCTTATCCGAACAATTATTTTGGACTTCAATTGTAATTAGATTCTAGTTTAGAAATTTTGTTATAAATAGGCATTGTTGTAGCCTGGAAAAGGCATCGAATCCTGAATGGGATTTTAGAATAGCTAAGTAGAGTTTTTAAGAAATCAAGAAATCTTTCTTGATCTTTCTTTTTGTAAATTATATATTTTCTTCTTGTGAAATATTATTCTACGATATAATCCCTTCCGCTAGTGCATATCCCTCCCTCCCCCCGGTAATTGGTATCAGAGGAGCCCCGGAGTAACGATTTCTGGAGTTCTTATATCGTAGTTATCATTGTAAGTTTCTATCTTTGTATCTGCAATTCTGTTTATTTCGCTGTTATTATCTCAAAACCCAAATATCTGTCGTTAGTCTTTGTTGCCGTTGAGTCCGAGTGCGACGTTGTTGGCGTTGTGAGGACGTTAAGACACAGAAGGTTTTAGGTACCAGGGATAATAATAATGGAAAAAATGGATTTTTTATATCAAGATAAAACTTGTAATCATACTATGCATATAGACTCTAAGAATGAAAATAATATTTCGGCTCTTAGTAAAGGTATCAATAGTTTAATAGATATGACGTCAATATATTTTAATAGATTATATACTAAGGTTAGTAAAGTAGAAGAAAAATAGATAATATGGGAGAAGTAACAAATTTAGATTTGAATAGCAAGTCTAAAGAGTTATTATCCGATGTTAGTAATAAATTAGATCAGATTATTAGTAATAATAATATAGAATCAGATTTAAATTTAGGACCTTTATATTACGGTAATAGTAATACTATTTTAGTTTTGTCAGATGAGGATGAGTCTTCGGATGAATCTTCAACTAATAATAATTATAAAAAACAAAAAACAAAAGAAAAAAGAGAAAAAGATAAAAAACAAGAAAAATATGATTTTGACTCTTATAAAACTTTAATAGAACATTGGAAAAACCAATTTTCTAAACGGAAGATAATCTTGAAAGAGTTGAATATCTAAAATTAATAGAAGAACTTTATGAAAAACATAAAGATTTGTTTGAAAAATATAATTATCATTATATGTTAGAATATGATGATAATAATAATAATAGTCATAATGACATTATTCTGGTTAGGATAATAATATATACTAAGGTTAGTAAAGTAGAAGAAAAAATAGATAATATGGGAGAAGTAACAAATTTAGATTTGAATAGCAAGTCTAAAGAGTTATTATCCGATGTTAATAATAAATTAGATCAGATTATTAGTAATAGTAATATAAAATCAGACTTAAATTTAGGACCTTTATATTACGGTAATAGTAATACTATTTTAGTTTTGTCAGATGAGGATGAGTCTTCGGATGAATCTTCAACTAATAATAATTATAAAAAACAAAAAACAAAAGAAAAAAGAGAAAAAGATAAAAAACAAGAAAAATATGATTTTGACTCTTATAAAACTTTAATAGAACATTGGAAAAACCAATTTTCTAAAACGGAAGATAATCTTGAAAGAGTTGAATATCTAAAATTAATAGAAGAACTTTATGAAAAACATAAAGATTTGTTTGAAAAATATAATTATCATTATATGTTAGAATATGATGATGATAATAATAATAGTCATAATGACATTATTCTGGTTAGGATAATAATATATACTAAGGTTAGTAAAGTAGAAGAAAAAATAGATAATATGGGAGAAGTAACAAATTTAGATTTGAATAGCAAGTCTAAAGAGTTATTATCCGATGTTAATAATAAATTAGATCAGATTATTAGTAATAGTAATATAGAATCAGACTTAAATTTAGGACCTTTATATTACGGTAATAGTAATACTATTTTAGTTTTGTCTGATGAGGATGAGTCTTCGGATGAATCTTCAACTAATAATAATTATAAAAAACAAAAAACAAAAGAAAAAAGAGAAAAAGATAAAAAACAAGAAAAATATGATTTTGACTCTTATAAAACTTTAATAGAACTATTAAAACATATAAGTGTCTTGATGGAGAAGGTGCCGAGCCATGCTCATAAGATCAATTCCTGCTTGGACTTGATACTTGTTGAAATTATTATAACACTCATCAATGATTTTGACAAATGTTCTGGATCTTCTCTTACTGCTGCCAGGGCTTTTCCCGAAAACATAGTATTTATATTCCAAATTTGATAAGGCTGATGAAATTTTTCTTCCTCAGCAATACCAATGAGACTGTTTATCTCAATGTGGAAGTAATAGACAAAATCGTCTATGTTTACAAAATTTGATAGCCGGGATTTGACTATCGCCGGAAAATCTTTTAATAAATCAAAAGAGAGATTTTGGACTGTTATTTCTTTAACAAATCCCCATTCAATACTGGTTATATCAAATGGCTCATGATTTAATCGAAATTTGATAGCAGGAGTTTTTTCTCCCATATCATTTGTAAAAACATATGCCTGTGAAAAATATTTCGAAAACGTTTCTAAAAATAGAGCTTGCTGTTTGCAAATAACTCCTTTTATTTTCAAAAATATTTCTGAGGGTAAAATTTGTCTACATTTGTTATATAGACATTTTCGAAACATCTTATTAATAATAGGAGTGTTTCTCCCTTTCTCAATAAAATATTGAAATGTATCAAGAAGATTGTTTATCTCCTTAATATCCATATATTCAATTAGGACATCATCCCAATCTCTATATAATATAGATTTTAATAATAATTCTTCAGATTTTTCTTGAGTTGTTTTTTCAACTAAGAATTCTGAGAATTGGGTAAGAGCTTTTCTGAAACTAGCCCTTTGTTCCAAAATATGGTTTTTCCATATCTTGTTTATGAAATGGTAATATTCTGGGGTTAAGCCTGGATTATAAAAATCCTTTAGATTCGAGAATTCAGAGTTTTGTTGTTTTTTCAACAAAGCATCTGCATATTTGAGAATTTCAGAATCGGTAGGAGGCTTTTGAGAAAATTGAGAATAATCCACCTGTGTTGGTGAATGTGATCCAATTGGTTGGTTTACCAATGGATATGGTAAATAATATCCCTGGTTAGGATAAAATTGTACCTGTGTTGGTGCAGCCATAAATCCTTGTTTAGGAATTATTTTTGCAGGTGCAGCCATAAATCCCTGTTTAGGAATTATAGGTGATTTTCCCTCGTTGGGTTTTTTATGGACAGTTCTCCATCCATCATTTTCTTTTAGAGGTTGTTTACCTCTATCCATAAGGCCTGCTAAGAAAATCAGCAAACATTAGCGAATAATTTTATTATTATCTACTAATGGTGTTTCTATAGAAGTATTTTCTATAGATAATATAACCGATTTCTTATTAATAATAAAAGGTAAATATTGATTTAGAAAATTATTACCTAATAATATGTCTCCATACATATCAGGTAAACATAATAATTTTGGAATTATAAATTTAACATTGTTTATGTAGATTGGTATATTATTAGCTTTATAATAAACAGTAGTTTTGCTACCATTTATTCCACTAATATTTATTATCTTTTTTACAGGTTTCCAATATTCTTTAGGAAGAATATTCTTTTTACAACTACTGGTTGTAGCTCCTGTATCTAATAAAGCATTTAAAGAACATGTTTTATAATCTTTACTATGTAATGTAATTTCAATGTATTTATTGAAATTTGTAATATTATCAATTGAATAATTTACCATATCCATTGGTAAACCAACCAATTGGATCACATTCACCAACACAGGTGGATTATTCTCAATTTTCTCAAAAGCCTCCTACCGATTCTGAAATTCTCAAATATGCAGATGCTTTGTTGAAAAAACAACAAATTCTACACCAAGTAGAAATTCTAGAAACACTAGAATAGAAGATATAAATTATTCAATTGATAATATTACAAATTTCAATAAATACATTGAAATTACATTACATAGTAAAGATTATAAAACATATTCTTTAAATGCTTTATTAGATACAGGAGCTATAACCAGTAGTTGTAAAAAGAATATTCTTCCTAAAGAATATTGGAAACCTGTAAAAAAGATAATAAATATTAGTGGAATAAATGGTAGCAAATCTACTATTTATTATAAAGCTAAAAATATACCAATCTACATAAACAATTTATTATTACCTGATACTAATTACCGGGGGGAGGGAGGGATATGCACTAGCGGAAGGGATTATATCGTAGAATAATATTTCACAAGAAGAAAATAGATAATTTACAAAAAGAAAGATCAAGAAAGATTTCTTGATTTCTTAAAAACTCTACTTAGCTATTCTAAAATCCCATTCAGGATTCGATGCCTTTTCCAGGTTACAACAATGCCTATTTATAACAAAATTTCTAAACTAGAATCTAATTACAATTGAAGTCCGAAATAATTGTTCGGATAAAAAAGACTCTAATTTAATTACAATTGAAATCCGCACAGTATGTTGATAAGAATGGCTTCATGATTTTTCCACGTAGCCATCTTGATTTGATGGTTGCTTCCACCGTCTTCTGTCAAAATTGTTGTGGTTGCTTCCACGTTTCAATTGCATTAAATGGTTGCTTCCATCATGCATGACATCATTTTTGTCTTTTGGTGGTTTCCTTCTTTTTAAGTCACCGCCAAAATTTTTTCTGGCAATACATGCTGCTTGCATCATTGCTTGCGTCATGACATTGATTGTTGCTTACATCATTGTCTGCGTCATTTGGATGCTGACTGGTTGTCATCTTCCAATTTGCCTTCATCCTTCTTGGATGTTTCTCAGATTCATTTCCTCGATCTCGTCAAGGTGCAATGATTCTGGTGAGGGTGCTGGTGTGTTCCAGTGCTCCCATACTTCTCTGATTTCCACTGTTAACGGATAATCATCGAGTTCCATCTCTGCTATTTTTGTTAATAACATAATGGCTTCTTCATTGCTTTCTTCCCGGTTTTTTCCGGTGTCGTAAGCTAAAATTCTTCTTCCATCGGTCCAAAACATATAAGTGTCTTGATGGAGAAGGTGCCGAGCCATGCTCATAAGATCAATTCCTGCTTGGACTTGATACTTGTTGAAATTATTATAACACTCATCAATGATTTTTGACAAATGTTCTGGATCTTCTCTTACTGCTGCCAGGGCTTTTCCCGAAAACATAGTATTTATATTCCAAATTTGATAAGGCTGATGAAATTTTTCTTCCTCAGCAATACCAATGAGACTGTTTATCTCAATATGGAAGTAATAGACAAAATCGTCTATGTTTACAAAATTTGATAGCCGAGATTTGACTATCGCCGAAAAATCTTTTAATAAATCAAAAGAGAGATTTTGGACTGTTATTTCTTTAACAAATCCCCATTCAATACTGGTTATATCAAATGGCTCATGATTTAATCGAAATTTGATAGCAGGAGTTTTTTCTCCCATATCATTTGTAAAAACATATGCCTGTGAAAAATATTTCGAAAACGTTTCTAAAAATAGAGCTTGCTGTTTGCAAATGGCTCCTTTTATTTTCGAAAATATTTCTGAAGGTAAAATTTGTCTACATTTGTTATATAGACATTTTCGAAACATCTTATTAATAATAGGAGTGTTTCTCCCTTTATCAATAAAATATTGAAATGTATCAAGAAGATTGTTTATCTCCTTAATATCCATATATTCAATTAGGACATCATCCCAATCTCTATATAATATAGATTTTAATAATAATTCTTCAGATTTTTCTTGAGTTGTTTTTTCAACTAAGAATTCTGAGAATTGGGTAAGAGCTTTTCTGAAACTAGCCCTTTATTCCAAAATATGGTTTTTCCATATCTTGTTTACGAAATGGTAATATTCTGGGGTTAAGCCTGGATTATAAAATCCTTTAGATTCGAGAATTCAGAGTTTTGTTGTTTTTTCAACAAAGCATCTGCATATTTGAGAATTTCAGAATCGGTAGGAGGCTTTTGAGAAAATTGAGAATAATCCACCTGTGTTGGTGAATGTGATCCAATTGGTTGGTTTACCAATGGATATGGTAAATAATATCCCTGGTTAGGATAAAATTGTACCTGTGTTGGTGCAGCCATAAATCCTTGTTTAGGAATTATTTTTGCAGGTGCAGCCATAAATCCTTGTTTAGGAATTATAGGTGATTTTCCCTTGTTGGGTTTTTTATGGATAGTTCTCCATCCATCATTTTCTTTTAGAGGTTGTTTACCTCTATCCATAAGGCCTGCTAAGAAAATCAGCAAACATTAGCGAATAATTTTATTATTATCTACTAATGGTGTTTCTATAGAAGTATTTTCTATAGATAATATAACCGATTTCTTATTAATAATAAAAAGTAAATATTGATTTAGAAAATTATTACCTAATAATATGTCTCCATACATATCAGGTAAACATAATAATTTTGGAATTATAAATTTAACATTGTTTATGTAGATTGGTATATTATTAGCTTTATAATAAACAGTAGTTTTGCTACCATTTATTCCACTAATATTTATTATCTTTTTTACAGGTTTCCAATATTCTTTAGGAAGAATATTCTTTTTACAACTACTGGTTGTAGCTCCTGTATCTAATAAAGCATTTAAAGAATATGTTTTATAATCTTTACTATGTAATGTAATTTCAATGTATTTATTGAAATTTTTAATATTATCAATTGAATAATTTATATCTTCCATTCTAGTGTTTCTAGAATTTCTACTTGGTGTAGTAGGAAAAATAGGAATATGAACTGTTTTCATACCTATTGGTGTAGAAGTACTTATATCTTCTTCTTCCTCTGGTTGAGAACTAGAAGGTAATACTAAATTATCATCTGTATTAGTAATCAGATTATTTCTGAAATATAACTTGTCACCAGATGACATGTATTCAATAGTACTTACTGGTTTAGAAGTACTAGCATTATTAGTTTTATCGATTATCCAGTCTTTAGGAATCGATAAATCTTTTAAATGTAATAGCTTTGGTTGAATTTCTGTAGTAAATTTATTGGGCTCAAAAAGCTCAATAATTTTATTATTAATTTCTTTTATTTCAACCTCTGCTGTATTAGTATATTCATTAATAGAAGTCCAGCTGATTGCTAAATCTTCTACTAAATCACTAATATCAGAATTTTTTGTCTGAATTCTAAGGCATAGACACTCTTCTATTAGAGGGTCTGTTATAGAGATAAAGTAATTTGGTTTTACCTTAAATCCTATAACACCTGTATGTAAATTAGATTGAATTCCTCCAATAAGTGCTTTTATTGGATTTTCAAATCTTTTATCTAATAACACTGCTAAAATAGGAACATCATGACCTCTTCTAAATAATGCTCTAATTGTTATCATGATATCTCCTAAATGTATATATCTGACCTGAGGATAGTTTTTTCTAATCCTTTTTATTTTTTCTTTTGTAAATAAGGGGATTTCTGTTAATCCTCCTTTGGTATCTTTAGCTACTGTATTACCACTAATTTTTTCTATGTGTCTTTTTGACCATATTTGAAACTTAGAAATTTTATATATTTCTTCTTTAGAAATATGATTTTTATTTATTTTTTCAATTATATCATCAGAGAAATCAATTTCTTCTCCAATTATATTTCCTAACTTAATATCCTATTGTTCAGAATTAGGAATTTCTTCTAGATGTTTATTAGAACTATTTCCCAACATAAAGATATATTCATCAGAATCTGTATCAGACTCTGTTTCTGATAATAATTCATATAATATTTCAGTAGGATTTATTTCCTCACTAAAACAAATTTCTAAATCTTGTTCTTCAAGATTTTTAATCATTTTTCTAGCGCTTTTGCCTTTGTTAGGACAAAATGTTGCTATATGACCTTCTTCGTCACAAATAAAACATTTACATATTTGTTTTTTAGTATTTTTAGAAGTTTTTCTTCTAACGAATTTTTTCTTTTTATTAGCATGATCTTTATTTCCTGGTTTCCATTTAGCTAATTTATATTTTTTATTATATTTTTTATAGGTTTTCGGACGTATGGAATTACATCCAAATTCCCATTCTCCTTCTAACATTTTTGTACAATATTTATGACTTAATTTATTCTTGACTTGTTTAGCCGCTTTACTCTGTAAGCAATGTAATAGAATTCTTTCTTTAGCGAAATTAATCCTATTACCTATTGTATCTATGTCTCCTATTTCTTTATTATCATTACTATGTTTTATAATGAAAGATGCATATTTGTTTATACAAATTTCATCCCAAGGTGGGGGTAATTTATGGAAATATTGATTTCTCCAAAAATCTACACTTTCGTTTTTTAATTTTTGATATTCATGTAGAAATTTCTTAGAGAATTCGTCTAAATATCTAATATCACATAATTTTAATTTTGACAAGGTATAGCTGGATTGACTATCCTGATCTTTTTTATTAGTATAACCACAAAATTCTATTTTTAGAATTGAGGTTAATCCTTTTAATAGGTCTTTAGGAGAACTTATTTGATTAATAAGTTGACCCTTTTGTTCTCTTCCTTTCTTAGATTCTTCCCAGCGTCTGAGAAATTGTAGAACATCACCTTGAAAAGTTCCAACAAAATAGTTTAAAAACTTTTCTTTTGACCATATCGTACTGTTGTTGTTTACAACAATAGTCATGGATTGTGCCCAATCATCTATGATTTTTTCATAATCTGACAAAGGAATATTTGTTAAGTCTAAATATATTCCTCCTTGAGCAACATTTCTTTTATTAAGGAAATGTAATTACTAGTAGTATCATCATACTCTATCATATGATGATAATTATATAAAATATTTCTGATACCAATTACCGGGGGGAGGGAGGGATATGCACTAGCGGAAGGGATTATATCGTAGAATAATATTTCACAAGAAGAAAATAGATAATTTACAAAAAGAAAGATCAAGAAAGATTTCTTGATTTCTTAAAAACTCTACTTAGCTATTCTAAAATCCCATTCAGGATTCGATGCCTTTTCCAGGCTACAACAATGCCTATTTATAACAAAATTTCTAAACTAGAATCTAATTACAATTGAAGTCCGAAATAATTGTTCGGATAAGAAAGACTCTAATTTAATTACAATTGAAATCCGCACAGTATGTTGATAAGAATGGCTTCATGATTTTTCCACGTAGCCATCTTGATTTGATGGTTGCTTCCACCGTCTTCTGTCAAAATTGTTGTGGTTGCTTCCATGTTTCAATTGCATTAAATGGTTGCTTCCATCATGCATGACATCATTTTTATCTTTTGGTGGTTTCCTTCTTTTTAAGTCACCGCCAAAATTTTTTCTGGCAATGCATGCTGCTTGCATCATTGCTTGCGTCATGACATTGATTGTTGCTTACATCATTGTCTGCGTCATTTGGATGCTGACTGGTTGTCATCTTCCAATTTGCCTTCATCCTTCTTGGATGTTTCTCAGATTCATTTCCTCGATCTCGTCAAGGTGCAATGATTCTGGTGAGGGTGCTGGTGTGTTCCAGTGCTCCCATACTTCTCTGATTTCCGCTGTTAACGGATAATCATCGAGTTCCATCTCTGCTATTTTTGTTAATAACATAATGGCTTCTTCATTGCTTTCTTCCCGGTTTTTTCCGGTGTCGTAAGCTAAAATTCTTCTTCCATCGGTCCAAAACATATAAGTGTCTTGATGGAGAAGGTGCCGAGCCATGCTCATAAGATCAATTCCTGCTTGGACTTGATACTTGTTGAAATTATTATAACACTCATCAATGATTTTTGACAAATGTTCTGGATCTTCTCTTACTGCTGCCAGGGCTTTTCCCGAAAACATAGTATTTATATTCCAAATTTGATAAGGCTGATGAAATTTTTCTTCCTCAGCAATACCAATGAGACTGTTTATCTCAATATGGAAATAATATACAAAATCATCTATGTTTACAAAATTTGATAGCCGGGATTTGACTATCGCTGGAAAATCTTTTAATAAATCAAAAGAGAGATTTTGGACTGTTATTTCTTTAACAAATCCCCATTCAATACTGGTTATATCAAATGGCTCATGATTTAATCGAAATTTGATAGCAGGAGTTTTTTCTCCCATATCATTTGTAAAAACATATGCCTGTGAAAAATATTTCGAAAACGTTTCTAAAAATAGAGCTTGCTGTTTGCAAATGGCTCCTTTTATTTTCGAAAATATTTCTGAAGGTAAAATTTGTCTACATTTGTTATATAGACATTTTCGAAACATCTTATTAATAATAGGAGTGTTTCTCCCTTTATCAATAAAATATTGAAATGTATCAAGAAGATTGTTTATCTCCTTAATATCCATATATTCAATTAGGACATCGTCCCAATCTCTATATAATATAGATTTTAATAATAATTCTTCAGATTTTTCTTGAGTTGTTTTTTCAACTAAGAATTCTGAGAATTGGGTAAGAGCTTTTCTGAAACTAGCCCTTTGTTCCAAAATATGGTTTTTCCATATCTTGTTTATGAAATGGTAATATTCTAGGGTTAAGCCTGGATTATAAAAATCCTTTAGATTCGAGAATTCAGAGTTTTGTTGTTTTTTCAACAAAGCATCTGCATATTTGAGAATTTCAGAATCGGTAGGAGGCTTTTGAGAAAATTGAGAATAATCCACCTGTGTTGGTGAATGTGATCCAATTGGTTGGTTTACCAATGGATATGGTAAATAATATCCCTGGTTAGGATAAAATTGTACCTGTGTTGGTGCAGCCATAAATCCTTGTTTAGGAATTATTTTTGCAGGTGCAGCCATAAATCCTTGTTTAGGACTCATAGGTGATTTTCCCTTGTTGGGTTTTTTATGGATAGTTCTCCATCCATCATTTTCTTTTAGAGGTTGTTTACCTCTATCCATAAGGCCTGCTAAGAAAATCAGCAATCATATTATTAGTACCTTTTATGTATATAACTTCAAAATTGAATTGGCATAATTCATTATACCATCTAATCCTTCTAGGTACTGTTTCTAAACTTTTGTTAGTAAGAAACTGTTTAACAGCTTGATTATCGGTTTTAATAATAAAATTTTCTGGTGTTAAATATATTAGGAATTTTTTTATTCCTTTTTTTATTGCTAATAGTTCTTTTTCATAAATAGCATAATTAATTTCGTTTGGTTTAAACTTTCCAGAACTATATCCACAAATTAATTCTTCATTAGCCATTGTTTTGGCTTTTAATACACATCCCCAATTTCTTTCTGAGGCATCTGTTTCTAGAATTAATTTATCACCTTGTTTAGGTAAATAAACTTTTGGAATATAATTTATTTCAGACTTTATTTGTTTTATAATGTCTGAATCTTTGTTAGACCACTCAAAAGGTTTGTCCTTTTTGAGTTTTTCATATAACTCATCTAGTTTTTTAGACAAATTAGGGAAGAAATTTCTGCCATAATTAACAATTCCTAGAAATTGTTGAAGTTGTTTTTTATCAACAATTTTTTCAGGGAATTCTTTTATTTTAACAATAATATGATCTTGGAGTTTAAGACCATCAGATGATAATATTAATCCTAAGAATTCTATTTCAGTTTTTTCTAATTCTATTTTCTTAGGGCTTAATATTATTCCATGTTTTATAAACTCTCTAGCTATAATATTTAGATGTTTTCTATGATTTTCCAGTGTTTCTGAAAAAATTAGAATATCATCTATATATACAACACAGAATTTTTTATATTTTTTAAATATAGAGTCCATCCATCTTTGGAAGACTTGAGGTGCATTACAAAGTCCAAATGGCATTACTCTCCATTGGTAATGACCATTAGGTGCACTGAAGGCTGTTAATGGTCTAGATTCTTCTGTTAACATGATTTGCCAGAAACCAGACTTACAGTCAAATTTACTAAAATATTTTGCTTGTTTAGCTTGATTTATTAAAACTTCCTTTCTTGGAATAAAATATCCATCAAAAATAGTATTTTGATTTAATCTTTTATAATTTATAACCATCCTAGCTTTTCCTCTCTTTATCTCTGCATGGTTTCTTACCATGAAGGCAGGACTAGAATGTGGACTAGTAGTTTCTTCTATTAATCCTTTATCCAATAATTCATTTATTTGTATATCAAATTCATCTATATCTTGTTTAGTATAGATCATAGGTTTTACTCTAATAATTTTATTGGGGTTTTCCAATTTTATGGTACAATATCTAGGACTATTTTTCCATAATTTTAATGGTTCTTCACTAAAATTATTTTCTAATATCTTAAACAACCAATGATTAGTATCTAGTTGTTTCTATCTTTGTATCTGCAATTCTGTTTATTTTCAATATTTATTATCTTTTTATAAGTCAAAATCATATTTTTCATAAATTCCCATTTTTCTGATGGAATAGCATTTTCTCTACAGCTACTGGTTGTAGCTCCAGTATGTAATAAAGCATTTAAAGAATATGTTTTATATTCTCTAAATTGAAATATAATCTCTATGTAAGTATAATATTTTCTTGATTGAAAATGTGAAAAGGTAATAATATCCTTTTTTCCCATTTTTATTTGTTGAATTATTGGTTTTTCTAAATGAACTGGTTTTAGTTCAATTAGATATTTATCTTCCCAATATTTCTTTGGTTTGAATTTACCATAAGGATCCTGTTTATCAATTTCCTTAGGTTTAGATAATTTATAATCATATGGGTCTGGGGGTTCAGTATCCATAGGATCTAGTTTTTTTATTTTTTCTAAAGTTGAAGTTTCTTCTTCATCAGAATTTTGTTTCTTTAAATCTATATCCATATTATTAGAATTACTACTTTCTATTTCTAATATATAATTTTCGCTTTCATTATTATTAATAATGTCATTATGACTATTATTATTATTATCATCATATTCTAACATATAATGATAATTATATTTTTCAAACAAATCTTTATGTTTTTCATAAAGTTCTTCTATTAATTTTAGATATTCAACTCTTTCAAGATTATCTTCCGTTTTAGAAAATTGGTTTTTCCAATGTTCTATTAAAGTTTTATAAGAGTCAAAATCATATTTTTCTTGTTTTTTATCTTTTTCTCTTTTTTCTTTTGTTTTTTGTTTTTTATAATTATTATTAGTTGAAGATTCATCCGAAGACTCATCCTCATCTGACAAAACTAAAATAGTATTACTATTACCGTAATATAAAGGTCCTAAATTTAAGTCTGATTCTATATTACTATTACTAATAATCTGATCTAATTTATTATTAACATCGGATAATAACTCTTTAGACTTGCTATTCAAATCTAAATTTGTTACTTCTCCCATATTATCTATTTTTTCTTCTACTTTACTAACCTTAGTATATAATCTATTAAAATATATAGACGTCATATCTATTAAACTATTGACACCTTTACTAAGAGCCGAAATATTATTTTCATTCTTAGAGTCTATATGCATAGTATGATTACAAGTTTTATCTTGATATAAACAATCCATTTTTTCCATTATTATTATCCCTGGTACCTAAAACCTTCTGTGTCTTAACGTCCTCACAACGCCAACAACGTCCCACTCGGACTCAACGGCAACGAAGACTAACGACAGATATATGGGTTTTGAGATAATAACAGCGAAATAAACAGAATTGCAGATACAAAGATAGAAACTTACAATGATAACTACGATATAAGAACTCCAGAAATCGTTACTCCGGGGCTCCTCTGATACCAATTACCGGGGGGAGGGAGGGATATGCACTAGCGGAAGGGATTATATCGTAGAATAATATTTTCTTTTTTATAAATATTTCTTGATTTCTTAAAAACTCTACTTAGCTATTCTAAAATCCCATTCAGGATTCGATGCCTTTTCCAGGCTACAACAATGCCTATTTATAACAAAATTTCTAAACTAGAATCTAATTACAATTGAAGTCCGAAATAATTGTTCGGATAAGAAAGACTCTAATTTAATTACAATTGAAATCCGCACAGTATGTTGATAAGAATGGCTTCATGATTTTTCCACGTAGCCATCTTGATTTGATGGTTGCTTCCACCGTCTTCTGTCAAAATTGTTGTGGTTGCTTCCACGTTTCAATTGCATTAAATGGTTGCTTCCATCATGCATGACATCATTTTTGTCTTTTGGTGGTTTCCTTCTTTTTAAGTCACCGCCAAAATTTTTTCTGGCAATACATGCTGCTTGCATCATTGCTTGCGTCATGACATTGATTGTTGCTTACATCATTGTCTGCGTCATTTGGATGCTGACTGGTTGTCATCTTCCAATTTGCCTTCATCCTTCTTGGATGTTTCTCAGATATGAATAATGACAGTAAGTCGTTGAGAGTGCTGCAAGCACTTTCGCAAAACTGAGGCTGTAACAGGCCTAACCGAGCCGAAACGGGCTTAACGAGCCCAATGGGCTATTCGGCCTACATGGGCAAAATGGATGAAGAACTATCCAAGGGTAAGTGCGGTTGCGAGATCTGGAATTCTGAGACCGAAATCATGAGAAATGGGCCACATGAGCGTGTGTGTAACACCCCAAGCCCGTCCCAAACGCTACGGCCGAACCTAGAATGCTACTGAAGAAAAAGTTTGAAAAGAATTTGTCATAAGGGTGAAAACATAAAAATTTTCTGTCATTTATAAAAACATTGTATATTTAAAAATTTAAGTAAAATTATGTTGTTACAAATTTCCGAATTAAAACTTTAATATAAGTTTTGATGATGTAAATCGCTTTCTAAAATAAAACATTCCCAGATATTATCTCGATCGTCAATTCAACCCAAACACAATAAAAATTCCCTAATACTTTAAGTGGCCTTATTACAATAAGTATTTATTCCAAAGTATTAAAAATATAAAGTGCATGAAATAATTAAAAACATCTTCTGCATGGCCACCTCGTATCCGCTCCAGCCCGGTCCAAGAATCATGTATCACCTGCATTGTTTGGTAAAAATTGGGTGAGTCAAACCGACTCAGTGTGTAATTATTCCAAAGATTTCCACACATGGGCTTAGCCCAAACCACACCAATCCACATATCAAATAATAATGCAAAATGCACCTAACCCAGCCTAGGGTCCATCCTCTACACACCCCCGTATCCAGCCACCACACACCAGGGGATTACTAAATCGACCCTCCAACCTCTACACACCAATTTGGCAAGCAACGCCATCCACCAAGTGTCAAGCCACTGGTCCACGTGAAATAAATCACAGTATATTCCACAACGCGACCTCAGTCAACGTCAATCCACGATGTAGCTCGTAGCTAACATCAAATCACGATGAGGCACATAGCCATCACCAACCACGATATGGCACAAAGCCGATACCAACCACGATGAGGCACAGAGCCGATCATCAATCCACGTGAGGCTCGTAGCCATCACTAAACCACGTACATAAATGTACACCCTGTCCTTCAATAATCATATCCCAATCCCTATGCATATGTCAGTATCATGGCCAAATAACAGTAAAATTCCAATGAGCATACATCACATGCTTACCACAATTCCACACATATACCATGGTAAAATAATATCATAAAACTGACCTGGTTTACCGAATACCCACCATGGGTAGCCACCATCTCAGCCATTATTTCCGGCTATCATACATATCTTATACGTTTATAAATATATATTCATAGCAACACACAAACAACAGGAGATCAGTGTGATAACTACACACCTTTTTCGGCACAGTCGACTAAATCCCAAAACCCAAAGCCTAAACGATTTGCACCCGAAACTTGCCGAAATCCTCCTACACAACCTTATGTTAGATTCGGCTCAACCCAAAAGAACACATGAAATGGCCTTCGGCCCCACAATAATCCTTGCTTACCTTGATCACTCCAATCCCGAAAGATCTCTACTCTTCTAACGTTAGCCTACAGAAATCCCGATATCACCTTTCATAGATTCGGCCATAATAAGAAAATGGAGTTAGACTACTTGACTTTCGGTAATCAAAAGAGATAGAAGAAAACGATTAGAAGAGAACTCTTACCCACTATTGTGAAACAATTGGAGCAGATTCCAGCCTATGGTACTTTCGGCTTTGAAGAAAAGAAGTGAAGAAAAGAAATGGTTGAGAGGTTCAATAGAGGTTCGGCTAACACAAGAAATATTTCGGCTTTTGAAAGTGAATAGCAAAAGGGAAGAAAAGAAAAAAGAATAGGTACTCACAATTTCGGCTTTGGTCAATAGAAGAGAAAAGAAAAAGAAACAAGTTGAATGAGATGAGTGAAACACATTTTCGGCACAAAGAAAATTAAGGAAGAAAAGAAATATCAAAAGATGATCAAAAGAGAAAGAGGTGCACGAGAGGTCACTTACTTGGTTTACGGTCTCAAAAGAAAAAGAATACAAAAGCTTTTGGGAAAAGAAATCGCACAAGGAAATGCCTAAACCTCCCTATGCAAATTCGGCTACAAAAGAAAAGGTGTTTGGAAAAATACAAAAAAAAAAAATGACCAAATGGGAAAAAACACCTAACCACTCATCCTTACCAAAATATACCACAAAAATTCGGCCACCCCCCTAGTCCATAAAACCGTCCATGTTCATGGACAAAATGCCATTAAAAAGTTTCCAAACCTCATCCCTTAATCCATGCCTTATGTCCCCTTATCATACCAAAACTTAGGATTTCATTCCTTAAATTAACACTTACCTTTTTCCTTAGTCTACTATCCATAAAAGAAAATAGTCCAACCTTACCTTAATTAGAGTTTGACCATCACATGCCATACAAATCCAAAATAAAAATCACCTTAAGACTCCATGGGATTCGAACCTAAGCCCCCCTCACACTGCTTGTGGCGTCACTTTCCAAGACCCTAAGTGGCGCCTCCCTTACCACTTTGCCAACTGGTTACTTGTGTCTTAACCTCCACATTAATTCCCTTAAGGCCTAGCTCCCTTAGCTCCCTTTAACTAACACTTAAAACAAAAATTTTTCCTACAGCTCGGGCCTACCCTTGGCTTATATCTAGATCTTAAAACACCTTAATTAATGCACAATCAAGCCATACACATGCAAAACAATTCAAACCTAATAGCCCCTATTTCAGGATGTTACAGTGTGGGCCCATTTGGGCCTGAAATGGATTTTGGGCCCATTAGCTCTGTAGTGACCCAATAAGGGTCTTGTGTCCCTCGAGGCGACAGTAGGCTATTGGAAAGCTGTAAATTGATAAATTACTGAAATACCCTCGGTGGGTAAATTACTGAGATACCCTCGTTGGCCGAAATTACTGTTATACCTTTAGGGGCAGATTTGGTATGATTGTGTACAACTTGATTAATTGCCATGATGATACATCTTGCATACACTAAATTATTATGCCATGACATGTTGCATTGGGATGGGTTATAATGATGGAAGAAGTGCTGTACTGGTGGCTATGCCACAACATACTGATTTCAGTGGCTTAGCCACATATACTGATACTGGCAGCTTTGCTGCATTTATACTGGCAGCTTTGCTGCATTTTTGGAGTGTAGGGTTGGGTGGGTTGACTTGGTCCCCACGTGAAGTGTAGGGCTGGTACGGGTGGAGTGTAACATCCCGAAATTGGGCCTAGGAGAATTGAGCCCAATGGGCCTTAGGCGTAGTAGCGTTTAAATTTTTGGAGAACAAGAGATCGGCTTAAATGCTAGTTAGACCCATTGGATAAGTGATTTTGGAAGGTTAGAAGGCTTCTATGAAGTCCCGGGATCAAATATTGGCTTTGGGGAAATTTTGGTTTTAGGTGAAAAAAACCCTGGAAGTTGGCAGATATGCCTTAAGAATAAAATATGGAGAAAAATAACACAAAAAGGAGTGTGGTGTAGTGGCAAAGTGACGCCACTTAGGGGACAAGGGAGTGACGCCACAAGGGAAGGAAGGAGGTCCAAGGTTCAAGTCTTGGCTTTTGCATTTTGGTTTCTTTTTGCTTGGACCTTAGAATTTGGCCCATAGTTTATATTTAGTTGCGCATGGTTTAAGACACAAGAGGAGCTTGTGGCCAAGTGGTTAGCAGGGTGGATTATGTTGCAAGGGAGCCTAGGTGCGAATCTCATGACAAGCAAGGGAGTATTTATTTTGCGGATTGGACGGCAAGAGTTTCAGTTGAATTTAAACTCTACTGAGGAAGGGATCCCACATCGGAAAGACACAAAGAATGAAGGTGAAGAGCTAGCTATATAAGGAGCATCCTAGGAGGAGAGTAAACACATCTTGGAGGGCGTTTGGGCACAAGAGTGATCGGAGCGCGGATTAGCCCCAGAGTCCTATCAGGTGTGTAACTCTCTCTACTCTAGTTGTAGAGCGGCAAATGCCGAAATGCCGGTCACACGGCATTAGTAGCCACACGAGCGTGCGAGCGCACGTGTGGGCTTCGACGCGATAGTTGAGGCCATCAGTAGTATTCTCGTGGTTGGGGCTGCTTGGGCCTCGATGGGCCGAAGTGGGCCCAATGGGCCTGTAGGTCCATATGAGTAAATTGTATGATTGTTTAGTATATGTTGAACTAGACTAGGTGGAACTTTTATACGTGGCTAGATTTGTGCTAGGTGGGCCACACGAGCGTGTGGGCCCGGATGGGCCGAAATCGGGTTTTAGGCCCAATCGTCCGGTACGACTGGAAATGGTAGCTGAGTCGCTAGTGGTGACATTAGGCCTTCGGAAAGGCCATTGCAGGTGTGAATTTACGAAAATACCCTTAGTAGGTAAAATTATGATTATACCCTTAGAGGTTGATTAGCATGATTATGTTGTTTATGTTTTAAGGGAAGGCTGATTGTCAGAGGAACCATTGGTTGGTTCGGGATTTGGTAAGAAACCAAATCAATCGTAAGGTAAAGGTTAATCGATAACCCCTTTGGTTTAAGATGGTTATAGCCGAATGGTATGAGTGCTAATGCTTGGTTGGTCGATTGTTTTAGGAGCAAGAGGATCGGGGGTCTTAGATCGATTCTTTGGTTAAGGCTTGCAGGTGTGTACTTTCACACTCTCCTAGTAATATATGTGTTTGTGATATTGTGTACATATACACACTTCTTTGTTGTTATAAATATATGCATATGAGCTGTGTGCTATGTGCATCCATGGTAAGGTGGATGAGATACCATTAAGGTATGTGGCAAAGGGTCAGGTAAGTCCCTGTTATGAATTTCATTATGATGCTTTTGGTAAGCATGATGTGTCTGGCATGTAATATATTGATTGGTTGATGATAAAACCTATGTACGTTACTAAACATTCATAATGGTATATAGTGTGCTAAAATGCATGTCATTTATTGTGTGGGTTGTACGAGTGGAGGGGGCAGTGATATTTTGTGCTGACGAGCACCAGTGTTTTGGTAACACAACTTTGTGACTTTGGGTCACCAGAGGTTTGGCACCTCCAGAGGTTTGGCACCTCAGCGTCTCGTCCCCGTGGTTTTGCACCACAGTGGGTTGGCCCCACAAGGCGGTATTGAGGGATTGACGCCAGTGATTTGGTATCACACGATGGGTTGGCCCCATCACTCGATTATTGTGACTACGGGCACCAGTGGTTTGGTACCACATTTGGGTCTTTGGGACACCAGAGGTTTGGCACCTCATTGCGACTCGTCCCTGTGGTTTGACACCACCGTGGGTTGGCCCCACTTGAGAGATACGGGATTGTCGCTAGTGATTTGGTATCACACGATGAGTTGGCCCCATCATCTGATTTGTGACTTCGGTCACCAGTGATTTGGTATCACAATCGTGTCTTTGGGACACCAGTGGTTTGGCACCACATTGACGGATATCGTGTCTTTGGGACACCAGTGTTTTGGTAACACATTTTGTGTCTTTGGGACACCAGTGGTTTGGCACCACCAGTGGTTTGGTACCACACGGGGTAGAAAAGGTGTATGGATGGCTAGGTTGGGTGCATGTGAATTGGATGCATGATGATCATGTTTATGTTTGTATATGATATTCTGCTAATCCGGGAAAAAGGGTGGCACACTGAGTCTTGGTGACTCACCTTTTTCCTTTAACTGTTTCAGGTAGTGCATAAAGCTGGACCGGGATCGGAGAGGACAAGGTGGCCCATGCCGAAGATGATGTTTAATTATGTTATGCTTGATTTTGATGCACTTATTTTATTTTAAGTATTGGGTTGTAATAAAGGCCATTTTATTATTTTGGTATTATTTTTAACTATGGTTTAATTTAATTTAAATTGCTATGTGAAAATGGTATATGGTTTTATCCATTGATTCAACTAAATTTTTAATCCCCTGAGTTTTCAAAATAAAACATGAGTTTTCAAACAATCATGCCCAAGATTTCTACAAGAATAAAATTTACTAGAAGATTTTCAACCGACTTTCCCAGTGACATAACCAGATTCGGTCGGAATGAATGGGCCGGGTTTGGGGATGTTACAGTTTGGTATCAGAGCCCGGTTCAAAACTCGGCTTTGAGGGTTTTGGGCCCGAAACAGTTTTCAAAATGGGCTTTTCGAAATGTGGGCTTTTATAAAAAGTTTTCAGGTTATTCTGGCATGGCACCTGTGTCTCCGGCCCGAAGTCCACCAGGTAAGTACTTCTAGCTCTTGAAGTGTTTTGTTTGTATGATTTATTATGGGCTTTTATGGGAACGTAGATTAGTGAACTAGGATCTGTTGAACCCTAGGACTAGTCTACTCAAACACATGTATAAGACTTAAGGCTACTAGTATTAAAACCCGAAAAGGATTAGCCTTACTGTTTTAAAACCTTAGTTTTAAAATTTTCAAACTTACCCCTTTGGTTTGTAAACCCTAAATCTGATTTTGAAAGACGTTTTCTTGATTTACCAAAATTTCCAAAATGCCCCTAGTGGCAAAATTACAAAAATGCCCTTGTATTGTAAAATTACGGTACTACCCTCAACTTCTGTTAAAATGATTTTACTTTGCAAAATACCAAAATCTCGAAATTTCAAAATGTTAAGATACTCTGGTATGGGGAAATTACAAAAATACCCCTGTGTTGAAAAATTACTAAAATGCCCCTGACTTTCAAGATTTCCGGTTTAACTCCAATTTTAATAAAATTTCCCTACTTTGCAAAAGTATACAAAAACGCTATTTTCAAGATACTCTGATTTGAAAATTTACAAAATTACCCCTGATGAACAAAATTACCAAAATGCCCTTGGTTTCTCAATTTTCATAATTCCCTCGATTTTTACTAAAATGTTCTTACATTATGAAAATATCAAAAACTTCTATTTTACAAATATCGAGATATCCTGATTTGGGAAATTTACGAAAATGCCCTTAACGTCCCCAATTACTGAAATAACCCCGATTTCTGAAATTTTTGCAACACATCTGGTTTGAAAAACAAATTTTTCCAAGATGACCCCTGAGATTTTGTAAACTTTGAAATATCTTTAATTTGAAAACTATTTTCAAATTGACCCTGAGTTATTACCGAAATACCCCTATAGGAAAATGACGAAATTACCCCTGGGTTGGGAATGCTCAAGAAAGTGACATGGATGAATGAATGTGTCTTTAGTGAAGTATGTGAATGTTTGAATTAGAACAGAAAACTTGAGATGAAACTTTGATTGCTCGAAAGAACGACTTCCAGAAACTTCTGTTCATAAAATTTGCTCGTGGATAAAACAGTGGAACAAAATTTCTAATGCATAAACTTTTAATCAGATTAAATCGCGACGCTAGATATGAGTTCTAGGGGACGTGGTTGTCGCGGACGTGGTCAAGGTGGAATCACAGCTTTATTAAGATCAGAGTGCGCAGCAAGAGCGTAGTGTGGTAGGATGTGCGACTGTTAGTTAGTTGGAAATTTCGAGGACGAAATTTCTTTAAGGAGGGTAGATTTGTAACATCCCAAAATTGGGCCTAGGAGAATTGAGCCCAATGGGCCTTAGGCGTAGTAGCGTTTAAATTTTTGGAGAACAAGAGATCGGCTTAAATGCTAGTTAGACCCATTGGATAAGTGATTTTGGAAGGTTAGAGGGCTTCTATGAAGTCCCGGGATCAAATATTGGCTTTGGGGAAATTTTGGTTTTAGGTGAAAAAAACCCTGGAAGTTGGCAGATATGCCTTAAGAATAAAATATGGAGAAAAATAACACAAAAAGGAGTGTGGTGTAGTGGCAAAGTGACGCCACTTAGGGGACAAGGGAGTGACGCCACAAGGGAAGGAAGGAGGTCCAAGGTTCAAGTCTTGGCTTTTACATTTTGGTTTCTTTTTGCTTGGACCTTAGAATTTGGCCCATAGTTTATATTTAATTGCGCATGGTTTAAGACACAAGAGGAGCTTGTGGCCAAGTGGTTAGCAGGGTGGATTATGTTGCAAGGGAGCCTAGGTTCGAATCTCATGACAAGCAAGGGAGTATTTATTTTGCGGATTGGACGGCAAGAGTTTCAGTTGAATTTAAACTCTACTGAGGAAGGGATCCCACATCGGAAAGACACAAAGAATGAAGGTGAAGAGCTAGCTATATAAGGAGCATCCTAGGAGGAGAGTAAACACATCTTGGAGGGCGTTTGGGCACAAGAGTGATCGGAGCGCGGATTAGCCCCAGAGTCCTATCAGGTGTGTAACTCTCTCTACTCTAGTTGTAGAGCGGCAAATGCCGAAATGCCGGTCACACGGCATTAGTAGCCACACGAGCGTGCGAGCGCACGTGTGGGGCTTCGACGCGATAGTTGAGGCCATCAGTAGTATTCTCGTGGTTGGGGCTGCTTTGGCCTCGATGGGCCGAAGTGGGCCCAATGGGCCTGTGGGCCCATATGAGTAAATTGTATGATTGTTTAGTATATGTTGAACTAGACTAGGTGGAACTTTTATACGTGGCTAGATTTGTGCTAGGTGGGCCACACGAGCGTGTGGGCCCGGATGGGCCGAAATCGGGTTTTAGGCCCAATCGTCCGGTACGACCGGAAATGGTAGCTGAGTCGCTAGTGGTGACATTAGGCCTTCGGAAAGGCCATTGCAGGTGTGAATTTACGAAAATACCCTTAGTAAGTAAAATTACGATTATACCCTTAGAGGTTGATTAGCATGATTATGTTGTTTATGTTTTAAGGGAAGGCCGATTGTCAGAGGAACCATTGGTTGGTTCGGGATTTGGTAAGAAACCAAATCAATCGTGAGGTAAAGGTTAATCGATAACCCCTTTGGTTTAAGATGGTTATAGCCGAATGGTATGAGTGCTAATGCTTGGTTGGTCGATTGTTTTAGGAGCAAGAGGATCGGGGGTCTTAGATCGATTCTTTGGTTAAGGCTTGCAGGTGTGTACTTTCACACTCTCCTAGTAATATATGTGTTTGTGATATTGTGTACATATACACACTTCTTTGTTGTTATAAATATATATGCATATGAGCTGTGTGCTATGTGCATCCATGGTAAGGTGGATGAGATACCATTAAGGTATGTGGCAAAGGGTCAGGTAAGTCCCTGTTATGAATTTCATTATGATGCTTTTGGTAAGCATGATGTGTCTGGCATGTAATATATTGATTGGTTGATGATAAAACCTATGTACGTTACTAAACATTCATAATGGTATATAGTGTGCTAAAATGCATGTCATTTATTGTGTGGGTTGTACGAGTGGAGGGGGCAGTGATATTTTGTGCTGACGAGCACCAGTGTTTTGGTAACACAACTTTGTGACTTTGGGTCACCAGAGGTTTGGCACCTCCAGAGGTTTGGCACCTCAGCGTCTCGTCCCCGTGGTTTCGCACCACAGTGGGTTGGCCCCACAAGGCGGTATTGAGGGATTGACGCCAGTGATTTGGTATCACACGATGGGTTGGCCCCATCACTCGATTATTGTGACTACGGGCACCAGTGGTTTGGTACCACATTTGTGTCTTTGGGACACCAGAGGTTTGGCACCTCATTGCGACTCGTCCTTGTGGTTTGACACCACCGTGGGTTGGCCCCACTTGAGAGATACGGGATTGTCGCTAGTGATTTGGTATCACACGATGGGTTGGCCCCATCATCTGATTTGTGACTTTGGTCACCAGTGATTTGGTATCACAATCGTGTCTTTGGGACACCAGTGGTTTGGCACCACATTGACGGATATCGTGTCTTTGGGACACCAGTGTTTTGGTAACACATTTTGTGTCTTTGGGACACTAGTGGTTTGGCACCACCAGTGGTTTGGTACCTGTAACATCCCCAAACCCGGCCCATTCACTACGACCGAATCTGGTTATGTTAGTGCGGAAAAGTCGGTGGAAAATCTATTTAACTTAGAAAAATTTAAAACTTGCTAACTTTTGAAAAATCCATGTTTATTTAAACTTATGATTAAAACTTTGTTATTAAAATATACTCATACTAAAAGATTAATATATACAAGCCAAATTGAATAGGTAGGTTGGAAAAATATAATCATCTTCACATAGTGTTTCAAATTCTTCAAACCATAATAAATACTAATAAAATAATTACAAAAAAACAAATAAGAGTCAAAAGGCCTTTATTACATATTCTATTTAAAACCAAATACTTAAAGTAAGCCTAAAACGTTTAATCCCTTCTTCTGCATGGGCCACCATGTGTCCTCTCCGATCCCGGTCCAAACTACGTGTCACCTGAAATGTTAGAAAAAATAATAGGGTGAGTCTTAATGACTCAGTGCATAATCACAACACAGATTTCTCGCGTATGGGCTTGGCCCCATACCAAACAATTCACATAGCAAGTCATGCCCATGTGCATCTCAGCCCAACCTATTGTCCAACCGAACACCAACCTTAGCAGACTCCCTGCCTAAGGCCGTGGCTAACCCACCGATCACATCGTGATCCAAAACATCTTACCTTGGCAAGCTCGCTGCTCAAGGCCGTGGCTGAGCCACTGATCAACCCAAGTGATCACAATATCGCAATCTGCCTACGGTGATGCACATAGCAATCAACCGCCGAGACGGGCACCTAGCCAACATCTCCCTTGAGGTAGCACAAAGCTAACCATCAAGCGCTAATGTAGCCGGAGCTATCATTAGACCACGTACACCTTGTGTACACTTCCTCCTTCATCGAATCAAACCCAACCTCATGCAATTATGCAGATGTTACATGTTAAATCATCATATCACACAAGTATATAAATATATATACATACATAAATACATCATAAATAATCTTACCATCACCAGTTCTCATCACTTAAGCCATTATACATAGTTTTAAACGTTAGCAATCAAACCGAGGAATTGTGCGATGATTACGCACCTTAATAGCACAAACGATCCAATCCCGAAGTGCTGCTTGACTAACTCTCTCCGAAACACCACCTCCTTCTTACCGAGTTCGGTTGCGGAAGCTTGACTGAATACTACAAATCCCCAAAGTGCCTTCCTAACTGATTGCACACCAAGGCCCGAAGAGATCTACTTCCAATATTTGGTAACGTTAAGTTTAAATAAAAGAAAGTGATTTTGGCACAGAGGTAAGGTGTAGGTTCGGCTTTGCAAAACTAGAAGACAAAGAAGTGGGTGCTAGGGTGCTTCAAAAGGTGTTGCGGCAATCAGAGAAATGAGGAGAGTTTATGGTCTAGCAACGAGTGAAATGGATAAGAAAAATGGAAGGAGAAAAGGACTTGAAGTTTCGGCTCAGATGAATAAGTGAGAGAGAGAGGCGTTTTGGTGTGGTTGAGGTATGAGGAGGAAATGAAAATGGAGGCTAAAAGGAAAGGCTAAAAAGTGGCAAGGGAGAGAAAGCCAAAAAGATGAATGGAATGAACACCTCCCCCCCTATTTATACTAGAAGGCCAAGCTCCAACCCCCCAAAAATAATCCTCAAAACTCTCCTAAAATACCTCCCTTCCACCCATTCAAAAACTTTGAAAAAGTCAAACCTATCTAGCCAAATTCAAAAAAAAGATGACCAAGTCTTCTCCACCTTTTAAGCCTTTCAAAACCGTCCATCCACCCCACCAAGATGACGCAAAAACAATGCCCATCTGCTGCTCTTGCGAATCGAACCTGAGACCCTTCCCCCTGCAAATGGCGTCACACCCACAAGGCCTTAGTGGCGCCTATCCTGCCACTCCACCAGCTCCTTTCTTGTGACATAAACTCCCAAATAATTCTCTTAAGACACCCCTCGCCAAGCTCCCCTTTTAACCCCTAAAACTAAAAATTTTCCAAAGCGTTCCCCCACTACCTAGGGTTCTCCGGACCCTTAAAACTTACCCAACCACACCCTAAAGTGTGCCAACACCCGAGCTAAGCACAAAAAAAAAACCAACCCCTAAAACCAGGGTGTTACAATTCTACCCTCCTTAAAATAATTTCGTCCTCGAAATTACTTAGCTAACGAACATCTGCACAACCTATCTTACCACCTTCGCTTATGCTGCGCAACTCTGATCTTAAAGAGCTAACATACTTCTAGGCACAGGTTCTAAGTTCATACTCAAAGTTCCAACTACTTTACGAGCAACAGATCAAACAATCACCAAAGCGAACAAAACAACAAAGAGTATTCCAGACTTAAGGAACTTACCAGTTGGCACGCCAGGCACATCATTATCCTCTCTCCGGCGAACCGCATAAACCAGACCTGGCTGCCTTGCCTCAGTGCCACCATTACCGCAGTCTACTGCTCCCCGACCTCGGCCGGAACCATTTCCTCCATGGTTCGAACCACGACCTCTCGTCGCTTGCTGACCACCTCTGCCTGGTTGCACATAACCTTGACCTTCTGTCCGAGTCCTATTCGGATTCTGGGGACAATCCTTAATCAGATGAGTCTTGGACTTACATCTGAAGCACTCCCGAACTCGATTCCAGCACCCGCCAATATGATACCTTCCGCACTGCGCACACGGATGATCTGGATTTCCGGCGACCGGCTTAGCAATATGAACAGGAGTCTCAACCCTCGGTCTTTTCTGGACCCTCTCAACCCCTTCTGGCGATCCCACACTTCTCTTATCCCGGTTCTTTTCCCTATTGAGCCTCTCAGCCTTCTTGACCTCCTCAGCTATTCGAGCTTTCTCCACTAAAACGGCGAAGTCTCTTTCCTGATACGGGGCAATCAAAACTCGCAGCTCATCCCGTAGCCCATCTTCAAATCTGACGCATCTCTCATAATCAGTTGCCACGATGCCCCGAGCATACCGGCTCAAGCGCAGGAACTCAGCTTCGTACTCCGCTATCGACTTGCTACCTTGCACCAAGTTAAGGAACGCCTTCCTCTGAGCATCAACATAGCTTGCTCTGACATACTTCCCTTCAAACTTGATCTTAAAGTAACCCCAATCCACTCGATCCGTAGGGGTACTTTCCTTAACCGTGAGCCACCACTGGTAGGCCTCATCCCGTAGCAACGAAACAACTCCCTTAAGCTTTTCCTCAGCAGTTAAGTCTAAGTCGTCCATAATTCTTTCAACAGCCTCAAGCCAGTACTCTGCCACATTTGGAGCTACCCCAGACACTCCTCTGAAAACCTCAGCTCCATTCGCCCTAAGCCTTTCGGGCACTGACTTCCGATTCTTATTGCCCACATTGGCTCCTGCCACTCGTTCGAGCACTCGCAGCACAGCTTGTGACACTGCGTCGTCTCCTCCAGTCTGATCCTGCTGTTCAACCTCAACAGCTGGTGGCGGAGCATCGCTTTCTGACCCATGGCGTGACCCAACCGGTTCCGATACTGACATCCTGCCTCTGCCACGTCCACGAGTATTGCGACCACGCCCCCTAGAGCTCATATCTAGCGCCTCGACTTAGTCTGTTTAGAAAGTTTTATGCATTAGAAATTCTTGTTTCACTGTTTTATCCACGAGCAATTTTATGGAAAGGAGTTTCCGAGAGTAGTTCTTTCGAGCAATCAAAGTTTCATTCCCTACCCAGGGGTATTTTCGTCATTTTCCTATAGGGGTATATCAGTAATAACTCTGGGTCAATTTTGAAAATAGTTTTTCCAACTTAAAGATATTTCAAAATTTACAAATCACAGGGGTCATCTTGAAAATTTTGCTTTTCAAACAAAGTGTGTTGCAAAAATTTCAGAAAGCAGGGTTATCTTTGTAATTTTGGAAATCATGGGCATTTTCGTAAATTCTCCAAATTGGAACATCACAATATTTCACAAAATAGGATTCTATGATATTTGGTAAAATAGGAATATTTCAGTAAAAGATCGGAAGAAATCTGAAGATTTAGAAATTAAGGGCATTTTGGTAATTTTATCAACCAGGGGTATTTTCGTAAATTTTCACAAACCAGGGTATCTGAATATTTCGAAACCGCAAAATTTTGGTATTTTGTAAAGTAAAAATCATTTTATCAAAAGTTGAGGGTAGTATGGTAATTTTGCAATACAGGGGTATTTTTGTAATTTTGCCACTAGGGGCATTTTGGTAATTTTATAAATAAAAAAAACCGTCCTTCAAAATCAGATTTAGGGTTTATAGACCAAAAGGGTAAAGTTGATAATTTTAAAACAGGGAATTTAAAACAATCAGGCCAAATCCCTTTCGGGTTTTAATAACTGGTTTAGCCTATGAACAAGTCCTCTTGGTTAAGGTGAACCGTAGCTACGCACCAGGTAGGATTCAAGTAAAGAGGAGGTGAGTCGCTAGGACTGCTTAAATACCAAGCTCTTACTGAATGCCACTCCTAGACATGCGTACAGTGGTTACCACACCTTAACTCGGCGACTTACTTCACAGGTTTGTTTATTAGGCACTTTAAATCTTATGCACGTGTTTGAGTAGTCTAGTCCTAGGGTCCAACAGATCCTATTATTCTATTCTATGAGCCCAAACTAAGCCCAAATCAATTCATACAAACAGATCACTTCAAGAGAGTCCGAAGTACTTACCTGGTGGACTTCGGGTCGGAGGTACAGGTGCCATGCCAGAATAACCTGAAAACTTTTTATAAAAGCCCACATTTTGAAAAGCCCATTTTGGAAACGTTTTTGGGCCCAAAACCCTCAAAGCCGAGTTTTGAACCGAGCTCTGATACCAAACTGTAACATCCCCAAACCCGGCCCATTCACTACGACCGAATCTGGTTATGTTAGTGCGGAAAAGTCGGTGGAAAATCTATTTAACTTAGAAAAATTTAAAACTTGCTAACTTTTGAAAAATCCATGTTTATTTAAACTTATGATTAAAACTTTGTTATTAAAATATACTCATACTAAAAGATTAATATATACAAGCCAAATTGAATAGGTAGGTTGGAAAAATATAATCATCTTCACATAGTGTTTCAAATTCTTCAAACCATAATAAATACTAATAAAATAATTACAAAAAAACAAATAAGAGTCAAAAGGCCTTTATTACA
This sequence comes from Gossypium australe, assembly GCA_005393395.2. Taxonomy (NCBI): domain Eukaryota; kingdom Viridiplantae; phylum Streptophyta; class Magnoliopsida; order Malvales; family Malvaceae; genus Gossypium; species Gossypium australe. The sequence continues at coordinate 70,170,359 of CM016617.1, forward strand.
TATTCTATTTAAAACCAAATACTTAAAGTAAGCCTAAAACGTTTAATCCCTTCTTCTGCATGGGCCACCATGTGTCCTCTCCGATCCCGGTCCAAACTACGTGTCACCTGAAATGTTAGAAAAAATAATAGGGTGAGTCTTAATGACTCAGTGCATAATCACAACACAGATTTCTCGCGTATGGGCTTGGCCCCATACCAAACAATTCACATAGCAAGTCATGCCCATGTGCATCTCAGCCCAACCCATTGTCCAACCGAACACCAACCTTAGCAGACTCCCTGCCTAAGGCCGTGGCTAACCCACCGATCACATCGTGATCCAAAACGTCTTACCTTGGCAAGCTCGCTGCTCAAGGCCGTGGCTGAGCCACCGATCAACCCAAGTGATCACAATATCGCAATCTGCCTACGGTGATGCACATAGCAATCAACCGCCGAGACGGGCACCTAGCCAACATCTCCCTTGAGGTAGCACAAAGCTAACCATCAAGCGCTAATGTAGCCGGAGCTATCATTAGACCACGTACACCTTGTGTACATTTCCTCCTTCATCGAATCAAACCCAACCTCATGCAATTATGCAGATGTTACATGTTAAATCATCATATCACACAAGTATATAAATATATATACATACATAAATACATCATAAATAATCTTACCATCACCAGTTCTCATCACTTAAGCCATTATACATAGTTTTAAACGTTAGCAATCAAACCGAGGAATTGTGCGATGATTACGCACCTTAATAGCACAAACGATCCAATCCTGAAGTGCTGCTTGACTAACTCTCTCCGAAACACCACCTCCTTCTTACCGAGTTCGGTTGCGGAAGCTTGACTGAATACTACAAATCCCCAAAGTGCCTTCACTAACTGATTGCACACCAAGGCCCGAAGAGATCTACTTCCAATATTTGGTAACGTTAAGTTTAAATAAAAGAAAGTGATTTTGGCACAGAGGTAAGGTGTAGGTTCGGCTTTGCAAAACTAGAAGACAAAGAAGTGGGTGCTAGGGTGCTTCAAAAGGTGTTGCGGCAATCAGAGAAATGAGGAGAGTTTATGGTCTAGCAACGAGTGAAATGGATAAGAAAAATAGAAGGAGAAAGGGACTTGAAGTTTCGGCTCAGATGAATAAGTGAGAGAGAGAGGCGTTTTGGTTTGGTTGAGGTATGAGGAGGAAATGAAAATGGAGGCTAAAAGGAAAGGCTAAAAAGTGGCAAGGGAGAGAAAGCCAAAAAGATGAATGGAATGAACACCTCCCCCCTATTTATACTAGAAGGCCAAGCTCCAACCCCCCAAAAATAATCCTCAAAACTCTCCTAAAATACCTCACTTCCACCCATTCAAAAACTTTGAAAAAGTCAAACCTATCTAGCCAAATTCAAAAAAAAGATGACCAAGTCTTCTCCACCTTTTAAGCCTTTCAAAACCGTCCATCCACCCCACCAAGATGACGCAAAAACAATGCCCATCTGCTGCTCTTGCGAATCGAACCTGAGCCCCTTCCCCCTGCAAATGGCGTCACACCCACAAGGCCTTAGTGGCGCCTATCCTGCCACTCCACCAGCTCCTTTCTTGTGACATAAACTCCCAAATAATTCTCTTAAGACACCCCTCGCCAAGCTCCCCTTTTAACCCCTAAAACTAAAAATTCTCCAAAGCGTTCCCCCACTACCTAGGGTTCTCCGGACCCCTAAAACTTACCCAACCACACCCTAAAGTGTGCCAACACCCGAGCTAAGCACCAAAAAAAAACCAACCCCTAAAACCAGGGTGTTACAGTACCACACGGGGTAGAAAAGGTGTATGGATGGCTAGGTTGGGTGCATGTGAATTGGATGCATGATGATCATGTTTATGTTTGTATATGATATTCTGCTAATCCGGGAAAAAGGGTGGCACACTGAGTCTTGGTGACTCACCTTTTTCCTTTAACTGTTTCAGGTAGTGCATAAAGCTGGACCGGGATCGGAGAGGACAAGGTGGCCCATGCCGAAGATGATGTTTAATTATGTTATGCTTGATTTTGATGCACTTATTTTATTTTAAGTATTGGGTTGTAATAAAGGCCATTTTATTATTTTGGTATTATTTTTAACTATGGTTTAATTTAATTTAAATTGCTATGTGAAAATGGTATATGGTTTTATCCATTGATTCAACTAAATTTTTAATCCCCTGAGTTTTCAAAATAAAACATGAGTTTTCAAACAATCATGCCCAAGATTTCTACAAGAATAAAATTTACTAGAAGATTTTCAACCGACTTTCCCAGTGACATAACCAGATTCGGTCGGAATGAATGGGCCGGGTTTGGGGATGTTACATGGAGTGTAGTGGATGGAATATTAGGCTGGGTTGCATTTTCTGTTTGCATTACCATGATTTTGGGGCCGTGACTGAAACCATGATTGTGACTGGAATGGGGATTACACACTGAGTTCTTGTAACTCACCCCCTTTTCCCATAACATTGCAGGTAATCCCTAGTGATAGCGGATTTGGGAGCTGCGGAAGACTCGGTGGTGGCCATACATCGGAGTCGTTCCTCATGAAACTCAGTAAATTTGGTTTTTTATATTAATTCTAAGATTATTTGATTTGGGTTTTTGTTTTGTAATAAGGCCGTTGGACTAAATTTTCTTTTAAACTTTCATCTCCGTTATTGCTTATTATTATATGTTTTAAATGGGGTTTTTTTTCTAAAATATTAATAACTGTTTGCCAAAATATCACGTTTCGGCAAATGTTCCAAAATCGGTATTCATAACCAAAGTAGTTTACAAAATAATAACACTAACGTTTTTTTTAAAACCTTAAAGAGTACATCCAAATTTCACAAACAACAAAGCCCGAAGTTTTCAAAAGGAATGCGAACTTTTAACGAAAGTATAGTTTTTAAAGCAACCCTTCTATGTGACCTGCCAGATTCGGTCATAACGTCTAGGCCGGGTTTGGGGTGTTACATGTGTTGTGACGTTCAAAACTTAACTGATCTTATCACTTCCATCCTTTCTATTTCTTAAGTGTGGCGGTTACCCTTATACTATTGGTTCCTATTTCATATAAAAATAGTGGGTCACAATTTTTCTTCATTTATCCAAACTTATCGAAACATTAATCATGTTTATAGAAACCGTGTCTCGTTGGTATATAGCGTAGGTTCGTTTCTAAGATTGTTTTTTGAGTTTGAAAGTTATATCATTTACCATTTTGTTCGCTATCTTTCTTTTATTCCTTTCCTTTATCATATTTCGAGTTTGATCCTGTTTAGAAATGATCGGGCAACTTAAATCGTGACTCGTAATATTAATGGTTCATTTATCATTTTATTATTATTAAATTATTTAGTCTATTTAAAGTACATATGGTGAACTTTCTTCACAATTCTCTTTCTTCTCATGTCTCCACCTTGAAAGGACAAAGGAAAACCTGGTTTTCTTTCAATCTAGTCATTGATCTCCGTTAAAAGGTCTTTTAAACTAAAATTCACTCAATCTTCGTAGAAAATTTTAGTTACATCATGTTACCTACAACCTAGTAAACTTAGTTTCATGTAAAGACAACTAGTGTATATAGGAGGAAAGATAAATTTAAGTTCAAGTGAAACCCTAAGGGTTTAAGGTAAGATTTTCATGAATTGGTGAAATGATTTATTTCAAGTGAAAGTGCATGGAAATTTTATTTGATTATTTTTTATATTGAATCTTATATATTTTTTATATGAAAATGAAGAAAATGTGAAAAGGGGTGAATATTGTAACACCCATAGCCCGTATCCATCGCCGAACTAGGGTTACGAGATATTACCGGTCAAATGATAACATTTATACTAACATAGCTCACACATCAACACATTATATTAAACAATAGCACAAAGTCCCTTTAGTAGGTCTACGAGACCTTAAACATGCTTTAAAAAAGATTCGGGACTAAACCAATCTCATACAAAAGCTTTACAAAACTTAGAAAACTTTCTTCTAAAATAGGGCACACGCCCGTGTGGCTAGACCGTATGCCTCACATGGCCATGTCTCAGACCATGTCTTAACCTGTGCGCAACTCTGGCTATAGTCATACGGCCTGTCACATGCCCGTGTGCAACACTGAATTGTGTCACACGGCCTATCACACGTCTGTATGTCTGGCCCTTGTGTAAGTTTGACCTGCATCAAATAAAGACAGTGATAGACACAGGCGAGACACATGCCCGTGTGGACAATTATAGGCCATTTACAAGGCCAAATTGCCACCCAATTTGGGTCATCCCTACATGCTCAATTCCAACATCAATAACATACAATTCATTCACCATTCTCAACCACTAATCAAGTACAAAACATACCATTTCTAACTTACCAAAACATACCATATTGGCCATTCACACAAGACCATATATACACATTACTTACACCATTTTCACATAGAAAAACATGCACCACAATCATTCCACAACCTTACTAGCCTATACATGCCATATACCATATATTTAATTTCCAAAATGGTACCAAAATAGACGTCCGATAGTGTGATTGAGTCGCTAACGATCCCTTGATCCGAGCTAACTTTAATGACACTGTAAAACAGAGCAAGACTTCACACAGTAAGCTTTAAAGTTTAGTAAGTTCGTGATATAACATAATTAACTTAACAAATCAAATTCAATATACAAAATTACTAACACTTAGTTCAATTCACATCACTGCTCAATCTCATCCATAACTACTACTCACTTTCATACCATATCTATATGTCCATGCACAAGCATTTACAATGCTACTCAATCTAACTCTTTCCATCATTCATTCACATAGTCTTCCATCTATCTCATACACAATATCATCAACCACATAGGTTTTGTACATACTTGTCCATCACGTATTTATCTATCATATTTACCACTCAATGCACGATGCCATAATTCGTTCAACCCTCTTAAAATGTTCGATGTATTCACACACTCAGTGCCATTTAATTAGCCGAAGCTACAATAGTATCGCACACTTAGTGCCATTACATTAAACCGAAGATATCTCAATATCGCACACACAGTGCCAACTAATATAGCCGATACATTTCTTTATCTTGCACACTTAGTGCCATTCATCGCAGTAACTATTCTATTTACGCACACTTAGTGCCACATATCTTCGAATTCACTTTTCGCATTAGTAAATCAACAATCACATTTCCATTCATTTCATAATAGGTGAACATTGTTCAAATAATTCGTATTATACACAAACTTACCTCGGACGTAGAAATAACGACACTAGTCGATCAATCGAGCACTTTGTTCTTGCCTCGATCTCAGTCTGAATCTCTCTTTTCTTGATCTATATAATATCAAATTCAACTTATTGATTCACATTTTCATCCAAAACTATTCACGAACACATAGTTAGTGTAACACCCTAAACCCGGTCAATACGCCATGACCGAATTTGGCATGCCACAGAGGAAAACATTTTGAAGAAAATCGAGTTAACAATTAAATTTTAGTGAAAAACTCTTTGTTGTTCCATGTTTGTAGAAATCAGGTGTATAATAAGTTAAAAACTGATTATTTGCTTTGAAATTTCGTAAATAAATCTTTAAAACATAGTTGCAGATCCATAGATTAGAAAACCTTTTATAATTTTAAAAGAACCCAAAGCGATTAGTTTGAAAACCGTTTCTAATTGAAATTTGGAAACTTGAGTTTTGGAAAATAGTATGAGTTATCTAAAACACTTAAGTTGTTAAATATTATCAAATGATTTATATTACCCGATGGTAACGTTTTGAAAACCATTGCATTTTGTAGTTTAGAAAACTTTGTACTCAATTTATTATATCAACCATGTAATTTATAATCCATATTAAAAAAAAAACAAGTCTAAAGCATATAAATAATCCACAAACATAATTAAAGAGGCCTTATTACAATTCCAAATAAAGATGAAAAACCAAATTTAAATAAAATATAGTACCCAAACCAAAGTCCGTGTAAATCGAATTTTTATTGCATGGCCTCCTTGAGATCATCCGGCTCCTCATCCGCGATATACGAATCACCTGAAAAGATAAGGGAGAAGGTGAGTCACCAAGACTCAGTGCATAAATCCTTCCCCCGGTTGATACAACATACTTACACAATTTATAACCAAGCAATATATATATAATGCACCCAAACCTAGCCATCCATAACTCCTTTTCTACCCCGTGTGGTACCAAACCACTGGTGGTGCCAAACCACTGGTGACCCAGAGTCACGATATCCAATAATGTGGTGCCAAACCACTGGTGACCCAAAGTCACGAATAATCCATTTGTGGGGCCAACCCACGTGTGATACCAAATCACTGGTGACGATCCCATAATATCAAATGTGGGGCCAACCCACTGTGGTACTAAGCCACTAGGACGAGTCGCTATGAGGTGCCAAACCTCTGGTGTCCCAAGGACACGAAATAAACTGTGGTACCAAACCACTGGAGGTGCCGAACCTCTGGTGTCCCAAAGACACGGATATCAAATCCTTCCCCCTCCACTCATATTACCCAAACCAATGTCTTACGAGTATAAATCATGCCATCATACTTTGATATGAACATATAACATTTATATATCGTAGATCATGATATCAATCAACATATAACAACATCATATCGAAACGGACTTACCCGAATCCTTGCTTATACCCATCAAGGTATCATATCAAGATCTCACAGTTTTCGGCTTTAATAACATGATTAGTTTATTAATATATATATACCGAATTATAAAGTGTGTAAGGTACACACCTGTCACTAACGAAATCACTAAATCCCGAAGACCCGATCTACCGCACTAGATCTCCTTGCCCTACATTCGGCCAACACTTAGATCAATACCATAGACCATTCGGCCAACAACAAACCTTAGTCTCAAAAGCTTTCGGCTTTACATCCTCTTAAAGAATAATGAACCAACATCAATCCTTACCACTTGACTTACCAACTTCGATTGCTAGAGAAATAGGGTTAAATCGATTGCTTCCAAAGTCCCAAAGAGCCTAAAAAAAATAAGTTCCTATGGTTAAAACCTCACTAACAAATGCCCAAAAATTTGGCTTTTGCCCTCATGAGAAACGATAGAGAGAAAAGAAAAGGAAATTCGGCCAAGACACTTACCTATCTTCCAAAACCGATTATAGATGAACCCAAAGAAAATCTACCCTTGTTGATATTCGGCCAAGACAAAGCAAAAAGAAATAAAGAAGATTCAGCTATGGTGGATAGAAGACAATCAAATGCATTTGGCTAGAGTGGAGAAAGAGAAAGGAAAAGAGAAAAGAAAGAAATTGCAATGGGAGAGGGAGAACTCGGCAAATAGAAGGAAAAAGAAGATGATATGGTCTATGAACAATTATGAAAAGAAAGAAAAGAGAGATGGGAGAAAGAGATTTGGCCAAACACCTTGTTTGCCGAAAAAGAGAAGAGCACAAAGTGCTAAGTGTGGTTTCGGTTTCAAAAGAGAAATGAGAGAAAGCAATTAGAATTTGGTTCAAGGATGAAAGCCAAAACAAAAACAAAATTGCACCTAATGTCCAAGACACATTCGGCTAAGGAGGAAGATTTTGGTGAGGAAAAGAAAAAATGCAAAAGATGCACAAAATGCTAAGAATTGACCAACTAATCCCCCCCAAATTCCTATCAACATTCAGCCAACCCCCCTAGCCACCCATGCCGTCCACATTCATGGACTAATGGCCATAGAAGAGTTTCCAAAACAACTCTCCAAAATTCAAGCCTTTTGTCCCCCTATCTTTCCTTAATCCATAAGATTCTTATCCCAAAATACAAGCTTTCCTAATCTATTATTCAACTTGCCATAAAATTTAAAGTCCAACTTACCATATGTATAGCTTGACCGACACTTAATGTAAAGGTGCATAAAAATAAAGTCTTCAAAATGCACTCCATGCTATTCGAACCACTTCCCTCAAGCAACCCTTCATGCGCCATAACCATCATGCCACTAACTCCTCATGTGCTAGAATTTAACACTTAAATTATCTTAAGTGTCAGGTTCACCTAATCCACTTCACTAAATTTTCAAACTAAAAAAAAATTATTCTAACTTCGTAAATAAATCCAAACCTTCACAAGACTATGCTAAGCACACAAACAATCCTACCCGAGCTAACACAAGTAACCAGATGATACTCAAAATTTTAGGATGTTACAATTCTACCCCCTTAAAGAAAATTTCGTCGTCGAAATTACCTGATCAAAAGAGTTGAGGGAACTGCTGTCTCATCACATCCTCCGGTTCCTACGTAGCTTCTTCTACGCCATGATTCCGCCATACTACCTTCACTAATGGAACTGACTTCCTGCGCAACACTTTCACATCTCGATCTAGAATCTGCACTGGTTCTTCTTCTATCGTCAAATCTGGACTCACCTCTATTTCCTCTACTGCCACGACATGCGATAGATCAGAACGATAGCGTCTAAGCATGGAGACATGGAACACATCATGTATCTGACTCAGTTCTACTGGCAACTCGAGCTGATAAGCTACTGGTCCCACTCGTCTCAACACCTTATACGGCCCAATAATCCTTGGACTTAACTTGCCTTTTCTCCCAAATCTTAACACTTTCTTCCATGGCGAACCTTCAGAAAGACCTTGTCACCCACGGCAAACTCTATATCCCTCCGCTTGAGATCGGCATACGATTTCTGCCTGTCCGAAGCTTCCTTCAAATGAGCCTGAATCAACTTAACCTTATCCTCAGTCTCTGCAACCAACTCTGGTCCTAACATCTGACGCTCACCCAACTCTGTCCAGCATGTAGGTGTGCGACACCTCCTACCATACAAAGCCTGCCGTACTGAAATCCAACCGCGTACCCAAAGCCTGATGTAACGCTCTCCAAAACCACGATGTAAATTTGGGATCTCTGTCCGAGATGATCGACACTGGTACACCGTGCAACCTCACTATCTCCGCCACATACAACTTAGCTAACTTCTGAAGCGAGTAATTTACCCTTACCAGAATGAAATGAGCTGACTTAGTCAGACGATCCACAATCACCCAAACTGAATCTTTCTCACTAGGTGAAAGGGGTAATCCACTGACAAAGTCCATAGTGATCCTTTCCCACTTCCACTGTGGAATCCTCACCGACTGAAGTAACCCAGACGGCAACTGATGTTCAGCCTTGACCTGCTGACAAGTCAGACATTTACCCACAAACTCAGTTATCTCCCGCTTCAGACCTGGCCACCAAAACTGCTCTCTTAAATCCTGATACATCTTGATACCTCCAGGATGCATAGCGTATGGGATGCTATGTGCGTCCCGAAGAATTCTCTGCCTCAACTCGACATTCTTTGGCATACAAGCTCTCCCTTGAAAACACAATACTCCATCATTGGACAAACTATAATCCTCTAAACCATCATTCTGAACCTGCAATCTCCGATCGTTCAAACCCTCATCCTCTAACTATTTCTCCTTGATCTGCTCTAACCAAGCCGGCTTGACTTGCAGTTCTGCCAACAGACTCCCATCGTCATACAGGCTTAGATGGGCAAACATCGCTCTTAAATCTGATACAACCTTACGGCTCAACGCGTCTGCCACCACATTAGCCTTGCCCGGATGATACTCAATCGAACAGTCGTAATCCTTCAACAACTCAATCCATCTGCTCTGCCTCAAGTTCAAATCCTTCTGAGTCAAAAGATACTTAAGACTCTTGTTGTAACATCCTGGAAAGAGCCTATGCATTTTCAGTCTAACTGTACGAAATGACAAGTCTTAAGCACTATAAATAAATTTTTGATATTTTTGGAAACTCAGAAATGTATGAAAATGAATTGGAAATGAACATTTTTGGAAACCTGGAAATGCATGGACATGAACATTTTTGGAAACCTAGAAATGCATAGACATGAACATTTTTGGAAACTAGGAAATGTAAGGAAATGATTTAAAAATGGAAAGTGAACATTTCTGGAAACTTGGAAATGTAAGAAAATGGCAAGTTTACAGAGCCGATCGAAAATTTTAGGAAACTTGGAAATGACCTAGAAATGTCAAATTTTAAAGTTTAAAATAGGAAATTAGGGCAAGGAGGCCTTAAAAGAAAAAGTTGGAGAAATTTGACACACAAACAGGCTTGGAAAAGTGGCCTGAAGATGCCACTTAGGGCCTCTAGAAATGGCGCCACATGCAAGGGTGTTGGGCTTGAGTTCGAGTCACTTGGGAAGCAAATAAATAAGGTTTTATTTTGGCTTCCAGAAGGCTGAGGTGGACGGCACATGCTTCTAGAAAAGGAGGTGTTTTATTTTCATAAATATGTGATTAATAAGGTGATAACAAAGGATTTTTATTTGGATTATTTCGAAAAGATAATAAAGGATTTTTATTTAGATTATTTCGAAGAGATAATAAAGGATTTTTAATTGGATTATTTTCAAGGGATAATAAAGGATTTAAATTGGATTAAACTCTTTTATTTATGATAATTAAAAGATAAGGTTATCAGATAGAGGAGTGGTGGCCAAGAAAGGGACTCCTTAGCTGATAACTTTGCCTATAAAAGGGAAGGAAGGAGGGCTACTCATCAGTTTGGTTCTTTCTCTGCTCTGCCGAAAATTCCCTAGCTCTCTCCCTCTCTGCGAATTTTCTTCTTCTCTTTTCTTCTTCTTTTCTCTTCTACTGTCAAGCCGAAACCATTTTGATTCCTGTTTAAGTCTCCATAGCCGAATCTCTGTGGCTTCAAGGGTGCCGTCAATTGTGGTGATAAAGTAAGAATAATGGATTTTTGTTGTTTATTCTCTGTCAACCAAGATTTGGGAACTGATTCTTTTGGTTGTCTTTTGGCCGAATAATAAAGGAGGAATTCCGGGATTTCAGACTAAGGATTTAAGGGATTTCAACATCTCCATAGCCAAGGGTTACTTTTCGGGATTTGAAATCACAAGGTATGTGTTTAAGATATTCGGTCAAGGCTATTTTAAATATTTAGATCTATTATCAGAAGCCGAAAACTAACCTATGGAGTAATATAGTGTTTAGCCAAATTCACAAGGGAGGAATACAAAGATCCGACACTTGATTTTTTTTAAAATCAATTCAGTTACAAGGTAAGTAATACAAATCCTAGTTGTATTTGGAAAAATGGCCGAATGGTCTTTTAAATAGTAAGTGATTAACTTATGTAGGATTTGAGATCTAAATCTGTAATCGGTTCTCTTCGGGATTTTCGAGGACTTCATTAAGCGAATCAGGTGTGTACTCCACACTACTTTGTAATATGAATTATGGTTGCGTGTATTAAAATATATGTTAATGAAAATATGAGCATGGCTAAGGTACCATGTTAAGGTACTAAGTACTCAGGTACGTTTCCTACTTCTACTAGGAATATGAAATATGTTATTCATAACATGAGAATATGATAAGAATGTGAACTAAATGTTTATGGGGCATATGGTTGTATATTGAAAGGGGAAGTGAAAAGTGGTCATTCAAGACCACAGTAATCTGAAAAGTGGTGACTTACGACCACAGTAATCTGAAAAGTGGTGATCTAAGACCACAGTAATCTGAAAAGTGGTTTCCTAAAACCACAGATACGGAGCCTTAAGCCCCCAAATTGGTGTGTAGCGGAAGAAGGGTCGACTTAGTAGTCCCCACGGTGTGTTTGGCAGGTACGGGGGTGTGTAGCGGATGGACAATTAGGTTTGGGTTTGGGAATGCATCATAACTTGGATTTTATGTTTTGAATGTGTAACTATTGTATGCCTGATTCTATTATGAGTTAGTGTCGTGTACACATTGAGTCTGTTTGACTCACCCCTTTGGGGAATATTTTTTTCAGGTGATGAGCAATAATGGACCGGGTCGGCAGGAGCTAAAGGTGGCCATGCATCGCAAGGAAAAATTTGATTATTTGGGACCTTTATTTTTATTAAGTATTTTAAATTTTTAGTTTGGGAATTATTTAATGTAATAAGGCCATAAGGCCCAAGTCGGTTTTCTTTATTTCTGTTTACTTTTAATTATTATGTTACAATTTATTTTTGATTAAAATTATAGAAAATTTATTTCTTTTAAAATAAAACCTAAATTGTTTTGTCACCTTAATTAAATTGGATTTCCAAATAAAATAAATGGGTTTCCAATCTAAGCCCAACCCAAAACGATATTTTTTTTCAAAAATTACACAAATTTTCTCTAAGTAGCAAAGAACTTTGAAATCGATTTACTTTAGGAACATACCAGATCTGGTTCAGGGTCGTGGGCCGGGTGTGGGGTGTTTCAGTTTGGTATCAGAGCCCAGTTTTAAACTCTCGGCCTGTGGGCTAAGGCCCAAAACGTTTTCAAATCGAGCCCAAATGAGTTTCTTTGAAAATAAGCAGGTTTTCTGGCATGGCACCTAAGTTCCCGACCCGTAGTCTACCAGGTAAGTACCCCTAACTCTATGTGTGTGATTATGTGGTTTATGAATTGTATGAGGGTAGAAAAGGCATGGAACGTAGAATAGCATGATAGGAACTTGAACCCTAGGACTAGTGTACTCAAACACAAATACATAAGACTTAATGCATTAAACAAACCTATGGCTAAGTCACTGAGCTAGGGTGTGGTAACCTCTGTGCGCATGTCTAGGATTGGATCCGGAAGAGCCTGGTATTTAAGCAGTCCTAGTGACTCACCTCCTCTTCGCAGGAATCCTACCTGGTGCGTAGCTTCGGTTCACTCTAACTCAGAGGGCTCAGTAGGTGTGGCAACCTCTGTGCGCATGTCTAGGAATGGTTTCGGTGGGAGCTTGGTATTTAAGCAGTCCGCGTGACTCACCTCCTCTCCACTCGAATCCTGCCTGGTGCGTAGCTTTGGTTCATCCTGACCAAGAGGGCTCGGCCATAGGCTAAACATAATGACTAAAACCCGAAAGGGAATTAGCCGAATTTTCATAAAAACCTAGTTTTAAAACTCCTAAAATTATCCTTTTGAATTGCCAACATGATTTTATAAAATTTTCTGAAATATTTCTTGATTTACAAAATTACTAAAATACCCCTACTGGTAAAATTACAAAAAAATGCCCTTGGTTTATGAAATTTCCAAAATACCCACAGTTCTTATTAAAAAAAAATTCATTACTTTATAACAAGTCAAAAAACCCTAATTTGCAAAATATCAAAATACTTTGATTTTGGAAAATTACGAAATTGCCCCTGACTTACAAAATTACCAAAATGACCCTGATTTCCAAAATTTTTGTGACATCACCGTTTTGGAAAATAAAATTCTCAAAAAGAACCCTCAAAGTTTTGCAAATTGTGAAATACCCCTGAATTATTGAGCTTTACAAATTTACCCTGGTTTATTACCAAAATACCCCCGAGTTTCAAAATTTACCGAAATACCCCTGTAATTTCCAAATTCTCGAAATACCCCCGAGATTTCAAAAATTACCAAAAGACCCTTATTGACAAAATCTACAAGGAATCTTATTTTGAAAAAAAATTATTACGAAAATACCCCCGTAAGACAAAATTACGGAAATACCCCTGGGTAGTGGAAACACAATAACGATGAAAATTACAACGTTTCTCTGAATGAACGAAAGTTCATGCTTGTTTGATGGATGAATGAATGAATGGAAAGACTGTATGCTTGTGTGAATACGAAAGAACCACTCCTAAAACTCTTGTCATAAAACTTCTTCGCGAGTAAATAAGTGGAACAATGACTAATTCATAAAACTTCTTAATCAGATCTCGACGTTAGAAAATGAGCTCTAGAGGACGTGGTCGTCGTGGAAGAGGTAGAGGAAGAATGACTAGGTCGGAACCCGTTAGATCGGGTCAAGGATCAGATAATGAAGTACCACTGCCACCACCACCCCCAGCTGTTAATGTTGAGCAGCAGGCTCAGACGGGGGAAGATGCTGTGTCGCAGGCTGTGCTGCGAGTTTTGGAATTGGTGGCTGGTGCGGGTGGAAATTCGGGAACACGTAAGTCTGTGCCTGAACGGCTCCGAGCTAATGGAGCCGAGGTGTTTCGCGGAGTGTCTGGAGTAGCACCCAGTACAGCTGAGTACTGGTTGGAAGCAATGGAGCGCATCATGGATGAGCTTGATCTGACCCCTGAGGAAAAGTTAAAGGGAATGGTGGCACTGTTACGCGATGAAGCGTATCAATGGTGGTTAACTGTGCAGGATGGTGCCACGGCTGAGGATCTGACCTGGGAGTACGTTAAGGAAGCGTACCAAAAGAAGTATGTGGGAACCAGGTACACTGATGAGCAACGGAAAGCTTTTCTGGGGCTGGTCCAAGGAAACAAGTCTGTTGCAGAATATGAAGCGGAATTCCTGAGGTTGAGCCGGTACGCTCGAGGTGTCGTGGCGACTGAGCATGAGCGCTGTGTCCGTTTTGAGGACGGGCTAAGGGATGATCTGAGACTGTTGATAGCACCGCATCAAGAGCGGGAATTTTCTGCGTTAGTGGAAAAGGCTAAAGTGGCTGAAGGAATTAAGGATTCTGCAAGGCAGAACACTGATCGGAATAGGCCAGAAAGAGGTTTTGGATCGTCTGGCTCATCTGGGAATAAGAGGCCTAGAGTTGATGGGCCACGAGGTCAGCAAGTTGGTTCAGAAGGGCGGTATCGACCTTGTGATGTGTGTGGAAAGATGCATTTGGGAGAGTGTTGGAGGAAAACAGGAGGATGATTTAGGTTTGGGTCCAAGAACCATGTGGTCAAGGAATGACCTAAGAACTTAGATGAAAGCCAACCGGCAACTCAGATTGTTAGTCAGACGGGTAGAGGAGGACAACAGCCTCGGCAAGGTCGTGGATCGAACCATGGAGGAAATGGTTCGGGCCGTGGACGTGAAGCACCAAGAAGAGGTGCTGAAGGTGCAGACGCGAGGCAACCAAGGTTGGTTTATGCAGTTGGCCGTCGCGAGGAGGAAGATGTGCCAGATGTGACAATGGGTACGTTCCTCATTTCTGGAATACCCTTAATTGCTTTGCTTGTTATAGGGTTAGCTTATTCTTGTATTACTGGTGAAGTGACTGAAACTTTGGATGTGAACCTAGAGAATGTGCCTAGAAAGTATGATAGTTCTTTAGGATCAGAGTGCGCAGCAATAGCGTAGTGGGGTGAGTTAGACCATACGATTATTCGTTAGTAAGTAATTTCGAGGACGAAATTATTTTAAGGGGGGTAGAACTGTAACATCCTGGAAAGGGCCTATGCATTTTCAGTCTAACTGTACGAAATGACAAGTCTTAAGCACTATGAATAAATTTTTGATATTTTTGGAAACTCAGAAATGTATGAAAATGAATTGGAAATGAACATTTTTGGAAACCTGGAAATGCATGGACATGAACATTTTTGGAAACCTAGAAATGCATAGACATGAACATTTTTGGAAACTAGGAAATGTAAGGAAATGATTCAAAAATGGAAAGTGAACATTTCTGGAAACTTGGAAATGTAAGAAAATGGCAAGTTTACAGAGCCGATCGAAAATTTTAGGAAACTTGGAAATGACCTAGAAATGTCAAATTTTAAAGTTTAAAATAGGAAATTAGGGCAAGGAGGACTTAAAAGAAAAAGTTGGAGAAATTTGACACACAAACAGGCTTGGAAAAGTGGCCTGAAGATGCCACTTAGGGCCTTTGGAAATGGCGCCACATGCAAGGGTGTTGGGCCTGAGTTTGAGTCACTTGGGAAGCAAATAAATAAGGTTTTATTTTGGCTTCCAGAAGGCTGAGGTGGACGGCACATGCTTCTAGAAAAGGAGGTGTTTTATTTTCATAAATATGTGATTAATAAGGTGATAATAAAGGATTTTTATTTGGATTATTTCGAAGAGATAATAAAGGATTTTTATTTGGATTATTTCGAAGAGATAATAAAGGATTTTTAATTGGATTATTTTCAAGGGATAATAAAGGTTTTAAATTGGATTAAACTCTTTTATTTGTGATAATTAAAAGATAAGGTTATCAGATAGAGGAGTGGTGGCCAAGAAAGGGACTCCTTAGCTGATAACTTTGCCTATAAAAGGGAAGGAAGGAGGGCTACTCATCAGTTTGGTTCTTTCTCTGCTCTGCCGAAAATTCCCTAGCTCTCTCCCTCTCTGCGAATTTTTTTCTTCTCTTTTCTTCTTCTTTTCTCTTCTACTGTCAAGCTGAAACCTTTTTGATTCCTGTTTAAGTCTCCATAGCCGAATCTCTGTGGCTTCAAGGGTGCCGTCAATTGTGGTGATAAGGTAAGAATAATGGATTTTTGTTGTTTATTCTCTGTCAACCAAGATTTGGGAACTGATTCTTTTGGTTGTCTTTTGGCCGAATAATAAAGGAGGAATTCCGGGATTTCAGATCTAAGGATTTAAGGGATTTCAACATCTCCATAGCCAAGGGTTACTTTTCGGGATTTGAAATCACAAGGTATGTGTTTAAGATATTCGGTCAAGGCTATTTTAAATATTTAGATCTATTATTAGAAGCCGAAAACTAACTTATGGAGTAATATAGTGTTTAGCCGAATTCACAAGGGAGGAATACAAACATCCGGCACTTGATTTTTTTTTAAAATCAATTCAGTTACAAGGTAAGTAATACAAATCCTAGTTGTATTTGGAAAAATGGCCGAATGGTCTTTTAAATAGTAAGTGATTAACTTATGTAGGATTTGAGATCTAAATCTGTAATCAGTTCTCTTCGGGATTTTCGAGGACTTCATTAAGCGAATCAGGTGTGTACTCCACACTACTTTGTAATATGAATTATGGTTTCGTGTATTAAAATATATGTTAATGAAAATATGAGCATGGCTAAGGTACCATGTTAAGGTACTAAGTACTCAGGTACGTTTCCTACTTCTACTAGGAATATGAAATATGTTATTCATAACATGAGAATATGATAAGAATGTGAACTATGGTATATTATGCATATTAATGTTTATGGGGCATATGGTTGTATATTGAAAGGGGAAGTGAAAAGTGGTCATTTAAGACCACAGTAATCTGAAAAGTGGTGACTTACGACCACAGTAATCTGAAAAGTGGTGATCTAAGACCACAGTAATCTGAAAAGTGGTTTCCTAAAACCACAGATGCAGAGCCTTAAGCTCGCAAATTGGTGTGTAGCGGAAGGAGGGTCGACTTAGTAGTCCCCACGGTGTGTTTGGCAGGTACGGGGGTGTGTAGCGGATGGACAATTAGGTTTGGGTTTGGGAATGCATCATAACTTGGATTTTATGTTTTGAATGTGTAACTATTGTATGCCTGATTCTATTATAAGTTAGTGTCGTGAACACATTGAGTCTGTTTGACTCACCCCTTTGGGGAATATTTTTTTCAGGTGATGAGCAATAATGGACCGGGTCGGCAGGAGCTAAAGGTGGCCATGCATCGCAAGGAAAAATTTGATTATTTGGGACCTTTATTTTTATTAAGTATTTTAAATTTTTAGTTTGGGAATTATTTGATGTAATAAGGCCATAAGGCCCAAGTCGGTTTTCTTTATTTCTGTTTACTTTTAATTATTATGTTACAATTTATTTTTGATTAAAATTATAGAAAATTTATTTCTTTTAAAATAAAACCTAAATTGTTTTGTCACCTTAATTAAATTGGATTTCGAAATAAAATAAATGGGTTTCCAATCTAAGCCCAACCCAAAACGATATTTTTTTCAAAAATTACACAAATTTTCTCTAAGTAGCAAAGAACTTTGAAATCGGTTTACCTTAGGAACATACCAGATCCGGTTCAGGCTCGTGGGCCGGGTGTGGGGTGTTTCACTTGTGATCCGTGAAGACTATCGATTTCTCTCCGTACAAATAGTGTCTCCAAATCTTCAAAGCGAAAACCACTGCTGCTAATTCCAAGTCATGCGTCGGATAGTTAACCTCATGTGGTCTCAACTGACGAGATGCATAAGCCACTACCTTCCCTTCCTGCATCAGCACACATCCCAAACCAGTATGTGATGCATCACAGTAAACCGTGAATTCCTTGCCTGCTTCAGGTTGAATCAAAACCGGAGCTTCAGTCAAAATCTTCTTCAACTTGTCGAAACTTTCTTGCTGCCACTCAGTCCACAAAAATGGTACTCCTTTCTTCAATAACTTAGTCATTGGTGCTGCGATCAAAGAAAATCCCTCTACAAATCTTCGGTAATACCCCGCCAGACCTAGAAAACTCCGAATTTCTGCCACTGACTTAGGCGACTTCCAATCCAACACTGCTTTAATCTTCCGAGGATCCACTCTAATCCCTTCAGCTGATACTACGTGACCCAAGAAAGCCACCTCCCTAAGCCAAAACTCGCACTTACTAAATTTAGCATAAAGCTGTTTTTCCCTCAGAATCTGCAATACTACTCGCAAATGCGCATCATGCTCCTCCTATGACTTTGAGTATACCAAAATATCGTCTATAAATACCACGACAAACTGATCCAAATACTACTGAAATACCCGATTCATCATGTCCATGAATGCTCCCGGCGCGTTAGTCAACCCAAACGGCATTACCAGAAACTCGTAGTGCCCATACCGAGTGCGAAATGCCGTCATATGAATATCAGCCTCTTTCACCTTTAGCTGATGATACCCAGACCTTAAATCAATCTTGGAGAAAACTGCTGCCCCTTTAAGCTGATCAAACAAGTCATCTATCCTCGGCAAAGGATACTTGTTTTTGATCGTCAGCTTATTCAATTGGCGGTAATCTATACGCATCTGCATCGTACCATCCTTCTTCTTGAAAAAAAGTACCGGCGCTCCCCAAGGCGAAACACTTGGTTGGATAAAACCTCGATCCAACAACTCCTGAATCTGAGCCTTCAATTCCACTAATTCCTTCGGCGCCATCCTATATGGAGCAATAGACACTGGCGCAGTTCCGAGTAACAGATCTATACCAAATTCAACTTCACGATTCGGAGGCAGTCCCGGAAGTTCTTCTAGAAATACGTCAGCATATTCCTTTACCGTTCGGACGTTCCCTACAGTAGACTCCTTAGCCTCCAACGCACACACATGAACCACAAATGCCTCACAGCCCTTCTTAACCATCCTCTCAGCTTTCAACGCAGATACCACGTTGGATAGATAATCTCTTCTATTACCTATCATAACCACCTCTTCACCCTCAGCTGTCTTCAAAACCATACGCTTAGTAGCGCAATCCAAACTTGCCTGGTACTTGACCAACTAGTCCATCCCAAGAATCAGATCGAACTCCCCAAACGGCAGTTCCATCAGATCAGCTACAAACACTACCCCTTGGAGTTCTAGAGGTACATCCCTATACAGCTTATTTACTTCTACAGAGTGACCTAGAGGGCTAATTACTGTCATCTCCCTAGAAGTAGTTTCAAAGTCTAAATTCATGGTCTTTACTATGCTACTAGCAACATACGAATGCGTCGAACCCACATCTATCAAAGCAGTATATGGTACACCAAAGATAAAGAACGTACCGGTTATGACGTCCGGTGCATTGCCCTCCTCTCGACGCCTCGCTGCATACACCAACCCAGGCTATCTTGCCTCAGTGTTGCTTGCACCTCTGCCTAATGCTCCGCGGCCTCGACCAGAACCATTACTTCCTCTACCATTACCACGACCCCTCTGCGATGACGGTCCCTCCTTTCTGAACTGAGCACGACCTTGACCCTCAGACTGATTCCTGGCTAGCTTACGTGGACAGTCCCTCACACGATGATCCAGCGAGCCACACTCAAAACATCCTTTCCCTCCGGTCCAACATTCGCCCCAATGAGATTTCCCACATCGGTTACACTGTGCTGGTCCCTGATTAGCAGTAACAGACCTTCCAGACTGATTCGGACCACTCTGCCTAACCCTCTTCTGAGAATTACCGGCTAACCCGGATGATCCAAAACCTCTCTTATGTTTATTCCTGTCGTGACTCTGCCTTACCGATTCCTTTATCCCTTCAGCTATCTTAGTCTTTTCAACTAGCGCAGCAAACTCTCGCTCCTGATGTGGAGCAATCAGTAATCTCAGCTCGTCCCTCAATCCATCCTCGAACCGAACACATCGCTCGTGCTCCGAAGCCACGATACCTCCAGCATACCGGCTCGATCTTAAAAATTCTGCCTCATATTCTGATACGGACTTACTCCCCTGAACCAAACTCAGAAATGCCTTCCGCTGCGCATCAATGTAACTAGACCCAACATATTTCTTCTGATACACTGCCTTAAAATAGTCCCAAGTGAGATCCTCCGCTGCAGCACTATTCCGCACCGTGAGCCACCACTGATATGACTCATCCCGAAGAAGCGACACTATCCCTTTCAGCTTTTCCTCAGCATTCAGATCCAAATCATCCATGATTCGCTCCGTCGCCTCTAACCAATACTCAGCCGTACTGGGAGCCACACCAGAAACACCTCGAAATACTTCAGCTCCATTGGCTTGGAGTCGCTCAGGTACAGATTTCCGAGCTCCCGCACCTCCACCTACTCCAACTACGCTCCCAAGAACTCGCAGCATTGCTTGAGACACTGCATCATCCCCCGTTTGATCCTGATGCTCAACTCCAACTGCTGGTGGTGGGGGTGGTACCTCATTTTCTGACCCTTGACCAGACCTCACTGGCTCAGACACAGCCATCCTACCTCGACCGCGTCCACGCATAATACGACCCCGACCACGAGTGCTCATGTCTAAAGTCTCGACTTACCTGATTTAAAAGTTTTATGCATTAATCATTATTCCACTATCTTTAAAACACAGTTTTATGAATAATTTTTTAATAAGAGGTTGTTTCGCGAGTACATCCAACTTATAATTTTGGGTCTCTAGAGTAGTTCCTACTACTATACAGTCATACCATCATCATCATATCATCAAAATCAACAGTTTGAAGTACTTACCTGGGCGGATCGGTGCCGGAGACTCGGTGCCATGCTTTTCAAATAATTTCAAACAAAAACATTTTAAGACCATACTTTAAAACATTTTGGGCCTCGAGCCCACAGTCGAGCCTTTGAACTTGGCTCTGATACCAATTTGTAACACCCCAAACCCGGTCAATACGCCATGACTGAATTTGGCATGCCACAGAGGAAAACGTTTTGAAGAAAATCGAGTTAACAATTAAATTTTAGTGAAAAACTCTTTGTTGTTCCATGTTTGTAGAAATCGGGTGTATAATACGTTAAAAACTGATTATTTGCTTTGAAATTCCGTAAATAAATCTTTAAAACATAGTTGCAGATCCATAGATTAGAAAACCTTTTATAATTTTAAAAGAACCCAAAGCGATTAGTTTGAAAACCGTTTCTAATTGAAATTTGGAAACTTGAGTTTTGGAAAATAGTATGAGTTATCGAAAACACTTAAGTTGTTAAATATTATCAAATGATTTATATTACCCGATGGTAACGTTTTGAAAACCATTGCATTTTGTAGTTTAGAAAACTTTGTACTCAATTTATTATATCAACCATGTAATTTATAATCCATAGTAAAAAAAAAAAACAAGTCCAAAGCATATAAATAATCCAAAAACATAATTAAAGAGGCCTTATTACAATTCCAAATAAAGATGAAAAACCAAATTTAAATAAAATATAGTACCCAAACCAAAGTCCGTGTAAATTGAATTTTTATTGCATGGCCTCCTTGAGATCATCCGGCTCCTCATCCGCGATCTACGAATCACCTGAAAAGATAAGGGAGAAGGTGAGTCACCAAGACTCAGTGCATAAATCCTTCCCCCGGTTGATACAACATACTTACACAATTTATAACCAAGCAATATATATATAATGCACCCAAACCTAGCCATCCATAACTCCTTTTCTACCCCGTGTGGTACCAAACCACTGGTGGTGCCAAACCACTGGTGACCCAAAGTCACGATATCCAATAATGTGGTGCCAAACCACTGGTGACCCAAAGTCACGAATAATCCATTTGTGGGGCCAACCCACGTGTGATACCAAATCACTGGCGACGATCCCATAATATCAAATGTGGGGCCAACCCATTGTGGTACTAAGCCACTAGGACGAGTCGCTATGAGGTGCCAAACCTCTGGTGTCCCAAAGATACGAAATAAACTGTGGTACCAAACCACTGGAGGTGCCAAACCTCTGGTGTCCCAAAGACACGGATATCAAATCCTTCCCCCTCCACTCATATTACCCAAACCAATGTATTACGAGTATAAATCATGCCATCATACTTTGATATGAACATATAACATTTATATATCGTAGATCATGATATCAATCAACATATAACAACATCATATCGAAACGGACTTACCCGAATCCTTGCTCATACCCATCAAGGTATCATATAAAGATCTCACAGTTTTCGGCTTTAATAACATGATTAGTTTATTAATATATATATACCGAATTATAAAGTGTGTAAGGTACACACCTGTCACTAACGAAATCACTAAATCCCGAAGACCCGATCTACCACACTAGATCTCCTTGCCCTACATTCGGCCAACACTTAGATCAATACCATAGACCATTCGACCAACAACAAACCTTAGTCTCAAAAGCTTTCGGCTTTACATCCTCTTAAAGAATAATGAACCAACATAAATCCTTACCACTTGACTTACCAACTTCGATTGCTAGAGAAATAGGGTTAAATCGATTGCTTCCAAAGTCCCGAAGAGCCTAAAAGAAATAAGTTCCTATGGTTAAAACCTCACTAACAAATGCCCAAAAATTTGGCTTTTGCCCTCATGAGAAACGATAGAGAGAAAAGAAAAGGAAATTCGGCCAAGACACTTACCTATCTTCCAAAACCGATTATAGATGAACCCAAAGAAAATCTACCCTTGTTGATATTCGGCCAAGACAAAGCAAAAAGAAATAAAGAAGATTCGACTATGGTGGATAGAAGACAATCAAATGAATTTGGCTAGAGTGGAGAAAGAGAAAGGAAAAGAGAAAAGAAAGAAATTGCAATGGGAGAGGGAGAACTCGGCAAATAGAAGGAAAAAGAAGATGATATGGTCTATGAACAATTATGAAAAGAAAGAAAAGAGAGATGGGAGAAAAAGATTCGGCCAAACACCTTGTTTGCCGAAAAAGAGAAGAGCACAAAGTGCTAAGTGTGGTTTCGGTTTCAAAAGAGAAATGAGAGAAAGCAATTAGAATTTGGTTCAAGGATGAAAGCCAAAACAAAAACAAAATTGCACCTAATGTCCAAGACACATTCGGCTAAGGAGGAAGATTTTGGTGAGGAAAAGAAAAATTGCAAAAGATGCACAAAAATGCTAAGAATTGACCAACTAATCCCCCCCAAATTCCTATCAACATTCGGCCAACCCCCCTAGCCACCCATGCCGTCCACATTCATGGACTAATGGCCATAGAAGAGTTTCCAAAACAACTCTCCAAAATTCAAGCCTTTTGTCCCCCTATCTTTCCTTAATCCATAAGATTCTTATCCCAAAATACAAGCTTTCCTAATCTATTATTCAACTTGCCATAAAATTTAAAGTCCAACTTACCATATGTATAGCTTGACCGACACTTAATGTAAAGGTGCATAAAAATAAAGTCTTCAAAATACACTCCATGCTATTCGAACCACTTCCCTCAAGCAACCCTTCATGCGCCATAACCATCATGCCACTAACTCCTCATGTGCTAGAATTTAACACTTAAATTATCTTAAGTGTCAGGTTCACCTAATCCACTTCACTAAATTTTCAAACTAAAAAAAAATTATTCTAACTTCGTAAATAAATCCAAACCTTCACAAGACTATGCTAAGCACACAAACAATCCTACCCGAGCTAACACAAGTAACCAGATGATACTCAAATTTTTAGGATGTTACAGTTAGGGCATTTTACACTTTAGCCCTCATAATTTCACACTTTAGCATTTTAGTCATTATTTCACAATTACATAAAGTACACATAATTTACTTACACCCAAGCTTGGCCGAATTTTATACTAGTCCCTGGCAACGCATATCTTTCATTTATTTCATATTTTAGCCCCTCAATTTTCCATTTTCATAATTTAGCCCATAATACTCAAATTCATCAAAAATCCAAATACAAAACATATTAACCTAACACATATCTTTCATTTTTCATCAACTAACATCACAAAGCTCACAATTTCATTAATGGAGTAACTCAACATCTTCATCAAATTCAGAAATTGAGGCATGGGCTTGATAGAAGACAAAGCAACGATAACAAAAACATAAAAATAATCAAAAACCGAACTAAAACCGTACCTTAATCAAGAACAACAATGGCCAAACTCTAAAACCACCTTCTCCTCTTATTTTTCTCTTAATATTCAGTTATGAGAATGATGATAACACATAATTTTTGTTTTGGTTTTATTTATTATTAACTTAATAACCAAATTACTATTTTACCCCTTAATTAAAACATTATAAAATCTTTCATTTAATGACCATTTATGTCAAATTCCACCATCAATGGTCTAATATAAACATAAGGACCTTTCATTTAATAAGCCATAGCAATTAAGCACTTTTAACTATTAGCACACAGCTTTTGCATTTTAAGGGATTAAGTCATTTTTCACAAATCAGCACACAGACTATAAAATTTTCACATATACTTTATCACATATTGTAAACACAAAAAATAATATTAAATTATTTCTTCAACCTCGGATTTGTGGTCCCAAAACCACTGTTCTGACTAGGGTCTAAATCGAGCTATTACAAATATCATATTGGTGACAAAGGAAAGGAGATAGATAAGGAGTGAGAGAAAAAAAAGGAAGCTATCCAAGCCTTTGGTTATAAGTTCCTCAAGAAGTTTACTTTATTTAATTTAACCTAAGCATAAGTTATATTAAAATGATTATATTACTAGTTATATGATTAATTTATATGTGAATATGTTAATGTTTAATATGAAATTTATTAGTGAGTAGTGAAGATATCAATTAAATTCCAAATACAAAGTGACTAGATTAAGTGTATTGAAAAAGTAGACATGTGAAATAAAAAAATTGAGAAAATAGTGCTTAAATGAAGTGTGATATAATAGTATGAAAAATGATAATATGGTGAAGCTATAGAGAATAGTGAATTTTGTGCTAATAAGGACTAAATTGAAAAGAATGTAAAGTTTTATATGATACTATTGATAAATGATTTTAGTGTTAATAATAATAACTCTAAATTATACAGATTTTGAGAGCACTTTTTACTTAGAATTTATGCAAATCCCAAGTATTTTGATAGCTAATTATGTGTTTTTAGTATATATTGAGAGTTTTGGCACAATCAAAGCAAGATTATAATTTTTGAGTAATTAGGTGCTAATTTCGCATAATTCTACTTTATATTGTTACATTTTGGAAATTTCACAATTTTTGCTAAAATTGCTGCAGCTTGTTCAAAACTAGTATGGATAACACATGCACATGAGCTGAATATCAATCAGAGTGGGACGACAAAGCTAAGGCATTGGACTCAAAGAATTCATTCTAACCCAACTTGGAAGTGAGCTGTTGAAAAGAACAAATCCACCTTTCACATTGGAGACTAAATATGGCAATAAGCAACCTAACCAACTTTGGAACAATTAATTAAGGATCCTTACATGTGTAAAAGAAAATAACAAATCAGCCCCAGTCAAATCCCATAGTTGTCGTCCAACCTATGGCTTAAATCAAGCAAAAATCACGCTAGAATCATGAAAAAAAAATCAACCCCTCTTTCCAAGAAATATGGCCAATTATGCATGAGAGATTTCAAAGGGATGTTCATGCTATTTTCACTAAACTCTCAAGCCTTTCCTCATGTATAAATACCACTCTCCATTCACCTCTCAGAGCATCACTCATCAATCAATCATTCAACACATTCACTGCATTCTCCTTTCTCTTCCGCGCCCAAGCCTTCCATTTTGCTTCATTTATCCGATCCTCTGTTTAAGAGTTCCCCTAGTAAGCAATTCTTGATAGAAAAGCTCTCTTGGCTAGCCACCTTGAGGAGTAATTTGCATTGGAGCAATGACAAAAATTGGAGGAAGCCATCACGGATAATTCTTGGGAAATCACTGAATTCATCTAAGAGTTTCTTGTTTCTTTCTCTTTAAATTGGTCTTTGTTTATAAACATGTTTGCAAATTAGTTGATTGCTTTTTCATTAATGATAATGACTTAATTTGTTCCAACTAGGATGATTGCAATTTTGTGATTCAATTTGTTAAAATCATGTTTTTGATGTTCTTTGCCTCAATTATTTATGCTTCCAAATAAAATCATTTATGTTGTTCATGCATTAAAATATGTTTGACTGCATTAGAATTAATTGTTTAATCTGAATTGGATTGTGATTAATGGACACAATATTTGGAAGATGCATACTTAATTTATATCCGAAAAAGAATAAATTAAAGGGTCGTAATAATTCCAAAAGAACACTATTACCTTGCATAACTTTGGATTTATGTGATTAAATTGTTTCAAACATACATATCCTTGTTACTTCACATAAACTCTAAGGAATCCTTAGTTAAATTGTGACATAGAAATATGCAAGTTTTTTCTAAGTGACAAACATAAGACTTTGAAAGAAGATTATGAATTTTAGATTCCAAGTTAATAAATAATCGAATTGCCATGGAATTTCTTCGAAACATTTGCTAAGCATGAAAATGAATGAATTGAATCAAGAGTTGTAATTATTCTAGCTTATTCATGTTATTATCGTTAAATCTTGTGGATTGCTGCTAAACATTCATTACATTTTATTTTATCTCATTTGCATATTAGTTGTTAATTTAATTAGGACATCCGTCATCTTCAAATATTTTATTTCCTTAACCAACTTGTAAAATATTAATTTTACAATTGCTGATTAATAGATACTGCCATTGTGGAGACAATACTCTTTTTACTCACTTATTACTTAATAGCGATTGTGTATACTTGCACATTCTATCGTGAACCAAATAACATAATAAATGCCCATGTAGACAAGATGTGAACTAGTTGGATATAAATGACATGCCATTAGGAAATCTTGAGCATGCTAGTGTAGTGGCACTTCAATGCAAATTAGTAATAATGCACTTTGATGCATAGTGTTAGTGGCCTTTCGGTGCATTTCAGTGACTTTGCACGATGCATGATAGTGTAAGAACATTCGTTCTAGTGATTTTAGTGTTGTTTCAGCATATCCCACTTGTAACATCTCACCCGATAGAAATTTAGTATCCAAATACTGTTCAGGAAATGAATCTAATAAGATGAGTTAGAAGTGAATGGTGTTTAAGCTAAGAACCATTATAAGTGCACTTGAGATGACTTAATGTTGGCGGACCCTGGGTAAGCACATAGTAAGCCTGACAAGGAAGGATTCGCTCTAGGAGCCTCTAGTTGGCATGCATAGTTTGGGTGAAATTTGTTATAAGAAATAAAACCTTATGATGGAAAGCTTATACCAACAATAGAGAGTATTCAGTAACGATGACCTTGATTTGGTTAAGTTATAAGGAAATAATAGTTGAAGCTTAGCTGAACATGAACTAAAATTGTTAAGAACAAGGGAAAGCACTTGGTTAGTATTCTTGGAACTGGGAAAATTTCGATATGACCACTAATTGACTAATGTGATGTTTGTTGAGTCCTAATAAAGTAAGGGGACAAGTCAAAGTGTATAAGACAATAAAGATATCTTATCTCTTTCCTTGGGAGTGTAGAACAAAAGGAAGATAGGAAAGCTCCTCTAGGTTAAGTATAAGGCCTAACGAATGACGAGCCTTGTAGTCTATAGGAAAGTAAAACATTATCCAACCCATTAAGACTTTTGATGTATATTAGGCGTGTAGTCTATAACGAAATATGATGCGAGATATCGATATGAAAGGACGCCCAATAAAGCACATAGTGGACTCAAGTAATAGAGTCGCTGCCAAGAAGGCATGATGCGCCAAAGCGTGAATTATAAGGCCATTAGATACGCTCTGATGAAATGACTAAAGATAAAGGATGAATTGAGACCCAAGGGTGAGTTTGGTATTTTTTTTGTACAGATGTTGTGCATCTAATTGGTTCACATGGATTGTAACAGCCCGGTTTTAGCTAAATCAGAACAGTGGTTTTGGAACCACAAATCCGAAGTCATAAAATTATTTTAATATTATTTTTGGTGTTTACAACATGTTAATTGATATGTGTGAAAATATCGTGATTTAATTTTACCGTTTGTATGCTTAATTGATAAAATGACTTAATCGCTTAAAATGTAAAAGTGACATACTAATTGTTTAAGTGTTTATTTGCTATGATTAATTAATTATGAAGACCTTAAGTGGTTATTTGAGTGGACAATTTTGGGTTTATAATGTATGGTTTTCATATTAAATTATAAAGGTTAGTTTTGTAAATTAGTAATATAAGTTAATATAATAAAACATAAGTAAAATTTTTGCATGTTCATCTTTCTAATTGTTGAAAGTTGAGAAGAAAAGAAAGCTTTGAATGTGGTTTTAGGTTCGGCACTCATTTTGCTCAATTAAGGTATGGATTTTGTTCGATTTTTGATAATTTTTACGTTTTTGAGATCATTGCTTTGAATACTAGCTAGCCCATGCTTGAATTTTCGAAATTGTTGATTTATTCATGATTTGCCATTGATGATAGCTTGATGTTTTTGTTGTTTGGTGATGAAAAATAAATATTGGTTGATAGATTATTATGTTTAATTAAGTGATTTTTGATAAAAATGCTTATTAAGGATTAAATTATGGAATTTGCAAATTGAGGGGTCAAAATGTGAAATAAATAAAATAAATAGGCTGCTAGGGACCTAAGGAGAATTTGACCAACCATGGGTTTATTGAAATTTTGAGTATTTTGTGTTGTTTTGAATTAGGGACTAAATTGTGAAAATGTGAAATGTTAGGGGCTAAAGTGCAAAATGCCCATTCATGTTTTTTTGGATGAAATTGAATGAATTTGTAATTAAATAAGCTAAATTTGAATTTATTTAGATCAAGAAAAGAGGAAATCAGATTTGGATCGGGGGAAAACAAAAGTTGTCGAATAGTCGTCCCGGTCCGTTCGTTTTTGTACGAGGTAAGTTCGTAATAAATGATGTTAAATTGAATGTATCTTTTTTGTACATAGAGGAATTGAATTGTATATATGTATAACTACATTGCCGAATTGAATTTAGCATGGAATGATTTGTTATGAGCATGAATCGATCGAATTACAGCGTCTGAAAGCCCTGTACAAACCATAGGAATAGTTAGGATACATATGTCATGACATAGGATTTCAGTATATGATTTCGTGTAAGACCAGGTTTGGGATGTTGGCATCAATTTGAGATTTACGTGTAAGACCATGTCTGAGACTTTGGCATCGTATATGATTTCGTGTAAGACCCTGTCTGGGACAGTGGCATCGATATTTGATTACATGTAAGACCTCATCTGGGACGTTGGCATTGTATGAGCTTTTTGAGCTATCCAAGTATCCTTATTGATTCCAAATGGTTTAACGAGCAATGTCGAGTTAAGATCGAATGTGAAATTAAGTTAAATGGTTCAGGTACGTGTGAAGTTAAATGTTCTTGAAAATAAGGTAAGTATAGTACTTGAGATGATGACATAATTATGTATGTTAAAAGAGTGATTTATGTGTACATGAGATAGTTTATATTCGGCCAAGTTGAAATTATAATGCTAATGTTCATTTGATGATTTATTTGCTTATGACTTACTAAGCTATCCAAGCTTACTGTGTGTGTGTTCAGTTGATGTTTTATATATTTTGGAAGCTAGTTACGAGCTCGGGGATAGTCAAGGAATTCCGTCACACTATCGATCGCTATTTTGGTATTTTAAAAGCTTGAACTTTGAACCTATAGCATGTATAGGCTAGCATTTGTTTTGGTTGGTCTTGAAATTTGTATATATTTAGCCATGCAAAAATGGCTTGATCTTAATGTTAATGATAGTGATTTTCGGTCATGTATTAGCTTAATTTGTAAATATAGATGATGGTTTTAATCTAATTTGTGGTTTGGCAACGGTGATTTAATCATGTAGTTAATTGTTTAGTTATATGTTAATAATCGTTATGTGTGGACTATGCTATACTATGGATATTAGACAATTTGATATGGTTACTTTGAGACAATTTGAAATGGTATGCTTGCATTGGTGAAATGGTTTAGAAATGGTGAATAATGTGTATAAGTATATCCGGCTAAAGTATTAGACTCATATTAATGAGTATGTGATATGGTTTATGTTATGTATTGATGTTATCTTGGATGACCGAATATGTAGTTAAGTGATTGGTTATGTGTATGTATTTTAAGCATGCGAATTGGGTGTACTTTTAGTGCTATTTGTGCTCAAAATGGTTCAAATCAATATGGTCATATGCGCATAAACTTGTGTCAAGAGAATAAGTATATTTGGTCTTGAAATGATACTTGTTTAAATGAGTATATGTGTCGGTATGGCTAGTATGCCGTGTGGTTAATTTAACTTAAATTAATGTGCATAACATGTGAATTGGTATAGTCATTAATATGGAATAAGTTAATATTGATTTGGTAATTATGCTTAGATAAGGCTTTCACATTAGGAAATATGCGCATGGTATAATGGTAGCTAAAGCATGTTTGGTCATGTTTTTATATCACCAATGCCGTATAAATTAATAAAAAATTTGGTAGTGAAATATGGTTCGTTTGATATTCGATTTGTACATGTGCAAAAGCTATATAATAATAGGTTTGATATTCAACTAATGGAATAGTTGTTTTGTTATATGTTCTGTATATGATATATTTTGATATATGTTGGATTATGTTTTAATTATGCAATGTTATGAATTTTATGATTTTAAGACTCGATATTTGATTAAGTTACGAGCATTGATTTTATTGAATTTCGAGTTGTAAAATGTAATGAATATCTGTATGAACTGTGTTATGACTGGTAATGCCTCATAACCCTAATTCAGTGACGGATACAGGTTAGGGGTGTTACATGGATTAATACACGTGTAGAACATCTACTGGAACAAAAGAAAATATCTAGTTGACTGGGTAAGTATTGGGAACTATTCATTACTTCATTAGGAAGTATTCTCCATCTATATAAGGATGAGTTTAGGGGAAAAATCATCTCATCCTTTAGGATGAGCTGAGAATGAGAGGATCAGCTCTAAGATGCCCCTTGTAAGGTAAGTTTCTCGACCTTGCATGCTAAGTTGCCATGAGAGGAGACCTATTTAGCTTAGTAACGAAAATGGTAAAACTTTGTTGTACGATTTTGGTGTTCAAGGGAGAAAGGAAATGAATTAGATGGAAAGATGTTGATGAGTTTTTTGTCATTTAACGTTTAGGGGTTGTTGATCTACTCAAAGGAAACCCAGATCTGATGTTTGAAGCTGCAAAAGGTGAGGATTATGTGAGGAAAAAGTAAGGATATCATGAAGGTCTTGTGAGTACCTTGCAAATCACTAATTGATCTCTTCTTGTATACATGTATGTTTGTATGTTTATATGTTGATCTCTCTGTTAATGTTGTTTTGTGAAATGAGAAATAAAGACATGCAAATGTAATATGTTGATTTTGTGATGATGAATGCTTGATGAACTTGCATGTGATGCTTTCGTAATGTTATGCGCCTCTATTAAGAAAATGAAACGTGTGCACAATGAATGTGTAAAGAAGGCGTGAGCCTGATGATATGTTTTTGCTCCATAGAAGAAAGTGTAAGCGTAAGGAATGCACCTAAAAATATGTTTCTATTCGTTATAAGTTAGTATGTACATGCATAAACACACCTAAAAGCATGGTGGAATATTTGCATGAATAAGTCTCTGCATGAGGAGTCTATGGATAAGTTGCATGAGTTGCATAAGTCTACATGTTGAGTCTACTTACACGTGATTCCGCTGGGACAATAAACACAAATTCTGATATGGAAGTCCATGGCCATGGCAAGTGAAGATCATATAGTGTAAGGCATAGATGTTTGATATGGCATCATATGGGGAAGTGAAGACCATATAGTGTAAGTGTAACACCCCTTACCCGTATTCACTGCTAGAATCGGGTACGAGGCATTACCAGACTTATCTCACTTGAACATACAACTTTGGGCTATGAAATTTCATTCAAACTTTAAACTTCCCATTCACATGTAAAATATCCTCATTATGGGCCTATGAGGCCTTAAACATGCAAACGGAGGGTCTCGGAATCAAACAGAGAACTTTTGAGCACTTAAAATTTTTTTAAGTTTTTTTTTTTGTTTAAACAAGGGCCACACGCCCGTGTGAAATGAGACACACCCGTGTGGACAGGCCGTGTGGTCACACACGCCCATGTCCCTAGCCCGTGTGGAATTTATTTCCTAGTTCGAACCTACAGGGGTTTTCACACGGCCGGACACACGCCCGTATCCCTGGCCCGTGTCCCTCACACTGCCTCGACATGCCCGTGTCTTAGCCCGTGTCCCAAAACCATGGCATTCTGTTTATGATGTCATCACCTCACTATGGTCACACGGCCAAGGCACACGCCCGTGTCCTTAGACCATGTGTCGAATTAAATTCCAAATTTTAGGTGCAGACTTCACACAGCCTGGGCACACGCCCATGTCCATGGCCGTGCCTCCCACACGGCTGAGACACACGACTGTGTCTCTGCCCGTGTGTTTACTACTGAGCATACTGACTTGTAAATCTAGCATGCTAGGGGACACACGGCCGATCAACATGCCCATGGGGCTGACCATGTGTCACATACGGCCTAGACATACGCTCGTGTGTCTACCTGTGTGGACATTAAAAAGGCTATATTCCAAGCCAAATGCCACCCTACATATCAATCATACTTATACCAACTCAATTCAACATAACTCAT
Organism: Gossypium australe; assembly: GCA_005393395.2. NCBI lineage: Eukaryota > Viridiplantae > Streptophyta > Magnoliopsida > Malvales > Malvaceae > Gossypium > Gossypium australe. The sequence goes on from CM016617.1 coordinate 70,203,299, forward strand.
GATCCTAAGGCACTTCCAAGAACTAAAATCAAAGCATCCACACAAGTATAAACTTCATGATTCATCATCAATGAATATATATAAACTTGTCAAGTATTGTTCCAATTTTAATGACCATTTACAAAATGAATTTGATAACATAAATAGCCAACACTTTTGCTAACTAATATGATAACAAAATACCCAAGTCCTATACATGCCATACTTAAAATAAATCTAACTTTGTTATACCAAAGAGATGTCGATAGTGTGATTTCCAAACTCCGATGTCCCACGATTGTCGAGTTATCTTGGCAATACTACAAGGAAAAGGGAAATGAGAGGGGTAAGCATAAAGCTTAGTAAGTTTGCATGAAAATAAATAGAAACAATAAGCTCATAATGACACCAATCCATGGCAATAGATAACTATCCAAAGTCTTAAGCACTTTGCCATAACTTACTCGTACTTGTTCTTATCTAGCACAAATCATGCCACATATCGTAAAAATTCCTCATGAATTACTCACGGGTACCTGTATTCACTCAATCACATGGCTTTAGTACTAAATCTCATTTCTATCTCCAAGTTTATCTATTTATCCCCTTAAATCACTAGGGATATTCAAAGATGCATATTCATCGTCATTACATAAATACGAAGCCAATGCCACAACCCAGATGTGGTCTTACATGGGGTCACTTTTGAGTGCCGATGCCATATCCCGGATAGGTTCTTATATGGAATCTCACATCAAGTATCGATGCCATATCCCGGATAAGGTCTTATACGATTCTCATATTCAATACCGAAGCCATATCCCAAATATGGTCTTACACGGGATCTGATAAACCGTAATTATAACATATTTTAATCCCACATTTAGCTTACTTTTTGATGATTTATTCCTTGATTTATATAAAAAGGTGCTTGTAATCCTTTCTTTTCATGTCTTATACCCAGGAAAGCACCCGTGGATGAAAAGAACACAAAACAGGCCCAAAACAGAGTAAATGGGCCTTAGCACAAGATTGACACGACCTGGCCCAAAGTCCACACGGCCGTGCCTCGCCGATCAATTAGAGCACGGCCTCAACCCTGCCTCACATGGCTGTGCCTCAAGTTAGAAATCCGAACATGGTCTGAAGTGACCCACACGGGCGTGTGCCATGGTCGTGCCTCTGTCGCTGGAAAGAGCAATTTCAGTCGAAAAAGGATACTTAAGGAGAAAGAATCACATTCCAAGAGCTTATAAATATCCCCTAAGTGCCACCTTTGAAGAGGCGTCAAAGCTAGGCTAAGGAGCCAAGCCGAGAAGGTCAGAGTTAGGGAATAACGCGAGGATAGCCAGTTGATCCATCCCAAGAAGCCGAAATTATACTCAAGACGGCGAAATTCTCCTTCAATTCCTTCAGGGGGTTTTAGGATTTTCTTATGTTTTGTTTTATCTTTTCTCTTGAGATGTTCTTTTTATTCATTATGAACAAAACCCCTCAGATACCTGAAGGGGATGAAACTTAGATGAATCTTGTCATGTAATTTTTGAATTATATGATAAATACTTAGTTTGTTCTTAATTATGTTGCTTAATCCAAATCTGATGTGCTTAGGTGGAGGGGGAATAGACCCTGCCTAAGAGTAGATCTAACATAATTAAGCGGAGTTGATCGAACGCCTAGAGATAGGGTTACGAGATTTTTCTGGATTAGGGTGAAACCTAATATGGGAGTCCATTGATCGATTTACTGATATTCTAGGGGGTTATTATAAGCGAATGGGAGTTCGACTAATTAACGTAGGGTTAGACGTTATTCGCCTCGAGAGAGGGTTTAATATAGGTTAGGGAGTCCTATGGATCAAGCTAAGTAAAGAAATCGTATAATTCAGGGTTAGGTAACAAGAGAAGTCTAGGTAGATTCTTCCTGAGGGTATCGTTGTAGTCAACTGAGTTTTTCTTCAAAGTTATTTCCTAAATCGTTCTTTTCGTATTTGTGTCCTTAGCTTAGTCTTCGTCAATTTAGTTTAAAAGCAATTTAGTTTTTAAGGCTAAATAATAAAAAGAAAGTTAGTATTAGTACTTTTAGTTCCTTTGGGTTCGATAATCAGGTCTTGCATAAGTTATACTACTGTTCGATAGGTACACTTGCCTTTAATCATTATCAGAGTTAGTCTCCAGGTTTGATCATTCTTTTATAAATTTTAAAGCTCTGATTTTAGCGATCAAGTTTTTGGCGCCGTTGCCGGGGAACTAAAATATTTAGAAAACTCTATTTTTATTACTTTAGCCCTAATTTTTTATTTTTCGCAATTTATTTTTTGTTTTTGTTTTTATTCCTATTTTTTTTCTTTTTACTGAACCTTCTTTCTCTTTTTCCCAGCAGGTAACTCTAGTTTATGACTAGAAGGAACCCCGAGAGGACTTTTGGTATACGATAGTGATATTGAAGCAACTGCTCACAGGAATCGTCGGGAAACCAGGTGAGCCCTAAATTACACAGAAAGAGAGGAAGAAGGCAGATCAATCCTACTAAAGGGATGGACGAGAATAACCCACCATCAAGCGATATGGGGGAAAATAATGCTCCACGTACAATGTTTGATGATGCGAAACCGCATCTAACAGGAGTAAAATCGAGTATTGTTAGGCCTACTATAGCTGCTAAAATTTTTCAATTAAAGCCTAACACAATACAAATGATTCAACAGTTTGTTCAATTTGATGGTTTACAGGATGAAGTTCCAAACACGCATATAGCTAACTTTTTACAGTTCTGTGATACTTTCAAAATAAATGGCTTTTCTGATGATGCCATACGTCTTTGGTTATTTCCTTTTTCATTGAGAAATAAAGCTAAACAGTGGTTAAACTCGTTACAACGAGGGTCAATCAATACATGGGATCAAATGACTGAAAAGTTTTTAATGAAATATTTTCCACCGGCTGAAACGGCCAAATTACGGAATGATATCTCTTCTTTTGTGCAGATGGATTTAAAGACATTATACGACGCATGGGAGAGATTCAAGGATCTCTTGAGGAGGTGCCCACACCATGGCTTTCCCTTGTGGCTACAAGTCCAAACCTTTTATAATGGTGTAAACCCCTCAACGAGGCAACTAATTAATTCAGCCGCCGATTGAACACTGAACAACAAAAATCCAGAAGCAGCATACGAGTTCATCGAAGAGATGTCACTGAATAATTACCAGTGGCAGGCTTCAAGAACCAAACCAACAAAATCAATGGGAGTTTTCAACGTCGATGCAGTGACCATGCTATCAACGCAGCTAGAGATGATGAATAAAAAGCTTGATAGTTTGTGTTCCTCGCAGGTACATCCAGTCATGCAGTGCGACACAAGTATCCTGAGTACCCACCCTACCAACCAGAAGCAGAGAGCGAACAGATGAACTATATAGGTAATAATTCCCGATCCAATAATAATCCTTATAGTAACACTTACAATCCAGGTTGGAGGAACCACCCAAATTTTTCATGGGGAGGTCAAGGAAATCAAGGAAATCAAAGGCAACAACCTCCTCAAAATTTCCAAAATCAGCCCTATCTACAAGAGAAGAAATCGACCCTCGAGGAGATGATGGCAAAATTCTCAGCAGACACAGAGAAACGTATCCAAGAAACTGAGAGAACAATCAAGAGCAATGAGAGCCGAATCGGGGAAATTACTAAGTCAGTTAAGGAAGTCACTAATGCAGTCGAACAACTCGCAAAGCTGATGTCAGAACGACCGCAAGGACGTCTACCAAGCAACACTGAGATTAACCCTAAGGAGCAAGTTCAAGCCATCACAGCTCAGGATAATAAGGGGGTGGATAAACCCGATCCAAGGCCAGAAAATAAGGTAGACGAAGGTAAAACAGAAGTAACACAAGAAAAGCCAAAACCGGTAATCAAAGAGTACCAACCTCGCATACCTTATCCAGAAGCCATAAAAAGAGACGATTCAGAGGAATTGTTCGGTAAGTTTCTTAAGCTGTTAAAGAAATTACATATTAACTTACCTCTTCTTGAAGCTTTCTTTCAGATGCCAGACTCGAGGAAATTTTTAAGTCAACTTTTGACCAACAAACGCAAAATAGATGAAGAGCACCACGTGGAACTAAACGCAACATGCTCGGCAATGTTACAAAATAAACTACCACATAAACTAAAAGATCCAGGGAGTTTTACAATTCCATGTTTAATTGGTAGTTTAAATATTGATAATGCGTTAGCTGATTTAGGGGCAAGCATAAATGTCATGCCTTATTCACTGTTTAAACGACTAGGTCTAGGAAAGCCCAAACAAACTAGGATGAGTATTCAATTAGCTGATAAAAACCGTTAGAATTCCTAGGGGCATTATAGAAGATGTTCTCGTAAAAATCGATAAATTTGTTTTCCCAGTAGACTTTGTTGTCTTAGACACGGATGAGGATAATTCAATCCCCTTAATTTTAGGAAGACCTTTTCTAGCAACTGCCAAGACTAAAATCGATGTTGCCACAGGTGAACTCATACTTCGTGTAGGCGATGAATCGATCAATCTTCAAGCTCTCGACTCAGCCAGGACAACAGTCGATGAAGGTAAGAAAGTCACTTCAATTGACAATCAACTTGTTCAACCTCCATCACAAGAAACATCACAAGGACACAAACTTGAGCCAACTCATAGACCCCAAGTCAACAAAGTAGAGTCACACAAGGAACAAAACATTAGGGTCGACCAATTAGAAGAACAACCAACACACATCAAAGAAGAACTAGATCCACACGAAGTAAAACTAGATGAACCACCAGAAGAGCTCGTAGGGACACCCAACCACTTCAAAATAGGAGAACAGGTACTGTTAGACAAAATCGATCCTCACATCACTACAACAGACCTGTGGGCAAAGGGAGAAATTATTCTTAAGGTACATGATATCTTCCCACACGGAATAGTCGAGGTAAGCAATCCAATATTCAGCAATTTCAAGGTAAATGCTTCTCGACTTCAACTTTGTCAAGGAAATAGAAATTTAAGCATAAGGAAAGATATTCAAACCTTTAAACCTCCCTAAAATTTTCAAATACGAGGAAAGTCTAGCTTAAGACTATAAACGAGCGCTTCTCGGGAGGCAACCCGAGCACTAACCCTATTTCTTTTTAAAGTCGTTTTCATTCCTTTTTATTTTTCTTTCTCTTCCGCCTTTTAAACTAACAAAAAGTGCAGATTCCCAGGCCACATGGCCTTACATACGGCCGTGTCCGTGGCCGTGTGGACCATCGGAATCGCCACACTAACAAGACAGAGGTCGTCCAATTCAGTCCAACCACCCTCTCACATCACGGATCCAATCACCCTCCCCACGGGCACTGACAGAATGGCACGGCCGTGCCCCTCAACCGTGTGAAGCTACTGACTTCTACACCACGGGCAGAACACACCCGTGCCTAAAAACCGTGCGAAGCTACTGACTTATCGAGCATGGGCTAGACACGCCCGTGCAACCCGACCGTGCCAACATATAAACTTCACAAAAACGGGCATGGGTGGATGAAACACGGGCAAGGTATAACAACACACCCCAACATAAGGCCGTGCGAGGCGGCTGTGTAAATTGACAAACCCTAGGACCACGGCCGTGGGGACATGGGAGACTTGAATCCCTATTTAAAACCCCACAACTCTTCCCCCTTCCTCCATCTGGTTTCACCTCTATTTTCACTCTTCTCCCTCTCAGACTTTTCACTTCATAAATCTCTAATACTCTTGAGCCACACAAAATCATGTCGAAGAAGCGAAAGAAGCTAAGCATAGTCTCCCCAAAAGGAGGACGGTCAAACATGAGTTCATGCCGGCAGCTTCGACTAATCACCAAGCCAAGGGTCTTTGAGACCAATTTATTTTCTCTTTTTGTCTCTCTTCTCCTTTATTTTCCTTTTCTAAACTTCTCTTCTGCTGCATTTGTTTAATTTTCTTTTAGTTTCTTAGTGTCAGGTTCGCCAGGCTGCTAGGGAATCATGCCGACCACCACGATAACCACACCACTCTCACCACCGCCACCACCTCCGCAGCCCTAGAAGTCGCACCCACCTTGCGAACCATCCTTCAATAAGGACTCTTCGGTCCATTCTTCTTTTCTTTTATTTTAGTTTTCCTTCTTAGTCTCCTTTCCTTTTTCTTTCTTGTTTTTAATTTTATATTTAGTTTAGTTTAATTATGTCTTAATGACCCCTGGCTAAACCTTCACTAGTTCCCCAATTTCTTCATCTAGCACAGAGCTCGGGAACCAACACCACCACCATACCGACGCCTTCGCCGTATTTGCCACATCCTCCATGAAACCCACCAAAGAATTCAGGAAGTGACACTCTATCCCCTTCTCTTTTGATTTATCCCATTAATGCTATTATCTACCTTTGTACGTTGAGGGCAATGTACATCTTAAGTGTGGGGGGTAAAAGTGTCAAACTTTTTTCATTATTCTCAAATCCTAGATTTTGTCTTGTTTTTAAGCAAATTTGTCATATTACTAATTAGGATGAAATTTTTGATGATTTGTGATTTTTATTGACATGTTTTAGAATAAGTCATAGTTAATTGTGCATTGATGATTGAATTTGAAAGAATACTAGAGAATTAAGCATGATAAGTCTAATTTTTAAAATTAAAATTTTGCTAGGTTGTTGACCTAAATTTGAATACTACTTTGAAATTTGAAATTCAGGAGGATGATGTCAAAACACCCATAATTTTTGTGAGATTTTGAGCCTTACAGAGCATATATTCTTTTTCGTGCTCATTCTTTGTTTATGAGTGTGTCAACTATGAATTGTTATTCTAGAACTTGCCTCGTTTATGCATGTTGAGACCACACTTTTGACTTGATATTACAGAAATGATAAAGGCACCTAGGTTTTAACCCACTTACACCACTAAATAGCCTACCTTCACAACTAACCCCTAGTGAACCCCGTTGATCCTAACAAACCCTTTTTATTGACTCACCTACTAATATTAACCCAAAGCCTCTTTGTATTCACCCTTTCTTTTGACTACCCCTTAATCGAGAATTGATTTGATCAAGTTACCTAAGTATTTTTTTTTGGTAGTTAAATTTATCTCGTTTTACTTAGTTTATTCTTAAAATATATATATATTCAGCATTAATAGTATGAAAAGTGAGCTTATACAAATCAAAGTTTATTTTCAAAAAGAAAGGCTTGTATTAGTAGATTCATTATCATTTTCAGTTGATGTAATTTCGGTATTCTTAGGTAGGTACTTGTCAATTCGATCTCGATTCTAACCCTCTAATTTCAGCCTTTAACCACACCTTTAACCCTAGCCCCGTTACAACCCTAGCAAAGACCTTTTGATCTGTTTATCATCTCAAATTACAGTGGTGGAGATTTGATTTTCAGGCAAGCCTATGGGATTAACTTTTCAGGTTTGACTTATGAGCGATCTTCTCCTAAAACTTAAACACTTTAGAGTGATTTGAGTGAATCCTTAGTGAGGACATCAATCCTTGTCGATTTTGAATTGAAAAGGTAGTTACTTAAATGAGGGGAGACACCTACGTTTTCGAAATACAAACTCATGACTTATCTCGTTTAAATCTTTAGGACTCTTTGAATTGAATTATCCATGTATGAATTATCTATGAATTATGACAAGACATTGTTGATAAGAATTGTGAATTATGGAAAGTTCGTTTTAATTGTAAGTTGAGAATTTTGCTTGAGGACAAGCAAAAGCTTAAGTGTGGCGGTATTTGATAAGCCGTAATTATTACATATTTTAATCCCATATTTAGCTTACTTTTTGATGATTTATTCCTTGATTTATATAAAAAGGTGCTTGTAATCCTTTCTTTTCATGTCTTATACCCAGGAAAGCACCCGAGGATGAAAAGAACACAAAACGGGCCCAAAACGGAGTAAATGGGCCTTAGCACATTGACACGGCTTGGCCCAAAGTCCACACGGCCGTGCCTCAAGTTAGAAATCCGAACACTGTCTGAAGTCGATCCACACGGGCGTGTGCCATGGCCGTGCCTCTGTCGCTGGAAAGAGCAATTTCAATCGAAAAAGGATACGTAAGGAGAAAGAATCGCATTCCAAGAGCTTATAAATATCCCCTAAGTGCCACCTTTGAAGAGGCGTCAAAGCTAGGCCAAGGAGCCAAGCCGAGAAGGTCAGAGTTAGGGAATAATGCAAGGATAGCCAGTTGATCCATCCCAAGAAGCCGGAATTATACTCAAGACGGCAGAATTCTCCTTCAATTCCTTCAAGGGGTTTTAGGATTTTCTTATGTTTTGTTTTATCTTTTCTCTTGAGATGTTCTTTTTATTCATTATGAACTAAACCCCTCAAATACTTGAAGGGGATGAAACTTAGATGAATCTTGTCATGTAATTTCTGAATTTTATGATAAATACTTAGTTTGTTCTTAATTATGTTGCTTAATCCAAATCTGATGTGCTTAGGTGGAGGAGGAATAGACCCTGCCTAAGAGTAGATCTAACATAATTAAGCGGAGTTGATCGAACGCCTAAAGATAGGGTTACGAGATTTTGCCGGATTAGGGTGAAACCTAATATGGGAGTCCATTGATCGATTTACTGCTATTCTAGGGGGTTATTATAAGCGAACGAGAGTTCCACTAATTAACCTAGGGTTAGACGTTGTTCGCCTCGAGAGAGGGTTTAATATAGGTTAGGGAGTCTTACGGATCAAGCTAAGTAAAGAAATCGTATAATTCAGGATTAGGTAACAAGAGAAGTCTAGGTGGATTCTTCCTGAGGGTATCGTTGTAGTCAACTGAGTTTTTCTTCAAAGTTATTTCCCAAATCGTTCTTTTCGTCTTTGTGTCCTTAGCTTAGTCTTCGTCAATTTAGTTTAAAAGCAACTTCACTCCGTTTTTAAGGCTAAATAATAAAAAGAAAGTTAGTATTAGTACTTTTAGTTCCTTTGGGTTCGATAATCCGGTCTTGCGTAAGCTATACTACTGTTCGATAGGTACACTTGCCTTTAATCGTTGTCAGAGTTAGTCTCCTAGTTAGATCATTCTTTTATAAATTTTAAAGCTTTGATTTCAGCGATCAGGATCTCAATTCAGTGCCGAGGCCATGTCCCCGACATGGTCTTACACGGGACCTTATCATTATCCATCTCATGTCTCGATGATAGTAATCTCACATATATTATAGTCCCATCGAGACTTCAACACCTCAACTTTTATCATCTATCTCATTCAACACCATTACTCAATTTCATAGAATATCATGTATCTTTACAATATCAAGCATACTAGCATAAATGTTGAATTTATCACATACAAACTTACATCGATTTCAAAATAGGCTAGATTGCCGATCTAGTTCGATACTTTGTTCTTTCCCTGATCGAGGTTAATTCTTGGTTCTTCTTGATCTATAATAGCAAATTAGCTCATTTAATTATCACATTAATAAATGCATTTCAATAATCATGCTTTGGTAAAATTACTATTTTGCCCCTAGACTTTTGCAAAATGACCATTTTACCCATAGGCTCAGAAATCAATTCTAATCAAATTTCTCTCTTTAACGAGCCTAGGCGAACATTTATTTCTCTTATGACTACCATCAAAACTCAACATTTCACACATTTACTACATATTTTACAACCTTTACAAAAAAAGGTCCTTTTAGGTGTTTTCATGGTAACACCTTTCACAAAAGTTGTTCATTTAACAACTAAGACCCATTTTCTTCCATAAAAATGCAACAAACAACTTAAAAGCTCTCATGGCAAAACTCTAAACTCTTCACCATTTTACAAAATAGTCCCCTCTTTAGAAAGCTTAAGCTTTAGGGGTTCCAAAAGTACAACTATCATCAAGAAACGTGTAGGGAGAAGAGTTTGCTAAAATTTTTGAGCTTTAAAACCCCTATCTTGCTTGTGTTTTTTGGTGGAGGAATGAAGAAGAAAAGATGATATCTTTTCTTTCTTTATTTTAATATAAAATCCCAATTTAGTCAACCTAATCCACCTGCTTGACCAAAATTTTGAGTTTCTTGTCCCCTATGACCGACCAACCTTTATTTAAGGGGATAATTGCCCTTTAAATACCCCCAATTTTTTTCCATAGCTATTTGGCACCCTTATCTTGAAATTTTAACTTTCGCACTTAATGGGATTTAGTCCTTTTTCTCGATTAAGCATGAAATCGCTAAAATTAAAGCACCAAAATTTTCATGCACTTATATAATCATGCTCTAAATCATAAAATAACATGAAAATAATTTTCTCCGACTTCAGATTATTGGTTCCAAAACCACTGTTTTGACTAGCCCCTAAATTGGGCTGTTACACTAAGACCTAGCCGTTTGCTATGGCATCATATGGGAAAAAGAAGACCACATAGTGTAAGACCTACTTTGGGAGTATGGCATCATGTGAAGAGAAGATGAAAAGGACGATTGAGTGAGTACTAAGCGATGAGAGGCAAACCTCATGATGATAAGTTTAGGCAAATCCCTATCGTCGAAAACACCATTACCTAAAAGTGATGCCTTTGTGGCTGAATCTATTATATGTGAGCCTTTGTGGCTAAATCTATTTTATGTGAGCCTTTGTGGTTGAATTATTTATATGTAGAAGTCTTTGTGCTAGTTCTTTGTTACATGTGAGCCTTTGTGGTGAAATCATCAAAGAGAATCCTTTGTGCCTAATTCTGTTATAAGAAGGGCCTTCGTGGCTGATTCTGTTGGAAGCTCCTTTGTGGCGAAGTCTATTATATGAATTTGGACGCCCTTGTGGCTATCTAATGATATGTGGGCGCCTTTATGGCTGTAACAACCCGTTTTTCAATGGCATCAGAAACTGTGGTTTTGGGACCAAAAATTCGATGAGTGAGTGTAAAGATTATTATTTAATATTTACGAGTCAATTATAATATTATATTAATTCTGGTTTACTAATTTTTGCAAATTGAACGAATAGTTAAGTACAAGTGATTGTCCTTAGAGTCAAGTGGTTTTGGAAAATGAGGTATGGGGACCTCGTTTCTATAAATTGAGCCCGTAAATATTTTTATTAAATATTTACAAAGCGATTATGTAACACCCATTACCTGTATGCAATGCCGGAACAGGGCTCGAGGCATTACCGGACTTATAACATAAGCATTCACACAATTTCGAGTTATAAATTTTCGTCCAGCTTAAAATCATTCGTATTCAATCATAAAGTCTCTTATATGAGCCTACGAGGCCGAAAACATGCTTTGGAGGTGGTTCGGGACTAAACCGGGAACTCAAGAAACTTTTACAAAACTTAACAAAATTGTTGGTTTTAAGTGGATAAAACCCTGGATGCTTGGATGTAGGCCTTTTAAATTATTGTGTTAAAAATATGTCACAAGGAAGCATGTGGTCTAGTGGTTGTGGGGTCATTAAGGTTGCAAGGGAGCCTGGGTTCAAGTCTTGCTCTTGCAATTTATTTTGGTTTTTCTTTTAAAGGAACCTGGACCTTGGCCTTTAGACCTTTTAATTTATTGAAGGTAAAATATGACACAAAGAGAGTGAGTGATCTAGTGGCAAGGTGGCGCTACATGTGTGGCAAGGAGTCTGAGGTTCGAGGCTGGGCGTGTGCAATTGTATGTTATTTTGCTGCTTGAGCTGGGGAGGTGTTGGAGCTGGACTAGAACTTTGTGGTTGAATTGGTCATAAGAATTTGAATTGAATTTGAATGCGGAGTTGGAGTGAATTAAGGAGGATTTTGTGGAGGGATTAAGGGAGTGATTTATGGAGAAAAACAAGGATTTTGAAGTGTGTGGGAGTGTTGTGTTGAATTGGTAAGGGGAAGCATAGGAAATTCGGCTAGGATAGTATTCTCTCATTTTCGGTTTGGTTTCGGTCACGTTTGCCTTGGGAAAAACTGGTTTGTGTTGCCGAATTGTTCTTTTTCATTCACCTCTTCTGTTTTACATTTTGTCTAGTCGAATATATTTTCTCTTTTCCCCTCAGTTGTATTCTTTCTTTTTGGTTATTCTCCTCTAGACAATTGCCTCTTCTCCATCTTTTCTCTTTTCTCTTTCAATATTTCCCTCTGCTATTTGCTCTTTTGGCCGAATATTCTGCTTCTCTCCCTATTATTGGCTGATTATTTCAGTGCTCTGCCATTTGTGTTGTTTCGGTCTTGCAAGGATTCTGAGGAATCGATAGGTACACATAAGTTCTCTCTATTGTTTCTCTGTTATTGCAATATGTGTTCAAATCCATTTCTTCTACTTTTTCTAAAAGCCGAATACTCCTCCATCTTATTCTTTGATTACCAAATGTTAGTTTCCTAAGTTGATCATTGGGTTTTTAGATTTCTACAAGAAGTGACGGGGTGCAAACATTTCAGAAGCGATTGAAACTCTTTTGTTATTCAATCAAGAACTCTCGATGGGTAAAGGGGATTCTAGTAGTAAAGTGATGGCAAAGGTACCGACTGTGTTTGAGTGTGTAGCCTCTACTCCCAAGTTTAAGCGGCGTAAGGTGTTGGCTGTTCGGGATTTTCCGTCAGGATGCAGAAAGGTGGCTGCATCAAACTTTGGATTAACTAGGCAAATTATAGTCGACCAATCTAGTCAAGGCATGTGGTATCGATCTCTCGGTTAGGTGGTTGCTAAGAGTTTTTCTTAACATTATTTGTTTAGTGATTAACTGAATGTTATGTTTGAATATAGGTTCTAGCGATCGTGGATTCTTAGTACTCTACATGATCAGGTGTGTAACAGTACCCTGTATTCGATAGTCGGCGGGAAAGCCGATAGAGTGTGTGCAATTGTATGCTAAATTTGATAACCGGCTGAAAGCCAAAAGTATGTGTTGTTTACACTGCTATGACTGTAGATCGGAAAAATGCTAAAAACCCAGAAATATGGCGAGCGTGCGATCGTGCATGTGGTGAATCGAGCCTACGAACATGGGCGTTAGTCTGTAGAGGCCACCACGAGCGCTCTCGTGGTCTTGGGCTGTTCTGGGCTTCGTTGGGTCGAAATGGGTCGTGTGGACCCAGTGGGCTTGTGGGCCACACGGATAAAGTGTATGTGATGTGGTAAATGTTGTTTAGACTGTGACGTTTGCATAATTGTGGCTGTTTCTGGGCTAAATGGGCCAGACGAGTGTATGGGCCCACTTAGGCCGAATAATGGGCCTTAGGCCCATTTACACCGTTGTGTCTGTTTAGGTTACTTAAGTCGTTTGAGGCGACGGTGGACCTTCTGTTGGGTTGCTGAGACCTCGATTTGTGAAATGACCGTAATGCCCCTGTAGGGTAAAATGACCGTAATGCCCCTTTAGGGTAAAATGATCGTAATGCCCCCATAAGGTAAAATGACCGTAATGCCCTTGTAGGATAAAATGACCGTAATGCCTTGTAGGGTAAAATGACCGTAATGCCCCTATAGGGTAAAATGACCGTAATGCCCCTGTAGGGTAAAATGACCGTAATGCCCCTGTAGGGTAAAATGACCGTAATGCCCTCGTAGGGTAAAATGACTGTAATGCCCCTCATAGGGTAAAATGACCGTAAGGCCCCCGTAGGGTAAAATGACCGTAATGCCCCCATAGGGTAAAATGATCGCAATACCCCTGTAGGGTAAAATGACCATGATGCCCCTGTAGGTAAAATGACTGTAATGCCTCTATTAGGTGAATTGACTGATATACCCCCAAAGGGTAAATTGACTATTTTGCCCCTTGAGGGTAAATGATTGATTTATCTGTGACATAAATGACTGATTTGTCTGTGATTTGTATGACTGATTCTGAGCATGGCATTTTGCATACACTACATTGGCATGGGGTTGGGATACTGTTATGGAGGAAGTACTATACTGGTGGCTCTGCCACAATCACTGTTATTGGTAGCTTTGCTGCGATACCATTGCTGGTAGCTTTGCTGCGATGCTACTGATGGCTGTGTGCTGATCCTATCACTGCTACTGAAGGCTTTGTGCCGATCATATTACCGTTACTGATGTCTGTGTGCCAATCATATTACTACTACTGATGGCTTTGTGCCAATCATATTACTGTACTCATGGCGTTACAGCTATCCTGTTTACGGCTTTTAGCCATTCTGATTACTGGTAGCTTTGCTGCGATACTAATTAGTGCCGCAACTGGTGCTGATATTGGTGTGTTGGCTGGGTGGGTCGATTTTATCTCCACATGGTGTGTTGGTTGGTACGGGTGGTGTGTTGGCTAGATTGGGATGGGATACATCCTCATACCGTTGCATATCTGTTTCTGAGATTTGTCACTGTACTGGGCTTAGGCCACTTGTTCTGTTATTGGTTTGGGCTAGGCCCAATTGATTCTGTTATGGGCTGTGACCCAAATGATATTGTAGTGGGCTTTGGCCCACGTATGCTCTGAATTGGACTATACTGTTATTGTTAAAGGGTTTTGGCTCAGACTGTTTTGGTTTTTGTTTCTGTATACTGATTGTTACCCTAGTAAGGGGATTACACATTGAGTTTTTGTAAACTCACCCCGTTTCTAACTGTGCAGGTAATCTCCAGCGTTAGGAGGATCAGTGCTGCGAAGGGCTCAGAGGTGACCACACGACTGCGGCTGTTATGTTTTGGACTTTATATATGTTTTAAATTCTGTTTTGGTTTTTAATTTCTATAATAAGGCCTCTCTGGATTTAATTCTGAATTTGGGATTTTGTTACATTTTATATCTGTTAGACGTAGACGAGTTTTCAACCCAATTACTGTATTTAAAAAAAACATACGTTTTAAACTTCTTGACCTTAAATTAGCTTCTACAACTAAAAGAGATTTTTTAACGAAGTTAATATCATTTTTAAAAGTGATTAACTTTTCAATGAACCATGTTTTGAAATTGAACGAACACAAACTGAGACTTTCATTTTTAAATATTAAGGAGGGTTTTCAATGAAAACATGGTTTTCGAAAAACACTTGAATGTGACACGCCAGATTTGGGCCTAACTTCTGGGCCGGGTTTGGGGTGTTACATTCTCTCTTCAACCTTATTTCTCAAACTGTTGTTCACTTCTACCGAAACTAAAAGACCAAGTGTCGAATTCTCCCTTGAAACCTTTCTTTCTTCTCCACATTTTCTCTCTACCGAATTAGTATTCTTTTTCTCTTTTACTTCCATCTCTACTTCTTTTCCATTTTTCGTTCTTCCTTTATCTATTAGGCTGAATTCTCATACTCTCTCCCTCTCAAATCTCGTCGTTCTTCTTGGTTCAGGCCGAATCTTCTTAACTGACTACTGCCAAAATACATTTGTTTATTGGTATTGGTAAGGGGGTGCTACAACCACTTTATTATTTCATTCTTAGTCAGATTTCTTTTGGCTCTATTAACAAGTTTTGATTTTTCCTTTTATTTCTCTTGGGGGCCGAATGCATGGTTGTCTTCTAACAACTGTTGATCTGCCGAATCATGTTAGAAGGGGGAAATCGCCCTTGATCAGTACCCAGGCCACCAAAACTGCTCTCTAAGATCCCTATACATCTTGCTACCTCCAGGATGCATAGCATAAGGACTACTATGTGCGTCCTGAAGAATCTTCTGCCTCAGCTCAACATTTTTAGGCATACAAGCTTTACCTTGGAAACACAGAACCTCATCACTAGACAAGCTGTAACCCTCCAAACCACCATCCTGCACTTGTAACCTTCGCGCACTCAGAACCTCATCCTCTAACTGTTTCTCTCTGATCTGCTCAACCCAAGTAGGCTTAACCTGCAACTCTGCCAGAATACTTCCGTCGTCATACAAACTCAAATGGGCAAACATCGCTTTTAAGTCCGAAACAACCTTACGGCTCAACGCGTCTGCCACCACGTTAGCCTTGCCCGGATGATACTCAATCGAACAGTCGTAGTCTTTAAGCAACTCAACCCATCTGCGCTGCCTCAAATTCAAATCTTTCTGAGTCAAGAGGTACTTCAGACTCATATGATCGGTGTAGACTATCGATCTCTCTCCATACAAGTAGTGCCTCCAAATCTTTAAGGCGAAGACTACAGCCGCTAGCTCCAAATCGTGCGTCGGATAGTTGACTTCATGTGGCCTCAGCTGCCGAGAAGCGTAAGCCACAACCTTACCTTCTTGCATTAGCACACAACCCAATCCCGTATGTGATGCATCGCAGTACACCGTGAATTCCTTACCAGCCTCAGGTTGAATCAAAATCGGAGCCTCAGTCAAAATCTTCTTTAACTTATCGAAGCTTTCCTGCTGTTTCTCAGTCCAAACAAACGGAACCTCTTTCCTTAACAACTTGGTCATCGGCGCTGCTATCAACGAGAAACCCTCTACAAACCTTCGGTAGTATCCGGCCAAACCCAGAAAACTCCGAATCTCAGCCACTGACCTAGGTGGCTTCCAATCCAAAACTGCCTCAATCTTCCGAGGATCTACTCTAATCTCCTCAGCTGACACTACATGACCCAAGAAAGTCACTTCTCTAAGCCAGAACTCGCACTTACTGAACTTAGCATAGAGCTGCTTTTCCCTCAGAATCTGCAGCACCACTCGCAAATGCACATCATGCTCTTCCTCTGTCCTTGAGTACACTAAGATGTCGTCTATGAAAACCACGACGAACTGATCCAGATACTGCTGAAACACCCTATTCATCATATCCATAAATGCTGCAGGGGCGTTAGTCAACCCGAACGGCATTACCAGAAATTCATAGTGCCCGTACCGAGTCCGAAACGCTGTCTTATGGATATCAGCCTCCTTAACCTTTAACTGGTGATACCCAGACCTCAAGTCGATCTTCGAAAATACCGCTTCAGCTGATCAAACAAATCATCTATCCGTGGCAATGGATACTTGTTCTTAATCGTCAGCTTATTCAACTGGCGGTAGTCTATGCACATCCGCATCGTACCGTCTTTCTTCTTGACAAAGAGCACCGGCGCACCCCACGGCGAAACACTTGGCCTGATAAAACCTCGATCCAATAACTCCTGGATCTGAGCCTTAAGCTCCACCAATTCCTTTGGCGCCATCCTATACGGAGCAATAGACACTGGCGCAGTCCCGGGTAACAGATCTATCCCAAACTCTACCTCGCGATCCGGCGGCAACCCCGGAAGCTCCTCAGGGAACACATCAACAAATTCCTTAACTGTACGAACTTTCTCTACAGCAGACTCTTTAGCCTCCAAGGCATACACATGAACCACATATGCTTCACAGCCCTTCCTGACCATCTTCTCCGCTTTCAGAGCAGATACCACATTTGATAAGTAATCTCTCCTATTACCTATCATAGCCACTTCATCACCCTCAACCGTCTTAAGAACCATGCGCTTGGCCGCGCAATCCAACCTTGCCTGGTACTTGACCAGCCAATCCATCCCAAGAATCAGATCGAACTCCCCAAACGGCAGTTCCATCAGATCAGCAGCAAACACTACCCCTTGGAGTTCTAGGGGTACACCTTTAAACAGCTTATCTACTACTACAGAGTGACCTAAAGGGCTAATCACAGTCATCTGCCTAGAAGATATCTCAGAGTATAGGTCCATGGTCTCTACTATACTACTAGCAACATAAGAATGCGTTGAACCCACATCAATCAAAGCAGTAAATGGAGAACCAAAGATCAAAAACGTATCGGTTATGACGTCCGGTGCGTCGCCCTCCTCTCGGCGCCTCGCAGCATACACTAACCCAGGCTGTCTGGCCTCAGAACTACCCGCACCTCTACCCGGTGCTCCACGGCCCCGACCAGAACCATTACCACCTCTGCCATTACCACGGCCCCTCTGCTGTGGCGGTCCACTACTCCTGAACTGATTACGGCCCTGACTCTCAGACTGAATCCTAGCCAACCTACGCGGACAGTCCCTCACGCGATGATCCAGAGAGCCACACTCAAAACAACCTTTTCCCCCGGTCCAGCAGCCACCCCAATGAGATTTCCCACACTGGTTACACTGCGGCGGTCCCTGCCTAGCAGCAACAAACCTACCTGGCTAATTTGACCCACTCGGTCTAGCCCTTTTCTATGGATTACCCGATGATCCAGAAGATCCGAAGCTCCTCTTATGCCTGTTTCTGTCCATACCCTGCCTCACTGACTCCTTAACACCCTCGGCTACCTTAGCCTTCTCAACTAAGACAGCAAACTCACGCTCCTGCTGTGGAGCAATCAGCAGTCTCAACTCATCTCTCAGACCATCCTCGAAACGAACACACCTCTCATGTTCAGTGGCCACAATACCCCTGGCATACCTACTCAGTTTCAAGAACTCAGCCTCGTACTCGGAAACAGACTTACTCCCCTGGACTAGCCTCAGAAATGCCTTTCGCTGAGAGTCAATATAACCAGCTCCAATGTACTTCTTCTGATATGCAGCCCTAAAATAATCCCATGTCAGCTCCTCTGCTGCCACACTGTCCCGAACCGTGAGCCACCACTGGTATGACTCATCCCGAAGGAGCGATACTATGCCCTTTAACTTCTCTTCAGCAGTCAGGTCCAGATCATCCATGATCCGCTCAGTTGCCTCCAGCCAATACTCAGCAGTGCTGGGAGCAACACCAGTAACACCTCGAAAGAATTCAGCCCCGTTTGCCCGGAGTCGCTCAGGCACAGATTTCCTAACTCCTGCACCTCCACCTACCCCGGCTACCCTTTCTAATACTCGCAGCATCGCCTGTGACACTGCGTCATCCCCAGTCTGATCTTGAAACTCACCACCTCCAGCTGGTGGCGGAATCGGTATCTCATTTTCTGACCCCTGACCAGATCCTACGGGTTCAGAAACCGTCATCCTACCACGACCTCGTCCACGAGTATTACGACCGCGTCCACCTCGAGTGCTCATGACTAGAATTTCTACGTATCTGATTTAAGAGTTTTATGCATCAGTATTTATTCCACTGTTTTAAAGCAAAGTCTTATGATTATTTAAGAAGCTTTGTTTTCGTGAGTTCACAGAATCCTATCAGTCTCAATCTCTAAAGTAATACACTATTGCTAATTACCCAATCATATTATATCGAACAAATCACAAGCAATAGTAAGGGGTACTTACCTGGGCGAACTGGTGCCGGAGACTCGGTGTCATGCCCTTCAAACCAAGTTTTCAAAACCAAAAACACTTAAAACAACTTTTGAAAACATTTTGGGCCTCAGGCCCACAGCCGAGCTTTTGAACTTGGCTCTGATACCACAATTGTAACACCCCAAACCCGGTCAAACACCACGACCGAATCTGGTACGTTACGAGGAGAAACGTTTTTGAGAAGTTAAATTTTTCGCTTAAAAGTTTGATGAAAACTCTTTGAGAGATTTGGAGTTGTAGAAATCTTGGGCTTGATTGTTGAAAACTTCATATGTCATTTTGAAAACATTTTAAGAAGTTAAACAAGTTTATTACATTTGGAAACTCAAGTTGCATCTCTTTGTTACTTAAAACCTTTTGACTTGGTAGGAAATCGAGTCTTGATTTGAAAATCCTTTGAGTTTCTTTAGTATCAAATCATAGTGTTATACCCGATGGTATAGTTTAAAAACACATTGCGCTATAATTTTGAAATCATTGTCTTCCTAAGTTTTTGGCATATTTAACCTCAAATCGTTGTTAAGACATATTGCAAATCTACTTTAAACATAACATAGCAAAATATAACTTAAGGGCCTTTTACGACCCAAAATAAAACCAAATAATAATGATAATAAGCTAAAGTACCAAATTTATTAAGTCTGAGCAAATCTTTATTAAGCATGGCATGGGCACTCCGAGTCCATCCCGGCTCCATGTCCGCGTCTAAGAGTCACCTGAAAAGTCAAAGGAGAGAGTGAGTCGCAAGACTCAGTGTATAAATCTCCCTCCCGATAAAACAACATGCTAACACACATCAAGTCATAACAACATGGTCAATGCACCCCGATCCTAACCATCCGTATCGCCTTTTCTACCCCGTGTGGTACCAAACCACTGGTGGTGCCAAACCACTGGTGACCCAAAGTCACGATATCCATAAGTGTGGTGCCAAACCACTGGTGACCCAAGGTCACGAATAATCCAATGATGGGGCCAACCCATCGTGTGATACCCAATCACTAGCGACAATCCCGTATCTCATAAGTGGGGCCAACCCACGGTGGTGTTAACCACAGGGACGAGTCGCAATGAGGTGCCCAACCTCTGGTGTCCCAAAGACATATGTGATACCAAATCACTGGTGACCGCAGTCACAATCCGATGATGGGGCCAACCCATCGTGTGATACCCAATCACTGGCGTCAATCCCGTATAATCAACCGTGGGGCCAACCCACCGTGGTACTAAGCCATTGGGACGAGACGCTGAGGTGCCAAACCTCTGGTGACCCAAAGTCACAATAATCAATCTGTGGTACCAAACCACTGGAGGTGCCAAACCTCTGGTGTCCCAAAGACACAGTGTCCCAAAGACACGGATATCATCATCCCCCTCCACTCATATCACCCATACATGTCATACTAATGCGTATCATGTAAGTCATGCACTCATGCCAATATGTTTAACATCATATCACATACATCCATAATCATGATATCATATAGATCATCAGTAAGCTCACAATAACACTGACTTACCCGAGTCCGAGATCACACCCGATAAGGTATCATATCAATCCTTCAAACTGTCTTGACTTATTAATCAAACAGATTATTAACACAGATTACTAGATACAAAGTGTGTTAGTTACACACCTGAAATAACGAAGGTCTACCCAACGAAACGATCTACGATCCTTAAACCCCTTGCTCCTAGAATCGGCCAAACATAGGGGTTAGTAACCAAGACCATTCGGCCAAAGACTTTTAAGCCAACAGGAGTCATTATCAATCCTTACCTTCACTTGATTTGGTTTCCTACCCAACCCGAACCGACAATGGTTCTTTGACAATCGGCCACCACCTTAAAGAGAATAACTGCTAATCCTTTGTCATCCCTGACTTAATCGAATTAAACAAATAACCAATAATAACAGAACCACTCACTTACCACTGCTTACCAATCGGTTTACAAAGAAGGAAGACTCCTCTTGATTACTTCCAAAATCCGAAGGCCCTATCATGAATTCGATTCCAACATAAGAGGTTAACTCCTTTCAACATATGCCCAAAATCGGCTATTAACCCAACCAAAACCGATAAATCATAAGAGAGGGAAGAAATGGCCATTCGGCCTAGCACTTACCCAACACCAACCAGTATTCGGCCTACACAACCACCAGGAGAAGGGAGATATTCGGCTAAGTTAAAGACTAATAGAAGAGAAAAGAGATTCGGCTAGAATAAGCAAAAGAATTTTGTGTCCAAAGGAAAAAGAGAATCGGCCAAGGTCTTGAGAAGAGAAGAAAATGGAAAAGAGAGATAGGTGCTTTTCGGTTTTGGAGAAAAAGAAATGGAATAGATGAATGAAGATTTCGGTTTAGGGACAAGGTAAGTTTCGACACAAAAAGAATGGAGAAGATGAATGGAGAATTCGATTGAGAAGGAAATGGTAAGTTTCGGCTCTTATGAAAATAAAGAAATTATGAGAGGGAGAGAAGAGAGCATTCGGCTATATTGGAATTAAGAGAAACAAAGGCAAGTTTCGGCTAAGGTGTATGTTGCTTACACTTTCGGTTTCAAGGGAGAAATGGAAGACTTACTTGAATATTGGTAACAAAGAAGAAACTCTCTTGACATTCGGCTAACAACTTGACAAAAAGGGAGAATTTTAGCTAGACATACCAAGACCGAAAATGAAAGAAAAACAATAGAAATGCCAAAAGCATTTTCGGCATAGCCACTTCTCACACCAAGCCGTCACTCCCCCCCCCCAAACTCCTCCTAAAATTCGGCCAAATCTCCCCATTCACTCACCACCACTCCTTCAAACTTGCTTGACCAAGTCTTCCTCCTAAACTTCCTCTCCACCCTCCATTTGAATGTGTAGACCAAGTCCAAGGAAGAATTCGAATTGCCTTCTACCTCTTCCTCCATGCCGTCCAAAATGAGTGACAAAATAGGGGATCTCTGCGACTTGAACTCAGGATCTCTCCCCCTTGTAGATGACGCCACACTCAGCTCCAAGTGGCACATGCCTTGCCACTTTGCCAACCTCATTTTTGTGTAACAAACTATCAAATAAAATACATATCCCTCAGCTCCAACAGCTCCCTATACCTAAGGCTCAAAAACTAAATTTTTCCCATTCACTCAGGCATACTCCTAGCCTACAACTAAGCCCCTAAGACATAGAAATAGCAACATAGCACACCAATACATGCAATATCATGCAACAACAAAATAGCCCCTATCCCGGGATATTACAGTTTGACTGTAGAGGCCACCACGTGCGTTTTCGTGGACTGGGGCTGTTATGGGCCATGTGGGCCCGATGGGCTCATGGGCCTCACATGGGTAAAATCCACGGTAAGTGAATAATAATGGATTGGGCTGTGAAGTTCGTATAGCCGTGACAGAATTTGGACTGAACGGGCCACACGAGCATGTGGACCCACCTGAGCCGAGTAATGGACCTTGGGCTCAATTACACTATTTTTGGGCCATATAGGTTATATGAGTTGTTCGAGATGATTGTAGACCTTTTAAGGGTTGTCATCTGTGACGAGACCCAAAAAGTAGTTAAATGACCAAAATACCCCTGAGGGGTAAACTTACCGTTTTACCCTTAACCAACGAAATGACCATTATACCCCTAGTGGTAGTTTAATTGACGTGTATATGATATCTATATGACTGGTTATGAGTATGACATACTACATACGTAATATTTATGACACAACATTCTGCATTGGGTTGGGATTCTGATTTGGAGGAAGTACTGTACTAGTGGCTCTGCCACATGTTTACTGTTTTAATGGCTTCGCCACGTATTCTGATCTTAGTGGCTGGGCCACGATTACTGTTGTTAGCAGCTTTGCTGTGTTACTATTAGCAGCTATGCTGCGATATTGGTGTGTTGGCTGGGTGGGTCGACTTAGTCCGTACATGGTGTGCTGGTTGGTATGGGTGGTGTTTTGGCTGGATTGGGTTGGGTTGCATCTCTGTTCTGCACTGTTATTGTTTTGGGCTTAGGCCCACACTGCTACTGTATAGGGCTAAAGCCCAGGCTGATCTGTTACTGTATAGGGCTTAGGCCCAGTCTGTTTCTGCTTGCACCGCTTGTTATTTGACTGATAGGGGATTACACACTGAGTTTTGCAAACTCAACCTTTCCTTTAACTATACAGGTTATCCCCAACCTTAATTGATTTGGAGCCGCGAGGGACCGGAGGTGGCCACGTGAACACTAAATTTTCACTTGAGACTTAGATATTTTTAATTTATGCTTGGGTTTGCTTATGTAATAAGGCCATTTGAGGTTTAACTTTTATTTGGTTTAAACTCCTTATTTCTACCTGCTAGATTAGGAAAAATAGTTTTGTCAAAATAATAACTGTTTCCAAAGAAAATCATGCATCTCAAATTTAAATGGTTTATAATTAAAAGAGCTTCCACTGTTTTTAATTCAGATTAATAAACTTGTAACAAATGATATGACCAATAATTAGTCAACATGTTGTGATTTTACAACACCAACATTTTCAATAACAATTAGTTAAAAGGAATTTAAAACATTAGTCACGAACTTTCATCGACAAGACCAGTTTTCAAATCAACACTTCGATGTGACATGTCAGATCTGGTCATAACGTCTAGGCCGGGTTTGGGGTGTTAAAAATGACATGTCATTAGGGGTTATTACAGTTTTGGCTGCTGGTCTTGGATGTCCTACCGATGGCTGAGGTCCTCCATTTGTTATAGATTCTCCACAACTTTTATGAGCAGCATTGTGTAGCCTAACATCCAGACCCATAGCTCATGTGAGTAGGCCCATTTCACAACTTGTGTGAGCAATTATAGTTATAGTTACAGTCATAGTTTGAGTGAGGATTTTCTCGTGTATCCAATGTTATATCACTGTGGTTCATCTAGTATTAAATGATATACGAATGAATTCTATGAAATGGCTATATGTAAATTGATTTATGTAAAGAACATTTATGAAATTGCTATATGGTAACAAGCTTTAAATGGAATGTGTCACATATTATAAATTTGAGAGGGATGATTGAATTGCAGTTGTTATTTATGAACATTATATGTGTGATATGCTTTAAGTTATTATATATGTAAAATGAAAAGATATATGCATTAGCTACGTGGAATTAATCATTGAAAGGAGAAATTGGACATGGTATAATAAAATGGAATGCATTTTACTATTTGAATATGAGTTGGATGAATTGATTGGTAAATAAGCTATTTGAATGTTTTTACTATATAGTATGCTTAAGTTTCACATATATATGTGAAATCACTAACTTGTGAGATTTGTTGTGTGTATATGAAATGAACGAAATCATAAGTTTGTTAATGAAATTATGTATAAAATGTACAAAAATAGTTCAAATTCAATAAGTTTACGTTTTCGTTATATACGAGCTTACTAAGCATTGATTTGCTTACATTAGTTGTTTTCTTTCTTTCTAGATCATTGGAAATTTCGATCGGCTGGAAATTCAAGTCAGACCATACACACTATTTATTCCCAAATCGGTAGAAGTTTTGATCATTTTGAAGTTGGGTTATAAATGGCATGTACTAGGAGTTTTAAATTTAATGGTTTATAATGATGTTGTTTTAAGCTTTGGTTAAGTAAGGTTTGATGATGTGTATATATTTGGTAATTTGGCTCATGTATGTGTATATATTTGGTAATTTGGTTAAGTAAGGTTTGATGATGTGTATGTATTTGGTAATTTGGTTGTTTAATTCATGCCTTATGAAAGTGTTCAAATGAATGAATTGGTATGTGGTATATCTTTAAGGTAGTAACTTGATATGATTGAATGTGTGTTCAGTTTGGTGTATGAAATGTGGTGCCAATGAGGGCATATTGGTTAGGCACTTAGGTTGAATGTTTTGGTATGTTTTAAGCTTGTTTGAATGTGTTTTGAAGGTATGTGAATGATTGATTTTGGTTTGGTTTTGCACCTAAGGAATGAGAAATGTTTTGGCTTGTTTAGAAGTGAGTTTAGGTACACACGACCTGGAACATAGGCTACCGCACGACTGTGTGTCACACACAGCCACTCCACATGCCCATGTGGTCTATTCAATTTTGGTGCAAGTTTTTTCCACACAGTCTCTAGTTGTTACATGGCTTGGCGACATGACCGTGTGACCCTTGTTTTCAAATTTTCTGCATTTTTTTGTTTTATTTCAAATTAGTCCCTAATTGTTTCCAAATTGATTTTTAGGTTTCATAAGCTCGATATAAGGCCCATAACTGTATTTATGCTATGAATGATCATTGGTTTTGAATATTTTTTATTTAAATTAATAGTTGAATGGTTTTATGTTGTTATTTGTTTTGATATGTGTCGTAATACTCTGTAACCCTAATCTGACGACTGATACGAGTTAGGGGTGTTACAATGGCTATTTAAGTCAAGTGGATGCTTTTGTGGCTACCTATTGATCAAGTGAGTGTCTGAAGACAAGGGAAAACATTTGAAGTCAAGAATATGCCTTAGTGGCATAGACTGTGAAAACAAAGATTCAATGGCAATGCCGAAGTGGTGAATTCTGAATAAAGTGAAACTGTCCGGCTTGAGACAATGAAAGAATGGCGAGAAATGCATGATGATGAGAAGCTAACGAAATCTACCTTGACCATTAGTAGGAAGGTGAAATGGAAAGTAAGTTGCCAATACAACTCATAAGTAAATCATCCGATAACGAATGATATAAGATTGTTTACAGAATATGAACACAAGGTATGCAGAGATATAACACATGCTCTTTCTGAGTTTGATGAATGCTTGCTTGGTTCCATAGAGTAAAGTGCAATGTTTATATCTAATATGAAATGAAGAATAAATGTATGTTAATGCTTCACAAAGTTCTTGTGAACTTATTATGGCTGTCTTTGATTGTAGGATTTGTTAGAAAGATGGGAGACGAGAGATGATGCTAAGACTACGCCATAGGAGCGGTGGTTTGTGCTGATATTCATACAGAGAAGAGAAAGATTGTGGCAGAGTTACGGTCAACACCAAAGGAAAAACTAAGAGAGTCATACGACTAGTTAGAAGTAACAAAACACACGAGTTTATACAAGAAGCCTCATGGCGAAGTTAAGTATGCGCATAAGATGTAATACTCTGTATAGTGATAAAAATAAGGTGAAAACGATAATTGTATTATTCAAATCGTAAACGTGATTTTACACTGTACAATGAGGTATACATAATAAGTAAAATGAGGTATTTCAAAGTAAAAGACTTAGGAATTTTATTAGATAAATAGTTACATAGAAAATTAAAGTAGAAGTCTAAGTCCGTCGGTCCTTATGTGTAACACCCGATACTCAGATCTGGATGACCGGGTCGGGTGGAGGGCGTTACACCACTTGTTTAGTTGAGTCTACCATGGGCTAGTAAAAATAGTAATATAAGGAAATGATAGTGAATCTATAAGTGAATAAATTATATATGAATTTATATATTTAATGTTCTCTTATTTTAATTCTTTGTATTATGTTTAATACTTATATATATCTTAAATTCTGTTTAAGTAAAGGTAAGGTTAATTCTTGATGTACTTACTAAGTTTTCAAAAGCTTAACACATTATTTTCCAACATGTAGGTAAATGTTTGATGTGAAGCTTTAAAGGGAAGTTACGACCTTAACTCATCTCATCACAACAAAAGGCCTGGAAAAATGTATGATATTAAACTTTGGTATTAGTTTATGGTATGTAAATATGTATTTTGAGGTCTATGTTTGTTAATATTAGTTAATTCATTTTGTGTAGTTTAAATATTTTGATGGCTTAATGGATTTAGTTGAATTATGTTCTAAGTATATAACAAATTACATAGTATATTGAGGTGTTTTCATGGCTTTAAATGATAATTTTGTGAATGGAATTGATTGGTATATGTTTAGAGAGGTTTGGATTGAATTTTGGAAATTGAAATGGCAGTGGCGTGACAACACAACATGTGGTCGCGATAATGATTGTACTGCTCCACTTCTCTCAAACAATGAGGTTGTGGTTGCAACCAAGTTTTTCTATGGGTGTGACAACAACATTGTTGCGTCAAGGCTTTTCTATGGTTGCGACAAGTGATCTTACTGACCCCCTTATCACAACAAGACATTTCTATTGTCGCGATAATGACCTTTCTTGCACCAACATTATTTGTTTGGACTTCTAATTGCTACCAAACTGTAATGGATGCCAAAAATGGTTTAAAATGCCTTAAATGAGTTTAACATGATTGAAATGATGTGCATAAAGTGAAATCAAAGACTAAGTGATTGAGTGCCTCTATGTGACATCCATTTCTCGGGTTATCGATTTACTCGAGTAAGAGGTGTTGCATTTGTTTTGGTATTAGAGCCTAGATTTTCTGATTCTAGGGCTGAAAATGAGTCTAGAAGTACATGTCATATGGGATTTATTAATGAGATGAGATGAGACGAAATTTTGTTATTGATAGAACTTAAACTTGTAATTATATATTGAAGATGTTGATCAATACTTGGGAGGCTATAGATGAGGAAGTAGAAAGTAGAGCTTCGAATAAAAAGCAAGAGGGGAATAAACTCTTTCTTCTAGCTCAAATGAGCTAGGAAGACTTGCAAATTCGAGGCCTACTAGAGAAGATATGTCTAAAAAAGACAAGAATTGATAGAGAGACAAGAGTCGAACTTGAACAAGTTCCACCTAGGGAAGAAAGACTGTCACATGAGGCTTTCTTTGATACATTAAACTAGTTCCTTCAGCATCCATGAGAGATCCTCCTCCTCCACCTCCACCCTGTAACACCCCTCACCGGTCCTAATGATCGGTACAAATGAGTTCTATTCTCATAAGTTTAATGTCACATCAAATCTTTTTTTATAATTTGTTTCACACTAATGATTGTACCAATATATCATATTCCTATCACATCCTTATTAAGCCTTGAAAGTCCATAATTCGATTTTTCTTACTAAAGCTAAACTCAAAAGCATGTGCACGTATGCAATTTTCAAAGTCTCAAAAGAATGGCTTATTCGTCAGGTCGATCGTGTTACACAATTTAAAAAATATCAATGGTCAAAGCATTTATTTCATTTATTAAATTATTTGCATTCCCAGATCTAGACTTGTTGTCCATTCTCACTTTAATCTCTCTAGTTCATCTTTAGGATGATTTATTTTTTTAGAATTCACCAAAGTTACTAACTTTGGTCACTATCATACTTCTTCATCACTATTTCCAAATCCTTTCTAAGGACAAGATTAAATACTCGAAGATGTTAGGTCTGGTGAATGTGTTTAGAAGAATCCTCATATCCCTATTTGGCTCAGATTCGAGTGATGTCTCCTAGTCCTTCCCCCTATATCCTACTAACTTTGAAGTGCTAATGGAGCCCCGAGGGAATCGCTAGCGACCAGAGCTCATCTTCTTTTAACATTCACTTCCCTCACTCGATTCCACCTTAGAACCAATAGCTAGGTCATTACTTTTATAGATTTTGACATTCCTAATTCTTAGCATAAATATATTGGGAATCTAAACCCTTTCCATTTGAAGCTCTCAAAGCTCACACATATAACACATTGCCATGGATTTGAGGCTCAAAATTCCTTCCCAAAATTGTATCCACAAAACTAATATTAACATGTTCCTACATATAAGTCAATAGTTCTCAAAGGCTACAATTATCATTTCCTTCTCATCGAACAAGTCTTACACATATGCAAATTACAAAAGTATATTCTCTAAACCAAGTTCTTAAAATCATTCTATCAATAATCATAACTTCTTAATTTCTTTGTTACTTGTGCTCATGTTTGCACTTGTGTGGAATTTGCAAAAGTAGGTCTACAGAAATCCTATCTTAATGTGAATCATATGCACAAATCCTAATTCATCACTTATATATCAAATATTACACGCTCCTATCATGGAGCTCTTCCATTAATCCATAAGAGTCAATCAAAACTTTCTAACTCAAAAGATGACTTAAAGCGTGTCTAACATTTATCAAGGCACATTTACTAATCTCACCTGTAGCGGTGTTTCCATATCATTAATTTCACATAGCTAAAACTAAAGTTCAATACTATCAAAGGTTCTATATTTAAAAGTTTTTCTTAATTACATCAATTCTAATTTCCAATTACCAAATCATGTCATACTCATTACCAAATTCATGATAATTTGGTCACAAACTATTAGAAAATTACTTGGGGATCGCATCACCTTTAACTCATAACCTGGCATGTACACTTTAACTTGATTCAAAGGCTCGATTTTTGTAACACCCCAAACCCGGCCTAGAAGTTAGGCCCGAATCTGGCGTGTCACATGGAAGTGTTTTTTTCTTCAAAACCATCTTTGCCATTGTTAAAAACTTGTTTGAGAATTACAGCCTCTTTGTTAAAACCCAAAACACTTAAGCAATTGTTATCTACTTGAAAACGTAATTATCTTTAAAAAAAACCTTTTTGGTTGTGAAAACATATTTGAAATAAACAATTCACAAAAATATGACGTTTGGAAATAGAGTTGCAGGAGCATTTTGAAAACATTGCGGAAACGTAGATAAAATACAAATATTTTTGAGAGGTTGATTGATGAGTCGAAAATCGAGGTAGTGAACTTTAATCGTGACTTTTGAAAATGTCGTTGATAATTTGAAAGAGAATTTCTGAGTTAAATCATTTGTAAAAGTTTGTTATGAAAATCATTTGTTAATCAATTTTTGGAAAACCATTATTTAAGATTTTAGAAAAATCCCCACTTAAAACAATTCGAGCAAAATACTAAGTACGACAAAAACATAAGCAAAATAAAAATATCCCAGAGGCCTTATTACAACATAAAAACCCAAAATAGTAAAAGTAATAAAGTAAATGTAAATGGAAATCTAAAGTTCAAAGCACCATTTCTGAAGTATGGCCTCCACTGAGTCATCCGTGGCCTGAAGTCCTCATCATTGAGCATTACCTACAAGGGTTAAGAAAGGGGGGTGAGTTACAAGAACTCAGTGTATAATCCCCTTACCGTCATCCACTGCGTCTGAACCCATTTAGCAAAAACTTGGGCCTGAGCCCATAAAACAATAACTTGGGCCGAAGCCCATTTACAATAATAATGTATAAAATATAACATGTGTATGAAATGCAATTCCCAAACCAAACCTAGTAATCCATCCACTACACACCACCTGTACCAACCAACACACCTGTGGGGATCAAGTCAACCCACCCCGCCAACACACCAATCGCAGGCATTAAGCCATTTATAACAAATATAATTATGGACAAGCCACCAGAATAACAGAATTTACGTGGCATTGCCACTATACAGATTTGTGGCAGAGCCACCAGAATTATGTGGCAGAGCCACTAGAACTTCTCTTCAAATTTATCCCATCCCATGCAAATCATGTATATAATGCATAACATATCACAATATAACAACCATAATTTATTCGAATATTTATTACAAAATTATGGCCCATTATAACAATTTAACAAATCAGCCCATATATCAATTTATCAAATCGACCCATATATCAATTTAACATATTGGCCCATATATCAATTTAACAGATCGGCCCATATATCAATTTATCAAATCGTCCCATATATCAATTTAACAGATCGACCCATATATCAATTTATCAAATGAGCCCATATATCAATTTATCAAATCGGCCCCTATATCAATTTATCAAATTGGCCCATATATCAATTTAACAGATCGGGCCCATATATCAATTTATCAAATCAGCCCATATATCAATTCGTCCCATTAGGGGCATTTTCGTAATTCGGTAATTTACCCACTAAGGGTAATGTAACACCCTGGTTCTAGGGGTTGTGCAGTTGATGCCTAACTCAAGTGTTGGAAGGCTTAGGGTGAAGTTGTAGGAGTTTTTGAGGGGTTTGGAGAACCCTAGAAGGTAAGAAATGCCTTAGGAAATTTTTGGTTTTTAAGTGTTGGAAGGGAGAGCTGAGGGAGTTAGGGGTTATAAGTAATTTAGGTGGGTTTAGGACGCAAGAAATAGGTTGGTAAAGTGGCTTAAGGGTGCCACTTAGAGCATGGGGAAGGTGACGCCTCATGGTGCTTAGGGGT
The DNA here is from genome assembly GCA_005393395.2 of Gossypium australe. NCBI lineage: Eukaryota > Viridiplantae > Streptophyta > Magnoliopsida > Malvales > Malvaceae > Gossypium > Gossypium australe. Next base: position 70,234,511 of record CM016617.1, read on the forward strand.
CTCACGTTCGAGCTGCAAAGGCAGCATTTTGGTTTCAATTTGCGCCAATTAAGGGAACTGGGCTAGGTGTGCTTTAAAAAGAAATCGTAAGGTTAATGGACATGAAAGTCCAGTTGGCAAAGTGGTTTCCATGCGCCACTTAGGAGTTGGAGGTGAGGATGGGCGCAGGTTCGAGTGGCTGGAGCAGCATTTTGTGTTTATATTTTTCATATGCGGTGATGGGCTTAGGTAGGGAGACTTTATAAATGATGGTGGGGTTTTATGACAAGAAAGACGGGTTGGTGGAGTGGCTCGGGGCGCCACTTGTGGGTCCTGGCAAGGGACTCAAGTTCGAATAACATGGAAAGCACCTGGGTTTTATTTTGGTTTTGGCGTGAGACAAGGGAACTAGGGAGTGAGGTGTTAAAAGAGGTTTTGGGTGGATTATATCACAAAAAGCGCTTTGGCCGAATGGCCTGGGGCGCTACCTGCAGCATGGGGTCTAGCAGGTCCCATGTTCCAGACCTATGGGCAGCAGTCTGGGTGTTTTATTTTATTTTCATTTTGCAGCAGTTTGGAGAGGCAGTGGACGGCACATGGGAGCTTCAAATGGATAAAGATTAAGCTGATGTTGTTTAGTCCTTTTAGAATTCGGCTGGAATGAGTGATAAGGGTCAGTTTTTTTTTTTTAATTATTTTAGATAGTGGTAGGATAATTGTAGGATTATTTTATTTAGTTAAAATTTGTAAATAGGAGATAATGGTTGCTATTGGATTATTTTATTTTCTTTTAATTTGATAAGGGGATAGAATATGAGATAAAATAGGAAGGGATTGTGGGATTTGATGAAGTTATGGCCGAATGGGGGGCTTAGAAAGCATAATCGGTTTTGGGGGATTTGTTAGGGGGAGTGTGCCGAATTAAGTAGTATAAATAGGGGGGTGCTCACCTTTGGCCACCCTTTCTCCCATTTGTTTTCTCCCTGCCAAAATTGTTTCCCATCTCTTTTTGGTGCCGAATTTTGGAGTTTCTTCCCTTGGTCCCTTTAGCCGAATTCTTAGTCTTCTTCTAAGCCTTCACTTTCTTTCCTTCTCATACTCTATTCACACCAAAACGTCCCTCCTCCTTACCTATTTATTTATTGGCCGAAACTTCAGGGTCACTTAGCCAAATTCTCCATTTGTTTTCTCCCATTTGATCACTTGAGCGGAAATCACTCTAAAGCTTGCCTTGGCCGAATATTCCAACTCCATCTAGGAGTCATTGCCGAATCTAGGAGGGTGACTTCGGGAGGTTGATCGATAAGGCCAGCGCGAGGGAGCACTTGGGGGCTGTTGGAATTCGGTTACTCAAGGTAAGGTGGTAGTGGTAAGTATTCGGCCAAGGGGCCATACTCATGGATTTTTATTAGTAGCCGATTCTAATAGTTGTGTAGCAGGGATTACGGCAGTTCAAGGGCAAGTACAATTTTCCGGGATTTCGATAAGTAAGGTAAGGGGCTTGTGGTATTCGGCCATAGGCCATTTTATGGGTTTTAGGTGCTAACCAATTTTGATTTTGGAGATTTAGGGGCTAGTCGTCAGAAGTAAACAAGCCTTCGAGATTTAAGATCTTTCAGTAAGGATGTTAAGTTATGGTTCTTTTCGTTTAAGATCTCGTACTTGTCGATTAACGAAGTGTTCTGATTAAGCGTTTTGATGGAGGCCAGTACCAGTCAAGGAGGGCAACGGAAAGTCCCTATCCCGAAGTTCAAGAAAAGAGCTGTCTCGGCGGTTCGGGATTGGCCACCGGGGTGTGGGCCAGCAGCAGGAGACAGCTATAGGCAGATAGTTGTAGTCTCGTTTAGCGATAGTGTTGGGATTGAGAGTTTAGAACTCCAAGTGATAAGGTGCGTAATCATCGCACTATTTCTTCGGTTAATTGCTTGCTAACGTTTATACATATGTATGATGTGTGGTAGTCGATCATAATGGCTAAAGTGGTGAATACCATGTTTTGGGCAGTCGGATATCAGGTGAGTAAGTTTGTGATATTAAGTTATCATGATATATAAATATATATATATATATATATGGTGTGGTAATGATATGAGATGTATACTCATTTTATATGATGATTTGATAAGAGGCATTTTCATATATGCATGGGTTTTGGGTTTCATCGAGGAAGGAAGGGAGTACACATTGGTGTACGTGGTCTAGTGTTAGCTTCGGGCTACATTAGCGCTTGATGAGTTGCTGTGTGCATCATCAAGGGAGATGTTGGCTTGGTGCCCATCTCGGCGGTTGATAGCTGAGTGCATCACCGTAGACGGATTACTGTTGGGATCACGATGTGATCGGTGGCTCAGCCACGGCCTTGTGCAGCAGGCCTGCCAGGGTAAGACATGTGGGATCACTCGGTTGTGATCGGTGGATTAGCCACGGCCTTGAGCAGGGAGTCTGCTAGGGTTGGTGTAATGGATGGACCTAGGGTGGGCTGTGATGCATGATTGCATGAATGGTTCGTGGGTTGTGTGGATATGGGCCAAGCCCATACGTGTGGAAATATGTGTTATGGTTATGCACTGAGTCTGTGGACTCACCCTATTTTTCTCAACCATTTCAGGTGATGCGTAATGATGGACCGGGTATGGAGTGGATACGAGGTGGCCATGCTGATGAAGAATATTAAGTTGAATATTTTTTTTATGCATTTTTATAATAAGTATTTCTGGAAATTTCTTTGATGTAATAAGGGCCTTACTATCATTATTAGTACTATTTTTGATATTATTTTATATTATGGTTTAATTAAAATAAATTACTATGTGATGATGACTTTATTTTAGCAACTTATTTAATCAAATTATATATATATATATATATGGTTAATAAAGTTTTAATATGGGCATTGTTTAATAACCAAGTTTTATTTATAAATTTAAATGAACATGGTTTTCAAAAGTTAACAATTTTCATGTTTTATTCAAAAGTCAAAAAGATTTTCAACCGTCTTTCCGCAGTGACATAACCAGATCCGGTCAAGGCTCGTGGGCCGGGTTTGGGGATGTTACAGTTTGGTATCAGAGCCAGGTTCAAAACTCGGACTTTGAGGGTTTTGGGCCCAAAAACATTTTCAAATGGGCTTTTTAAAGATTTGGGCTTTCATAAAAATTTTCAGGTTATTCTGGCATGGCACCTGTACCTCCGGCCCGAAGTCCACCAGGTAAGTACTTCGAACTTTTAAAGTGATTTGGTTTGTGTGAATTATTATGGGTTATTGGGCTCGTAGATTAGAATATTAAGGCTATTAGACCTTAGGACTAGTCTACTCAAACACATGCATAAGACTTAAGGCTACTAAACAAACCTGTGAAGTAAGTCGCCGTGTTAAGGTGTGGCAACCACTGTACGCATGTCGAGGATTGGTATTCAGTAAGAGCTTGGTATTTAAGCAGTCCACGTGACTCACCTCCTCTTTACTCGAATCCTACCTGGTGCGTAGCTACAGTTCACCTTAACCAAGAGGACTTGTTCATAGGCAAAACCAATTATTAAAACCCGAAAGGGACTAGCCATGCAGTTTTATAAAATTCCTAGTTTTAAAATCCTTAAATTACCCTTTTTACTGTAGTAAAAGATTCTTGTGAAAATTCTTCTAAAGTATCTCCGATTTACAAAAAATTACCAAAATGCCCCTAGCGGCAAAATTACAAAAATGCCCCTGTATTATAAAACTACCGCACCACCCTCAACTTTTGTTAAAATGACTTCACTTTGCAAAATATTAAAATCTCTAGTTTTCAAAATATCAAGGTACTCTGATTTGAGGAAATTTACAAAAATACCCTTGTGTTGAAAATTACTAAAATGCCCCTAACTTTCAAAATTTTCGGTTTGACCCCAATTTTAATAAAATTCTCTTACTTTGCAAAAGTATCCAATTTTCTGTATTTCAAAATAATACCCTGACTTTGGAAATTTACAAAATTACCCTGATTGACAAAATTACCAAAATACCCCTGGTTTTCAAAATCCTGTTATACCTTCAATTTGTGGAATTTTTGAAAAAACTCTTCAGTTTTGGGAATTTTAAAAAGATCCTGACTTATTAAAGTTTCGGAATCGCTTTTATTTATTACCGAAACACCCTTGTAGGAAAAATGACGGAAATACCCCTCGGGTAGAAACGGGCAGAAATGTCCGAATAGTAAATGGCTGTGGTAGATACCACTGAATAAATGAGTTCTTGTTGATGGATGAATGTGCCCTATTGAGGAACGAAGGTGATTCTCTGAATTAGAGTAGTGAACTCGAATTGAAACTTTGCTGATCGAAAGAACAACTCCTGAAAACTTCATTTCATAAAATTTGCTCGTGGATAAATAGTGGAACAAAATTTCTAATGCATAAAATTTCTTAAATCAGACTAAATCGAGACGCTGAAAATGAGCTCGAGAGGACGTGGTCGTCATGGAAGAGGTAGAGGAAGAATGACTAGGTCAGAACCCGTTAGATCGGGTCAAGGATCAGATAATGAGGTACCACCACCACCCCCAGCTTTTGGTGCTGAGCAGCAAGATTAGACGGGGGATGATGCGATATCGCAGGCTGTGCTGCGAGTTTTGGAGATAGTGGCTGGAGCGGGTGGAAATATGAGAGCAAGGAAGTCTGTACCTGAGCGACTCCGAGCTAATGGAGCTGAGGTGTTTCGGGGCGTATCAGGCGTGGCACCCAGTGTAGCTGAATATTGGTTGGAAGCGACCGAGCAAATTTATTGATGAGCTCGATCTGACCCCGGAGGAAAAGTTAAAAGGGATGGTAGCACTGCTTCGCGACGAGGTGTACCAATGGTGGCTAACAATTCGGGATAGTGCCACAGCTGAGGACCTCACTTGGGAGTATGTCAAGACGGCGTACCAGAAAAAGTATGTTGGAACTCATTACATTGATGCTCAGAGGAAGGCATTTCTGGGATTGGTTCAAGGGAACAAGTCCGTAACAGAATACGAGGCGGAATTCTTAAGGTTAAGCCGATATGCTCGAGGAGTAGTTACTACGGAACATGAACGATGTGTCCGGTTTGAGGACGAATTAAGGGACGACCTGAGACTGTTGATAGCTCCTCATCAGGAACGGGAGTTTGCTGTGTTAGTCGAAAAAGCTAAGGTAGCTGAGGGAATTAAGGACTCTGTGAGGCAGAACAGAGATAAGGATAAGAACCGGGATAAGAGGAGTTTTGGACCGCCAGATTCGTTTGAGAGCTTTCAGAAAAGACCGAGGGTCGAGACTTCTGCTTGTGTTCCTAAGCCAAATCCAGATCGTCTGTGTGCTTGGTGTGGAAGGTATCATGTTGGCGAGTGCTGGAATCGGATCGAGAATGCTTCAGATGTAAGTCTAAGTCTCACCTGATTAAGGATTGTCCTCAGAACTCGAATAGGGCTCGGACGGAAGACCAAGGTTATGTGCAACCGGGCAGAGGTGGTCAGCAAGCGACAAGGGGTCGTGGTCCGAACCATGGAGGGAATGGTCCCGGCCGAGGTCGTGGAGCATTAGGCCGCGGAAGTGGTAGCACTGAGACAAGACAGCCAGGTCTGGTCTATGCAGTTTGTCGGAGGGAGGATAATGATGTGCCAGATGTGTCAGCGGGTAAGTTTCTTATGCCTGGATCATTCTTTATTGTGTTGTTCACTATTGTGGTAGTTTGTTTTGTTGCTAGTAAAATATCTAGAACCTTGGGTGTGAACTTAGTACTGTGCCTAGGAAGTATGTTGGCTCTTTTGAGATCAGAGTGCGCAGCAGTAGTTCCTGTTTAATCTAGCCGAGTAATTTCGAGGACAAAATTATTTTAAGGAGGGTAGAATTGTAACACCCTGGTTCTAGGGGTTGTGCAGTTGATTCCTAACTCAAGTGTTGGAAGGCTTAGGGTGAAGTTGTAGGAGTTTTTGAGGGGTTTGGAGAACCCTAGAAGGTAAGAAATGCCTTAGGAAATTTTTGGTTTTTAAGTGTTGGAAGGGAGAGCTGAGGGAGTTAGGGGTTATAAGTAATTTAGGTGGGTTTAGGACGCAAGAAATAGGTTGGTAAAGTGGCTTAAGGGTGCCACTTAGAGCATGGGGAAGGTGACGCCTCATGGTGCTTAGGGGTCTCACGTTCGAGCTGCAAAGGCAGCATTTTGGTTTCAATTTGCGCCAATTAAGGGAACTGGGCTAGGTGTGCTTTAAAAAGAAATCGTAAGGTTAATGGACATGAAAGTCCAGTTGGCAAAGTGGTTTCCATGCGCCACTTAGGAGTTGGAGGTGAGGATGGGCGCAGGTTCGAGTGGCTGGAGCAGCATTTTGTGTTTATATTTTTCATATGCGGTGATGGGCTTAGGTAGGGAGACTTTATAAATAGATGGTGGGGTTTTATGACAAGAAAGACGGGTTGGTGTAGTGGCTTGGGGCGCCACTTGTGGGTCTTGGCAAGGGACTCAAGTTCGAATAACATGGAAAGCACTTTTATTTTGGTTTTGGCGTGAGACAAGGGAACTAGGGAGTGAGGTGTTAAAAGAGGTTTTGGGTGGATTATATCACAAAAAGCGCTTTGGCCGAATGGCCTAGGGCGCTACCTGCAGCATGGGGTCTAGCAGGTCCCATGTTCCAGACCTATGGGCAGCAGTCTGGGTGTTTTATTTTATTTTCATTTTGCAGCAGTTTGGAGAGGCAGTGGACGGCACATAGGAGCTTCAAATGGATAAAGATTAAGCTGATGTTGTTTAGTCCTTTTAGAATTCGGCTGGAAGGAGTGATAAGGGTTAGTTTTTTTTTTAATTATTTTAGATAGTGGTAGGATAATTGTAGGATTATTTTATTTAGTTAAAATTTGTAAATAGGAGATAATGGTTGCTATTGGATTATTTTATTTTCTTTTAATTTGATAAGGGGATAGAATATGAGATAAAATAGGAAGGGATTGTGGGATTTGATGAAGCCATGGCCGAATGGGGGGCGTAGAAAGCATAATCGGTTTTGGGGGATTTGTTAGGGGGAGTGTGCCGAATTAAGTAGTATAAATAGGGGGTGCTCACCTTTGGCCACCCTTTCTCCCATTTGTTTTCTCCCTGCCAAAATTGTTTCCCATCTCTTTTTGGTGCCGAATTTTGGTGTTTCTTCCCTTGGTCCCTTTAGCCAAATTCTTAGTCTTCTTCTAAGCCTTCACTTTCTTTCCTTCTCATACTCTATTCACACCAAAACGTCCCTCCTCCTTACCTATTTATTTATTGGCCGAAACTTCAGGGTCACTTAGCCAAATTCTCCATTTGTTTTCTCCCATTTGATCACTTGAGCGGAAATCACTCTAAAGCTTGCCTTGGCCGAATATTCCAACTCCATCTAGGAGTCATTGCCGAATCTAGGAGGGTGACTTCGGGAGGTTGATCGATAAGGCCAGCGCGAGGGAGTACTTGGGGGCTGTTGGAATTCGGTTACTCAAGGTAAGGTGGTAGTGGTAAGTATTCGGCCAAGGGGCCATACTCATGGATTTTTATTAGTAGCCGATTCTAATAGTTGTGTAGCAGGGATTACGGCAGTTCAAGGGCAAGTACAGTTTTCCGGGATTTCGATAAGTAAGGTAAGGGGCTTGTGGTATTCGGCCATAGGCCATTTGATGGGTTTTAGGTGCTAACCAATTTTGATTTTGGAGGTTTAGGGGCTAGTCGTCAGAAGTAAACAAGCCTTCGGGATTTAAGATCTTTCGGTAAGGATGTTAAGTTATGGTTCTTTTCGTTTAAGATCTCGTACTTGTCGATTAACGAAGTGTTCTGATTAAGCGTTTTGATGGAGGCCAGTACCAGTCAAGGAGGGCAACGGAAAGTCCCTATCCCGAAGTTCAAGAAAAGAGCTGTCTCGACGGTTCGGGATTGGCCACCGGGGTGTGGGCCAGCAGCAGGAGATAGCTATAGGCAGATAGTTGTAGTCTCGTTTAGCGATAGTGTTGGGATCGAGAGTTTAGAACTCCAAGTGATAAGGTGCGTAATCATCGCACTATTTCTTCGGTTAATTGCTTGCTAACGTTTATACATATGTATGATGTGTGGTAGTTGATCATAATGGCTAAAGTGGTGAATACCATGTTTTGGGTAGTCGAATATCAGGTGAGTAAGTTTGTGATATTAAGTTATCATGATATATATATATATATATATATATATATATGGTGTGGTAATGATATGAGATGTATACTCATTTTATATGATGATTTGATAAGAGGCATTTTCATATATGCATGGGTTTTGGGTTTCATCGAGGAAGGAAGGGAGTACACATTGGTGTACGTGGTCTAGTGTTAGCTTCGGGCTACATTAGCGCTTGATGAGTTGCTGTGTGCATCATCAAGGGAGATGTTGGCTTGGTGCCCATCTCGGCGGTTGATAGCTGAGTGCATCACCGTAGACGGATTACTGTTGGGATCACGATGTGATCGGTGGCTCAGCCACGGCCTTGTGCAGCAGGCCTACTATGGTAAGATATGTGGGATCACTCGGTTGTGATCGGTGGATTAGCCACGGCCTTGAGCAGGGAGTCTGCTAGGGTTGGTGTAATGGATGGACCTAGGGTGGGCTGTGATGCATGATTGCATGAATGGTTCGTGGGTTGTGTGGATATGGGCCAAGCCCATACGTGTGGAAATATGTGTTATGGTTATGCACTGAGTCTGTGGACTCACCCTATTTTTCTCAACCATTTCAGGTGATGCGTAGTGATGGACCGGGTATGGAGTGGATACGAGGTGGCCATGCTGATGAAGAAGATTAAGTTGAATATTTTTTTTATGCATTTTTATAATAAGTATTTCTGGAAATTTCTTTGATGTAATAAGGGCCTTACTATCATTATTAGTACTATTTTTGATATTATTTTATATTATGGTTTAATTAAAATAAATTACTATGTGATGATGACTTTATTTTAGCAACTTAATTAATCAAATTATATATATATATATATATATGGTTAATAAAGTTTTAATATGGGCATTGTTTAATAACAAAGTTTTATTTATAAATTTAAATGAACATAGTTTTCAAAAGTTAACAATTTTCATGTTTTATTCAAAAGTCAAAAAGATTTTCAACCGTCTTTCCGCTGTGACATAACCAGATCCGGTCAAGGCTCGTGGGCCGGGTTTGGGGATGTTACAGGTAATTTGGTAATTCGCAACCTAGACTTAACTACTAATGTGGGCATAAAAATTGAAACTGTCCATCTGCGTCATATTGACTAAATTGACTATAACTTGAGTTAGGAATCTTGAAATCTAAATCCGTAAATTTTCCTTGAAACTAGACTCGTATATCTTTCTACTATAATTTTTACAGAAGTTTTGACTTAACCAATTAGTACAGTTTATTCCTTAAAATTTCCCTTATTTCACTGTCCAATGATTCTAACCTCTTTTATCTTATTTTCAAATATCTCACTGTACGATTTTCATATACTTCTGCCACTTGTTTCTAATGAAAATAAGCTCACTAAGGAATCTATACATATAAATTATAACCCATAATTCACTTTGTACAATTTTATATGATTTTTCCAAGATAGATCAGGGAACCACAAAGTCAATCAGAACTAGTCTCACTAAAACTAAGATATCTCAGAATATAAGATTCCTTTTTCTTCCCCATTTCTTTTATATCGAAATAGACATGGTAAGCTTTAATTCAATATCTTATTCACTTATTAATTCTCTTTCTCCTATTTTTCATGATTTTTCAAAATCACGTCACTGCTGCTGGCCAAACTGTTTCATTGCGAAATATGGTTACTACTACGAACATACCCACGCCCAAGTGGTCACAGATGCCGGTTTCTGGTTTTCTTCGGTATTTCGACTGAATCACAGAATATTTCATGCAAACTTTCAGAGAAGTGTGGGATTACACACCATTTCAAACATATATTCGGAAGGGTACGGGATTACACACCTTATTTGGATTTCCCAAAAACCACTCTTCGTTGACCCTAGAACAATACCAACCAAAAGTTAGCCTCGAATTTCCAAAAGATTTCATACCCAACGTATTACTTACACTTGAATCACTTACCACTATATCCGAAGGATTAGCAAATAGAATATATCGAGTGATTTCGTCCCTAAAACATAATCGATTAGTCGAAACTTCAATTCGATTTGCAACATAGCCAAATAGAGATATAACGAAAAATCCAAAAAATGAACCCTTTACCTTAATGATGATAGATCCGACTTCAATCGATTGACTTAAGACTAGAGAGGAATTGGCAAGAATGTGCTTTACGACCGCACACACTAGAACACTACGAGAGGAAAGATGATCATGTTTAGAGAAAATAGAAGAAATGATGTTTTCGGTTAAGAAAACCATCCCAAGACAAGGGCACAAAATTCGGCATGGAGACAAGAAAATACAATGATAGAATAGAGCCACTTACCGATTCGATCAAAGAAGATGTGTTCAACATGCAAGATGGAGAAGGGAAGATGATTGAAATTCAGCTATCAAAGAGAAAAGAAGCAAAGATGCCTTGAGGGTTTCGGTCAAAACAAGAGAAAAAGATGCTCTCTTTTTGGCTTTGGAGTTTTCGGCAAAGAGAAAAAGATAAAATTGGAGAAAGCATAAGACACCAAAATGCTAAGGAGAAAACAACCTCTCAAGCACCAAAAATGGGCTATCACAAAACCCTCTCCCAAACCATTATCATCTTTTCCAAAAGATGAACATTAACCAAACGAAATCTTTCCAAAACACCTTCCACACTATATGCCAACATGTTCCCTTATCCTTCCTTTTCTTTTGATTCTTTCCTTCATTATCCCTTATCTTCCTCCTTACCATAATCCTTAGCCACCTTTCCATAATTTAAAAAGTCTTCCTTGCCTAAAATACCACCATGGCCGACACTATGGATGAATAGCATAAAAAAATTAATCACAAATTGCACTAGATGAGATTTGAACCCCTTCCCTCCATGCTCTCCACTTGATGCCATAACCTCTTTACCATATGCTCATTTATGCTAACAAAATATGCATTTATTTCCTTAAGCCTTGATGTCATTTACCTTCTCTCCTTAATATGCTTAAACACAAAAATTTTGCTAAGGCCTCAATTCAACCTCGAGCCTTCTTAGAACTCCGTAACTTTCCAAATTTACTTAACTAATAAGTCCAATTTGCAATAATGCCATTCTCTTGTTCTCAAAAATTTTTAAAATGCTTCTACGCTCAAGGCCCAATGGGCCCAATCCTACTAGGCCCAATTTTGGGATGTTACAATACCTGTCCCGATGACCAAAACGAATAGGAGATGCTAATACCAATTTTGTCCTAGAACCAAATAAAATTTATATCTAATACCACTAAATGTAACACTTCATACCTGTCCCGATGACCAAAACGAATAGGAGATGCTACTAAAGCATTTTATTAGTTAGCACAAAAGTTTTAGCATTTTATTAGTTAGCACAAAAGTTTTCTTTTTAATATAATGCGATTTAGCAACCTTATAATAATCCTTGAAACAATGCAAAAAATGTAAAAAAATAATGAAATGTTATTTGAAATCATTATTGATCATTTAATTCTTATGGGGCACATCTAAATCATAAAACAAGTGTTTGAAGCTATCGACTTAAAGTAAAGTTATTCGGGTTGAAAGAGATAGGGGTTTTATCAAGAATTAAATCTCCAAATAATTTAAATAAAACTTTAAAAATAATATAAAATCATTCTGAAGGCTTTAAAATTAACTTAAAACCATTTAAAAAATGTTTTTTGGGTGATTGAAGGCGGTCAGGGTCATGTACGAGCCTCGGAGGGCTCAAAATGGCCAAAACAGTGTAGTGGCCCTATATAGGGTAGAGTTGTCCATGGACCGGGCCAGTTCGAGCCAAGTAAAAAATTTAGTCCATGTGCCTAAAATTTTGCCCAAGCCCGGCTCAGATAAAATTGCCAAAACTGGATCTCGGCTTAGCCTGCCCGTATTAAATTTTTTATATAAAAATAAATTTAAAATCTATAATAAATCACATACATTAAAAACATTAAAATAAATGTTTCCTAACAAATGGAAAAAAAATAAAAAAAAATAAAAACTTGAATAACACTGAGATTAGTTCAGCTTAGCAAGCAAATACCTCTAAAATAGTAGCAAAATTAATAATAAAACAAGACTTATACAATATCCAAAAAATAACAACAAAATAGTAGTAACATTATAGAGAAATGATAGCAAAATAATGAAAAAGCAATGGCAAAACAATAAAAGAATAACAACATTTTTTTTGCAAATTTGGGCTGGGCCGGGGAAAAAAAGCTTACATGAGGCCCGACCCGTTTGTAAAGTGAATTTTATTTTTTTGTCCAAGCCTATTTTACGGGCCTATATTTTTGCCCAAACCCTCCCACTTTTCGAGCTGGCCTTCCAGCCCATGTCTCGACCTATGGACAAGTCTAGTCTAGGGGCCTATTTATCAGTACCCTTGGTCTAGGTATCGATACTTAGGTCCCTGTACTATAGATTCTGTTATTTTGCCAAGTTGTGGTGCAATACCTTTGGTAGGGGTATCAAACCCTGTAACCCTAAAGCTGAAAACCTGTCGAAAACACTCAAAATCATGCCTAAACATATCCATATGATTTCCATATGTTCCAAAACATAAAATTCCAATTTCAAAACACATTTTAACTCATAATTCAAGCTATACTCTCATTCAAAGTAAACCATGAAAAATGAATTAATTAAAGACATTTAAATGACTTGAATTACAACTCAAATTCTATAATTTCATTATCCAAACTAAATCATTGTGTACATGCCAATAATCTAATTTAATGGAATTTAAACACATACATTAAAACGTAAGAGTCTCTATGGATGATGCAATGCTCCCAAGCCAACACCATGTCTTCTCGACAAGTCCATACCTATGCGTTTAAACAAATAAGGCATGGGCTTGATAAGCTCAGTAAGTAACCATTGATATCCTAGTTTACCATTCATTATAGCTTATGTTAATTCTTATTTCCAATTATGAAGTTGTACTTTTATAGGTCATTTATCAAAAGAACTTAGATTCATTTCACTTATAAATTCATTCATTATGGTCTAAGAAGTCCAACCACATTTCAATATTATTAATCACCTTATGCACTTATGGTGTTTACCAATACATCAATTCTCCTTCTCACTTTTTAGGTATTCATTAAAATAATTTTCTAATTATTCTCTTCTTTATTCATTTTTATGTCCACATGTATTCCCTGAATCATTCTTTACACATTTGACTAGATTACTTTATACTTGTTCATTTTATCAAAAAACATACTTAAAACATTTTCATTTACACTAACAAACACATAGCACATATCACTTTATTTTTTATTATAGTAAGACACATTCACTTAGTTCATATTAGCCAATTTTAAACACTTTGCCTTAAGTAAACCTTAGTAAAATAAGACTTATATACTCGAGATCCCAACTGAATACCATACACTTGTTGCACTAAAGGTGCAACCCAACCATCACGCCAAACACTAGGGCCCTCTCTATACACTTACATGCAATGTCATAAGGCACATATTGCTGTCTATACACTAAATACTATCTTTTAACACAAAGCGCACATACTAATACATATTGGCATTCCAATTGTACCCTCACTATTTCACTAAGCTTACAAGGGCATTTCACTTACAAAATTATTTATTGTATTACAAAATCCATATTCGCACATCATTTACGCCTTGTAATTCACATACACATTTCCCATATACTCAATTCCATGTTATTACATACAGAATTTATGACCTTGATTATACATAATTCACCTATTCATTAATTCTATATATCCATTTTCACATTTTTACCATGTATCTAATTGATCCTGTGTCAGAGTCTTAAAAATTTATAAAAAGAATGATCAAGCCTAGAAACTAACTATGACAAAGATTGAGGCAAGCGCACCTATCGAATAGTAGTATAGTTTAATGGCAAGATCGGATTGTCGAACCCAAAGGAACCAAAAGTACTAATACTAACTTTCATTTTATTATTTAGCCTAAGAATTAAGAGAATTATTAATTAATCTAAAATTAACTAACTATTAAGATAAAGATGCTAAGACAAAGAGAATGAATTTGGGAAAATACTTGTGGGAAAAACCAATTGATTAAGACAATACCCGAGGAAGAATCCACCTAGACTTCACTTGTTATTTAACTCTGAACCAGACGATTTATTCACTTGACTTGATCTGTAGGATTCCCTAATGTATATTAATACCTCTCTCGAGGCTACTAACGTCTAACCCTAGGTTGATTAATTGAAATCTCTTTCGAATTAAAACCCCTAGAATTGCATTAACTCGATCTATGGACTCCTATATTAGGTTTGACCCTAATCCGGCAGATTTTCATCATCCTATCTCTAGGGTTGCGATCAACTCCGCTTAATTATGCTAGATCTACTCTTAGACAGGGTCTATTCCTCCTCTACCTAAGCACATCAATACTTGAATTAATATCTTGAAATATCAAAACAAGAATTAAGAACACATAATTAAGAACAAATAAAGTATTTATCATATAGTTCAGAAAATAATAACAGTTTTAGGTTTCATCCCCCTCAGGTATTTGAGGGTTTAGTTCATAATCATAAAAGAATACATCTCAGAAGAAAATATAAAACAAAACATAAGAAAAACCCTAAAACCCCCTGAAGGAAATTGAAGGGAAGATCCTCTGTCTCGAGTATAACTCTGGCTTCTTGTGATGAATCAACTGGCTTTCTTCGAGTAAATTCCACAATTCTGGCCTCTCTGGCTAGGCTCTTCGGCCTCACTGGACGCCCCCTGAAGGTTGGCCTCTAGGGTATTTATATAGGCTTTTGGAATGGCTTTCTTTGCCTCTAAGTACCCTAATCCGAGTGAAATTCCTCTTTGTCATGGCAGGGACACGCCCATGGCACACGCCCGTGTGAATCTTGGCCAGGCTGTGTTCGGGTCTGTTAAAGAGGCACGGTCGTGTGGTCTTGGGCCCAGGCTGTGTCAATTTCGTAATTTGGCGCATTTACTCTATTTTGGCCCGTTTCTCGTTCTTTTCATCTTCCGGTGCTCTCCTAAGTATAAAACATGAAATTAAAGGATTAAGAGCATCAAATTTCACAATTCAAGGCTTAAGTCATCCAAAAGTATGCTAAATGTGGGATTAAAATATGTATATATTACAGTTTATCAAATACCCCCACACTTAAGCATTTGCTTGTCCTCAAGCAAAAAATTCTCAACTCACAATTAAAATGAACTTCCTTGATTCATAATACTCATCAATAATGTTCCGTCATAACTCAAAGATAATTCATACATTGATAATTTAAGTAAAAGGGTCATAAAGATTCAAAAAATCAAAGTCATAGTTTTTGTAGCATAAAAACATAAGTGTTTCCCCTTACCTAAATAACCACCTTTAATTCAAAATTGACAAGAGTTGACATCCTCAGTAAAGGTTCACTCAAATCACTCAAAGTGTTTAAGGTTCAAAATTAAGCACTCAAAAGTCGAACATGAAAAGTTAATCCCATAGGCTTGCCTGAAAATCAAGTCTCCACCACTGTAAAATGAGATGATACACAAATCAAAATGTCTTTAAAAAGGGGTGTAATGGGGCTCGGGTTAAAGGTGTGGATAAAGGCTGAATTAGAGGGTTCAGAATCGAGATTAAATTGACAATTTACCTAACTAGAAAAATGAACTATTCTTGAAAAATTACATCAATTGAAAACATGAAATATTAACAATACGAGCTTTTTCTTCAAGATGTGGAATTTAAACGTATAAGCACAATAATCATATAACTAATAATGAATATACTTTGATTTTTTTTAAGAACAAATCAAGTCAATAATGAGAAAGAACTTTAACAACTGAAATATAGAACATAGTTAGGAAATTGTTCAAAATCAAATCTCGACAAAAAGAGGGTCAAGGGATGGTGATAGCAAATACAAAATGGGTTTTAGGTTAATATTAGTGGTTGAGTCAATAAAAAGGGTTGTTAGGATCAAAAGGGTTCACTAGGGGTTAATTGTGAGGGTGAGCTTTTTAATGGAGTGAGTGGGTTAAATCCTAAGTGCCTTTATCATCTCTGTATATCAAATCAATGATGTGGTCTTGACATGTATAATCGAAGCAAGTTCTAGAATAACAAATCAATGTTGACACACTCTGAGCACGAAAGGATGTATGCTCTAAAAGGCTCAAAATCTCACAAAACTTATGGGTTTGATATCAACCTTATAAATTTCAAACTTCAAGGTAATAATTAGGTTCAGGTAGACAACCTAACAAAATTTTAATTTTTGAAAATAGATTCATCATGCTTGATTCTCTAGTCTCCTAAAGTTTAAATCATCGCTGCACAATTATCAATGGCTTAATCCAAAACATATAAATAAAAATCATGAATCACAGGAAATTTCATTCTACTAGTAACATGAGAAAATTACTTAAGAACAAGACATAATTCAAGGATTTTCAAATAATACTATAGTTGACCCTCCACACTTAAGGTGTACATTGTCCTCAATGTACAAAGATATATAATAGCAAAATACTAATAAAATCATAAGATAGGGAGAGAAGTGAAACTTCCTGAATTTTGGATGGAGTCAATGAAAAGAACCCGGATAGGAATTGGCAGAGGTGAACATAGGGGAGTGCCTCGAATCGTTTGAAATTTAATCCTTGACATAGCCGACCTGATTTTATTGTATCCTAAGCTAAATCTAAATGGGATGAAGAATAAGAAGAAAATAATAAATGAAGTAAAAATAAAAATAAAGAAAAGAAAAAGACTCAAGGGTCCTCATCATCGGAGTGATCTCGAGGTGGTTGTGGTGACGATATGTGAAAAAGTTGATAATGTCGACCATGGCCTCCTCGCACGGCCGTGTGGATTTATCTCAGCCCGTGTTCTTTAGGCAGTTTCG
This sequence comes from Gossypium australe, assembly GCA_005393395.2. Lineage (NCBI taxonomy): Eukaryota > Viridiplantae > Streptophyta > Magnoliopsida > Malvales > Malvaceae > Gossypium > Gossypium australe. The sequence goes on from CM016617.1 coordinate 70,251,480, forward strand.
ACCACGGCCGTGTCGCTCAGCCGTAGTGTTTAGTCAAAGCCCGTGTCTTGGGAAAAAATTTCATCCTATTTCTGCACGATCTTCACCACACCCATGTACCTATTTGTGGTGTTCACACGGCCATGGCCACTCCCGTGTGCAAGGTCGTGTGGAGAGAGAAACCTACGCTTTGTTAAATTTGGTTAGTTTTTAGTTAGATGCTAAAATTTGAAAATATGGACGTTAGTGGGGTTAGTGCTCGGGTTGCCTCCCGAGAAGCGCTCGTTTAAAGTCTTAAGCTAGACTTACTTGTTATTCGTATGGCCATGGTGGTTCATGGAATCAAAACTCCTTTTTCTTACTATCAATTCTATCAATATATGGTTTGAGTCGGGTAATATTTACCTCAAAAGTGCCGAAATTAGGATATGTTACCTTGACCGTTCCGTATGGAAAGACCTTACGTGCCAAAAAAGAAGCCGCACCATTTGTATTAAGCTCTGAAGTGGCTATTCGAGGGTTAGTTGCATTTGACAGTACACGAAATGTGAACTCACGTGGTAGTTTATTTCGTAGAATTGCTGGGCACACTGCATTTAGCTCCACTTGCAACGTATTGTCTAACTTCCGTTTGTTTGTCAAAAACTCTTTTAAAAATTTCTTTGAATCTGGCATCTGCGAAAGAGCTTCAAGAAATGGCAAGTTAATATGTAATTTCTTTGGAAGTTTAAGAAATTTACCGAATTGTTTTTCTGTGTGGTCTTTCTTTATTGCATTTGGGTACGGCACACGTGGTTGGTACTCTGTAATTACCGGGTTTGGTTTATCACGGCTTACCTCAACCTTACCTTCCTCTACCACATTCTCTTGCTTCAATTTTGGTTCATCTAACCCTTCATTATCATGAGCAGCTATTGCTTGAGGTTGCTCTCTTGGGATAGTTTCGGTGTTGCTAGGCAAGACACCTTGTGGTCTTTCTGAGATCAGCTTAGCAAGCTGACCTAATTGATTCTCGAGCTCTTGAATCGACGCTTGATGATTTTTAAGCCTTGTTTCAGTGTTTTGGAAGCGTGTTTCTGACACCGAGATAAATTTTGTTAGCATCTCCTCAAGGTTCGGCTTTTTTTCCTGCTGGTGAGGTGGTTGTTGAAAGCCTAGAGGAAGTTGTGGTCTTTGATTACCTTGACCACCCCACGAGAAATTGGGATGGTACCTCCAACGTACATTGTAAGTGTTACTGTAAAGATTATTTTGAGGTCTAGAATAGTTACCCATGTAGTTGACTTGTTCGTTCTCTGTGCTAGGGTTGTAGGATAGATATTCTGTGTTCTTCACCTCTCTTCCATTTGTATCGTACTGTATTATCGGATGTACCTTCGTAGAACCATACAAACCATCAATTTTTTATTTAAAAGTTCTACCTGGTTAGATAACATGGTGATCGCGTCAAGGTTGAAAACATCGGCTGCTTTAGTAGGCTTTGTCCTCATGACTGGCCACTGATAATTATTCAGTGACATCTTTTCGGTTTCTGCGAGCGGTATGTTCTATTTCACTGTCAAAAATCAAGGGTCCTAACAAGTTCCTCCTAGTCATAAACTAGAATTACTTGCCAGAAGCAAATAAAAGAAGAATTAGCAAAGTTAAAAGCAAAATAAAAACAAAAGTAAATTGCAAAAATAAAAATGGCTAAAGTAATAAAAATTGAGCGTTCTTAATATTTTAATTCCCCGGCAATGGCGCCAAAAACTTGATCGTGTCTCAGAGTCTTAAAAATTTATAAAAAGAATGATCGAGCTTAGAAACTAACCATGACAAAGATTGAGGCAAGCGCACCTATCGAACAGTAGTATAGTTTAATGGCAAGACCACATTGTCGAACCCAAAGGAACCAAAAGTACTAATACTAAATTTATTTTTATTATTTAGCCTAAGAATTAAGAGAATTTGTAACACCCCAAACCCAACCCAAATGCTACGACCAGATCTGGTATGCTACGGGTTAACAGTTGAAAACTTCTCTTTGAAAGGATTTGAAATCTCGGTTTGCTTAAGTGGGTATTTGATAAATACGTGCTATTTGTAGAAAACCCTTTTCGTTAAAAGTGTTTGAAATTCCCATTTCATTACTTATAATAATTAAGTCTTTAAAACAAATTCAAAATATAAACATTAACACATATAAATCGATAACCTAAGCTATGGAGCCTTATTACATAAATGGTCCCAAAATTAAACTTAAAGAAAAAAACCGAAAATAATTTATGGAAATAAAAAATTGATGGCCCCTCGAGTCCGCCTCGGCTCCCATGCCACGATCTACTGCTCATCTGAAAAGTCAAGAAAATAAAAGGGTGAGTCACCAAGACTCAGTGTGCGAATCCCGAAAACACATAATTGGCTTGAGGCCCACAAACACATTATGGGCCTTAGCCCATACACAATGGCAACAAAATATTTACATGCAACATGGCCCAACCCAACCTACAAATCCATCCTCTACACACCAGCCCGTACCAGCTAACACACCTCGGGGATTTCTACAATCAACCCACCAATCGCTACATACCATAACGACAGTCATGCTGCCTATTCCTATCAATTCGGAATAAATTTAATGTGGCTTAGCCAAAGATTACTTTTGTGACCTAATTTTATAAATCGTGGTTTAACCACCGATCACCAAGTGACCTATTAACATGCTCTTCCCCTTCATCATATTAACCCCATCCCATGCATACATTCATGCAGAAACAAACAATGTACAGCCTAAAAGATCACAGACTATCACATACATCGATTCACATAGAGAAGTTTCTATGTTTACGTACCTGGCATCCCTTGCCTACCCTTTTCGGGTAATACGACTGTCCATACAGCCTTTTTCCGGCTTTTAGCCCATAACATACATAATACAGTTTAATTAGTGTGATAGAGATCTACACATCTGATTACAGTCAAGACAAGACCTTCTATGTTGACACTATCAGAAGCCGATACGACTGCTATCTGTCTAAAGTTTTGTTCTGAAGCCAGTCCACAACCCGGTGGCCAATCCCGTACTACTGACATCGCTCATTTCTTAAACTTAGGGATGGGTTTTTCAGATCCAATCCCCTCCTTCGCCTGATCGATATTGGATTCCATTAAAAGACCTGATCATAACATATGGTTAAGATCACAATTACGATAGCGAATCTAAAGAGAATCTAAAGAGAACTCCTTACCTTCAAATCCCAAAAAGAGAGATATGAAGTTTAGAGACTAACGGTTTCGGCTTTTAGATCTAAGCAATCTACTTCAATTCCCGAACGTCGCCCAATAAGAAAACATCAAACCATTAATCCATTAGCCTTTCGGCTTTGTCTTCTTAAAACTGAAAGAGAAAAAGAATAGATCAGAAGAAATCGTCACCTACCTTTACAGAGAATTCGGCAACTCCTAGAAGATTTCGGCTTTTGAGAAGATCAAAAGATGAATATGATAGGAAGAAATCTAGGTAGATTTGGCTTTTAGTGAAGAGATCGGCGAAAGAGAATAGGAGGTATTCGGCTATGGACATGAGAAGAAAGTTCAGAGTTTCAGCTTTTGAAGGGAAAAGATGTTGAGAAAATTGGGTGGTTTCGGCTATGTTGAAGAAACAGAAAAAGAATAATGGACTTTCTGCTTTTGCATAGAAGTGAAGATGAGAGAATAGGTTTAGGGTTTTTGGCTTTTGCAGAGAATGGGAGAATGGAAGGAGAGAAAAACCCAAATGCCGAAATTGAAGAAGAGAATGGAAGAATAAAACCCTATATGCCGAAAGTAAAAGATATCCCCCTTACTTAACCTAAATTTCGGCAACTACCTCTAAAAAACCGAAAGTGCCCCTTTTGATAACTTAAAATTGATCAACTAATAAGGGAAATTTTGGCACCCCTTAACCTCATTAAAACCGATTCCTTCCCCCTCTTAGAGTTGGAAATTCGGCGACCACCTTGACCTATAGATAATTCCTTGACTTTCTCCCTTATCAACATCTGATCACTCATCCTCAAGTGACATGGATAACACCACCTCTTCCTTTCTTTATCTGCCACATTATCCACATTATCCCACTCATTAAATCTTCCTATTTTTAAGCCTTGTTGCCATCCCACTCTATCCATTTAGATGCCAAAAATTAGCTAAATTTTAATTAAAAGGATTGGGCTTCATGCAACTTGAGTTTGGGCCTCCCCAATTGACGCCACTTCCCTGCTCTTTAAGTGGCGACACTTTGCCACTGGGCCACAAGCCCATTTTGTATTTTAAAACACAAATAACATCTTTTAAGCCTTATCTTATCAAGCTTTCCACTAGAGTGTCCAAACAGAAAATTTTAACTAAGACCTAGGCCCAACCTGGAGCCCAATCTGAACCCCTTAAACATTCTAATTAACACATTAAATGCATAGCCCCACAATTTCAGGATGTTACAGTTCTACCCCCTTAAAGAAATTTCGTCCTCGAAATTTCCAACTAACTATTAATCGTACTACCCCAGTCTCACCACTATGCTTTCGCTGCGCACTCTAATTCTAAAGCCAAAAGAAACACTATACTATGGTAGAGTACGCACCGGTATTCGCATCTAGAGCGTCCTCGTCCCCTTGGCGACGTGCTGCATAGACCAAAGCTGGCTGCCTCGCCTCAGCATAACCTGCCCCTCTACGACCATGTCCTGTGCCATTGCCACCATTGACTTGACCACGACCCCTTGGTGGTTGTTGACCTCCTCTTCCCGATGGTGCATTCTCTTGACCTGTGGGCCCTTCACTGCCCTGTTGCTACGGACAGTTTCTAACTTGGTGGTCCGTAGATCCACACCTAAAGCACTTCCCACTGCCAACCCAACACTCACCTACATGGAATTTACCACATCGGCCACACTTCTGTGTCTGACTAGCAGCAGGTCTTTCATTTCGACTCGGTCCATCTGACCTAGGCCTCTTCTGAGTACACCTAGTTGCCCCTGATGACCCAAAATTCCTTTTACCTCCACCCCTATCTCTATCCCGATCCAGTTTTTTGTCCGCTTAACCTCCTCAGCTATCTTAGCTTTTCCCAAGCACCGCAAATTCCCTCTCCCGCTTTGGTGCTATCAACACACGTAAATCATCCCTCAGACCATCTTCAAATCGAACACAACGTTCATGGTTCGTGGCCACCATCCCTCGAGCATAACGGCTAAGGCGTAAGAATTCCACTTCGTACGCAGCCACCGACCTACTTCCCTGAACCAGATTCAGAAACACTCTACGCTGCGCATCCACATAACTCGTCTCGATGTATTTACTTTGAAACGCAGTTCTGAAGAAATCCCAGGTGATACGGTCAGCCACCGAACCATCCTTAACCGTAAGCCACCATTGATAAGCTTCATCCTGCAGGAGAGATACAACCCCTTTCAGTTTTTCTTCTTCCGTAAAATCCAGATCATCCATTATACGCTCAACCGCCTCCAACCAATATTCAGCTGTACTCAGGGCTATACCAGAAATTCCCCTAAACACTTCTGCCCCATTAGCTCTAAGTCGCTCCGACACAGACTTTCGGGCTCTTGTGCCCATGCCTGCCCCAGCAACCCTCTCTAAAACCCTTAACATTGCCTGAGATACAGCATCATCTCCGGCCGTCTGATCCTGAAATTCCACCTCTGCAGCTGGTGGTACTGGCATCTCGTTTCTAGACCCATGGCCAGATCCTACTGGTTCTGACACGGCCATCCTACCCCTACCGCGGCCACGCGGCGGACGTCCACGACCCCTTGTACTCATTCTACCAATTCGCGTTTATCTGATTAGAAATTTTATGAATTATTAATTTCTTCCACTAATTAACCACGAACAATCTTATGAACAGTAGTTTTAAGAGTAGTTCTTTCGAATTCGAAATTATACCTACGAGTTTCAGTCTCAAGTTCGTATCTCCTAGTTCTAGGAACCACAGACATTCAACCATCATACATTAACATACAAGCAGCATCCATGACTTACATTCATCACCTAAGGGTATTTTCGTCATTTCACTACGCAGGGGTTTTTTCATAGTTTTGTCCTACAGGGTATCTTCGTAATTCCTCAAAATAGGGTATCTTGGTGATTTTTCGAAGTAAAGGTATTGTGGTATTATCGTAACACAGGGGTATTTTGAAAAAATGTTTTTTTTCTGAAACAGGAGTATTTTGGAAGATTTGTTTTTGCAATCCGGATACTTTTGTAAATCTAGGGTTTTTCAGGTAAATTTGCAAAGCATAGCTAATTTGTAAAACCAAGGGTGTTTTGGAAATTTCACAAATTTTGGTAGTTTTACAAATCCAGGGTATTCTGGGAAATTTTCACAAATCAAGAGTATTTCAGAAATTTTACAAAACTAAGGGGGTATTTTTAGTAATTTTGCGAAATAGGGTGGCTGGTCCCTTTCGGGTTTTAGTTATAAATTTTGGCCCGTCAACAAGTCCTCATGGCTAAGGTGAACAGTCACTACGCACCAGGGAGGATTCCAGCGAAGAGGAGGTGGGTCACTAGGACCGCTTAAGTACCAAGCTCTCCCTGAATCCAATCTTAGACATGCGTATGCCTGTTGCCACACCCTAACCCCGCGATTTGTTCACGGGTTTGTTTGGATAGATTAAGTCTTATGAATTTAAAGAGTTGTTTAAACTAAGCCTAAAGTGCATCAATGCCTAACCTTCTAGTCTACGTCCATCAAGCCCATCAAGCCCAGTCATGCATATCATATCAAAAGTTAGAATAGTTACCTGCGTGGATCGGGTGCAGGTAGACTCGAAGGCCATATCTTCATCCAAGACATTTTTCTCAAATTCACATCAAATTTTTAAAACACTACCAGACCCATTTCACAGCCTGAGTTTTGAACCAGGCTCGATACTAAAATGTAACACCCCAAACCCAACCCAAATGCTACGACCAGATCTGGTATGCTACGGGTTAACAGTTGAAAACTTCTCTTTGAAGGGATTTGAAATCTCAGTTTGCTTAAGTGGGTATTTGATAAATACGTGCTATTTGTAGAAAACCCTTTTCGTTAAAAGTTTTTGAAATTCCCATTTCATTACTTATAAGAATTAAGTCTTTAAAACAAATTCAAAATATAAACATTAACACATATAAATCGATAACCTAAGCTATGGAGCCTTATTACATAAATGGTCCCAAAATTAAACTTAAAGAAAAAAACTGAAAATAATTTATAGAAATAAAAACTTGATGGCCCCTCGAGTCCGCCTCGGCTCCCATGCCACGATCTACTGCTCATCTGAAAAGTCAAGAAAATAAAAGGGTGAGTCACCAAGACTCAGTGTGCAAATCCCGAAAACACATAATTGGCTTGAGGCCCACAAACACATTATGGGCCTTAGCCCATACACAATAGCAACAAAATATTTACATGCAACATGGCCCAACCCAACCTAAAAATCCATCCTCTACATACCAGCCCGTACCAGCCAACACACCTTGGGGATTTCTACAATCAACCCACCAACCGCTACACACCGTATCGACAGTCATGCTGCTTATTCCTATCAATTCAGAATAAATTTAACGTGGCTTAGCCACCGATCACTTTTGTGACCTACTTTTATAAATCGTGGTTCAACCACTGATCACCAAGTGACCTATTAACATGCTCTTCCCCTTCATCATACTAACCCCATCCCATGCATACATTCATGCAAAAACAGACAATGTACTGCCTAAAAGATCACAGACTATCACATACATCGATACACATAGAGAAGTTTCTATGTTTACGTGCCTGGCATCCCTTGCCTACCCTTTTCGGGTAATACGACTGTCCATACAGCCTTTTTGCAGCTTTTAGCCCATAACATACATAATACAGTTTAATTAGTGTGATAGAGATCTACACACCTGATTACAGTCAAGACGAGACCTTCTATGTCGACACTATCAGAAGCCGATACGACTGCTATCTGTCTAAAGTTTTGTTCTGAAGCCGGTCCACAACCCGGTGGCCAATCCCTTAATGCTGACACCGCTCGTTTCTTAAACTTAGGGATTGGTTTTACAGATCCAATCCCCTCCTTCGCCTGATCGATATTGGATTCCATTAAAAGACCTTATCATAACATATGGTTAAGATCACAATTACGATAGCGAATCTAAAGAGAATCTAAAGAGAACTCCTTACCTTGAAACCCCGAAAAGAGAGATATGAAGTTCAGAGACTAATGGTTTCAGCTTTTAGATCTAAGTGATCTACTACAATTCCCGAATGTCGCCCAACAAGAAAACATCAAACCATTAATCCATTAGCCTTTCGGCTTTGTCTTCTAAAAACCAAAAGAGAAAAAGAATAGATCAGAAGAAATCGTCACCTACCTTTACAGAGAATTCGGAAACTCCTAGAAGATTTCGGCTTTTGAGAAGATCAAAAGGAGGATATGATAGGAAGAAATCTATGTAGATTCGGCTTTTAGTGAAGAAATCGGCAAAAGAGAATAGGAGGTATTCGGCTATGGAGATGAGAAGAAAGTTCAGAGTTTCGACTTTTGAAGGGAAAAGATGTTGAGAAAATTGGGTGGTTTCGGCTTTGTAGAAGAAACAGAAAAAGAATAATGGACTTTCAACTTTTGCATAGAAGTGAAGATGAGAGAATAGGTTTAGGGTTTTCGACTTTTGCAGAGAATGGGAGAATGGAAGGAGAGAAAAACCCAAATTTCAAAATTGAAGAAGATAATGGAAGAATAAAACCCTATATGCCGAAAATAAAAGATATCCCCCTTACTTAACCTAAATTTCGGCAACTACCTCTACAAAACCGAAAGTGCCCCTTTTGATAACTTAAAATTGATCAACTAATAAGGGAAATTTCGGCACCCCTTAACCTCATTAAAACTGATTCTTTCCCCCTCTTAGAGTTGGAAATTCAGCCACCACCTCGACCTATAGATAATTCCTAGACTTTCTCCCTTATCAACATCTGATCACTCATCCTCAAGTGACATGGATAACACCACATCGTCCTTCCTTTATCTGCCACATTATCCACATTATCCCACTCATTAAATCTTCCTATTTTTAATCCTTGTTCCCGTCCTACTCTATCCATTTAAATGTCGAAAATTAGCTAAATTTTAATTAAAAGGATTGGGCTGCAGGCAACTTGAGTTTGGGCCTCCCCAGTTGACGGCACTTCCCTTCTCTTTAAGTGACGGGTCTGAACGATAACGTCGAAGCATCGATACATGGAAGACGTCGTGAATCTGACTTAGCTCTGCTGGCAACTCAAGCTGATACGCTACTGGTCCAACTCGCCTCAGTACCTTATATGGCCCAATGAACCTCGGACTTAGCTTGCCTTTCTTCCCGAACCTCAGGACCTTCTTCCAAGGCGAGACCTTCAGAAAAACTCGATCCCCAACATCAAACTCTATATCCCTTCGCTTAAGATCGGCATAAGACTTTTGCCGGTCCGAAGCTTCCTTCAAGCGAGACTGAATCAACTTAACCTTGTCTTCTGTCTCAGCAACCAACTCGGGTCCCAACAACTGACGTTCACCCAACTCCGTCCAACACGTAGGTGAACGACACTTCCTACCATACAACGCCTCGTACGGTGCCATCTTGATGCTCGCTTGGTAACTGTTGTTGTAGGCAAACTCGGCTAATGGTAGAAACTCCTCCCAACTACCTCTGAAATCCAAGACACAACCTCTCAGCATGTCTTCTAAGATCTGAATAACCCTTTCTGATTGACCGTCAGACTGCGGGTGAAAAGCCGTGCTGAAATCCAAACGAGTACCCAGAGCCTGATGCAATGCTTTCCAGAACCTTGACGTAAACCTGGGATCCCTATCCGAGATTATCGAAACTGGCACACCGTGCAACCTCACTATCTCTGAAACATACAGCTTCGCTAGCTTTTGAAGTGAGTAGTCAACCCTCACCGGAATGAAGTGAGCTGATTTAGTCAGACGATCCACCACTACCCAAACTGAATCCTTCTTGCTTGGCGTAAGCAGTAACCCACTGACAAAATCCATGGTTATCCTTTCCCACTTCCACTGAGGAATCTTTACAGGCTGAAGCAAACCCGACGGCAACTGATGCTCAGCCTTGACCTGCTGACAAGTCAGACACTTCCCAACAAACTCTGTCACCTCTTTCTTCAAACCAGGCCACCAAAACTGCTCCCTGAGATCCTTATACATCTTGCTACCTCCAGGATGCATAGCATAAGGACTGCTATGTGCGTCCTGAAGAATCTTCTGCCTTAGCTCAACATCCTTAGGCATACAAGCCTTACCCTGAAAACACAGAACCTCGTCACTAGACAGACTGTAACCATCCACACCACCATTCTGCACTTGCAACCTTCGCGCACTCAGAACCTCATCCTCTAACTGTTTCTCTCTGATCTGCTCAAACCAAGTAGGCTTAACTTGTAGCTCTGCCAAAATACTCCCATCGTCATACAAACTCAAATGGACAAACAAAGCTCTTAAGTCCAAAACAACCTTACGGCTCAACGCGTCTGCTACCACGTTAGCCTTGCCCGGATGATACTCAATAGAACAGTCATAATCCTTCAGCAGCTCAACCCATCTACGCTGCCTCAAATTCAAATCCTTCTGAGTCAGAAGATACTTCAGACTCTTATGATCTGTATAGACTATCGATCTCTCTCCATACAAGTAGTGCCTCCAAATCTTTAAGGCGAAAACTACAGCCGCTAGCTCCAAATCGTGCGTCGGATAGTTAACCTGATGTGGCCTCAGCTGTCGAGAAGCGTAAGCCACAAGCTTACCTTCTTGCATCAACACACAACCCAAGCCCGTATGTGATGCATCGCAGTAAACTGTGTATTCCTTACCAGCCTCAGGTTGAATCAGAACCGGAGCCTCAGTCAAAATCTTCTTTAACTTATCGAAGCTTTCCTGCTGTTTCTCAGTCCATACAAACGGAACCTCTTTCCTTAACAACTTAGTCATCGGTGCTGCTATTAGCGAGAAACCATCAACAAACCTTCGGTAGTATCCGGCCAAACCCAGAAAACTCCGAATCTCAGCCACTGACCTAGGCGGCTTCCAATCCAAAACTGCCTCAATCTTACGAGGATCTACACAAATCCCCTCAGCCGACACTACATGACCCAAGAACGTCACTTCTCTAAGCCAGAACTCGCACTTACTAAACTTAGCATAGAGTTGCTTTTCCCTCAGAATTTGCAGCACCACTCTCAAATGCGCATCATGCTCTTCCTCTGTCCTTGAGTACACCAAGATGTCGTCTATGAAAACCACCACGAACTGATCCAGATACTGCTGAAACACCCTATTCATCATATCCATAAACGCTGTCGGTGCGTTAGTCAACCCGAATGGCATTACCAGGAATTCGTAGTGCCCATACCGAGTCCGAAACGCTGTTTTATGGATATCCGCCTCCTTAACCTTTAACTGGATACCCAGACCTCAAGTCGATCTTCGAAAATACCGCAGCACCCTTCAGCTGATCAAACAAGTCATCTATCCGTGGCAACGGATACTTGTTTTTGATCGTCAGCTTGTTCAACTGGCGGTAGTCTATGCACATCCGCATCGTACCATCTTTCTTCTTAACAAAAAGTACCGGCGCACCCCACGGTGAAACACTTGGCCTAATAAAACCTCGATCCAATAACTCCTGGATCTGAGCCTTAAGCTCCACCAATTCCTTTGGTGCCATCCTATACGGAGCAATAGACACTGGCGCAGTCCCGGGTAACAGATCAATCCCGAACTCTACCTCTCGATCTGGCGGCAAACCCGGAAGTTCCTCAGGAAACACATCAGCAAATTCCTTAACAGTACGAACCTTCTCAACCGCAGACTCTTTAGCCTCCAAGGCATACACATGAACCACATACGCTTCACAGCCCTTCCTGACCATCTTCTCCGCTTTCAAAGCAGATACCACATTTGATAAGTAATCTCTCCTATTACCTATCATAGCCACCTCATCACCCTCAACCGTCTTAAGAACCATGCGCTTGGCCGCGCAATCCAACCTCGCCTGGTACTTGACCAACCAATCCATCCCAAGAATCAGATCGAACTCCCCAAACGGCAGTTCCATCAGATCAGCAGCAAACACTACCCCTTGGAGTTCTAGGGGTACCTCTCTAAACAGCTTATCTACTACTACAGAGTGACCTAAAGGACTAATCACAGTCATCTGCCTAGAAGATATCTCAGAGTCTAAATCCATGGTCTCGACTATACTACTGGCAACATAAGAGTGCGTTGAACCCACATCAATTAAAACAGTAAAAGGAGTACCAAAAATCAAAAACGTACCGGTTATGACGTCCGGTGCGTCGCCCTCCTCTCGGCGCCTCGCCGCATACACCAATCCAGGCTGCCTAGCCTCAGAACTACCTGCACCTCTGCCCGGTGCTCCACGGCCCCGACCAGAACCATTACCACCTCTGCCATTACCACGGCCCCTCTGCGGTGGCAGTCCATTACCTCTGAACTGATTACGGCCCTGACTCTCCGACTGAATCCTGGCCATCCTACGCGGACAGTCCCTTATGCGATGCTCCAAAGAACCACACTCGAAGCAACCTTTTCCACCAGTCCAACAACCACCCCAATGAGATTTCCCACACTGATTACACTGCGGCGGTCCCTGTCTAGCAGCAACAAACCTAGCAGGCTGATTCGGCCCACTCGGTCTGGCCCTCTTCTGCGGATTACCAGACGATCCAGAAGACCCAAAGCTCCTCTTAAGCCTACTCCTGTCCATACTCTGCCTCACTGACTCCTTAACACCCTCGGCTACCTTAGCCTTCTCAACTAAGACAGCAAACTCGCGCTCCTGCTGAGGAGCAATCAGCAGCCTCAACTCGTCTCGCAGACCATCCTCGAAACGAACACACCTTTCATGCTCAGTGGCCACAATGCCCCTGGCATACCTACTCAGCTTCAGGAACTCAGCCTCGTACTCAGAAACAGATTTACTCCCCTGAACAAGCCTCAGAAATGCCTTTCGCTGGGAGTCAATATAACTAGCCCCGATGTACTTCTTTTGATATGCAGCTCGAAAATAATCCCATGTCAAATCCTCTGCGGCCACACTATCCCGAACCGTGAGCCACCACTGGTATGTCTCATCCCGGAGAAGCGATACGATCCCCTTCAGCTTCTCTTCAGCCGTCAAGTCCAGATCATCCATGATCCGCTCAGTTGCCTCCAGCCAATATTCAGCAGTGCTAGGAGCAACACCAGATACACCTCGGAAGAATTCGGCCCCATTAGCCCGGAGTCGCTCAGGAACAGATTTCCTAACTCCTGCACCACCACCTGCTCCAGCTACCCTTTCCAACACTCGCAACATCGCCTGTGACACTGCGTCATCTCCAGTCTGATCTTAGAACTCACCACCTCCAGCTGGTGGCGGAACCGGTATCTCGTTCTCTGAACCCTGCCCAGATTCTACGGGCTCAGAAACTGTCATCCTACCCCTACCTCTACCACGAGTATTACGACCACGTCCGCCTCGAGTGCTCATGTCTAATCTTTCTACGTATCTGATTAAGAATTTTATGCATCAGTATTTATTCCACTTGTTTAAAAGCAAGTCTTATGAACATTAAAGAGGATTTGTTCTCGCGAGTTCACAGAATCCTATCAGTCTCAATCTCTAAGGTAGCATACTATTGCTAGTCATCAAATCATATCACATCCAATCAAATCACAAGTAATAGTACGGGGTACTTACCTGGGCAAACTGGTGCCGGAGACTCGGTGCCATGCCTTTCAAACCATACTTTCAAAACAAACACTTAAACAGACTTTTGAAAACATTTTGGGCCTCAGGCCCACAGCCGAGCCTTTGAACTTGGCTCTGATACCACAATTGTAACACCCCAAACCCGGACAAGACACCACGTCCGAATCTGGTATGTTACGAGGGAAAAAGCACTTTCGAGAGGTTAAATTTTTCGTTTAAAAGCCGAGTGAAAACACAGTGTATTTTGAAGACCATTTGAGTGGACTTGTTTGAAATCAGATGGTGTATTGGAAACCCGAAGATTTTGAAATCTTAACCAGAATGTGTGGTTAAAATGAGTTTAAACCATTTAAAACCTTAATAGTTTCTTAGTGTTACTTAAAACATTTTTAGACTTAGGAGTAATACCAGTTTGATTTGAAAATCATTTGAATTTGCTTACTATAAAGACATAGTTTGATACCCGATGGTATGGTTTAAAAACACATTGCGTTATAATTTTGAAATCATTATCTTTCCAAGTTTTAGCAAAATTCATACCAACTTGTTTTGTTAAAGCATTTTAAAAATTTAATTAAAACATAAACATCACAAAACATAAATTAAAGGCCTTTTACAAATCCAATATAAAAACCAAAGTAAATAAGCTAAAGAACCCAAATGCAATAGTCTGAGCAAACTTTTATTAAAGCATGGCATGTGTACCCCGAGTCCATCCCGGCTCCATGTCCGCGTCTACGAGTCACCTGAAATGTCAAAGGAGAGGGTGAGTCGAGTGACTCAGTGTGTAAATCCCGCTCCCGAAGAAACAACATGCTAACACACATCATACATAGCAACATAATTTATGCAACCCGTTCCTAACCATCCATATCGCCTTTACTACCCCGTGTGGTACCAAACCACTGGTGGTGCCAAACCACTGGTGACATATAGTCACAATGTGATACCAAAACACTGGTGTCCCAAAGACACAATATCCGTCAATGTGGTACCAAACCACTGGTGTCCCAAAGACACAATTGTGCTACCAAAGCACTGGTGACCGAAGTCACAAATCCAATGATGATGGGGCCAACCCATCATGTGATACCAAATCACTAGCAGACGATCCCATATCTCAAATGGGGCCAACCCACGGTGGTCAAACCACAGGGACAAGTCGCAATGAGGTGCCAAACCTCTGGTGTCCCAAAGACACAATGTGCTACCAAAGCACTGGTGACCGTAGTCACAAATCTGGTGATGGGGCCAACCCATCGTGTGATACCAAATCACTGGCGTCAATCCCGTATCTCACAAGTGGGGCCAACCCACGGTGGTGTTAACCATAGGGACGAGACGCTGAGGTACCAAACCTTTGGAGGTGCCAAACCTCTAGTGACCCAAAGTCACAAAGTGTGTTACCAAAACACTGGTGCTCGTCAGCACAAAATATCACTGCTCCCTCCACTCGTATCACCCATCAACATACCATACTCATGTAATCATGCATATCATACAATCATGCATATCAGGCTAATATGTCAAATCTCATATCCCATGTCACATATATCCACAGCCATGGTAACATATAGATCATCATTAAACTCATAATAATAATACTGACTTACCCGAGTCCAGAATCATACCCATTTGGGTATCATATCAATCATCACTGTTTCATTAATCATCTCCCAGATTATCAATCATATTACTAAATATAAGTGTGTTAGTATACACACCTGATAAAAACGAGTCAAGAATCCCAACGAAAACGATCTAAGTCCCTCGATTGTCAAGCTCCTATAACATTCGGCCAACATAGAATTAGGCACTAAGACCATTCGGCCAAAGACATATGCACTCAAGGGGTTAATGTTGAACCCTTACCTTACTCCTGATTTGGTTTCCTACCAAATCCCGAACCAAAAAGTGGTTCCCTTAGACAATCGGCCAACCTATCAAGAAGAAAACATTAATCTCTTGAAGCTTTGACTAACCAAGAACTAAGAGAATGAACTAACAACAACCAATCACTTAACCTCCACTTACTAATCAACTGCCAGAAGAAAACGGCTCCTCCTGCTTGCTTTGAAACCTTTGATGTCCTATAATGAAGAGATTAGAACCCTTTCAAAATGACCATATTCGGCCCTTAATCAACCAATATCGACAAGGTATAAGGAGAGAAAGGAGATGACCATTTGGCCAATCACTTACCAAATTCCAACTGATTGAAGCAAGGCCTCCAACACCACTGATATTCAGCCACTACAACTACTAGGAGAAAGAGAGATATTCGGCTAAGAGGCAATGTGCATTCGACACTTAGTGTATTAGGAGAAAAGAAACGAAAGTATGATAAGAAAGGTATTAATTTCGGCAATCAAAGTCTCAAACAGATAGAAAGGGTAATGGAGAAGAGAGGGTTTCGGTTTTAGCACAATTAACCAAAAGAGAAGAAATGGGAGAAAAGCTTTTAGAGGCTGGAGTTTCGGCTAGAGATGAGAAGGATGAAATGGAAGAATCGGTTCTGAATGAGAGAAGAGAGAAAGCAAATATGAGATGAGAGTAGAGTGAGAATGGAATTTCGGCAAGATAGTTTAAGAAAAAGAGACAAATCGGCAACAATAGAAGAGAGGTTTGGCTTAAGATTTTGGGAAGAAAAGAAATGATGGAAGTATGTTGAGAGATGACTTTCGGTTTCAAAAGATGCAAACAAAGCAAGAAAATGGAAACACTCTTAGCACATTCGGCTACCAAAAGACCCAAAGAAGAGACTTTTCTCTTTGACAAAAAGATGACCGAAAATTACCTAGGTTGCTAAGGTGAATTTCGGCCAACATGCTCCCACACCTAGCCGTCCACTTCCCCCCTCCAACTCCCCCAAATTCGGCCAAATCCCCCCATGTACTCACATCCCCACGTTCAAACAATTTGAACAAGTCAACCTCCCCTTTTTCCTCTCTTCCCACCACCTCATCACTTGACCAAGTCCAAAGTGGAGTTTGAACTCCATCCAACTCCCTCCTCCTATGCCGTCCAAAATAAGTGACAAAAAGGAGACTCTGTTGCTCGAACTCTGGACCTCCCTCACATGCAGATGACGCCACACCAAGCTCCTCCCTTGCCACTCTGCCATTTCTTCACTTGCGCTTTAAAACACCAATTAAAATTCTTAAACCCCAGCTCTTCCAACTCCTCTCACCTAAGCCCAAAAATCAAATTTTTCCTACCTACTCAGGCACACTTCTAGCCTACATTTAAACCCCGAAACTACACAAACAACAACACAGCACACTAAACACATACAGTAACATGCAGCAACAAAATAGCCCCTAACCCGGGATATTACAATAGATTTCTCCATTGTTGAAATTTTTAGGATTTTTGGGTTTTCTTGGATTATCATCAACTAAGACAACGATTCATCTTTTCATTATTTTTAAATTTTTTCTAGTCTCTTAAACTAAATTTTTAGCCATTAAAATGCATGTTTAAATAAAAGCTGGAAAGTTGGTTGTTAATGGTAAATTTCGGGGTTGTGGATTAAAATGTTGTTTCAAAGTGTTTTTAACTTATTTTAACATGATTAGAAGGTTTCTAAAGTTACTTTAAAGATTCATTAAGAATTTCTTGAGTTTTAATGAATTTTTGTCATAATGGTCAAAACTTGTCGATACCTTAAAACATGTAGTTTTGTGTAGTTTAAAGGTTGGGAATTAGTCGTAGATGAATATGTTGAACGAAATTTGTTTCGTGTAAAAAAATTAAAATGTAGGTTGAGATATTTGAATTTAAAGTTTTCCATGTCGAAGGTTTCAGTTAATAAATGAACGCAGCTTAAGCTATTTTTTTATTATTAAAAGTGAGTTGATGACTGATTGTTGATTGTATGTTTGTGTGGTTTGCTTTCGGAGTCAATAGGATCTTCAACGAGTAGATACAAAGGAAAAGAAAAACTTGTCTGAACTTTTGGCTTTTTGGTGAAAGTATATTTCTAGTGAGTGTTTTGGAATAGATGCTCATAGATGATTCATTGTGTAATTGGGAATTTAGAGGTAGCCTAAACATGCTCTTAATTCTGAGAGTAAGTGTTCTCACAGCTATGATAAAATGTGATATATGTATGCTTGTGAAATTGTGGAATTATGAATATATATGAGATGCTATGACATATGCTATAAGCTTATGATGACTGATGTGAAAAAGAATATGTGGGTCTGTTATTCATGCCATGTGATAGTGATTATATTGTGCTATTCATGTGAATATGTAGTGAATATGTGTAGAAAATCGGTAAGTGAATATGTGATAATTATATGGATATTTTGGCCTTATGATCTTATGAGACCGTTGGATATAGTTGGCATGCCATAAGATTGTGAGTACTCACCTTTGTGATGTGATATATGGGGCATTGAGGCCCAGGGACAGTTTCGGAGAGATATGGGAATGTGAGCTAAGCTCCATTCACCGGGATATGTGTGTTTGGTGTGTTAGAGAGTGTTAGCTATATGCGTCACTTACGGGACATGTTCAAATTTTTAAGTCATTTTGGTGTATTGGAGATCCGTGCATCCGATGTGTAGTGATAGAGTCCACTTTATGTTTCATAATCTCAAGAGCCAAACTATCATAAAATGTGACTGAAAGTGATTAAATGTGATTAATATGTGTTGTAACATATAGTTAAATATTCATGAAATATGATTAAATGTGTAAAATATGACATAAAAGTAGAGGATTTTATGATTATGTTGCATGACTGCTTTGTTGATGCATAATGACTTGTTTACGTAGTGGTTATTCTAGGCATTCACTAAGCTTGTTAAGCTCACCCACTCCTTTTTAACCACGGCAGATAAGTAGTGCCGGTATGAGCGGTGTGGTCTCGAGGTGGGATCCAAGCCAGAGCTTTAGTTGCTATTAGTAGGTGGTCTTTTGATTATTTGTGTTTTGAGGAATAAAAGGCAATGAAGTAGATTTTATGTTGTTTTTGCTATGATCTTTAGTTGATTGCATGCCTATTAACCTTGATGATTTGTGGACTTAAAATATGATGTTGAGATTGTTAATTGAGACATTTCGGTGTTTATTTTATGAGACAATTGATGCATGTCGTTTAGAACCTATTTGGAATAAACTATGTGACGATGAATGCTATGTTTTTATGGTCTAGAACAGAGGTATCGATATTCGGGTTTTAAAAATGATACCTCTATGATTTTTGAAAGTGCGGGATACGATTTTGTAAACTGGTATCGATATTTTATCACGAGTATCGATACTCAGGGTAAAATTATTGATACTTTTCCAATGGTACCGATATTTTTTGAAAGTTGGGTTTTTAAGTCAAGAAATAGTAAGCTAGTACGGTATCGATTTTCCTAGCAGTATCGATACCACTTGAGAGAATTATCGATACCTCTTTTTCAGTATCGATACCTGCGTAACAATTTTGAAAACTTTGCTAAGTGGTCCTAATACAAGTTTAGTACTTATTTTATGTTTATTTAATGAATGCTTGACATGTTATATCAATAAAGTTAGAAATGTATGACTTACAATTCATGTGAATGCTATGTTAATAAAAAAAAGAAGAAGATGGATGTGTACTAATGTGACGATTTGAGATGAGCATAATGCGAGACAGTGGTGTAGCATCCTAGTACTCAAGCTCAACGATTAGGCCGGGTTTAACACCCCTAACCCGTATCTGTCACCAAAGTAGGGTTACGAGGTATTACTGATCAATTCACAACATATAGAATACATTTATCAAACATAAAGCATTCGTTCTCATAAATCATTCAACACAATTACATTGTCCCTTATAAGGGCCTACGATACCTTAAACATGCTTTAGAACTGGTTTGGGACTAAATCGATAACATACAAAAATTTTTAGAAACTTAGAAAAATTTCAAACATACTGGGGTCACACGCTCGTGTGAACAGGCCGTGTGCCTCACACGAATCTAGACACGCCTGTGTCTCAGACCGTGTGGAAACAGGGCATACATACTGACTTGGGTCACACGACCAACCAAATGCCTATGTGCCTAGCCCATGTACCCTTCGAAGTGGCCACGTACGCCTGTGTGCTAGGCCGTGCCAAACCTGTAGGGTATACTGACTTATGCAACACGGCCAAGTCACACACTTGTGTGCTAGGCCGTGTGCCAATTAGGGGGTATACTGACTTGTACCACACGACCAGTCACACGCCCGTGTGTGAGACCATGTGGAACATACTGACTTCAATTCAATTTCAACACCAGGGGACACACGGCCTTGTAACATGACCGTGTGTCACACACTGCTGAGACACACACCCGTGTGGACAAAAATAGGCCATTTGCAAGGCCAATTTGCCACCCCAACTTCAATGTTCCTACACAAGGCAAAATGGTACCATTTTCATACAAAAAGGGTAGCCAAATCAATCCCAATTCATGCATAATTCATGCTATACAAATACAACCATTTCACTTAGCCAAATACATGTCAAAACAATATCAAACAATATGGTTCATTTACCATAATTGACATAACCATTTTAACTTCCATAATGTCTTGGTTACAACCATGACAAAACAATCCATCTCACAAGGCATTATAAACATCTTACAAAAGTCATTAACAACCATTTCTAATAACCAAACACACATCAATATTAACATAATTTACAAGCCAAATCTCATGGCTATGGTCACAATCAAAATACCACATCTAGCCTATACATGCCATATGCCATAAATGTATATTTCAAAACTACCAACTTAGATGTTTCATACTGTAATGATGTTCTCAACGACTCTCGGACTCGAGCTAGCCTTGATTCACTATAAAACATAGAAAAATAACACAAAGTAATCTTCATAGGTTAGTAAGCTCATATGTGAACAATAAGCAACTATCACCATTCATTCATCATTAAAATAATAGAAAAAGATATATAAAAATTCTATGAAATCACAAAGCTATCAAATGGTTATTCACATAACTTACCAATGAACTCATCAATTCCATAGTTTTAGTACTCAACTCATTACCGTACGTACTTGTACCATATTGTACCAATCTCATACTCAACCACATCTTTCATTTACCCGTTGAACCATTCAGAATAGAAATCGGGTATTCAAGGATCTCAATCAATAAATACCTATACCATGGCCCGAAGCCAAATCAAGTTAACTTATCCCCAAAGCACCTATATCATGGCCCGTAGCCAAATCAATGTAACTCATCTCCGAGATACCTATACCATGGCCCGAACCAAATCAAGGTATAACTCGCACCCCAAGTGCCGATATCGTCGCCCGAAGCCAACACAATAACCAAATGACATGTCACTAGCATCCTAAACTATTCCTAAGGTTCAACCGGGATTTTACGCTTGTCGAATCATCATCGAACGTATCCATATAGTTGTATTCACAATTCAAACATTATCCGTAATCTCGTAATCACAGTTTATCCGTAATCTCGTAATCACAGTTTATGCAATATCAAAGCATTAAACATACATTTATAATGAAATTACTGAATACAAACCTACCTCGTATTCGTAATTGACGGGTAGGGTCGACTACCCGATAACCTTGTTTTTCCCCCGATCTAAATCCAAATTCTTTCTTTCTTGATTTATATGAATTAAAAATTAACTTATTTATTCAACCATTCATTCAATTCCAAAACATACATTTAGGCCTATTTGCACATTGGCCCATACACTTTCATAGTTTTAACAATTTAATCCTTATTTCACAAAACACAAAATTCACACAATTCAACAAAACCCATGCTTGGCTGAATTATATATAGGTCCCTAGCATCCCAAAGCTTTCATTTATTTCACATTTCAACCACTCAATTTGCACATTTCACAATTTAATCCTTATTATGAATTTTCATCAAAAATCACTTAACAAAACATGTAAAACTATCATCAAGCTTTCATATTTCAACCTTAAACATCAAAGAACTCATAGATTTAACAATGGAAACTCTCTAAATCTTTAGCAGTTTCAAAATTAAAGGTACAGGCTAGCTAGATTGAGCTGCAACTATTACAAAAACATAGAAATAATCAAAAACCAAGCTAAAACCGTACCTTAATCAAGCTAAGAGTTTGCCGAATATCTCAAGCCCTAAAATGGCTTTCTTCTTCCTTTTATTTTTGGTTGAAAAGATTATAATATGAACAAACTTTCCTTTTGTTTTATTATTATTAACATTATTTATCAAATACCAAAATTAACCTTAATTCTACAACATAGAAATCACTTAATGGTTGTCCAAAATTGTCTACTCACCATTAAAATGGTTTAATTACCATTAAGGCCACCATTTAAAAACCAAAGCTATTTGACACCTTTAGCAAGTAGATTGCAAATTTTACATTTTACGCGATTTAGTCCTTTTTACCAAATTAAGCATTCAAACAGTAAAATTTCTTTACGAAACTTTCACACAATAATTCTATCATGATATAAACATATAAAATAATATTAAAATAATTTTTTTGACATTATATTTGTGGTTCCGAAACCACTATTTCGGTTTAGCTAGAACCGGGCTGTTACAACTCTCCCCCCTTAGGGATTTTGTCCCCGAAAACCTTACCAGTGAATAGATTCGGGTATTGTTTTCTTATAGCATCCTCGGGTTTCCATTTAGCTTCTTCAAATCCGTGTCGATGCCATAATACTTTCACTAATGCGATTCTCTTATTTTTCAGCTCTTTGATCTCACGAGCTAAAATTCAAATCAGTTCTTCACTATATGATAAATCTGACTGTATCTCGACTTCAGTTGGAGAAATAACGTGCGAAGGGTCTGACCGATATCTTCGTAGGATTGATACGTGAAACACATTATTTATCTTTTCTAACTCAGACGGTAAGGACAACCTATATGCCACTAGCCTAACTCGCTCAGTAATTTCAAACGTCCGATGAATCGCAGACTCAATTTCCCTTTCCGACCAAACCGCCACATTTTTCCACGGTGACACTTTCAAAAATACTTTATCCCCAATCTGGAACTCAATATCTTTCCGTTTCAAGTCTGCGTACGATTTCTGTCTATCCGAAGCTGCTTTCAAACTATCGTGAATTACTTTCACTTTTTCTTCTGTTTCTCTGATTAGATCAACCCCATGAATCTTATTCTCACTAAGCTCAATCCAATACAACGATGTTCTACATTTACGACCGTATAGAGCTTCGATGGTGCCATCTTTATACTTGATTGGAAGCTATTATTATAAGCAAATTTAATCAGCGGTAGATATTTCTCCCAGCTACCTTCAAACTCAAGAATGCAACAACGCAACATATCCTCAAGTATTTGAATAACTCGTTCAGATTGACAATCCATTTGTGGGTGAAACCCAGTGCTAAAACGCAACTTTGAACCCAAAGCATCTTGTAATTTCTTCCAAAATCGCAAAGTAAATCTTGGATATCTATTCGAAACAAAAGATAGGGGAACACCATGTAATCTCACAATTTTAGAAGTATACAACTTAGCTAATTTATCAAGCGAGAAATATGTATGTACCGGAATGAAATGAGCTGATTTTGTCAATCTGTCAACAACAACCCAGATCGCATCTTCCTTTTTCAGAGATAAGGGCAAACCCGATACGAAATCCATTGTTGTAATAAACCTGACGACACTTGATGCTCAGCTTTGACTTGTTGACAAATCAAACATTTCGAAACAAATTTTGAGATATCTCATTTCATACTGTGCCACCAATAATGTAATACCCCAAACTCGGCCTAGACGTTATGGCCAAATCTGGCGAAATCACATTGAAATGTTTTTCGAAAACAACATTTCATTGGAATATCCGTTCTATATTAAAACTCGTTTATAATCATAACATAAATTTAAGGGTATCTTGTTCATTGAAAAGTCAAGTTGTCCTTAGCAGTTTGTCGATCATATTAATTTCTTATCACATTTAAAATGATGTTTGATGCGGAAGCTTTTACAGTATTTTACAAAAACGTGGTGTTTTAAAAAACATTCATCTTTTGAAAATCCACGTCCTACTACTATCAGTAAGAATTTAAATAATTAAAATCCCAAATTAACAATTTAAAAAATTTAAAGAGGCCTTATTACAAAACAAATGCCCAAATTAAATTATTATAAATAAAAATCCAAAATAGAAGCAGATGCGGTTGTGTGGCCACCTCCGAGTCCCTCGCAGCACCGATCAGCCTAAGATTGGGGATTACATGTAAGATAAACAGAGGGGTGAGTTATGAAAATTCAGTATGTAACCCCATATAAGCAAATAACCAATCATGCAAGTGCAGCCTGAGCCTCAGCCTTAATCAATAACAGTTCAGTTTAGTTGGGCCTTAGCCCATTACAGTTTCAGTATCAGTGTGGGCCTTAGCCTATTACAATGACAGTAACAGTTCAAACAAGCAATCAAAAATCCTACCCAACTAGCCTCTACACTCCACTCCATCCAGCCCAACACTCCATGTGGGGATAAAATCACCCACCCATCCCTACACTCCAAAATTAGCACCGGTTGCGGCACTAAACAGTATTTGCAGCAGAGCTGCCAGTACAGTACACTTCCTCTAATCATAATAATCACATCCCATGTAACATATCATACATGTATGCAACATATATATAGTGGCATGCTCATATACAGTCATACATAACATAAAACATACAGTCATTTTATAACATAGGGGCATAATAGTCATTTTACCACATAGGGGCATAACAATCACGCATCAGTAGGTTCACAGTCGTCTGGGGTGACCCGTGCAACCTTAACAGTCAACAGTGAAAATGGGCCCAAGGCCCATAATGCGGCCCACACGCTTGTGTGGCCCACATAGCCCAGAATTGGTCTCGGTCATGAAAATTACACAATTAGGCCCAATTTTCTCTATACGTTCGTGTTGTTTACCCGTGTGGGGCCCACAAGCCTGTTGGGCTCACACGGCCCATTTTGGCCCAACGTGGCCCAAAACGGCCTAAGACCACGAAATCGCTGATGGTGGCCTTAACAGTCTAATGCCCACGTTTCATGCATTCGGTTTACCAAACGAGCGAGTGCACGCTCGTGTAGCATCAATTGCCATATTTTCGGCTTTTGCCGGTGTATGATTTGGGCAGTGTTTACGCAACTGGTTACGAAAGATGGGCAGACAGTCCTCGGTCACTCCAGAATCTATGTTCACCCATAACACTCGGTTAATCGCATATAAATTGAATTTAAAATGAACCTTATTCAATATACACATCCACTTGATTGTCAGCCACTTACCTTGATTGAACAACCGAATCCCTAAGCACTTCACTCACTGAAAAAATGATGATCACTAGATCTCGGGGTTACTACCTGCAATCCAGTTGAAGCCCCTTATTAACAATTATCTACAAGAACTAGTTATGCCAAAACGAATACCAACTTACTGAAAGAACAAAATCGTAGAATAGAAATGGAACACTAAATCGGCCGAGAGCAAAGAAAAAGTCGGTACAGTGAGGGTAGAAGAAGAGAGAATCGGCAAGGAAGAAAAAACAACAAGCGTCGTAATTATTTGGAAAAGAAACAAAGAAGAGGCAGGGAAAGTAAGAGGGTGTATTCGGCCAATAACAGGAAAATGAGAGAAGAGGAGATGAGAAGAAAAGAAAAGGTATATGCGGCCAACACAAGCAGGGTGTTAGGGAGGAGCAGACCAAATCGATAGAGAAGATTAGGAGAGTGTGGCGGCAGAGAGGGAGAGAAAAGGGAAACGGTTTAGGGGAAAAGAGGTTTCGGCAGAGGGAAAAGAAGGAAAATGCAAAAAAGGGAGAAGAGGTTTTGGCAGAGGAAGGTTTCTGCAGAGGGAAAAAGCACATACAAAGCAGAACCGAAAATGAGAAACACCCCTCTAGCCGGATTCTTGAGTGCCTCAGAGTCCCAATTCGGCTCAACACTCCCTCTCCCTTCACTTCCCTTGATTTTCTCCTAAAATCCCTCCTCAAATCTCTCCACTTGATCACACCTCCCCACAACCATGCAGTTCGAATTCACCTCAACCACTTCAGTGTTTCAGTCAAGCTCTAACTCCCCCAATGGCATAGCAGCAAAATAAATACTCCTTTATCTCCACCAAGATTCGAACCTTAGTCCACTGGCATAGGTAACACGCCACTTACCCTCTAGACCAGTAGGCATTTTATTTCATGCTTTACCCACAATAATTTAAAAGCCTACCAACTATAGGCAAGGGTTTTATTCCCTAAAAACAAAAATTTTGCACAAGCCCAGACTTGAACCCAAGACTTCTCAGACACTCCCAAATACACCCAAATCACTTAGCCACTAAAGCAGATAGGCATTTGTGCTACAAACATACAAAAATAATTACCTAGATTTTGGGGCGCTACAAATAAAGCTGTTCCAAATAGTTATACATTTTCATGCCTCCCGGATGTACTAATAAACAACTATTGTGTGCTTCATTTAGAATCTTCTGAATGAGCTCAAAATTTCTTGGTACACATATTCTATCACGAAACATCAAACAATCATCAAGCCCTATTCAAAACTTTGAATCAAAAGTCGACTCACATTGAGTTTGTTTTGATTGCAATTCATTATCAAATTTTTGAGACTCACAAATCTGCTATAGAAATAACAGTCTCACTTTCAACTCGGCTACTATCGAATCGTCGTCAAACAAAGCTAATTGTATGTTCAAAGCACGTAAATCAAATAAGGACTTTCGGCTCAAAGCATCAAAACCTACGGTCACTTTCCCCAGATGATAATTAATCACTAATTCATAGTCTTTTAGCAATTCTAACCATCTCCGTTGTCGTAAATTCAAATCTTTCAGAGTCATCAAATATTTCAAGCTTTTGTGATCGGTATAAATATGACATTTCTCACCAAACATGTAATGACGCCAAATTTTCAATGCGAACACTATCACAGCTAACTCCAGATCGTACGTCAGATAATTCTTTTCGTGCAGCTTCAACTATCTCGAGGCATAAGCTACAACTTTGCCTTCCTGCATCAAAACACAACCTAGGCCATTTAACGATGCATCATTGAAAACTATGAATTCTTTACCCGACTCAGGTTGAACCAACACTGGTGCTTCTATTAATAATGCTTTCAACTGCTCGAAGCTCTACTGACACTTTTCTGACCACTCAAATTTAACATGTTTTTGAAGCAATCGTGTCATTGAAGTCACAATCATCGAAAAGCCTTTCACAAATTGTCTATAATAGCCGGCTAGTCCCAGAAAACTACGGACTTCAGATACATTTCTCGGAGGCTTCCAATATATAATCGCAGAAATTTTTCTCGGGTCAACTCGGGTACC
This sequence comes from Gossypium australe, assembly GCA_005393395.2. NCBI lineage: Eukaryota > Viridiplantae > Streptophyta > Magnoliopsida > Malvales > Malvaceae > Gossypium > Gossypium australe. The sequence goes on from CM016617.1 coordinate 70,278,604, forward strand.
CTCGGCTAAAACTATATGTCCTAGAAAACCAACCTCTCGTAGCCAAAACTCACATTTCTTGAAATTTGCAAACAATTGTTTATCTCTCAAAGTTTGTAACACGATTCTCAAATGCTCAGCATACTCAGATTCATCACGAGAGTAAATAAAAATGTTATCAATAAATTCAACTACGAATCGGTCTCAGTACGACCTTAAAATCCGATCATCAAGTCTATAAAAATAGCAGGTGCATTTGTTAGTCCGAAAGGCATAATAAGAAATTTGTAGTGTCCGTACCTTGTTCTAAATGCAGTCTTTGGCACATTTGAGTCTTTAACTCGCAACTAATAATAACCCAATCTCAAATCAATTTTCGAAAACACTGTTGCCCCTTTTAACTGATTAAACAAATCATCTATTCAAGGCAAAGGGTATTTATTCTTGATCGTCACTTTGTTAAGCTATCGATAGTCTATACACATTCTCATCGTGCCATCTTTCTTTTTCACAAATAACACCGGTGCACCGCAGGGAGAGAAACTCGGTCTAGCAAAACCTCTATCTATCAACTCTTGCAACTGAACTTTTAATTCTTTTAATTGTGTCAGAGCCATTCTGTACGGAGCTATTGATATCGGCGTTGTTTCCAGTACTAATTCTGTAACACCCCTTACCCATGTCCGATGCCGGGACCGGATACGAGGCATTACTACCCTTCACCTTACATAAACATGTATTAACGGGCTATAAAATTTCATTCCGATTTAAAACTTTCTTTTTGTGGTCATGACATTCATCTCATGTGCCTACGAGACCCTAAACATACATCCAGATGGTTTCAGAGATCAACCGAAAACTTTTACTCTCTTTGAAAATTCTTGTATAAACAGGGGTCACACACCCGTGCGACCTGGGACACGCCCGTGTGGGTAGGCCGTGTGGTCTCACATGCCCATGTCCCTAGCCCGTGTACAATTTACTTTTATTACAACCTACAGGGGTTTTCACACGACTTGACACATGCCCGTCTCCTCACCCGTGTGAAAAACTAGTGGTATTCTGTTTGTGACGTCATCAACTCCTTAAGGAGCACATGGCCTAGGCACACGCCCGTGTGGCTAGCCCATGGTCGACACTGACTTAAAACACTAACATGTAGGGGACACACTACCTATTAACACACCCATGTGGGTTGACCGTGTGTCACACACGGCCTAGACACACGCCCGTGTGTCTACCTGTGTGGACACTTAAAGGCTATTTTCCAAACCAATTGCCACCCTGAAATCAAGATCATTCATATACTCAGTCCAACCACTCAAATACTTCATCAAAACATGAATAACAATGCATAACTCATCATCAATTGATGTGTAAACTTAGTAAATATTGGTCAATCTCTTTAGCCATATACAAAAGGAATAATAACCTTAATAGCCAACACTTTGGCCTCTCTTAGGACTTACATCAAAATGAAATAATTTCTATACATGCCATACTTAATATAAACAACTAGGCTATACCAAAATAATGATTGATAGTGTGGTCCGAGCTCCGACGTGTATGATCCTCGAACTAGTTTGGCAAAACTACAAGGAAGAAAGAAATGAAAAAAGTAAGCATATAGTTTAGTAAGTTTGCATGAAACTCATATAGCAATATTGTAACAGCCCCAGACCCGGCCCAGACGTTATGGCCGAATCTGGTGATGTCACATCAAAGGGATAATTCCAAAACGACTTTGTTTAGTTAAATTTATGTTTAGTAGGAAATTTGCATAGTTAAAAACTTAAGTTTAAGATCTGGAAACCCAAAATCCTTGCAACTTCTTAAGTTATGATGAAAGCCCATGTTTTAAGAAAACATCTCTATGTTATAGTTATTTCGAAAACCATGTTAAACTTTAGAAATTTGTTTAAGTTTAATAATTAGGCAGTTGAAACGATAATAAAACCTAGATGTAAAGTCAAATTGGAGATACAAGGCCTTATTACATCCCAATGAAAATAAATTAATTAAAATAAAGTCATTCAAAACTAATTAAAAACTTCTAAGTAGCTTGCAGTGTGGCCACCTTCGAGTCCTTTTCCATGTCGAGTCGTCTACTGAGAGTCACCTCAAACATTAAATAAAAGGGTGTGAGTTTCGAAACTCTGTGTGTACGACCCTTGGTAATCCAACCAGCATGCGATTATCACATTAGGCCTAAGCCCTATCAAAATCTGTGGTCTTGGGCCTTAGCCCACAATGACCTCATATCACATCAGTATCACATGAATGCAATGCTCCCATCCCTAAATCCAGCCTTGCACTTAATTTCCCTTCCAACCCTACACTCCTATGGGGATATAAATATCAACCCACCCATCCCTACACTCCAAAGGTAGCACCAACAGCGGCACTACTCAAACGTTGCATTAAGGCTGCTAAGAATATAATGGGCTTAAAGCCACCGGTGGATCCACGGTCGTCAAGCGACTATGCGATCCTTACATATCTTTCTTCGTATCATCAAACCCACCCAAGTGCAACATATATCTCATGAATGCAACATACACATTTTCACACATTAAGCACCTAGGGGTATTTAAGTCATTTCATACCCAGGGGTATTTTTGTAAATCTACCCTATAGGGGTATTTTCGTAATTCTACCCTATAGGGGTATTTTCGTAATTTATTTCATCTCGGGTTTTAGTTATGAACTTTCACCTATCAAAAAGTCCTTGCGGCTAAAGTGAACAGATACTATGCACCCGGTAGGATCCAAGAGAAGAGGAGGTGGGTCACTAGGACCGCTTAAGTACCAAGCTCTCCCTAGATCCAATCCTAGACATGCATATGTCCATTGCCAAACTCTGACCTAGCGACTTGTCCACAGACATGTTCGATTATTAAATTAAGTTTTATGTTGTTTAAGAATTTATCAGAACTAGGCCTAGAGTCCATTAAAACCCTAGCATGCATTTCTAAAATCCCATAAGGCCCACTGAGCCCAATCATGTCCATATAGCCCATTAAGCCCAATCATGTTTATGTAGCCCATGAGGCCCGATCATAATCAAATCATACAACCATCCATATCAATCCATCATTCAATTTCACATATCAACTATTGCCGATTTGGGCCCACGAGCTCGACAGGCCCATTTAGCCCCGTTTGGCCCGGTCGGCCAAATAGTGGCCCTAGACCATGAGATCGCTCTCTTGGCCCCGATAATCGTATCGGTGTTCCCACATGAATGTTCGCACGCTCGTGTGGTTTCCGGTGCCAACCTTTTGGCTTTTCGGCTTTTCGGCATTTCGATTTTTTCGGGATTTCAGCTTTTTCCGAATTGTCGTGTGTGAAGTGTATGTACACACCTGGTTAATGCGACGTGCTACATTATCCCCAGCCTTGAATCTACAACCAATACCAATCTCCAATCTATCACACACTTAACCACAATATTTACCCAAAAAATCGAAGCCTTACCATAACCTTACCGTGTGCCACCAGTTCTAGTAGCCCTTCCTTAGCTACTATTCACGAATACCCCCTAGATCTACACCCACACATATACTATCAAAAATCAAGTGACTCATATTCCACACAAGTCACCTCTATAAGCCACACTTACATTCGGCCACTTACTAATCCACAATTGAAACATGTACACTTACCACTTGCTAGCGATCCTTACCACGCTTGCGATCTTTGAACCCTACCCTTGTTAATACAAGGTTAACAACAAGAAAGAGTTGGATAGCCCTCCGGATTTTACCAAACACACTAAATGAGGTTGACCAAGTACTTACCGAATCCAACCTTTGATCCTGCGACCTAGATTGCTACTGAACGAGATCCGGCTTTTAAAACCTTATTAAGAGTAGATAATAGCAATCGATTTGTGATGGAGGAAAAACAACAAGGAATCGGCAAAAAGATAGGGCTATTCGATTATAAGGGAATATTCAGCTTTCAGAGAAAGAAGAAGAACGCAACACCAATAGGGATTTCGACAAAAAGGAATGATAGTTTTTTGGCAATTGGAAGAATTCGGAAACGGAAAAAACAAAATGAGAGGGAGAAAAAAAAAGTAATGGAAAACCCAAGGAACCTTTCAAAGGAATTCGGTACCCCCATTTATAGCCAAAAGCCGAAACTACCTTCCCCCAAAGTCCCATTCGGCACCAACTATTCTCACTTCTCAGCTACTAACTTTTCTCCCTGATAACTCCTCAATCTAATCCTAAATTTCCTCCACAACCATCTCACAAGACCAATTCAAACTCTCCAATGAAAGAGTTCAAATCCAACACAAGCTCTGGTCGTCCAATCTGCAAAATAAACACTCCAATAAAATACCATGCCACTACTCGAACCTCGGACTCCCTTGCCTGCTAATGACGCCACCTCCCTACTCCCTAAGTGGCGCCACTTTGCCCCTACACCACAAGCTTTTTTGTGTCAGTTTTCTTCTTCATTTATTTAAAAGGCCTACTAATTGAAGTCACAGTTCCCTTGAGGCTTAAACCAAAATTTTTCCTATACCCTTACTTGATCCCAGGACATCTCCAACACCCGTAGACACTCCAAATTCATTAACCCTCGAAGCCCACATGCCAATTGTCATTTTCTTGCTCACTTAAAAATTTTCTAAGACCCAAAACCCAAAGCCCAATAGGCCCAATTCTACTAGGCCCAAATTTGGGGCGTTACAAATATATTTGCTAAATATAATTCATCTATCATGAAATAATGACAACATAAATCTCAAGTACTTGGCTTACTTACTCATACTTATCCTTACTCATCACCTGTAAGATAACAATTACATACTTGTAATGTACTCATGATACCTGTATCACTTAATCACATAAATTAGTGTATTTTGCTAATGCAAACGTAAACTCTGTCTTCATCTTCCTTAACTTGAATAATACTCTTTATGAAATTTGAATATCTTAGCGTATTAACATCTTTACGTACTTAGCTTTCTTGTTACCTCTTTCGTACTTGGCTCTTTTGCCCGATGAATTACCCGGAATAACAGAGAATACTCAATCTCAACAAACATGTACCTCGGTGCCAATGCCATATCCCAGATATGGTCTTACATGGGAGTCCTTAACTTAATGTCGATGCCATGTCCCAGACATGGTCTTACACGAAATCTTCATTTGGTACCGAAGCCATGTCCTAGACATGGTCTGATAAACTGTAAAAGTAACATATTTTAATCCCACATTTAGCTTACCTCTTGATGATTTATTTCTTGATTTGTATAAAAAGTTGCTTGTAATCCTTTCTTTTCATGTCTTAGACCCAGGAAAGCACCTGATGATGAAAAGAACATAAAATAGGCATAAAATGGAGTAAATGGACCTTAGAATGAAATTGACACGGCTTGGCCCATAGCCCACATGGCCGTGCCTCGACAAACACCCAGAGCATGGCCTCAATTCCGCCTCACACGGCCGTGCCTCACTTTAGAAGTTCAAACACGGTCTGGTCTCAATCCACACGGGCGTGTGACATGGCCGTGCCTCTGTCGCTGGAAAGAGCAATTTCAGTCGGAAAAGGATACTTAGGGAGAAAGAATCGCATTCTAGGAGCCTATATATATCCCTCAAGTACCACATTTGAAAGGCATCGAAAGCTAGGCCAAGGAGCCAAGCCGAGAAGCTCAGAGTTAGGGAATAACACGAGGATAGCCAGTTGATCCATCTCAAGAAGCCGAAGTTATACTCAAGACGGCGGAATTCTCCTTCAATTCCTTCAGGGGGTTTTAGGAATTTTTTATGTTTTGTTTTATCTTTTCTCTTGCGATGTTTTCTTTATTCATTATGAACTAAACCCCTCAGATACCTGAAGGGGATGAAACCTAGACGAATCTTGTTATTTGATTGTTAAGTTATATGGTGAATTACTTAGTTTGTTCTTAATTATGTTGCTTAATCCAAATCTAATGTGCTTAGGTGGAGGAGGAATAGACCCTGCCTAAGAGAAGATCTAACATAATTAAGCGGAGTTGATCGAACGCCTAGAGATAGGGTTACGAGATTTTGCCGGATTAGGGTGAAACCTAATATGGGAGTCCATTGATCGATATACTGCTATCCTGGGGGTTATTATAAGCGAACGAGAGTTCCACTAATTAACCTACGGTTAGATGTTATTCGCCTCGAGAGAGGGTTTAATATAGGTTAGGGAGTCTTACAGATCAAGCTAAGTAAATAGATCATATAATTAAAGGTTAGATAACAAGTGAAGTCTAGGTGGATTCTTCCTGAGGGTGTCGTTGTGATCAATTGAGTTTCTTCAAATTATTTTCCAATTCATCCTTTTTGTCTTTGTGTTCCTAGTTTAGTTCTTGTCAATTTAGTTTAAAAGCAATCTTCACTCTAATTTTAAGGTTAAATAATAAAAAGAAAGTTAGTATTAATACTTTTAGTTTCTTTGGGTTCGATAATCCGGTCTTGCCTAAGCTATACTACTGTTCGATAGGTACACTTGCCTTTAATCGTTGTCAGAGTTAGTCTCCAGGTTTGATCATTCTTTTATAAATTTTTAAGGCTCTGATTGTAGCGATCATGTTTTTGGCGCTGTTGCCGGGGAACTAAAATATGAAGAAAACTCTATTTTTATTACTTTAGCCATAACTTTTTATTTTTATTTTGCTGAAAATTTCTTTCTTTCTTTTTCCAGCAGTTACTTCTAGTTTATGACTAGAAGGAACCCGAGAGGACCTTTGGTATATGACAGTGACATTGAAGCGACCGTTCGAAGGAATCGTCGGGAAACCAGGCGAGCCCTGAATTACATAGAAAGGGAGGAAGAAGGCAGATCCAATCCTACTGAGGGATGGACGAAAACAACCCACCACCACTTGATGTGGGGGAAAATAATGCTCCACGCACAGTGTTTGATTATGCGAAACCACATTTGACAGGAGCAGAATCAAGTATTGTTAGGCCTGTTATATCTGCTAATAATTTTGAATTAAAGCCTAACACAATACAAATGATTCAACAGTTTGTTCAATTTGATGGTTTGTAGGATGAAGATCCAAACGCGCATATAGCTAACTTTTTAGAGTTCTGTGATACTTTCAAAATAAATGGCGTTTCTAATGATGCCATACGTCTTCGGTTATTTCCTTTTTCATTAAGAAATAAAGCTAAACAGTGGTTAAACTCGTTACAATGAGGGTCAATCACTACATGGGATCAAATGACCGAAAAGTTTTTAATGAAATATTTTCCACCAGCCAAAACAGCCAAATTACGGAATGATATCTCTTCTTTTATGCAGATGGATTTAGAGACGCTGTACGATGCATGGGAGCGATTTAAGGATCTCTTGAGGAGGTGCCCACACCATGGCCTACCCTTGTGGCTACAAGTCCAAACTTTCTATAATGGTGTAAACCCCTCAACAAGGCAACTGATCGATTCAGCCACCGGTGGAACCTTGAACAACAAAACTCCAGAAGTAGCCAACGAGTTCATTGAGGAGATGTCATTAAACAATTATCAATGGCAGGCTTCAAGGACTAAACCGACGAAATCAGCAGGAGTTTTCAACGTCGATGCCATGACCATGCTATCAACGCAGATCGAGATGATGAACAAAAAGCTTGACAACATATGTTCTTCACAGGCACATCCAGTTATGCAATGCGACACAGGTGGAAACATGGCGAATCCTGAGTACCCACCTTACCAACTAGGAGCAGAGGACGAACAGATAAACTATATAGGTAATAATTTCTGATCCAATAATAATTCTTATAGTAACACTTACAATCCAGGTTAGAGGAACCACCCAAATGTTTCGTGGGGAGGTCAAGGCAATCAAGGAAATCAAAGGCAACAACCTCCTCAGAACTTTCAAAATTTTCCCTATCCACAAGAGAAGAAGCCAACTCTCGAGGAGATGATGGCAAAATTATCGGCAGGCACAAAGAAACATATCCAAGAAACTAATAGAGCAATTAAAAGCAACAAGAGTCGAATCGATAAAATCGCTAAGTCGGTCAAGGAAGTGACTAATGCAGTAGAAGAACTCGCAAAGCTGATGGCAAAACGACCACAAGGACGTCTACCAAGTAATACCGAGATTAACCCCAAGGAGCAAATTCAAGCCATCACAGCTCGAGATATTAAGGGGTCAGAAGAACCCAATCTAACGCCAGAAAATAAGGTAGACGAAGGTAAAGTAGAGGTAACACAGGAAAAGCCAAAACCGGTAATTAAAGAGTACCAACCTCGCATACCTTATCCTGAAGCAATAAAAAGAGACGATTCAGAGGAATAGTTCGATAAGTTTCTTAAACTTCTAAAGAAATTACATATTAACTTACCTCTTCTTGAAGCTCTTTTTCAGATGCCAGACTCGAGGAAATTTTTAAAACAGCTCTTGACCAACAAATGAATAGATGAAGAGCACCACGTGGAACTAAACGCAACATGTTCGGCGATGCTACAGAATAGGCTACCTCAGAAACTAAAAGATCCAGGGAGTTTTACAATTCCATGTTTAATTGGTAGTCTAAATATTGATAGTGCATTAGCTGATCTACGGGCAAGCATAAATGTCATGCCTTATTCACTGTTTAAACGACTAGGTCTAGGGAAGCCCAAACAAACTAGGATGAGTATTCAATTAGCTGATAAAACTGCTAGAATTCCTAGGGGCATTATCGAAGATGTTCTTGTAAAAATCGATAAATTTGTTTTCCCAGTAGACTTTGTTGTCTTAGACATGGATGAGGATAATTCAATCCCATTAATTTTAGGAAGGCCTTTCCTAGCAACTGCCAAGACAAAAATTGATGTTGCCACAGGCGAACTCATACTTCGTGTAGGAGATGAATCGATCAAACTTCAAGCTCTCAACTCGGCCAGGACAACAGTTGATGAAGGTAAGAAAGTCACTTCAATTGATAATCAAATTGTTCAACCTTCATCGCAGGAAACACCATAAGACCTAAAGCCTGAGCCCCAAGTCAAAAAAAAGAGTCACACAAGGAAGAAAGCCTTAGGGTCGACAATTTAGAAGAGTAGAAGACACAGGTCAAAGAAAAACCACACGAAGTAAAACTTGAGGAACTACCAGAAGAGCTCGTGGGGTCATCAAATCACTTCAAAATAGGAGATCAGGTACTGTTAGACAAAGCCGACCCGCACAACGCTTCAACAGAAACGAGGGCAAAGGGAGAAATAATTCTTAAGGTACACGATATCTTTCCACATGGAATAGTCGAGGTAAGCAATCCAATATTCGGCAATTTCAAGGTAAACGCTTCTCGACTTTAACTTTGTCATGAAAATAAAGCTGTAGGCATGAGGGAAGATATTCAAACCTTTAAACCTCCCTAAAATTTTTAAATACGAGGAAAGTCTAGCTGAAGACTATAAACGAGCGCTTCTCGGGAGGCAACCCGAGCACTAGCCTTATTTCTTTTCGCAATTGTTTTCCTTTCCTTTTTCTTTTTCTTTACTTTTCTTTTCTTTTAAATCTAATCAAAAGTGTAGAATTCCAGGCCACACGGCCTTACACACGACCGTGTCCATGGCCGTGTGGACCACCTGAACCACCACACTGACAGGGCAGAGGCCGTGCAATTCAATCCAACCACCCCCAACGTCACGGATCCAACCACCCTCCCCACGGGCACCGACAGATATGGCACGGCCGTGCCCTCAACCGTGTGAAGCTACTGACTTCCTCACCACAGACAGAACACGCCCGTGCCCTCAAACCGTGTGAAGCTACTGACTTGACAAACATGGGCGTACGGATCCGAAGCACGAGCATGGGATGACAAACACACTCCACAACACGGCCGTGCGAGATGGCCGTGTAAATCGACACACCCTAGGCCCATGGCCGTGGAGCAACACCAAAATTGAACCTCTATTTAAACCTCTCACCTCTTCCCCTTCCTCCCATCTGATTTCTTCATTATTTTCCTTGCTTCTCACTCTCCTCCATCTCAGATTCTCCACTTACTAAGGCTCTAGACCCTTGAGCAAGCCAACACCATGCCGAAGAAGCGAAAGAAGCTGAGTATAGATTCCTCAAAGAACGATCAACATGAGCTCATGCCGGCAGCTTCGTCTCAACACCAAGTCAAGGGTCTTTGAGACCAATTTTATTTTCCTTTTTGTTTCTCTTCTTCTTTATTTTCCTTATCTAAGCTTCTCAACTGCTCTTTTCATTTACTCTTCTTTTAGTTTCTTAGTGTCAGGTTCGCCAGGCTACTAGGGAATCACGCCGACCACCAAAATGACTACACCACTCTCACCACCGCCACCACCTTCATAGCCCTAGAAGTCACACCCACCTTGCGAACCATCCTCCAATAAGGACCCTCCGGTCCATTCCTCTTTTCCTTTATTTTTGTTTTCCTTCTTAGTCTCTCCTTTTTCTTTCTTATTTTTCATTTTATATTTAGTTCAGCTTAACTATGTCTTAATAACCCCTGGCTAATCCTTCAAGAGTTCCCCAATTTCTTCATCTAGCTCAGAGCTCAGAAACCAACACCACCACCATACCGACGCCTTCGCCAAAGGTACAACATCCTCCACTAAACCCACCCAAGAATACAGGGAGTACCTCTCACCCTCACGTTTGATTTCTATAAAAATATCTATCTTTGTACATTGAGGGAATGTACATCTTAATTGTGGGGGGTAAATATACCTAACTTTTTGCATTATTCTCAAATCCCCGAGGATAATAGTGGAATAAAAGTGCCAAACTTTTTTCATTATTCTCAAATCCTTGATTTAGTCTTGTTTTTATGCAAAGTTTTCATATTACTAATTAGGATGAAATTTTTGACGATTTGTAATTTTTATTGACATGTTTTAAAATAAGTCATAGTTAATATGATAAGTCTATTTTCAAGAATTAAAATTTTGCTAGGTTGTTGACCTAAATTTGAATACTACCTTGAAATTTGAAATTCACAAGGATTATGTCAAAACACCCATAATTTTTGTGAGTATTTGAACCTTATAAAGCATATTTTCTTTTTTTCATGCTCATTTTTTTATTATGAGTGTGTCAACTATGAACTGTTATTCTAGAACTTGCCTCGTTTATACATGTTGAGACCATATTTTTGATTTGATATAACATAGATGATAAAGGCACCTAGGTTTTAATCCACTTACACCACTTAATAACCCACCTTTACAATTAACCCCTAGTGAACCCCGTTGAGCCTAACAAGACCCTTCGTATTAACTTACCTACTAATATTAACCCAAAAGCCTCTTTGTATTTGTTATTACCCTCTCTTTTGACTATCCCTTAATCGAGATTTGATTTGATCAGTTATCAAAGTTTATTATTCTGATATTTAATTTTTGTATTACTTAGTTTGTTCTTAAAAAAAAATTCAATATCAGTAGTGAGCTTACCAAATCAAAGTCTAATTTCAAAAGAAAAGCTCGTAGTAGTAGGATTATTACTTTTCAATGGATAATATTTCACTTTTTAGGTACTCGTCAATTCGATCTCGATTCTAACCTTCTAATTTCAGCCTTTAACCATACCTTTAACCTTAGCCCCGTTACAACCCTAACAAAGACCTTTTGATCTGTTTATCATCTCATATTACAGTGGCGGATATTTGATTTTTAGGCAAGCCTATGGGATTAACTTTTCAAGTTTGACTTATGAGCGATCTTTTCCTGAACCTTAAACATTTTAGAGTGATTTGAGTGAAACCTTAGTAAGGACATCAATCCTTGTCGGTTTTGAATTGTAAAGGTAGTCATTTAAATAAAGGGAGGCACCTATGTTTTCAAGGTACAAAATCACGACTTATCTCGTTTAAATCTATAGGACTCTTTGAATTGAATTATCCATGTATGAATTATCTATGAATTATGATGAGGCATTGTTGATAGGAATTGGAAATCATGGAAAGTTCGTTTTAATTGTAAATTGAGAATTTTGCTTAAAGACAAGCAAAAGCTTAAGTGTGGGGGCATTTGATAAACCGTAAAAGTAACATATTTTAATCCCACATTTAGCTTACCTCTTGATGATTTATTCCTTGATTTGTATAAAAAGGTGCTTGTAATCCTTTCTTTTCATGTCTTAGACCCAGGAAAGCACCCGAGGATGAAAAGAACACAAAACAGGCGTAAAACGGAGTAAATGGACCTTAGCATGAAATTGACACGGCCTGGCCCATAACCCGCATGGTCGTGCCTCGACGAACACCCAGAGCACGGCCTCAGCTCCGCCTCACACGGCCGTGCCTCACTTTAGAAGTCTGAACACAGTCTAGTCTCGATCCACACGGGCGTGTGACATGGCCGTGCCTCTGTCGCTGGAAAGAGCAATTTCAGTCAGAAAAGGATACTTAGAGAGAAAGAATCGCATTCCAAGAGCCTATATATATCCCTCAAGTACAACCTTTGAAAGGCATCGAAAGCTAGGCCAAGGAGCCAAGCCGAGAAGGTTAGAGTTAGGGAATAACACGAGGATATCCAGTTGATCCATCTCAAGAAGTCGGAGTTATACTCAAGACGGCAGAATTCTCCTTCAATTCCTTCAGGGGGTTTTAGGAATTTCTTATGTTTTGTTTTATCTTTTCTCTTGCGATGTTTTCTTTATTCATTATGAACTAAACCCCTCAGATACCTGAAGGGGATGAAACCTAGACGAATCTTGTTATTTGATTGTTAAGTTATATGATGAATTACTTAGTTTGTTCTTAATTATGTTGCTTAATCCAAATCTAATGTGCTTAGGTGGAGGAGGAATAGACCCTGCCTAAGAGAAGATCTAACATAATTAAGCAGAGTTGATCGAACACCTAGAGATAGGGTTACGAGATTTTGTCGGATTAGGGTGAAACCTGATATGGGAGTCTATTGATCGATATACTGCTATCCTGGGGGGTTATTATAAGCGAACGAGAGTTCCACTAATTAACCTAGGGTTAGACGTTATTCGCCTCGAGAGAGGGTTTAATATAGGTTAGGGAGTCTTACAGATCAAGGTAAGTAAATAGATCATATAATTAAAGGTTAGATAACAAGTGAAGTTTAGGTGGATTCTTCCTGAGTGTGTCATTGTGATCAATTGAGTTTCTTCAAATTATTTTCCTATTCATCCTTTTTGTCTTTGTGTTCCTAGTTTAGTTCTTGTCAATTTAGTTTAAAAGCAATCTTCACTCTAATTTTAAGGTTAAATAATAAAAATAAAGTTAGTATTAATACTTTTAGTTCCTTTGGGTTCGATAATCCGGTCTTGCCTAAGCTATACTACTGTTCGATAGGTACACTTGCCTTTAATCGTTGTCAGAGTTAGTCTCCAGGTTTGATCATTCTTTTATAAATTTTTAAGGCTCTGATTGTAGCAATCATGGTCTTACACGGGACTTTCCTCATATGGTGTCGATGCCATGTCCCAGACATGGTCTTACACGAGCTTTCCTTGTGTCATGCCATGATATTAGTATTCCTCATTATTCCGAGTCTTCAATCGGGACTTCCTCTTACATACTCTCATTCACTTTCTTATCAATATATCATTAATCATAACTTCATGAAAATAGTGTATATTATAAAACACAATAAACAATTTATTGAAAGTTCATGTGAAACCTTAAATTCATACAAACTTACCTCGGTATTCAAAAAGTATGTAAAGATGTAAGTTAGTCCTCGACTTTGTTCTTGCCTCGGTTTCGATCCAGGCTTCGCGTTTCTTGATCTATAGTAACAATTTCACTTGTTAAATTCCCACATTGACTAAATCGACTTATAATTCATATTTTGGAAAAATTATGATTTTGCCCCTAGACTTTGGCAAAATGACCATTTTGCCACTAGGCTCGAAAATTAATTCTAATCACATTTCTACCTTCAACAAGCCTGGGTGAACATTTAATACTCTTATAGCTATAATTAAAACTCAACATTTCACATACTTACTACAAATTTATAACCTTTTCATCAAGGGTCAATTAGGTGTTTTCAAGACAACACCTTTCATAAAAGTTGTTCATCTAACAACTAAGACTCAATTTCTTCCATGAAAAGGCAGCAAATAAAAATGATAGCTCTCATGGAAAAACTCTAAACTTTTCACCATATTGCACAATAGTCCCCTCATTTGAAAGCTTAAGCTTTAGGGGTCTCAAAAGTACAACTATTTTCAAGAAAAGATCACTAGAACACTTACTAGTGAAGAGATGAGTGTGCTAAAATTTTTGAAGCTTTCAACCCTTATTTTGCTTGCAAATTTCGGTGGAAGAAATGAACAAGAAAGATGGACATCATCTTTTCTTTATTTTTAATATTAAACTATCAATTTAATCCACCAAACATCACCAACTTTGACCAACTTGGTCAATTCTTGTCCCCTATGGCCGACCAAAAATATATTGGGGGTCTAATTGCCTTTTAAGGACCTCCAATTATAAATCTAAGGCTATTTGGTACCTTTAGCTTATAAAATAGAACTTTCGCACTTTATGCGATTTAATCCTTTTTTGCGATTAAGCAAGAAATCACTAAAATTAAAGTACCAAAATTTTCATGTACTTATACAATCATATACTAATTAATAAAATCACATGAAAATAAATTTCTCAAATCTCAAATTAGTGATCCCGAGATCACTCTTCCGACTAGCCCCTAAATCAGGCTGTTACAAATTCAATACCAAACTCAACCTTTCTGATAGGTGGTAAACCCGGTAACTCTTCGGGAAATACATTTGGATACTCACATACAATTGGTACTAACTCAATCTTTGTTTCTGTCACTTTTGTAGCAAGTACATAAGCAAGATAAGCTTCACACCCCTTTCTCACAAATCTCTGAGCTAACATAGACGAGATCACAACCAGAAAACTATTTAGATCATCAGATTCAATTCTAATAGTCTCATTATTCTGACATTTCAGTTCAATTGTCTTTCGTCTACAATTCTCTATAGCATCATGCATCGTTAGCCAATCCATACCCAAAATCACATCAGATTCATTGAATGGAAACAACATCAGATTAGCCGGAAAATAGAAATCCTGATACATTAACAAACAATTTTTGCAGACTTTGTCAACCAAAACACATTTGCCTAAGGGGTTCGATACTCTAATCACAAATTCAGTAAACTCTACAAGCAAAGTCTTACTAGATACTAAATTTATACATATATAAGAATGAGTTGATCCTAGTTCTATCAATGCAATCACATTAGTGTCATAAAGAGTGAAAGTACCGGTGATAACATCTGGAGATGACGCTTCTTCGCGAGCGCGAATAGCATAGGCTCTAGCAGGTGCTCTAGCCTTGGATCTCACAACAGAATCCTTTGTCCTCCCTCTACTACCACTTACATTTCTGGAAATTCTAGGTGATATACCTTTATTCAACGTGTTACTTGGTCTCACATTCTAAGCTTTATATTTCTCATCCAGCTCAGGGCAATCTCGGATGAAGTGGTGTAGCGAACTTTATTTGTAACAAGCTTTATTACTTTTACTCCACCATCACCAAAATGTCGTCTCCCACACTGTTGACACTCGGGTTTGTTGTCTCTCACACAGCCAACACTCGATACTGATGTAGCTTGAGCTTTAGAACCTAAGTATTGTTTTCTACGATCTCTATTTGAATATTCGTTTGAAGCATTTGGGCGAGCGTACGAATCTCTAGACTTCTTTGATGAAGAATGATATGGCTTACTCATCAATCTTTTTCTCGAGTCTCTAGCTTCTGAATATGTTTTTATCTTTTCTTTGCTAAGATCCTCGGCTTTACAAGCCCTTTCAACTAGAACGATAAATTCTTTCAACTCTGGAATTCTGACTAGTAGTTTTATATCTTCGTTTAACCCATCAACGAACCACTTGCACATAATCTCTTTGGTAGAAACATACTCTCTGGCATATTTACTCAATCGTACAAATTCTCTTTCATACTTGACTACTGTCATTCGACCTTGTCTTAATTCTAGAATCTCTTTGTGCTTTTGATTGAGAAATCTTTGACTGATGTATTTCTTTCAGAATTCGAATTGAAAAAACTCCCAAGAACCACAGATACCAACGTGTTCCACCATTGATACGCAGTGTCTCTCACTAAAGATACAACACATTTAATACATTCATTAGGAGTACAAGACAATTCATCGAATACTCGAATCATATTTTCGAGCCAGAACTCAGCTCTCTCAGCATCATCATCAGTAGTAGCCCGTAACTCTTAAGCCCCATATTTACGAATCTTATCTACTGGCGGCTTGTTAAACCATATCGGATCTATAACTTAAAAAACAACATGGATTTGTTGAGGAATAGGTGGGGTGGAGGTTGTTGACTATCCAGATTCGTTCGAACAAATTTCGTGAACCACTCGTTCATTATTTGGAAAAAGGCTTGTTTAGCCTCTCCCTCGTGGCTACTCGTTACAGGCCTAGAATCAGATGGCGCTACCCCTTGAGCAGGAGCGGGCGCGGGCGCATTACTCTTCACATCATCAGCTACAGCTCGTTCGGGATCTATTACTATACGAAAACACAATTTAAGCTATCAGGAATCATCACACTATCGCAGAGTATATATGGTATGTATAGTTAGACTCACACACACTACGTTAGTCCTAGAATCGACTAAATCATTGCTCTGATACTAATAAAATGTAACACCCCTAACCCGTATCCATCGCCAGAGTAGGGTTACGAGGTATTATCGATCAATTCACAACATATAGCATACATTTATCAAACATAAATCATTCGTTCTCATAAAGCATTCAACACAATTACATTGTCCCTTATAAGGGCCTACGAGGCCTTAAACATGCTTTAGAAGTGGTTCGAGAATAAATTGATAACATGCGAAAATTTTTAGAAACTTAAAAAAATTTCAAACATACAGGGATCACATGCCCGTGTGAACAGGCACACGGCCCCAGACACGCCCGTGTCTCAAGCCGTGTGGAAACAGGGCATACATACTGACTTGGGTCACAACCACACGCCCGTGTGTCTAGCCCGTGTACCCTTCGAAGTGGCCACACATGCCTGTGTGCCAGGCCGTGCCAATCCTGTAGGGTATACTGACTTATGCAACACAGCCAAGTCACACGCCCGTATACTAGGCTGTGTGCCAATTAGGGGGTATACTGACCTGTACCACGGCCAGTCACACGCCCGTGTGTGAGACCATGTGGAGCATACTGACTTCAATTCAATTTCAACACCAGGAAACAAAAGACCATGTAACATGACTGTGTGTCACACTGTTGAGACACACTCTCGTGTCTTTGCCTGTGTGGACAAAAATAGGCCATTTGCAAGGCCAATTTGCCACCCCAACTTTAATGTACCTACACAAGGCAAAATGGTACCATATCCATACACAAAGGCAGCCAAGTCAATCCCAATTCATGCACAATTCATGCTATACAAATACAACCATTTCACTTAGCCAAATACATGTCAAAACAATATCAAACAATATGGTTCATTTACCATAATTCACATAACCATTTTAACTTTCATAATGTCTTGGTTACAACCATGCCAAAACAATCCATCTCACAAGGCATTATAAACATCTTACATAAGTCATTAACAACCATTTCTAAAAACCAAACACACATCAATATTAACATAATTTACAAGCCAAATCTCATGGCTATGATCACAACAAAAATACCACATCTAGCCTATACATGCCATATGCCATAAATGTATATTTCAAAAGTACCAACTTAGATGTTTGATAGTGTGATGATATTCTCGACGACTCCCGGATCTGAGCTAGCATTGATTACTAAAAAACATAGAAAAATAACACAAAGTAAGCTTCATAGCTTAGTAAGCTCGTATGTGAACAATAAGCAACTATCACCATTCATTCATCATTCAAAATAATAGAAAATGATATATAACAATTCTATTAAATGTCAAAGCTATCAAATGGTTATTCACATAACTTACCAATGAACTCATCAATTCCATAGTTTTAATACTCAATTCATTATTGTACGTACCTGTACCATCTCGTACCAATCTCATACTCAACCACATCTTTCATTTACCCGTTGAACCATTCGGAATAGAAATCGGATATTCAAGGATCTCAATCAATAAGTACCTATACCATGGCCCGAAGCCAAATCAAGGTAACTTATCCCCAAAGCACCTATATCATGGCCCGTAGCCAAATCAATGTAACTCATCTCCGAGATACCTATACCATGGCCCGAAGCCAAATCAAGGTATTACTCGCACCCGAAGTGCCGATATCGTCGCTCTAAGCCAACACAATAACCTAATGACATGTCAATAGCATGCTAAACTATTCCTAAGGTTCAACCAGGATTTTACGCTTGTCGAATCATCATCGAACATATCCATAGAGTCATATTAAAAATTCAAACATTATCCGTAATCTCGTAATCACAGTTTATGCAATACCAAAGCATTAAACATGCATTTATAATGAAATTACCACATATGAACTGACCTCGTATTCGTAATTGACGGGTATGGTCGACTACTCGATAACCTTATTTTTTCCCCGATCTAAATTCGAATTCTTTCTTTCTTGATCTATATGAATTCAAAATTAACTTATTTATTCAACCATTCATTCAATTTAGTCCAAAACATGCATTTAGGCCTATTTGCACATTGGCCCCTAAATTTCACACTTTTAACAATTTAATCCTTATTTCACAAAACACAAAATTCACACAATTCAACAAAACCCATGCTTGGCCGAATTATATATAGGTCCCTAGCAACCCAAAACTTTCATTTATTTCACATTTCAACCACTCAATTTGCACATTTCACAATTTAATCCCTATTATGCATTTTCATAAAAAAATCACTTAACAAAACATGTAAAACTATCATCAAGCTTTCATATTTCAATCTTAAACATCAAAGAACTCATATATTCAACAATGGCAACTCTCAAAATCTTCAACAGTTTCAAAATTAAAGGTACAGGCTAGCTAGATTGAGCTGCAATGATTACAAAAACATAGAAATCATCAAAAAGCGAGCTAAAACCGTACCTTAATCAAGCTAAGAGTTGGCTGAATATCTCAAGCCCTAAAATGGCTTTCTTTTTTCTTTTATTTTCGGTTTAAAAGATGATAATATGAACAAACTTTCCTTTTGTTTTATTAATATTAACATTATTTATCAAATACCAAAATTAACCTTAATTATACAACATAAAAATCACTTAATGGTTGTCCACAATTGTCCACTCACCATTCAAATGGTTTACTTACCATTTAAGGCCACCATATTTAAAAACCAAAGCTATTTGAGACCTTTAGTAAGTAGAATGCAACTTTTTCATTTTACGCTATTTAATCCTTTTTACCGAATTAAGCATTCAAACCATAAAATTTCTTTACGAAACTTTCACACAATAATTCTATCATGTTGTAAACACATAAAATAATATTAAAATAATTTTTTTGACATCAGATTTGTGGTTCCAAAACCACTATTCTGATTTAGCTAAAATTGGACTGTTACACCGGGTATAAGTTGTTACACTGTGTGTTCTTATTTTTCTTTCATTTTGCTTTGTGATCGTTCTATATTGCCATTATTGATGTTAAGCTTTTACAACATGCTTTGGCATCCAAATCAGTCACATATGCTTCATGCATTTCTAAAGTCTTAAATCAAGTTACTCAACATACCAAATTTGGATATATTTCAATTTAGAATGAATTATAGGTACATACCTTTCCATTTGGTCATATTGCATCTATCCAAGCCTTCAACACATTATGTAAGCAATATTAATCGCAAATCACTATGGCACAAGCATGCTATTCAATATATAGTCTAAACATTAATCAAGCATACTTCATGCAATCACCCTAGCAATATAAACATCCACAAACCAGGCGTAAAAGTCCTTAAACAGTCTATGGAAAGTCCATTTACAAGTCCAAAACAAAAGTAAAGTGTAGTCCCTCAAATTTAAACCCACATTGCCATCCTTTATAAACTAAAAACCATCTCACATGCACAATCAAAGTGCTTTTGCCTTTGGATCACCAACTTGCTCACCTCACCACTCTACACAAGTTATTTCCCTACAAAATGAGTCATAAAGAGTGTGAGCTTAGCCATGCTCAGTGAGTACTCAAGATGCTACAATAAATCACAATAGAAGAGTTAAAAACAAGCATGCTAAATACACTTAACACATAGCATCATCAAAAACCATATCATAATGATACATTGGCAACTTGTGAAGATGAAGTCGCATATCAAAGGCACTCATTGGATACATGGATCTCTATCAAACCATGACTCAAAAAAGTCTACATGTCCCAAGTAAGTGTAGCATGAAGATAACACTCTCCAACACACCAACATGTCTCATGAATGGAGCAATGCTCTACATTTCCTTATCCCTCCACATATCCCAATAAAAAGCATATAAAAGAGTACTCAAATCCTATGGCATGCCAACTATATCAAATGTTTTCTAAGGTTCACAAGGCTAGTATATCTGTTTCACACATACATTTTCTAGTTTTTGCACACTCACACTTATCATCTTTTACCATGTTCAAACACTGAACACATGTTTTTATAATTCACTACAAGTGCTAACATTTTGCTTATTTAAACAAATTCACTTTCATATCAGAAGGTGTGTGCATAATACCAGCTGTCCACAAGGCATATTTAGTCACATATTCAACATATATATAATCATATTACACACTTAAGCATTTCACAACACAAGTAATATTGTTTATCAACTAATCAAAATTCAAGTAAGAGGACTTACTTCTAGGACTTAGATTTGATGATTTTGATCACCTAAGCCTCATTAACTCATTGTTTTGTGCATTAACTATAGCACACAAGATCACTCACCTTAACAAGTAGCTTCCACAATAAAGCTTAAGTTAGCTTTTATTTGCCTCTGTTCTTGTAGAGGCTCCCAAATGAGTTGGCACTTTACATACACATCAAACACATTACAAAGACATTACAAACAATCGCAAACAAGATCAATCCATTCTGAAATCATAGATTGCAGCCTCTATATCTCTATATTAAAAACATAGCTAGTTTTGCCGAAAATATGGTTTCACCACTCAAATCTTATTTCTACACCTTAATTTTGATCCTAATCTTTCTAAATATAATATAATTACACATTTAAAACTTGAATTTTGTCCAATTACATGGATCTCATTTTCTCGAAAAAATCAAGCCAAAAGAGCTTTAAAGTGAAGAGATCATTCAAATGTTTCAAAATTACTTAAAGATTTGTTAAATTAAGAATAAAAACCTTTAATAGGACCAAAATAAGTTAAAAATATATTTGAAATAGTACTTTGATCATTGTTTTATGCGATGTCAAAGTCTTAAAATTTATATAAAGAATGATCAAACCTGGAAACTAACTATGACAACAATTTGAGGCAAGCGCACCTATCGAATAGTAGTATAGTTAAGGCAAGACCGAAATGTCGAACCCAAAGGAACTAAAAGTACTAATACTAACTCTCTTTTTATTATTTAGCCTAAGAATTAAAGTGATTTTTATTTAATCTAAAATTAGCTAACTACTAAACTAAAGACTCTAAGACAAAGAAGAATGAAATTGGAAAAATAACTTTGAGGAAAAACCAATTGATTAAGATGACACCCAAGGAAGAATCCACCTAGACTTCACTTGTTATCTAACTCTAAACCAGACGATTTATTCATTTGTCTTGATCCGTAAGATTCCCTAAGTTATATTAATCCCTCTCTCGAGGCGACTAACGTCTAACCCTAGGTTGATTAATTGAAATCTCTTTCTAATTAAAACCCCTAGAATTGCATTAACTCGATCTATGGACTCCCATATTAGGTTTCACCCTAATCCGGAAAAATCTCGTCACCCTATCTCTAGGCGTGCAATCAACTCCACTAAATTATGTTAGATCTACTCTTAAGCAGGGGCTTTTGCTCCTCCACCTAAGCACATCACACTTGAATTAATATCCCAGAAATATCAACACAAGAATTAAGAGCACATAATTAAGAACAAGTCAATTATTTATCATATAGTTCAGCAAACGATAATAAGATTCATCTTAGGTTTCATCCCCTCAGGTATCTGAGGGTTTAGTTCATAACAATAAAAGAAAACATCTCAAAAGAAAAGATAAAACAAAACATAAGAAATCCCTAAAACCCCCTGAAGGAATTGAAGGAGAGATCCTCCGTCTTGAGTAGAATTCCGACTTCTTAAGATGGATCAACTGGCTATCTTCGCGTAAATTCCCACAACTCTACCCTCTTTGGCCTAGCTGGACGCCCCCTAACTAAAGCCTTGGGTTCCCCCTTTTCTGGTCATACTTAGGGTGTTTATATAGGCTTCTGAATATGTTTCTTTGCCCCTAAGTATCCAAATCCGAGTGAAACTCTTCTTTCCCACGACAGGGACATGCCCATGGCACACGCCCGTGTAAGTCATGGCCAGGCCGTGTTCGAGCCTGTTGAATGAGGTACGACCGTGTGTTCTTGGGCCCAGGCCGTGTGGATTTTGTGAATGGCCTATTTACTCTGTTTTGGGCCCCTTTTTCGTTCTTTTCGTTATCTGGTGCTCTCTTGAGTATAAAACATGAAAACAAATGATTAAGAGCACCAAATTACATAATTCAAGGCTTAATCCAAAAGCATGCTAAATGTGGGCTTAAAATATGTTACTTTTACGGTTTATCAAATACCCCCACACTTAAGCTTTTGCTTGTCCTCAAGCAAAATTCTCAACTCATAATTAAAGCGAACTTCGCTGATTTAGAATATTCATCAATAGTGTTTCATCATAATTCATAGATAATTTATACATGGATAATTCAACTCAATGGGTCCTAAAGGTTCAAACAATCAAAGTCATACATTTATTGTAACATCCCCAAACCCGGCCCACGAGCCACGGCCAAATTTAGAATGCCACTGCGGAAAACGTTTGAAAAATATTTTGACTTAAAGAAAAAAAACATAAAAATTTGTGGTTGTTTGTAAAATCTTGTGTATTTTAAAATTCCAAATAAAACTAAGTTATTACAATTTCTCCGATTAAAACTTTAACATATAATTTAAAGTGTAAGTTGCTAAACCATAAACTCATTTCCACATAGTAATTTAATCATCAATCCATAATAGAAATAATAGCAAATACTATAAGGCCCTTTACAATAAATGGATACTTAAAATACTGAAAATAATAAATTCTATTAAATAAGGAAAACAACTTCTTCTGCATGGGCCACCTCGTATCCACTCCAACTCGGTCCGAGCTATATGCATCACCTGTAAGGTTGATAAAAATTGGGTGAGTCAAACAGACTCAGTGTGCAATTAGTCCACTGAATTCCACCCACATATCAAACCACATATTTACCCACATATCAGATATCAATGCAACTTATTCACATGTTTTCACTTATTGGGCTTGGCCCATTTCCATACCACATATCGGATAATAATGTAATTAACCACATGTTTCCACATACTGGGTTTGGCCCATTACCACTTTAATCCACTTCACATATTGGGCTTGGCCCATTTCCACATTAATTCACATATCAAACAGATTTATGCACAATGCACCCAACCCAGCCTAGGGTCCATCCTCTACACACCCCCGTACCCAACCACCACACACCAGGGGATTACTAAATCACCCTCCAACCGCTACACACCAATTTGGCAATTAATGCCGTCCACGTGAACTAAATCGCAAATAATCCACAACGCAACCTCAGTCAGCGCCAATCCACGATGTAGCCCGTAGCTATCATCAAAACCACGATGAGCACAAAGCCATCATTAACCACGATATGGCACATAGCCTATATCAACCACATACTCGAAGTACACCCTGTCCTTCTTTCATATTCATTTCCCAACCCATGCACATGCAACATACGATAGTGACATAATATAATGATGTATGAGCATGTTCATCAAGCATATCATCACGTATCCATATTAATAATCACATTTCATCAGATTTGGTACTTACCGGATTATCGACATACCCCATGAGGGTATCCATATCACAATTTCCACTGCACTAGTTAGCACATACATAACAATACACATATCACATACATATCATATACCCGAAAAACGGTGGGTTAATCACACACTACACATGCAATTATAACGTATATCCCGGAAAACGGTAGGCTAACTACACACCTGATAACTTGAAGCATTACGCCCTCAATCCCGATACTATCGCTAAGTGACACTACGGCTATCTGCCTACTTTCTTGCTCTGACGCTGGCCCACACCCCGGTGGCCAATCTCGCACTGCAGAGACTGCTCTCCTCTTAAACTTAGGATAGGGACTACCCCTTGTCCTCCTTGACTGGTATTTGCCTCCATCAACAATACTTTAATCAAAACCGATTAATACAAGCCCTTAAACGAATAACGAAATCACAACTTATAGCCTTACCAAGAATGGATCAAAATCCCGAAAGCTTCTGCTACTTCTGTCGATTTGCCCCTAAACCAAAGTACACAATCGGTCAACACCTAAATACCAAATATGGCCTTAGGCCGAAAGTCAACACTTCCTTACCTTGCTCGTCTAAATCTCGAATCACCGCTCTTTGCTCTTGAAACTGTCGAAATCCCTATTTGTCACATGTTAGAATCGGCTAACATCCAAAACTCATGGAAGTGGCCTATGGCCGAATATTAGCAACCACTTACCTTGCTAAAACGAAATCCCGAAAACTGTTACTTGTTCCTTGATTAGTCAAACTCCCTGCTAAACAACTATTAGAATCGGCCTATCCCATAAATCCATGAAAATGGCCCTTGGCCGAATACTTACACTGCTTACCTTGAGGAATCGAATCCAAGGAACCTCCTTTGATGCTCCTTAACGTTGGCTACATAAAAGAAACACTTATTATGGCACTATGAACATTCGGCCATGCTATAAAACCAAGACCAAACACTTGGTTTCGGCATACCAATAAAAGAGATCCCAAAACCGATTGCTTAAAGAGGAGATCACTTACCACTATGCCGCTTGAAGAGACTACAAGAGAAAAGTCGACAGCCCCTCCTTGAAGATTCGGCTTTGAGCACAACAATGATGTTTCGGCACTTTATAGTGAAGAGAGAAAATGCCAAAATAAAGTGAGTTTTATGCTTAGAGGATTCGGCTTTGACTCTTAATGACAAAGAGCATTCGGCTTCAAAGAAATAGAAAGGAATTTGGGGTTGAAAGAAAATAAAGGAGAAGAAGAGAGGGTAGAAGAATTTCGGCCAAAAAGATGGGTACTTGCACTAAACGAAATTCGGCACTACTCCCCCTTCATATGACCGAAAATACCAACCAAAGAGTCCCTTGGCCGGCCACCATATCAACTCCTTATCAAATCCCTTGATAAACTCCTATATTATCTCTATATCACCTATTCAAAACAAATAAAAATAAATCAACAATTTATCTCCTCATCCTAGCCGAAATTTAAAAGGAAAAAACAAGCTTAATCCTCATCCAATTAAAAGTTCAATTGCCGTCCAACCTCTCTCCAACTTGACGCAAAAATAAACTCCCATTCGCTTTTTCTGCAACTCGAACCAAGGCCCTTGCCCACTGCACATGGCATCATTCACCAAGGCCCTAAGTGGCGCCTTCAAGCCACTTTACCAAGCTGGTTCTTATGTCGTAAACTCCACTACTTATTCCTTTAAGGCCTACCTAGCCAAGCTTTCATTTTAAACTTGAAAACCAAAAATTTTCCCATGCATTTTCCCTTCACCTAAAGTTCTCAAAACCCTTAAAACACACACAACCATACACTGAGCCTACTAACTCATGAATTATGCACTAAACGCATAACCCCTAAAATCCAGATGTTACATTTATAGTCCTAAAAATGTTAGGTGTTTCCCCTTACCTAAATAATTATCTCTGATTCGAAATCGACAAGAGTTGACATCCTCACTAAAGATTCACTCAAACCACTCGAAGTGTTTAAGGTTCAGAATTAAGCATTCAAAAGTCGAACATGAAAAGTTAATCCCATAGGCTTCCATGAAAATCAAATCTCTACCACTGAAATATGAGATGATACACAAATCAAATAGTCTTTACAGGGTTGTAACGGGGCTTAGGTTCAAGGGTATGGATATAGGCTGAATTAGAGACTTAGAATCGAGATTGACCTGACAAATTACCCAACTAGAAATAACAAACTAATAATGAATAATTACATCAATTGAAAACTTGTCATACTAGTAATAATACCCTAATACGAGCTTTCTTCTTTAATAATTGACATTCAAACATATAAGCTCATTCAATCACACAACTAATAATGAATATAATTCAATTTTTTTAAGAACAAATCAAATGTGTAATAAAGGATAAATTCAACTACTTGAAATAAAGATCATAGTCAGGAAACTGATCAAATCAAATCTCGTCATAAGGGTAGTCAAAAGGAATGGTGATAACAAATACAAATGGTTTTGGGTTAATATTAGTGGGTGAGACAATAAAAAGTGTTGTTAGGATTAAACGGGGTTCACTAAGGGTTAATTGTGAAGGTAGGCTTTTTAGTGGAGTGAGTGGGTTAAAACCTAGGTGCCTTTATCATCTCTGTATATCAAATTGAAGGTGTGGTCTCGACATGTATCATCAATGCAAGTTCTAGAATAACAAATCAATGTTGATGTAATATCTCGGGTTAGGGGCTATTTTATTGTGTCATGTTTGCATGTGTTGGTGTGCTATGTTGCTATTTCTATGTTTTAGGGGCTTAGTTGTAGGCTAGGAGTATGCCTGAGGGAATGGGGAAAATTTAGTTTTTGAGCTTTAGGTGTAGGGAGCTGATGGAGCTGAGGGATATGTATTTTATTTGGGGTTTTGTTGCACAAATGAGGAGCTGGCAAAGTGGCAAGGCATGCGCTACTTGGGAGCTAGGTGTGGCGTCAACTGCATGAGGTGGAGGTCTTGTGTTCAAGTCGCAAAGACCTCACATTTTGGCTTCATTTTGGACGGCATAGGAGGGAAGAGTTGGATGTAGTTCAAATTCCACTTTGGACCAAGTCAAAAGTTCAAATGTTGGGTGGAGAGTAATTGTAGGAGTAAGACTTGGTAAACACATTTGAAATGTGTGGTTGGGAGCTATTGGGGGGATTATGGCCGAATTTGAGGGAGTTTGGAGTGGGGGAGTGGACGGCTTGGTGTGGGGAGTTGGTAGCCGAAATGCATTTTTGCATTTTTGGCATTCTTTTTGGTTGTTTTCGGTCACACTTGGTAAAAAGAGAAAGTTCCCTTCTAGTCTTTTATGAGCCGAATTTCTTCAACAAAGCTTCTTCACACTTTCTTCTTGAACCGAAAAGCACAAGCAGCTTTGCCGAATTTTCTCTGTGTTGCTTTTCTCAAACATCTTGGTAGCCGAATACCTATCCCTCCCTTTCTTCAGGTGTGTAAACCGAAACTAGTATTCCCTCTTCTCATACCTCATTTTTCTTCTCTTTTGAAACACTAAAGCCGAAATTTACCTTGCCTAAACCGAAATCTCCATTCATCCCTTCCATTTCTTTTCTTCTCAAAACCGAAAATAGAGGTGTTAAACACCTAGTTCCGATTTCTTCTTTCTATTGCTTTCAACTTAGCCGAATATTTCCCTTCTCCTAATAGTCTCCCTTGGCCGAATATTTTGTTCTTCTTTTGGTGCAAGCCTTGGCCGAATCCCTTGTGGTTCTCTCCTAGTGTTGGGTGGCCGAATATTGTTGGTGTTGAGGCTTTTGGTTAGTGGAGGTGATCAAGAGGAGTCTGCCTTCCTTGTTAACCGATTAGTAAGTAGAGGGTAAGTGATTGGTATATTATTGTTAGTTCAATCTTTTGATTTCGATTAAGTCAAAGGTGATTGGAGATTAACTATTTGTTTCATTAGGGTGCCGATTGTTAAAGGATAATCACTGCTTGATTCGAGATTTGGTAGGAAACCAAATCAAGTACAAAGGTAAGGGTTGATAATGACTCCTGTTGGCTTAAAAGTCCTTGGCCGAATGGTCTTAAGTATCTAACCCCTATGTTTGGCCGATTCTAGGAGCAAGGAGTTTAAAGATTGTAGATCGTTTCTTTGGGATTAGGGCCCTCGTTATTCCAGGTGTGTAACTAACACACCCATACTTAGTAATATTATTAATAACTCTGATTTCTTTGTAAAACCAAAACAGTATGATGGATTAATTGGTACCCAAGTGGGGTATATGTACGGATCTGGGTAAGTCTGTAGCATTACGAGTTCTACTGATATATACTCAATATTATGATCTATGTTATGTATGCTATGAGATATAATGCTTGGCATGTTGGCATGATATGCATGACTTGTATGAGATGCATGATCACATGAGTATGGCATGATGATGGGTGATATGAGTGGAGGGAGGATGATGATATCCGTGTCTTTGGGACACTGTGTCTTTGGGACACCAGAGGTTTGGCACCTCCAGTGGTTTGGTACCACAGTGATATATTGTGACTTTGGGTCACCAGAGGTTTGGCACCTCAGCGTCTCGTCCCAGTGGCTTAGTACCACGGTGGGTTGGCCCCACGGTTGATTATACGGGATTGACGCCAGTGATTGGGTATCACACGATGGGTTGGCCCCATCATCGGATTTGTGACTGCGGTCACCAGTGATTTGGTATCACACTGTGTCTTTGGGACACCAGAGGTTTGGCACCTCATTGCGACTCGTCCCTGTGGTTTGACACCACCGTGGGTTGGCCCCACTTGAGAGATACGGGATTGTCGCTAGTGATTGGGTATCACACGATGGGTTGGCCCCATCATTGGATTATTCGTGACTTTGGGTCACCAGTGGTTTGGCACCACACTTATGGATATCGTGACTTTGGGTCACCAGTGGTTTGGCACCACCAGTAGTTTGGTACCACACGGGGTAGAAAAGGCGATATGGATGGTTAGGATCGGGTTGCACTAATCATGTTGCTATGTATGATGTGTGTTAGCATGTTGTTTTATCGGGAGTGGGATTTATGCACTGAGTCATTCGACTCACCCTCTCCTTTGACATTTCAGGTGACACTTAGACGCGGACATGGAGCCGGGATGGACTCGGGGTGCTCATGCCATGCTTAATAAAGTTTTACTCAGACTTTATAATTTGGGTACTTTAGCTTGGTTTTTATTATTTGGGTTTTGTTTTGGATTGTAAAAGGCCTTTAAATTATGTTTTCTATGTTTACGTTTAAAGTTAATTTTTAATATGCCTTAACAAAATAATTGGGTTGGAATTTTACTAAAACTTGGAAAGACAAGGTTTTAAAAAAACTATAACGCAAAGTGTTTTAAACTATACCATCGGGTATCTCACCATGACTTTTTATTAGAAACTCAAACGATTTTCAAATCAAAACTCGATTTTCTACCAAGTTAAAATGTCTTAAGTAACACTAAGAAACTATTTGAATAATGAAATGGAATAAACTCGTTTTAACTACATCTTTTGGTTAAGTTTTCAAAATTTTTGGGTTTTCTAAATACCCCACCTGAGTTCAAACAAGCCTACTCAAATTTTCTTCAAATACACTATATAGTGAAGTGTTTACATCCTGCTTTTAAACGAAAAACCTAAACCTCTCAAGTACGTTTTCCCCGTAACATACCAGATTCGGTCGTGGTGTATTGACCGGGTTTGGGGTGTTACAGTTGACACACTCATAACCAATAAAGTGAGCACGAAAAAGAATGTATGCTCTGGAAGGCTCAAAAGCTCACAGAAATTATGGGTATTTGATATCAACCTCGTAAATTTCAAACTTCAAGGTAACATTTAGATTTAGATAGACAACCTAGCAAACCTTTTAATTTTTTTGAAAAATAGACTTATCATGCTTGATTCTCTAGTATCTTAAAGTTTAATTATCAATGCACAATTATCAATAACTTAATCTAAAAACATATCAATAAAAATCATAAATCAAAAGAAATTTCATTCTAATCATAATATGAAAAAAAAATTACTTCAAGACAAGATATCATTCAGGGATTTGAGAAAAATGAAGAAAGTTAGGCACTTTCTCGAAATAAATATTCACCCCCCACACTTAAGATGTACATTGCCTTCAATGTACAAAGCTAGATATGCAATTTAAGAGAGAGGGAGAGGTGAGACTTCCTGAATTTGGATGGTTTCTTGGAGTTGTAAGTCGATAGGTGTGGTTGCTGCTACCGAGCTCTGCGCTAAATGAAGAAATTGGGGAGCTCGTAGAGAATTAGCCATGAATTATTAAGACACATTTAAAATAAACTAAATATATAATTAGAGACAAGAAAGATAAAGAGAAATAAAATATAAATGTAAATTAAATTAAATGAAAGATGAATGGACCGAAGAGTCCTTACTGTTAGATGGTTCGCGAGGTGGGTGTGACTTCTAAGGCTGCGGAGGTGCTGGCGGTGGCGTAAGTGGCGTGATTCCCTAGCAGCCTTTAGGACCTGACACTAAGAAACTAAAATAAAATAAACTAAACTAAGCATAAGATAGTCAAAGGGAAGGAAAATAAAGGAGAAGAGTAAAGAAGAAGGAAAATTAAATGGCCTCAAAGCTCCTTGGCTTGTCGTTTGGATGAAGCGGCCGGCATGAACTTATGTAGACCAGTCTCTCTCGGGGAGACTATGCTTGGCTCCTTCCGCTTCTTCGACATGGATATGGTGGATGTCAAGGGTAGGAAAAATGAGAATGAAGGAAGATGAAAGGGTGAAACAAAGAGGTGTGAGTGAAAAAAGGTTTAGAAGTAAGTGGGGAGTGAAGGGGGTGGTGGTTTAAATAAAGTTTCAGGCCTGACACATCCCCACACCTGTGTACCTTGAGCGTGTCAAGTCACACAGCCGTGTCGCACAGCCGTGTTTATGCTTCGTTTGTTTTTCCCATGCCTGTGGTTAGGGTCCCATGCCCGTATGTGATCTAACAGTGTTGTCCACGGCCGCGTCACACGACCGTGGGGTTTTGTCAGTGCCCATGGTGTGGTGGTTGGAGTCCGTGACTCGAAGATTTTGTTTGTTCTGACTCGTACCATTTCTGCCATGTCAGTACGGAGATTCGAAAGGTCTACACGGCCACGGTCACGGCTGTGTGCAAGGTTGTGTGGCCTAGAAATCTGCACCTTTGGTTAGTTTAAAGTTAGGTGATAAAAAGAAAGAATAAAATAAAATAGATAAGATAAATAAAAATGTAGATGTTAATGGGGTTAGTACTTGGGTTGCCTCCCGAGAAGCGCTCGTTTATAGTCTTAAGCTAGACTCTCCCCTCATGTGTATATTCATGGTGGTTTGAGGGGGTGAAAGTCCTTCCTCGTGCTAGTAGTTCCATTATCATGGTAGGGTTTAAGACGAGTAGTGTTTATTTTTAAAGTGCCAAACACAGGGTTATTACCTCGACCGTTCCGTACGGGAAAACATCAATTACCTTGAAAGGGATTTCCTTGCTGGTGTTAGGATCAGGAGGGGATACTTGTTTTAAACTTGTTTGTCTCATAGGGTGGCCTAGGTTCTTCCTCGTACATCCCTAGTTCTTCTTTAAGATGCGTCTTCCCCTCTTCTAGTTCATCAATCTGAATCCTTTGTTCCTCATGAGTTATTTCTTTGTTGGCACAGGGTCTAGGATCAGATTCAGTTGTGTTCTGTTGTGGTGCTTCCTGAAAAGAAGGGTTAACCGAATGGTTATCAATAGAATTTACTTTCTCACCTTGGTTATTCGATGTTCTAGCTGAATCGAGGGCTTGGAGAGTGACTGTCTCCTCACCTACACAAAGTATGAGTTTGCCTGCATCAACATCGATTTTAGTTCTGGCAGTTGCTAAGAATGGTCTTCCTAAAATTAGGGGGATCGTGTTATCCCCATCCATGTCTAAAACGACAAAGTCTACTGGGAATACGAATTTATCAATTTTCACGAGTACATCTTCGGTTATACCCCTAGGAATTCTAACAGTTATATCAGCTAATTGAATGCTCATCCTAGTTTGTTTGGGTTTCCCTAAACCTAGTTGTTTAAACATTTTATAAGGCATGACATTTATGCTCGCCCCTAAATCATCTAAAGCATTATCAATAGATAAACTACAAATTAAGCATGGAATTGTAAAACTCCCTAGATCTTTTAATTTCGGTGGTAGTTTATTTTGCAACATTGCTGAGCACACTGCGTTCAGTTTCACATGTGATTCCTCGTCTATCTTCCGTTTATTTGTCAATAACTTCTTTAAAAATTTCCTAGAATCTGGCATCTACGAAAGAGCTTCAAGAAACGGTAAGTTAATATGTAATTTCTTTAAAAGTTTAAGAAACTTACTGAACTGTTCCTCTGTGTCGTCTTTCGTTATTGCCTCGGGATATGGTATGCGAGGTTTGTACTCTTTGATTACCGGTTTCGGCTTGTTATTGACCTCAACCATGTTTTCTTCTACCGCATTCTTTTGCTTTGAATTAAGCTCGTCTAACCCTTCACTATCTTGAGCTATTATGGCTTGAATTTGCTCCCTTGGGTTAGTTTCGGTGTTGCTCGGTAGTCTTCCTTGTGGTCTCTCAAAGATCTACTTAGCAAGTTGCCCAATTTGATCCTTGAACTATTGTGTCAATGCCTCAAGTTTTGTCTCTATCTTTTGGAAATGTGTTTCTATATTTTGAGACTGTATTTCTGAGGCTGCTATAAAGTTTGTCAGCATCTCTTCAAGGTTCGACTTCTTTTCCTATTGGTAGGGTTGTTGTTGGAAGTTTTGGGATGGTTGTTGCCTTTGTTTTCTTTGACTGCCCCATGAAAAATTGGGGTGGTTCTTCCAACCTGGATTATAAGTATTATTATAAGGGTTATTGTTAGATCGGAAATTGTTACCCATATAGTTCATCTGTTCGCTTTCCATGCCCTGTCCGTAGGGTGGGTACTCAGGATTCGCCACTCCTTCACTTGTTTCGCACTGCATAACTGGATGTGCCTGCGAAGAACCATATAAACCATCAAATTTTTTATGTAACAACTCTACCTGATTTGATAGCGCGGTCACTGCGTCGATGTTGAAAACTCCGGCTGCTTTGGCTGGCCTTGTCATTGTAACCTGCCACTGATAGTTATTCAATGACATCTCCTCTATAAACTCGTAGGCCGCTTTAGGAGTTTTGTTATTCAGAGTTCCGCCGGTGGCTGAATCGATTAGTTGCCTTGTTGAAGGGTTCACACCGTTGTAGAAAGTTTGGACCTGTAGCCACAAAGGTAATCCGTGGTGTGGGCACCTCCTTAACAAATCTTTGTATCTCTTCCATGCATCATAAAGTGTCTCTAAATCCATCTGCACAAAAGAAGAGATATCATTCCTTAACTTGGCCATTTTGGCCGGTGGTAAATATTTTAATAAAAAATTTTCAGTCATTTGATCCCATGTAGTGATTGACCCTCGTGGAAGAGAATGCAACCACTGCTTGGCTTTATTCCTCAAAGAAAAGGGAAATAATCAAAGACGGATGGCATCATCAGAAACACCATTTATTTTGAAGGTATCACAGAATGCTAGAAAATTCGCTAAGTGTGTGTTAGGATCCTTATCCTGCAAACCATCAAACTAAACAAATTGTTGTATCATCTGTATGGTGTTAGGTTTTAGTTCAAAATTATTTGCAGCAATAGTAGGCCTAACAATACTAGACTCAGTTCCTATTAAACTTGGTTTAGCATAATCATACATAGTACGTGGAGCATGATGTTCGGCCATCTATGGAGGTGGCGGATTATTGTCTGCCATCTCTTCTGTAATATTTATTTCGGCTTCTTGCTCATCTTCTATGTAGTTTAAGCTTCGCCTTATTTCTCTGTGATTTCTGCGAACGGTACCTTCAATATCACTGTCGTAAAGTAGGGGTCCTATCGAGTTCCTTCTAGTCATACACTAGAGGTACCTGAAAGGAGTGAAAGAAGAAAATTAAAAAAAATAAAAATTTAATCAAAAAATAAATATGGTTAAAGTAATAAAAATTAAACGTTCTTAATATTTCAATTCCCCGACAACGGCGCCAAAAACTTGATCGTTGTTTTATGCGATGTCAAAGTCTTAAAATTTATATAAAGAATGATCAAACCTGGAAACTAACTATGACAACGATTTGAGGCAAGCGCACCTACCGAACAATAGTATAGTTAAGGCAAGACCGGAATGTCGAGCCCAGAGGAACTAAAAGTACTAATACTAACTCTCTTTTTATTATTTAGCATAAGAATTAAAGTGATTTTTATTTAATCTAAAATTAACTAACTACTAAACTAAAGACTCTAAGACAAAGAAGAATGAAATTGGAAAAATAACTTTGAGGAAAAACCAATTGATTAAGATGACACCCAAGGAAGAATCCACCTAGACTTCACTTGTTATCTAACTCTGAACCAGACGATTTATTCATTTGTCTTGATCCGTAAGATTCCCTAAGTTATATTAATCCCTCTCTCGAGGTGACTAATGTTTAACCCTAGGTTGATTAATTGAAATCTCTTTCTAATTAAAACCCCTAGAATTGCATTAACTCGATCTATGGACTCCCATATTAGGTTTCACCCTAATCCGGCAAAATCTCGTCACCCTATCTCTAGGTGTGCGATCAATTCCACTTAATTATGCTAGATCTACTCTTAAGCAGGGACTTTTGCTCCTCCACCTAAGCACATCACACTTGAATTAATATCCCAGAAATATCAACATAAGAATTAAGAACACATAATTAAGAACAAGTCAAATATTTATCATATAGTTCAGCAAACGATAACAAGATTCATCTTAGGTTTCATCCCCTCAGGTATCTGAAGGTTTAGTTCATAACAATAAAAGAAAACATCTCAAAAGAAAAGATAAAACAAAACATAAGAAATCCCTAAAACCCCCTGAAGGAATTGAAGGAGAGATCCTCCGTCTTGAGTAGAATTCCGACTTCTTAAGATGAATCAACTGGCTATCTTCGCGTAAATTCCAATAACTCTACCCTCTTTGGCCTAGCTGGACGCCCCCTGACTAAAGCCTTGGCTTTCCCCTTTTCTGGTCATACTTAGGGTGTTTATATAGGCTTCTGAATATGGTTCTTTGCCCCTAAGTATCCAAATCTGAGTGAAACTCTTCTTTCCCGCAACAGGGACACGCCCATGGCATACACCCGTGTAAGTCGTGGCCAGGCCATGTTCGAGCCTGTTGAATGAGGCACAGCCGTGTGGTCTTGGGCCTAGGCCGTGTGGATTTCGTGATATGGCCCATATACTCCGTTTTGGGCCCGTTTTCTGTTCTTTTTGTCATCTGGTGCTCTCCTGAGTGTAAAACATGAAAACAAAGGATTAAGAGCACCAAATTACATAATTCAAGGCTTAAATCATCCAAAAGCATGCTAAATGTGGGCTTAAAATATGTTACTTTTACGGTTTATCATACTTTAAATTAACAAAACAAGATTCACCATTTTCAGGCTGAAAATGAACATAAAATCAACTAATTTATTGAAATCATAATTTAATCAATTGAAACTCGATTTGAAATAACAACTCACTCCATTTGATCAAGAAAAAGTTAGAATGTTACCTTAATTTTGCAAACTTGATGAGCTATGGAGCTAATTCAAGTTTGAACATGTGAAGAACTTTAGAGAAATTGAGGTTGAAAATTTGAGTATTCTTTGAAATTGAAAGGAGATTTTGTGTTTGGAAAGCTTGAAAATAAAAAAGGATGAACTAATTTCGGGAGAAAAACATGAATTTGTGTTTGGAAATTTTTTTGAAGAGATAAGAATAGGAGGGAAAGAGACAATGGGTGGTTTAAATAACAAACCAAAATTTAAAAACCAGACATTTGCGCCTTTGACCACCTACAGTTTCCTCCATTTTCCAAATTGATCTTTGGTTTTCAATGAAAACCAATTTCAAAATTATTTTCAAATCAAATTTGCTTTTTAAAATCTGTTTTAAACAAATTAATTCTTGAACATTTGATCTTAATTTCTTAACCTAAAATTTTTAATTCTAAATATTTTATTATTTTATTTAATTAATTCTTAATTATTTAATTATTTAACCTAATTATGGTTTTCAGTTCACTATTCCTCGATTTACTAACCCAAATATACTAACCCAATTTTTGGGATGTGACAAATCTCCCCTGCTAAAGAGAATTTCATCCTCAAAATTACCTAAAAATCGAATAGATAGTGATATTGACGTCTCATTGCATCTTCAGCTTCCCAAATAGCCACCTCGATTTTGTGATTACGTCACAAAACCTTAATGAAAGGTACGCTCTTATTCCGTAATACCTTCGTCTCACATGCCAAAATCTCAATCGGTTCTTCCTCATTTATCAGATCAGGTCAAACCTCTATATCCTCAATCGAAACTACATGTGATGGATCAGATCGGTATTTTTGCAACATGGACACATGAAACACGTCATGTATATGCTCAAGTTTAGTCGGTAACCTGAGTCGATACGCTACTGGTCGAATCCTCTCGATAACTTATAAGGCCCAATAAATCTTTGGACTTGGCTTACCCTTCTGTCTGAATCTCAAAACCTTTTTCCATGAAAAAACCTTCGGGAACACTTTGTCTCCTACCTGAAACTTGATATCACGACATTTCAGATCCATATAAGATTTCTATTTATCAGAAGCAACCTTCAATCACTCACAGATCAGTTTCACCTTCTTTTCGGTCTCTCAAATCAGATCCGGACCAACAATCCAACTCAAACCAACATAACAGAGTTTGACACTTCCTACCATACAACGCCTTAAATGGTGCCATCTGAATGCTCATTTGATAGCTGTTGTTGTAGCCAAACTCAGCCAAAGGCAAATACCGCTCCTAACTGCCATTGAACTCTATGATGCAACTATGAAACATGTCCTTGAGTATCTGAATGACCCTCTCTAACAAACCATCGGTCTAAGGATGATAACTGTATTGAAACTAAGCATTGACCCCAAAGCTTCCTGTAGGCTCCTCAAAAACCTCAACGTAAAATGCGGATCTCTATAAAAAATGATGGAAATTGGCAC
Source organism: Gossypium australe (assembly GCA_005393395.2). Classification (NCBI taxonomy): domain Eukaryota; kingdom Viridiplantae; phylum Streptophyta; class Magnoliopsida; order Malvales; family Malvaceae; genus Gossypium; species Gossypium australe. Next base: position 70,315,701 of record CM016617.1, read on the forward strand.
ACCGTGATGTCAAACAATCTTAGCTATGTGTAGTTCGACTAATTTTTGCAATGAATAGTTCATACACACAGAAAGGAAATGCGTATTCTTCGAAAACTGATCGAAAATCACCCATACTAAGTCCTTCATTGCCGGGTTAGAGGCAAACTCGAGACAAAATCCATCGTGACTTTTTCCAATTTCCAGTTTGGTAACTTAATCGACTGAAAAAAACTTGAAGAATGTTGGTGCTCTACCTTAACCATCTGACAAACCAAGTATTTGGCCACAAAGTCTGTCACAACACATTTCAAACTGGGCTCTGTCATATCACATTTCAAACTGGGCCACTAATACAACTCTCAAAGATCCCAATACATCTTATTACTATCGAGATGCATAACATATGGGCTACTACACGTCTCGATAAGAATCGCATGCCTAAGTTCTAGATCAACAGGCACACAGTCTCCTTCAGAAACTCAAAATATCATCGGGATTCAACTTGAAATCAGCTCCATTACCTTTCCCAACCTGTTGGATCTTCCTCACCAAATTGTCATCAATTAGCTACCTTTTCTTAATCTGCTGAGACAAAGTCGACTTCACCTGTAGTTCAGCCAATACGCCACCATCACAGGTTACAATAAGACATGTAAACATCGCTCACAACTCCACCATCGATTTTCGGCTCAAAACATCAATAATAACATTCACTTTTCCAGGATGATACTCGATCACACAATCATAGTCTTTTAGCAGCTCAATCCAATATCTCTATCTCAAGTTCAACTCCTTCTGGGTAAGGAGGTACTTAAGACTCTTGTGACTGGTGTAGATGACTCACATCTCACCATACAGATAACGACACCATATCTTGAGCGCAAAGACCACTGTGGCTAACTCCAAATCATGAGTCAGGTAATTACGCTCATGCGGCTTCAACTGTCTCGAGGCATACGCTACCACCTTACCATCCTGCACTAGTACACAACCAAGGCTCGTATACGATGCATCACTGTAAAGCACATACTCTTTCCTATACTCTGGTTGAATTAATGCCGGTGCTTCAGTCAAAACTACCTTAAGCTTCTCAAAATTTTTTTGACATTCATCTGTCCATTCAAAAACCTTGTTCTTTTGAAGTAGTTTCATTAAGGGTGCTACTATGATGGAGAACCCCTCGATGAACCTACAATAGTAACCAATTAACTCCAAGAAACTCCGAACCTTAGCGATGCTCTTCGACTATTTCCACTCCAAGCTAGCCTCAATCTTCTTTGGGTCAACACGAATCTCCTCAAAAGACACCACATGCCCTAAGAACATCACCTCTCTCAACCAAAAATTACACTTGCTTAACTTAGCATACAACTTCTTCTCTTACAAAATCTGAAGGACAATTCGCAGATGCGGATCATAATAATCCTCGGTTTGGGAATACATGAGAATGTAATCTATACAGACAATAATGATCTGATCCAATTACGAGTGAAAGACATGGTTCATCAGATCCCTGAACATAGCTGAGGCGTTAGTCAACCCAAATGGCATGACCAAGAACTCATAGTGACCATATCAGGTCCTAAACACAGTCTTCAAGATATCAAACTCCTTTACCTTGAGTTGATAATAACTAGACCTCAGATCAATCTTTGAGAACGCAGTCGCACCCTAAATTGATCAAACAAGTCGTCAATTCAAGGCAAGGGATACTTGTTCTTGATGGTCAACTTATTCAACTATCGAAAATCGATGCACATCCTTAGAGTACCATCATTATTCTTCATAAACAATACTAGTGCACCTCAAGGAGTCACACTCGATCGGATCCAACAACTCTTGCAACTGGATATTCAACTCCTTAAGTTCCTTCGGTGCCATGCAATAAGGTGCAATGGACACCGATGTAGTACCAAGATAAATCTCGATACCAAACTCTACCTCTCAGTCTGGTGGCAACATGGGTAGCTCTTTCTAGAATAGCATAAGGAAAATCCCTTATGGTATGGAGATCCTCAACTCTCACCTCCAAACCATCTAAAACATGCAAGGTGATCTGCTTCATCTTGAAATCCACCTTTGCCTTATGTTTGGTCAACCAATAAATCCCAAGTATCACATCGAAACCATGGAATGGTAGCTCCACCAAATCCATCGGGAAAACACATCCTTGAACCATCAAAGGACACCTACGGTACACTCTGTCTACCACCATACTCTCGTCCAACGATCTTGTAACCATCATACCCAAAATGATAACTGTTGGAAAAAATTCGATTTAAAAACGGTTTTCTTGCACATTGAAAAATTAAAATTTTGAAAATCGACTCAGTTTGTGATATTTATAGAAATAAACCTTAACCAAGTTTGTACCTGTGTTTTTGGATAAGCAGGTCCTTGATGTTTTCCAGCTTTCAACCAAATGATCTTCTCCGCTATTCTCCTACCATGAACTGCTTCGAATGTGGGTCGAACAAATTGAATTAAAACATGGAACTAGAAAAGTTTTCCTTTTAGGGTTAAAATAAAATTTCTCTCTTCTTTAATCGAAACCGGTAAAATTGTTATTTTGAAAAATATGTTTATAAGTTAAGAATAAATTCTATCTATTTTTTGATAGAAGAACAATCTCTTAAAAGTTGTCTAAATAGCTCTACCGGTGTCATCTATTTATAAGAAGAGAAGGTAGAACCCTTGTAGATCTCTAGAAGTTTATTTCCAGAAAAGAAAAATCATAGTTTATCTTGGATATAAGGGGCGGCAACCTTAGTTAATGATACCAAGGTTTTGTCGTCCAACCTCCTTACATAAGGGGTTTTGCTCCTCTCTCACATCAGGTTTAATTACGAGTACTTCCTAGGCCTTTTTGACCCAGTACTCTATAATATGATCCAACCCGATTCAGTTTTTCTATTTCCCTAAATAAACTTTAATATCTACATATTAAATAACTTTCTCACCCTAATTTTACCCAAGTAAAATTTTAACGATTTTACCCCTGGTAAAAGTTCAAGAAAATTCGTTCAATATGTCGTCAACATGTTCACTATAACCAAATGATTTATTTTCATTTTAAGCTTCAAAATAGCCAAAAAACATAAACTCATTCTTCCATCATTTTTTAAGTAATCCTATATAGGATCACAAGTTTCCATTTCCATTTTCATTTTTGGAAACCTACATTCATTTCCAAATTATTCCATTTCTGCATTTCGGAGAAAACTATAAACATTCCTGAATGTTTCCCATTTCTCTTTTTCTATTCATTCTGTTCATTTCTATTCAAACACACAATTTAATTCTGGTTTCAACGAGGTAGCGAAGGGACCAATTGGACATATGCTGTTGAGGCTCAAATTATTTATAATTAAGTCCCAACTTTTTCTTATTAGTTATAAACTCATTTAGTCACGAAGTCATTCCACTATAGTATCGTGTCTGAGCTCTCCCCAACGACATACCATTACGAAAGCAGCTACTCAATGCTCATCCAATGACCTTGTTATAAGTGTGTTACCCTCATAGGATATCCTTGATCTCTTTGAGATAATATCTACTCTCTCAATATGATCCTATTTTATATCATAATAACCATTCATCTTCCTTCATGAAAAGTCAATCACTATCAAATAGTGATCAAGTCATCCATCACAAAGATAGATGACCCATGGCCATGTTTACCATTCATCAACCATGTAATGCCAATGAGAGGATATCATTTACCCATGTTTAGGGCTATGAATTCCACTATTGTGAATGACTCTACATATTACAGAAGTCATACACCCAACACATCAGCTTGCGATTCCTTATCTATTTGAAATCAGGCTATTACTTATATCAAAGTGTACAAGTCACACATACATAGTCCGTCATCCATTTAGGATTCAGGTATGCCACACTATGAATGTTACAAGTGAATAAATCCATAAACCGACACAGGATCTATTTTGCTTGGGTCTTGTCTAATGTACTATCAATTCAGTTAGTCACATCTAGATCTTTATCTTCTGGGAGTCATTTGCATCGATGCCCAAGACAAGGCATCTCCCCAATTGGACTTGATAGATGACATAGTAATCTTTCAATCAATTTGTTCATTTTTTATTAGACTAACTTGTTTAGGTTCGTCTACTAATACAAGTGGTCTTTTCACATTATGATTTGACCACGTAATACCACTTAGTATTAGTTAAACATTAGAAAACCAATGAGAAACATTTTCTTTCATTTTGCTTTACATGCAAAAACCATTTGAGGACAATAATACAAAGTTTATTAAGCGTTATCAATGAATTTGTTTTATTAACCAATCCGTTCGAAAAATTAAAACTGTATATTGGCAAAAATATTACACTTAGGGCGCCAGATCCAATAGTCTCCCACCTGCCCTAATGAAGTAAATAAGCCATGTTTCACATTCTTGTGCCCTTTTATATGTTTCCTAAGGAGCTCTCTAGCTATAAGAGTCTTTGCTAAACAAATCCCTGGGTTTTGTCCTCATATGCAATTTTTGACTACGTCCACAAGTCCATCTAACACTACCGTCTCTTTTGTGTAGTTTAATAAGATTTAGTTATATCCACACTATTACAGTACTATAGATTTTTCCATACCTCATATTCGACCCTCCATAGTGAAGTTAGAAGTGCAACCCTGCTTGACACTTATTCACACTATGGACTAGCTGTTTTGGACAAAAGCACAGTTCAATGTCGATTCCCTCGAATCTCAACATGTTTAGAAGTCAGAATCATTATATTCAATAGGAGTATGATCTCCTTGAAAATACACGAGCATATAATCCCTTATTTTCTGTAAATACTTGAGCATATGCTTAAGTACTTGCCAGTGTCTTGGTCGTGGATTCACCTGATATCGACTTACCAACCCCACTGCAAAACAGATATTTGGGTTTGTGCATAACATAAAATACATGAGACTTCCTATTGTCGAAGCATAAGGAACATTTCTCATATTCTCTCTTTCTTCCATTGTCTTAGGATAGTCCCTTAACAAGAGATGAAATCTCGATACGGAGGGTTGATTTCCCTTCTTTGAATTGATTATTGCATAACACTCCAATATCTTGTCTATGTATGAAGCTTGAGACAGTGCTATCACTTTGTTCTTTCTATCCATTAGGATTTGAATGCCTAGAACAAAATTAGTTTCTCCAGGTCCTTCATGCTAATCTGTTGGTTTAACGAAAGTTTAACCGATGACAATGTCTCTACATCATTCCAATGAGTAGAATGTCATTGACATATAGAACGAGAAAGACCACCTTTCTAACCCCTAAATGTTTATAAACACAAGGTTCATCTATGTTTTGCTCAAATCCAAAAGTCTTGATCGTTTGATCAAACTTTTGATTCAATGATCGGGACGCTTGCTTATGCCCATATATGGAATGAAGCAATTTGCAAACTTTATGCTCGTTTCTTTTAGCTATATATCCAATGGGTTGCATCATGTAGATTCTCTCTTCAAGATAGTCGTTCAAAAACACTATCTTGATATCCATTTGCCAGATCTCATAATCGAGAGCCGCTGTAATGAATAGTAATATGCAGATTGACTTGAGCATGACAACTGAAGAGAAGGTTTCTTCATAATTGATACCTTCTTTCTAAGTATAACCTTTTGCTACAAGTCTGGCCTTATAAGTTTCCACTTTTCCATATACATTTCTTTTCCTTTTGTAGATCCTCTTACACCCTATGGGTTTTAACCCTTTCGGTAAGTCTACAAGTTCCCATACAAAGTTGGAATACATAGAGTCTATCTCAGCATTAATAGTTATTTCCCAGAGCTTGGAATTAACACTCTACATCACTTCTTCATATGTAAATAGGTCATCATCTTCCTGTTCAGCAGACACAATGTTAAAAATACTTTCGCCAGATTTGAAGAACTCATGCCTATGCGAGACCCTTCCACTGCAATGAAGCTCCTTATGCTGCTGGTCATTTGTAGGTCTACTATTAGGAGTTGGTTCTGGAACCATTTTCATAGGGGTTTTTATATTTTCCGAAAGCTTCTCGAGTACTTCTTTACTCAGAGGTTTGAAGTCATTCATGTAAACTTCTTCAAGGGAAGTAGCATGAGTTGAGACTATAACAATTTTCTCTTTTGGGTTAGAAAACAAACCACCCTTTATTACCTTTTGATATTCTACAAACATGCACAATTCTGTCCGTGAGTCCAACTTCCTCGCATCTTTATCCAATACGTGGGCTGGACATCCTCAAATCCCAAAATGATTAAGATTCGACTTTCTGCCATGCCATAATTTGTAAGGGGTTTTCAATTCTGCCGTAGTTGACACATCGTTCAGAATAGAGCAAGCCATTTGTACAACGTATCCCTAAAAAGACATAGGAAACTTTGAATAACTTAATATCGAACGCACCATGTCTAAAAATGTTTAATTTTTCTCTCTGCCACGCCATTTTGTTGTGGAGTGCCGACGCGGTTAACTAGGATAAAATCTTATTCTTTATGAGCTACCCTAAGAATCATCAGATAAATATTCCCCACCTTAATCAGACTGAAGTGCCTTTATGGGTAAACCTAGTTTTTTCTCCGCTTCCACACAGAACTTTTTGAATTTATCAAAGGTTTCACTCTTGCGGTGCATCAGGTATAGATACCTATATATGAAATAGTCATCAATAAAGGTTACATAACACTTGTAACCACCTCTTTCACTAACGCACATGGGGTCACATTATCGGACGATTAGGTTAGGAAAACACAATGAAAAATAAAGTTAGGGAAAAACCAGAGTTTTAAAAGATTTCCAAAATAAGAAATTGTGATATGTAAAGTAATAAACACTTAATCAAAATTGTACCTTTTCGAGTCGTCTAGGATCAATGCTTCGACTAAGCAGTCTTCTCTACTATCCTCAAGCTCATGTCTACCAAGTGTGGGCTAGCTTCGGATCAAAAAAATTTTCACAAAAATTACTAGTGGAGTAATTTTGCAATTTCTCTAAACTTTTAGGCTAAATTGTAAGTAAGAAAAATATCTCTAGAAATTTTCTGAAATAATTTCTTTAGATAATTTTCTCTCTACAAATTTCTCTTGAATTCAAGTGTGTGTAGATAATGACTCAAGACTCTCTTTATATAGGGAGAGTCTAGAGAGTTCAACTATGACTAAACTTAATCATTTTATTATTAAATTAATATAATATTTATAAGATAAGTATTAGACTAAATTTAATATTAAATCTTATTAAATTAATAGAATATTTATCTAAAGAGAAAGATTAAATTAAAATTAATATTAAGATAATCAGTTTAATATTAAATTAATAAAATACTATCAAGATAAGTATTACACTTAATTTAATATTAAATCTATTAAAATAATATTATTTTTGGAATAGTTAATATGAAATCAAATTTTTTGGTAGAGTCCCAGTAGGAGTGTAATTCTTCCACTACTCAACCACCAAAAAACCACTGCTGCTGACCATTTTTTGGCCACCGAAATGCCACTGTCACAACTACCGGCACCCCAAGCTAGTTCGATTTCTACCAGTTCCGTCTGAGCCAGTGACAGCCTAACCGATCCGATTCGATCCAGCCTCTGGTTGGACCGTTGGCTCGATTTCACATAACAAGCTCGATTCGACCAGTTTTTGGGTCTTGGTATCAATTTTGGGCTCTTAGGGCCCAATTTACAATATTTGGTCCAATTTTCAAGTTCAATTACCCATTGGGCGAATTGTTTGACTTGAAAATTAATTTACAAAAAATATCATATTAATTTTAATTAATTCGATTAATTTAATTTTACTTGATCAAAATTAATTTTATCAAAAATCACTTATATTTTCCAAATTAATTTTTCAAGAAAATTCTTTAATTAAATTCTCTAGTTGAACAATTCTTACAACTGCCCAATTTAATTCCACATCAAATAAATTGAATCAATTAAATTATTTCCAAGTTGAAGAATTTTCTTCTAATTCAAATTCAGTCCGATTGAGCTTTTGTTGAGATACCAGAGAGACCAACCGAACATATACAAGTATGCTCTAGTAATTGCAATTATGTTCAGAGGCATCATTAAGATAATTTGCAATTACTTAATTATGGAATCAGTCCACAAGAAGTACCATGATTGAAAACTCTTTATTGTATACTGTTTGCGAAATCAATTCATCCACCTGCTTTGTCCAATGACCTCGTCATATCTGTGTTACCCTTATATGATATCATGATTCCTTTGAGTTAAATTTGTTCACTCAATACAATGCTATTTTATCTCATTGTCACCATTTTGTCTTCTTAATGATTAATATGACCACTGTCAACAAACGGATGTGATAAATTGCTCGTTCAAGAACAAACAAGCTGTGAATCTTTAACTGAGTTATGAATTCCATTGTTTCTAGTAAATCCATGCCATACACAAATCATGTACCCAACATAGCAGCTATTTGCTTGATCATTTTTAGAGCATAAGCCTGCACTCATATCAAAGCACATGAGTTACTATTACCTTAGGATAGTTATTTAAAGAATGATGAAAACATGATGCAGTCAGCTGAACGTCTGCTTCACATCGGTCATTGCAACTCGTTTCAATACCTTATCGATGTATAAAGCTTGTGATAGAGCTATCAGTTTATTCGAATTCCAAGAATATAACTAGCTTCACCCAAGTCCTTCATGCAAAACTTTTGAACTAATCATAGTTCTAAGTTATAAGTTATTGGATCATCATCGTCATGATTAGCTTCTGTATTATAAATACTACCATCATAGATGAAGAAGTTTGATTTCTTAGAAACTATAACATCCTGAATTTTTGGGCCTATGCGTTTAATGGGTGGATATGTTTAATGTGTTAATCTAAGTGTTAGGGGTCCAAATTGGGCTCAGGCTTAGGTAGAGGCCTTGATTAAAATTATCTGTTTGGGCATTATAGGGTTTAAAAGGTAGTATCTGTGTTTAAAATACCAAAGTGGGCTTGTGGCCCAATATTAGGAGGTGACGCCACACAAGGGAGTAAGGGGCCCAAATTTAAGTTTCATGGAGCCCAATTATTTTAATTTAAGTTAGCTATTTTTTGGCATTTGGGTTAGGTGGAGTGGATGGCAACAAGGCTCAAAAATAGGAGGATTTATGTGAATGGGGTAATGTAGATATTATAGTTGATAATATGGAAGATAAAAAGAGAAAAGATAGGAGCTATCTGCAAGGCTAGGTGTTGGCCGAAAGTCCATCACCTAGAGGAGAGAAGAAATCGGTTTCTTTATGGAAAAGGGGTGCCGAATTTTCCCTTTTTATTTGCTTAATTTTTAGTTATCAGGAAGGGCACTTTCGGTTTTTCATAGGTAAGTGCCAAAATTTCTATAAGTAGGGAGGGTTCTCTTCTTTATTTTTTGGCATTTAGGGTTTCCATCTTTTCTTTCTTTTCTCCTCTGAGTAGAAGCTGAAATTCCTAACCCTGTTCCCTCATCTTCACTTTGATTCAAAAGCTGAAACTCCATTGTTCTTTTCTCTTCTTTCTTCTAAAAGTTGAAAACTCCATTATTCTTTTCTCTTCTTTCTTCTAAAAGCCGAAAACTCCATTATTCTTTTCTCTTCTTTCTTCTAAAAGCCAAAAACTCCATTATTCTTTTCTCTTCTTTCTTCTAAAAGCTGAATTTCTATAGATTTCTTCGAATCATCTTCTCTTCCTGATTTTCGCAAAAAGCCGGAATCCTCTTGGAGTAGCTGAATCTTTTCTAGTAAGATCTCTTAGATCTAAAAGGCGGAAACACTAGTTCCTGAATCTCATATCACTTTTCGGGATTTCAAGCCTCTGAACAACACATAGGGCAGATAGCAGCCGTGTTGGCTACGGATAGCGTTGACTTAGAAAGTCTCGTTCTAACGGTAATCAGGTGTGTAGATCTCTAAACACACTAATAATCTATATGTATATATATGTGATGGTTAAAAGCCGAAAAATAGGCTGTATGAACAGACGGGTTACCTAGAAAGGGTAGGCAAAGGACGCCAGGTATGTGCCATAGAAACTTCTCTATGTGTATCGATGTATGAGAAAGATTGTAATCTCTTAGGTAGTAGATTGTTTGATTTTGCATGAATGTATGCATGGGATGGGTTTGATATGAAAAGGGGAAGAGCATGATTGGTCACATGGTGATCGGTGGTAGAAAACCCACCTAATGAAATGTTAGATCACATGGTGATCGGTGGTAGAAAACCCACCTAGTGAAATGTTAGATCACATGGTGATCGGTGGTAGAAAAACCACGAAATGAAATGCTAGGTCACTTGGTGATCGGTGGTAGAAAACCCACGTTAAAATTCCTGATTGATAAGGAGTAGGCAGTATGACTGTCGCTATGGTGTGTAGCGGTTGGTGGGTTGATTGTAGAAATCCCCAAGGTGTGATGGTTGGTACGGGTTGGTGTGTAGAGGATGGAATTCTAGGATGGGTTGGGCTTTGCATCATTTATTATCTGTCATGTGATTATGATTGTTGCCATTGTGTATGGGCCAGGGCTCATAATGTGTTTGTGGGCCCAAGCCTTTTATGTGTTTTCGGGATTTACACACTGAGTCTTGGTGACTCACCCTATTATTTTTCCCTAACTTTTCAGATGAGCAGTAGATCGTGGACATGGGAGCCGAGACGGACTCGAGGGGCCATCAAGTTTTTATTTCTATAGATTATTTTCGATTTTCCTTTAAGTTTTGTTTTGGGAATATTAGGTAATAAGGCCCCATAGTTTATATTCGCCTAAGTAGTTTTTTTAATATTTGCAACTTATGAATTTATGTCAGGGGTTTATTTATACCAAATAATAATAATACAAGGTTTCTTTTCAAATGTCACTTATTTATTCAAATATTGCCTAATAACTTATGATTTTCTAAAACCAACTTAGCAAAAGATTTTAACGTTCAACTCGTAGCATACCAGATCTGGTCGAAACGTATGGGCCGGGTTTGGGGTGTTACAGAAACTGTCCCACTACGACGGATTCCCTTATGATGTTAATTATTTACATATCTTTCTACAACTTTCTTGAGAATTGAACTTGGTGATTGTTCTACAACTCTCAAAATTTCCTAGACTACCACTTTACTTCGAAGCTTAAAGTTATCCATGTAGCTTTCCTCAAGACAAGTAGCATGAGTAGAAAATTTAATTGTATTATCCTTTGAATTGTAGAATAATCCACCCTTTGTTCCTTTCAGATATCCTACAAACATGCACAATTCTGCCCGTGCATCCAACATATTTGTATCCTTATCTAGAACGTGTGTTGGACAACACCATATTCTAAAGTGATTTAGAGTTCTTTCCATGCCACAGTTCATAAGGCGTCTTACAAGCAAACTTGCTTGGCACATCATTCAAAATATAGCAAGCCGATTGTACCGCATATCCCAAAAAGGAAGTAGGGAGTTGTGAATAGCTTAACATTGAACGAACCATGTCAAGAAAAGTTCTATTCCTTCTCTCAAATACACCATTCTGTTGTGGAGTGCCTGGTGCAGTCAACTGGGATAAAATCTCATTATCTATGAGGTATCCTAAGAACTCTTCAGACAAGTATTCCCCACCTCATTTAGACCGAAGATTCTTTATGGATAAACCTAATTACTTTTCCACTTTCGCACGAAACTCTCAAAATTTATCAAAATTTTCACTTTTCCAGTGCATTAGATACACATATCCATATGGAGAATAGTCGTTGATGAAAGTTACATAATAATCATAATTTCCTCGGGAACTGATGTTCGTGAGACCACATACATTAGTGTGCACAAGTTCTAAAGGTTGGTTGGCCCTTGTACCCTTTACATTAAAAGACCTCTTAGTCATTTTACCTTCCAAGCAAGATTCACATTGTGGAAGACTAACTCCCTTAAGCATAAGGGATCATCTTTCACGAGTCTAGTGATTCTTTCTTGGTTAATATGACCAAGTCTTAAGTGCCATAGGTACCCTTCATTAGAGTGAGAATTTTTAAGCTTTTTATTCATTATTTCAATTTGAAAAATTGAGAAGTTATTTGGTTTGATAAAGTAGAGATTCTTTTTCATCCATCCATTATAGATTAAAGAATGATTTCAATGAATAACAATCCATTTATTTAATGTCACGATATAACTCTCATAAAATAAACATGCTACATAAATTAAATTCCTCTTAAAGTGAGGTACATAAAATAAATTCTTTAAAATAATCTTCCTAAAATTATAAAAATGTAAAATAACTTCTCCCATTTCTTCGGTTGAAACATAGCTCCCATCTCTAATTTGCAACGAAAGGCTTATGTCACGTAGACTTCTCGTTTTGTTGAGCCCCTGAAAAGAAACACACACATGGTTAGTGGCTCCAAAATCAATAACCCAGTTGTCAATTGATTCTTCCATTAGGCAAGCTTCAACAACAAAGAGTTCCATACCTTTGCCCTTTTCAGCTATGTAATCTATATACTCCTTGCAGTTTGATCTAAAATGCTCATTCCTGTTGCAAAAGAAACATTTGATCTTTTTAGGATCTTTTGACTTCTTGGCCTTCTTCCTATCCACACGAGGTGGAACTGAAGACTTAGTCTATTTCTTCTTTCCCATAGCTTTTTACTTCCCCTTAGAAGGTGAGGGGCCCATAGCTAAGTTTTCCTCAGGTTTCTCCTGAACCGACTTACCACCATTCACCACCAACACAGAGGATTGTAGTTCCTTCATTAGCTAAGTCAAGGTAGGCGCCTTGTTCCCCAAGTTGTAAGCGGCCCTAGAACCAACAAACTCCTTTGACCCTTAAGGATTTGAACACTATTTCAATCTGAATGTTCATGTGTAGTTCAGCCCCATTGTCCTCCGCTTCTGCAAAGAATCTCATAAGCTTAAGAATATATTCTTTGATTGGAGTGTCGGGTTACTGCTGAGAGTTCATCAAATTTGTAATAGCGAATTGTCGAGCCAATGCGACTTCACCTTTGAGCAAATCCTCCAAATTTGTCATGATCTCTCGTTGGTAGTACAATAATTCTCGTGTTGCATTTGCAAGTCACTAATTATGCTCGCTAACATATAACATCAACCAATCAAGCTAGAATCTCTCCAGTGATTTTTCGCTTTGGGCTGAGCTTCAATAGGGCACGTTTCATCAAAAACGAATTTGTGTTGCTCACAGCTGTGAACTATTAGCAAGTTCCGTTTCCATTTTTGAAAGTTATCCCTATTCGATTTATTCTCAGTAAGAATGCTAATAAGAGGAGTAGGAGACATATTTGAACTAAACAAAATAAAGAATCACTAATTATTATATTTGCATTAAGCAAATATTTTCATTTCAGCAACATATCAAGAATATAGTATGATGCATGCGTCTTGTATTAAAACCTTGAAAAAACATTTTTTTGTTGTTACGATCATTCTCACACCCATCAACCATGTTGCATTGGGGTCCCATGATTAACTAGCAAGAACATGGATTACATCCAATCAGTTCGTGAATCTTAGTTCTCAAAACACCACACGAATCAACGATCATTTAACATTTGGCCATAATCTCTTGCTTAAATATCGTTTCTTTGAAAACTACTTAATAAGAGAAGATCTTATGTGTGTAACCATTGACTCAGCATCCATCATGAACATGCTTTCATTTGTAAGTCATCTTGGGAGAATCTCACTAAGAGTTATGCATGACTAGTTGTCCTTAAAAGGAAACCCCATATAATGAACTCACATGATAAAGTTTACCTTGGGGTGCAGCCATGGTAGGAATCGACTCGAAACTTTATCATGCTATCACTTAGGGACCATCAATGGAGGTTGTAAGTCTTGTTCAAGGATCTTTTCCCACTCAATATTATAAAATAACATACAAGGTTTTTTATCACATATTTCAAGAATGATCATACAATAGTCCCAGTGGCATTTTTACCTAATCTATATGACATGCTTCCAATATATGCATATCATGCTATGATAATTTTATAATATTCACATTCTTTTATTCACAAGAATAAATCAATCATAAAACAAATAAATTTGATTCTTAACAGTGTTCTTTTAAGGGAAAAACCGAAGTAGTAAATGTTGACCGTGCACTAGGTAGGGTCCCAGGAAAGGAAGGCGAGTCAAATTTGACCACTTAAAAACCAAGCCTTTCCTAGACAGAGCCAATCTTAGACATGCACCTTCTTATTACTACACTTCTCATAGTAATCGAATAACCTAAATAAGTTAATAAAATAATACAACACATATATTTTCTCATTACCACACTTCTTGTTTTTAAATTAATCAACCGTGGATCATCTCATATATATATCACAATTATAACATTACATAATAGAAATATTATAAAAATTATAAAACAATTATATAAGGACATAGTCATTAAAATAAAATTTCCAGCCAAGGTTTCCATGATTCTATTTCTAGAAAATAAAATTATTTAGCTTTTCGCCATAAGACATTCCTTTGGTCTTCAACCTCCATCGCTCCATCTCCTCCTCGTCATGCACTTCTTTTGGAAAAATTACATTTAAGTCCTATGCTAGTTTCCGGCTCACTAGAATTCTAAGAATTAAAAAAACAATCCTACGTGGAAATGATGGTTCATAGTTTATTTCCTAAGAACCATTACCTTGGAAAAAAATAAAAATAATTATATAACAAATATATAATACCTCAGCCATTCCCATATTTAACTTAAAACATGCATAAGATTTAAAGAATGTCACTTTCTACGTAATGAAATCATTCAAGAAGAGGAGAAATTTATTTTCATTATTGTTTATACTTATAAATAGAGCACAACCTGACTCTGATACCAATTGTTAGAAATTTGAGTTTGGAAAACGCATCGAAAAATAAATTGAAGGAAAAACTAGAGTTTTAATTTTTTTTCCAAAACAAGAACTTGATTGTGGTATCTAAAGTAATAAACACTTAATAAAAATTATACCTTTTTGATTCATCTAAGATGAACGCTTCGATCGAGCAGTCTTCTCCACTATCCTTAAGCTCACATCTGTCGAGTGTGGGATCACTTCAAATCAGAAAATTTTTTACAAAAATTACTAGTGGGGTAATTTTGCAATTTCTCTAAACTTTTGGGCTAAATTGTCAATAACAAAAATATCTCTAGAAATTTTCTAAAAGAATTTTTTTCAGAGAATTTTCTCTCTACAACTTTCTCTTGAATTCAAGTATATGTAAATAATAACCTATGGCTTTCTTTATATAGGAAGAGTTTAGAGAGTTCAACTATGATTAAACTTAATCACCTTAATATTAAATTAATAAAATACTATTAAGATAAGTATTACATTTAATTTAATATTAAATTCATTAAAATAATACTATTTTAATACAATCTATTCATTCAATACAATCCTATTTTATCTCATTGTCACTATTGTGTCTTCTTAATGATTAATTTCATCACTATCAAGAAATAACGGTGATAAATTGCTCGTTCGAGAATAAGCAACACGTGGCCATGTTCCATATTTATTAATCCACATAATGCCAATGAGAGGATGCCATTAACTTTTTAATTGATCTATGAATTCCAATATTGCTGGTAAGTCCATGCCATACACAAGTCAAGTACCCAACATACCGGCTATCAACTCGATCATCTTTAGAGCATAAACCTCCACTTATAGCAAAGCACATTAGTTGCATATGCGTGGTCAGTGACTAACTCAGGATTTATAAATCACACCATGAATGCCACAAATGAATTAATTCACAAAAAAATCAAAATTAATTCATCTTGGGTCCAGTCCAATGTATAATTCTGCCAATGAATACATCTATGTCTTTACCCATGGAGTCAACTGCTACCATAGCCAAAACTAGTCATCTCCTCAATTGGAATTGTAGGTGACATAATAATCCTTCTCAATATTTGAATCAAATACTTACTTTGATTCTTTTACGGGATTATAGACTCGTTTAGATTATCTATTGAAGTAAGTGTTCTTTCTTACAATGTAAACATTCTTACAGTGCCACTTATCATCAGTTTGAACTTATAGAATCAATGAGCTAATATTTGCTTGTCACTATTTCGCTATGCATGCAAAATATGAAAGACAGAAATACAAGGACATGATAGTGAAATATGAAATTTGTTTATTCATCGTTCAAATACCTAGAAAACAATTATATGTTTTCTATAATATGGGAAATTTCCCAATACACATACATCAGTGTGCACGAGTTCTAGGGGTTTTCTGACCCTCGTTTCTTTTGCATTAAAAGATCGCTTAGTCATCTTATCTTCCAAGCAAGATTCACATTGTAAAAGATCAGCTTCTTTAAGTGAAATTAAGATGTCATCTTTCACAAGTCTAATGATTCTTTCTTTGCTAATATTACCTTGATTGAAATGCCAAAGGTACGCCTTATTAGAGTGAGAAATTTTAAGTCTTTTATTCGATATTTCAGTCTCAAGTAGTGTGTACATCTTTGGTTTGAAATAGAGATTATTTGACATCCATCTATCACAAATAATATTGTGATTTCTAAATATTGCAACTCAATTATTAAAAGTCAGGGTCAAGTCGTCTTTATATAAACATGCAACAAAAATTAAGTTTCTTTTAAAACTTTGTAACACCCTGAATTTGGGCCTAGTAGAATTGGGCCTATTGGGCCATGGGCATGGGAGCGTTTAAAATTTTTGAGAACAAGAGAACGATACTAATGCAAGTTGGACCTATTAGGTGAGTGATTTTGGAAGGTTACGGTGTAACACCCCCAGACCCAGCCCAGACGTTATGGCCAAATCCGGTGATGTCACATTAAAGGGATAATTTCAAAACGACTTTGTTTAGTTAAAAACTTAAGTTTAATATTTAGAAACCCAAAATCCTTGCAATTTTTTAGGTTACGATGAAAGCCCGTGTTTTAAGAAAACTTCCATATGTTATAGTTATTTCGAAAACCATTTTAACTATTAGAAATTTATTTAAGTTAAATAATTAGGCAGTTGAAATAGTAATAACCCAAATGTAAAGTCAAATTGGAGATACAAGGCCTTATTACATCCCAATGAAAATAAAGTAATTAAATTTAAGTCATTCGAAACTAAGTTAAAAACTTCTAAGTAGCTTGCAGTGTGGCCATCTCCGAGTCCTCTCCCACGTCGAGCCGTCTACTGAGGGTCAGCTGAAACATTAAATAAAAGGGTGTGAGTTTTGAAACTCAGTGTGTACGACCCTTGGTAAAACCTGCAATTATCACATTGGGCCTAAGCCCTATTAAAATCGGTGTTCTTGGGCCTTAGCCCATAATGACCTCATATCACATCAGTATCACATGAATGCAATGCTCCCATCCCAAATCCAACCCTGCATTCTATTTCCCTTCCAACCCTACACTCTTGTGGGGATATAAATCAACCTACCCATCCCTACACTCCAAAGGTAGCACCAACAGCGACACTACTCAACGTTGCAGCAAGGCTACTGTGCATATAATGGGCATAAAGCCACCGGTGGATCCACGGTCGTCAAGCGACTATGCGATCCTCACATATCTTCCTCCGTATCATCAAACCTACCCAAGTGCAACATATATCTCATGAATGCAACATACACATTTTCACACATTAAGCACCTAAGGGTATTTTAGTTATTTTACTACCCAGGGGTATTTTTGTAAATCTACCCTACAGGGGTATTTTCGTAATTTCTTTCATCTCGGGTTTTAGTTATGAACTTTGGCCCATCAGCAAGTCCTTGCGGCTAAAGTGAACAGACACTATGCACCAGGTAGGATCTCAAAGAAGAGGAGGTGCGTCACTAGGACCGCTTAAGTACCAAGCTCTCCCTAGATCCAATCCTAGACATGCATGCATTTCCAAAATCTCATAAGGCCCACTAAGCCCAATCATGTTTATGTAACCTATTAGGCCCGATCATAATCAAATCATACAACCATCCATATCAATCCATCACTCAATATCATATATCAACTCTTGCCGATTTGGGCCCACGAGCTCGGTAAGCCCATTTAGCCCCGTCTGGCCCGGTCGGCCAAATAGTGGCCCGAGACCATGAGATCGCTCTCTTGGCCTCGGTAAGTATCGGTGTTCCCACATGAATGTTCTCACGCTCGTGTAGTTACCGGAGCCAGCCTTTCGACTTTTCGACTTTTCGGCATTTCGGGTTTTTCGGCATTTTGGCCTTTATCGATTTGTTGTGTGTGAAGTGTATGTACACACCTGGTTAATGAGACGTGCTACACTATCCCCAGCCTTGAACCTATAACCAATACTAATCTCCAATCAATCACACACTTAACCACAATATTTTTCCACATAACCGAAGCCTTACCATAACCTTACCGGGTGCCACCAGTTCTAGTAGCCCTTCCTTAGCTACTATTTATTAATATCCCCTAGATCTGCATCCACACATATACTATCAAAAATCAAGTGACTCATATTCCACACAAGTCACCTCTATAAGCCACACTTGTAACATCTTGGAACTAGGGGCTTGGCATTATTCTATGTTGCTGTGTGTTGGCATGTTTTGGTTGTTATTTTGATGTATATGGGGGTCCCGGGAAGGCTCGGGGTTAAGCTTGAGCTTTGGTAAAAATTTAATTTTTAGGCATTATAGGGGAGAGCTAGCAGAGGCAGGACTTAAGGGTAATTAATTGTGTTTTGTTAACACAAGAAAAGAGGTGGTAAAGTGGCAAGAGACGCCAGTTGGAGTGCATGGAGGTGGCGTCACATGGGAGCTGTAGGGAGAAGGGGTTTGAGTCGCATCGATAGCATACAGGGGCTTTATTTTTGCGCTTAGGAGGCTAAGGTAGTGGTTTCGGCAAGGGCTCTCCAAGGTGGTTAGTGGACTGAGTCAAATATTTTGAATGTGAGGCCATGAGGAAGTAGTGGGGTTTGAATGAGTCAAATCGATTCGAATGGGGGAAGGAGAGTGAAAGTAGGAGATGTTCAAGGGATTTGGTAGCTTGTTGGGGGTTGTTGACTGAATGTGGTATGGTGCTAGGGGGTTTCGGTTTGGTGCTAGAGGGTGTGTGAGCCGAAAGTCCTTTGAGTCTTAGGCCTTTCTTTCATTGCTTTTGTGCATTTTTGGTCATAAGGGTGTGCCGTCCCTTAAGTGATCATTTTTGGAGAATTTAGTTAGCCAAATCAACCTTAGAAACTCTTTCTTTCTCTCTTGCATTGGTGAACATTTTGGCTTCTTTTCTCATCTACCCAAAGCCGAAACTTCAACTCTCTCTCTGTGGTTATTCTCTCTTTGTTTTCTTCCTCCTCTCATCTTTCTTTCTCTTCAACCGAACCTAGTACCCTCATTTTCTTTCCACCATTTGTCACTTATTTCTTCTTCTTCATAACCGAAACACCTATTGCTTTTCCCCTCCTTCTTGTTCCTTTGGTCATAGTCGAATCTCCCTAGCCATTTGCCTCTTATTCTTTCATAGCTGAATTTGTAAGTACCTTAGCCGAAACTTATTTCCTTTCTTCTATCTCCTTTCTTGTCTTCCTTATTCCATATTGTTGTAGAAGCCGAATCTCCTATTTGCATCAAGTGTGGGCACCCTTTTTAATCGATTTTGCTAGTAGCCGATTGTAGACTCCCCACTCGTTAATCTATGGGTGCGGTAAGGAGCTTTCTTCCTTTTTTCTTCTCATTCATCTTCCTTATTCTCTTGGTTTCGTTAAACTGAAGTACTAACTTACTCTCTGGGCACTGACCGATTGTAGAAGGGCGTGGTTCCAACATCTTGTTGTCGTGTGGCCTGTTTTCAAAAGGTTTTGGGTAAGTAGTTGTTGGCCAAATGGGTGGTATGGCATTCTTATCAACTTGTCTGGCTGAATGGCCATTCTTTTTAATCTATTTGGGGAACCGATTCTAATATAGTGATTGTGTAGGGGGTTCAATCGGTTTCTTAAGCCAAGTCTGTTAGCAATCGGTTTTTATTGATCAAGTCAATCCAAGAAAGGGAGCGAACCCCTAGTTTTGGCTCCTAAGTTTAAGAAGCGTGCTGTGTTGGCGGTTCGGGATTTTTTGCCGGGCTGTGGTAGAGAGTCGACGTCTGCTTGGGATAGGCAAATAGCTGTCGTCCCTGCTAACGAGAGTGTTGACGTAGATAGTTTGGTATTACGCGTTATCAGGTGTGTACTACTCACATGCCTTCTTTGATATTGTGTTATTAACTGAAATGGCCGAAAGCCGAAATAATTGATATGATGGATTAACTACCCTTAGGGTTAAGGTTGGAGACACCGGCTAAGTTCTTCGTTAATGATATGGCTGTTAATATGCATGTATGTATATTCTGATGTTATGTATGTATGAAATATGATCTACTATACACTGTGATTTTGGTTGCATACATATTGTGCACGATGAAAAGAGCATGGGCTCGGGATTGATTGAAGGAGGAGGGAGAATCAGTGACTACGGTCACGAGTGACTTTTGTCACGAGTGGTCTAAGTATCACAGTGGTTGAAACATCTCGGAGGTCAAGTGCCACAGTGGGTTGGCCCCACGTATGCATTATTTATCACGAGTATATTATAGTGACTTTGTCACGAGTGACTATGGTCACGAGTGCTGTAGGACCACGGTGGTCATGAATCACAGTGGCATAATGCCACGGGTGTTTTGGATGGAGAGCTATTCTGGGATGGGTTGCATTGCATGCACATAACATGAGTTGTACTTAGTGAGCTAAGGCCCAATTTGCGTTACATGGGAATGTACACATTGAGTCTCGATGACTCACCCCTTTGTTAATTTTGCAGGTAATCAGTAGATGGCAGGTCTTGGGCCGAGACAGACTCGAGGTGGCCATGCGTTCCAATTTCTTTAAGTAAACTCAGACTTTATTTTAAATTTATTTCTGTTTTGGGATTTCAAATTGTAATAAGGCCGCTTTAACTTTATTTTTACTTTGGGGTTTGTTATATGATGATTTTATACATGTTAAGAATCATAAGAAAAACGGGATTTTCTTAAAACGTAAATGAAGCTTTTCCAAAATTCAATGAATGTATAATAAGTCGTAAACAATTTAGCTTGGTATTTTTCTCAATGATGCTAATACCATTTTCAAAAGATCGCGTACCTCAACGTTGTTTTCAAAATGTTATTTTACGAAATCTTCAAAACTACGTTTTCGTTAAGAGAAATAAAAATAAATCAACCGATTTTTATCATCTAGTTACCTTTATTAAAATTTTTCCAAGCTCTAAGTTAACCAACTCATGGATAGCCCTTAACATGGAATCTTTACTACTAAACGTTTTTCCCAATTCACGATGCTTTGCCAATATTTCCAAATCTTCTTTCCTGTAATATTCCAGATTCGTTCGTAATGTATTGACCGGGTTTGGGGTGTTACAATTGTGGTATCAGAGCCAAGTTTCAAAAACTCAGCTGTGGGTAAAAGATGGCTAGAAAATGATTTAGAAAATTGTGTCTATAGATCATGGGCGTTGTGTTCGATTCGAGGATGGTCTGAGGGATGAGTTGCGAGTACTGATAGCTCCGCAACGAGAAAGGGAATTCACTGTTCTGGTTGAGAAGGCAAAGATAGCCGAGGAGGCAAAGCGTTCTGAAAGACAGAATCAAGATAGGGACAAGGGTAGGAATAAGAAAAGTTTTGGACCGTCAAGGTCTACTGGGAACTTTCAGAAGAGGCCTAAGTTGGATGGGCCGGGTCGAGCTGTGAGGCCCTCTGTTACTGGTCGGCCTCAGCAATGTGCTACGTATGGGAAGTTTCATTTTGGGGAATGCTGGGCTAGAAGTAATGGATGCTTCAGATGTGGATCAGCGGATCATCGGGAAAGAGATTGCCAGTAGGAGCCAAACAGAGCGCGACCCGCAGGTCAGAATTATGTCCAGCCTGGTAGAGGTGGTCAGCAGCCACAGAGAGGTCATGGATCGGCCAGGGGAGGAAATGGTTTTGGTCGTGGACGAGGAGCACCGGGCAGGGGTGCTGGGAGCACAGATGCAAGACAGCCTGGGCTAGTCTATGCAGCTAGACGTCGTGAGGAGGACGATGCACCGGACATCGTAAGCGGTACGTTCCTTATTTCTGGTTTATCTTTTACTGCACTGATTGATATTAGATCAACACACTCCTATGTTTCTAGTACTGTGTCGGGAACTCTGAACATAGACTCTGAGATTGCTTCTAGGGAGATGACTGTACTTAGCCCTTTAGGACAATCTGTAGTGGTAAACAAACTCTTTAGGGGTGAGCCTCTAGAAGTACAAGGGATGGTTTCCCCAGCTGATCTGATGGAACTGCCATTCGGGGAGTTCGATTTAATCTTAGGTATGGACTGGTTAGTGAGATATTGAGCAAACGTGGATTGTGCTGCTAAGCGCATGGTGTTAAGGACTCCTGAGGATAATGAAGTGGTGGTGATAGGTGAAAGGAGGAACTACTTGTCTAATGTAGTGTCCGCATTAAAGGCTGAAAGAATGGTGAGAAAAGGATGCGAGGCTTTCTTAACCTTTGTTCGAGCTTTGGAGGAGGAGTTGACTGTAGGTGATGTCAGAGCAGTGAAAGAGTTCTCTGATGTTTTTCCAAAAGAGCTTCTAGGGTTACCTCCGGATCGCGAGGTGGAATTTGGTATTGATCTTTTTCCGGGAATAGCGCCAGTGTCTATTGCTCCATATAGAATGGTGCTGGAGTTAGTGGAACTGAAAGCCCAAATTTAGGAACTGTTGGACCGGGGTTTCACTCGACCCAGTGTGTCACCTTGGGAAGCGCTGGTGTTATTTGTTAAGAAGAAGGACGGGTCAATGCGGATGTGCATTAACTATAGGCAGTTGAACAAGTTGACGATTAAGAACAAGTACCCGCTGCCTAGGATAGACGATCTATTTGATCAGTTGCGAGGCGCTTCGGTCTTTTCAAAGATATATTTGAGGTCAGGTTTCACCAGCTTAAGGTCAAGGAGGCAGATATCCATAAGACAACTTTTTGGACTCGTTATGGTCACTACGAGTTCCTGGTTATGCTGTTTGGATTGACCAATGCACCAGCTGTGTTTATAGACATGATGAACTGGGTATTCCAACCCTATATGGACCGGTTTTTTGTGGTATTTCTAAATGATATCCTGGTTTATTCAAGTTCGGAAGAAGAGCATGATTCGCATCTTCGGGTGGTTCTACAAATTCTGAGGGAGAAATAGTTGTACGCCAAATTCAGTAAGTGTGAATTTTGGCTGAGGGAAGTTACCTTTCTGGGTCATGTTGTATCTGTTGAGGGGATTAGGGTTGATCCCCGAAAAACTGAAGCCATGTTGGACTGGAAACCGCCTAAGTCTATGGCGAAAATTTGAAGTTTTCTTGGTCTGGCTAGGTATTACAGGAGGTTTGTTGGGGGATTCTCGTTAATAACTGCACCATTAACCAAGTTGTTGCAGAAAGGGGTACCGTTTGTCTGGTCAGATAAGCAACAGGAAAGTTTTGAGAAGCTAAAGAGGATCTTGACTGAGGCTCCAGTGTTGATTCAGCCTGAGGCTGGGAAGGAGTTTGTTGTCTACTGTGATGCGTCGCACATAGGGTTGGGATGTGTGTTGATGCAAGAAGGGAATGTGGTGGCATATGCGTCTCGGTAGTTGAGATCGCATGAAGTGAATTATCCCACGCATGATCTGGAATTGGCTGCAGTAGAGTTTGCTCTAAAGATTTGGAGACATTACTTGTATGGGGGGAAGTCCGTCATCTATACAGACCACAAGAGCCTGAAGTATCTCCTTACCCAGAAGGAGTTGAATTTAAGGCAGCGGAGATGGATCGAATTGTTAAAGGACTATGACTGTTCAATTGAGTACCATCCGAGTAAAGCTAACGTGGTGGCAGATGCGTTGAGTCGTAGGGTGATCTCGGATCTAAGGGCAATGTTTGCTCATCTTAGCTTATATGATGATGGAAGTTTATTAGTTGAACTTCAAGTGAAGCCTTCTTGGGTTAGTCAGATTAAAGAGAAGCAATTGTTTGATGAATTGCTAAGCTCAAAACTTCAGTTAGTGGCAAGTGGTGAGACAGAAGATTTTAGTGTGAACAGTGATGGGATATTGTGTTTTCGGGGAAGGGCTTGTATGCCGAAAGATTCCGAATTGAAGTTGAAGATTCTACAGGAAGCGCATGATAGCCCATACGCTATGCATCCTGGTGGAAGTAAGATATATAAGGATCTGCGAGAATAGTTTTGATGGCCGAGTTTGAAGCAAGAAGTGACTGAGTATGTGAGTAAGCGCTTAACGTGTCAGCAGGTGAAGGCGGAACACCAATTGCCTTCAGGGTTGCTACAGCCAGTAAAGATTCCACTCTGGAAGTGGGAGAGGATAACGATGGACTTTGTGAGTGGGCTACCACTTACGCCTACGAAGAAAGATTCAGTGTGGGTAATTGTGGATCGGTTGACGAAATCTGCTCACTTCATTCCGCTGCAAGTTGATTATTCTCTACAGAAGTTAGCCAAGCTGTATGTAGCAGAGATCGTGAGGTTACATGGGGTGCCTGGCTCTATCATATCAGATAGAGAACCCAGGTTTACGTCGAGGTTCTGGAAGGCGTTGCATCTAGTGTTGGGTACGAGATTGGATTTCAGCACAGCATTTCATCCACAGACTGATGGTCAGTTGGAGAGGGTAATCCAGATCTTGGAAGACATGTTAAGAGGTTATGTTATTGACTTCAGGGGTAGTTCGGAGGAGTTTCTACCGTTGGCGGAATTCACATATAACAACAGCTACCAATCTAGTATTCAGATGGCGCCCTATGAAGCGTTGTATGGTCGGAAATGTCGCACTCCTACTTGCTGGATAGAGTTGGGTGAGCGACAATTGTTGGGACCAGAGTTGGTTTCTGAAACAAAGGAAAAGGTTAAGTTAATTCGGACTCGGTTGAAGGAAGCTTCTGACAGGCAAAAATTTTATGCGGATCTGAAGCGTAAAGACATAGAATTTGCGGTAGGTGATAAGGTTTTCTTAAAAGTTTCACCGTGGAAGAAAGTCTTAAGGTTTGGTCTAAAGGGCAAGTTGAGCCCGAGGTTCATCGAGCTTACCGTATGTTGAAACGTGTGGGACCAGTAGCTCGAGCTACCTTCAGAATTGAGACAGATCCATGATGTATTTCATGTCTCGATGTTAAGGCGCTACCATTCGGATCCATCTCATATAGTGCCGGTGGAGGAAATTGAGGTTAGACCTGATTTATCTTTCGAGGAGGAACCAGTTCAAATCCTAAATCGAGATGTTAAAGTATTGCGGAGAAAGATGGTTCCGTTGGTTAAAGTGCTGTGGCGGAATCATGGTTAAGAGGAGGCCACGTGGGAGCCAGAGGATGTGATGCGACAGCAATACCCTCACCTCTTTTGACCAGGTAAATTTTGAGGCCGAAATTTCTTTAAGGGGGTAGAACTGTAACATCCTGAAACTAGGGGCTTGGCATTTTTTTATGTTGCTGTGTGTTGGCATGTTTTGGTTGTTATTTTGATGTATTTGAGGGTCCCGGGAAGGCTCGGGGTTAAGCTTGAGCTTTGGTAAAAATTAAATTTTTAGGCATTATAGGGGAGAGCTAGCAGAGACAGGACTTAAGGGTAATTAATTGTGTTTTGTTAACACAAGAAAAGAGGTGGTAAAGTGGCAAGAGACGCCACTTGAAGTGCATGGAGGTGGCGTCACATGGGCGCTGCAAGGAGAAGGGGTTCGAGTCGCATCGATAGCATACAGGAGCTTTATTTTTGCGCTTAGGAGGCTAAGGTAGTGGTTTCGGCAAGGGCTCTCCAAGGTGGTTGGTGGACTGAGTCAAATATTTTGAATGTGAGGCCATGAGGAAGTAGTGGGGTTTGAATGAGTCAAACCGATTCGAATAGGGGAAGGAGAGTGGAAGTAGGAGATGATCAAGGGATTTGGTGGCTTGTTGGGGGTTGTTGACCGAATGTGGTATGGTGCTAGGGGGTGTGTGAGCCGAAAGTCCTTTGAATCTTAGGCCTTTCTTTCATTGCTTTTGTGCATTTTTGGTCATAAGGGTGTGCCATCCCTTAAGTGATCATTTTTGGAGAATTTAGTTAGCCAAATCAACCTTAGAAACTCTTTCTTTCTCTCTTGCATTGGTGAACATTTTGGCTTCTTTTCTCATCTACCCAAAGCCGAAACTTCAACTCTCTCTCTCTAGTTATTCTCTCTTTGTTTTCTTCCTCCTCTCATCTTTCTTTCTCTTCAACCGAACCTAGTACCCTCATTTTCTTTTCACCATTTGTCACTTATTTCTTCTTCTTCATAACCGAAACACCTATTGCTTTTCCCCTCCTTCTTGTTCCTTTGGTCATAGCCGAATCTCCCTAGCAATTTGCCTCTTGTTCTTTCATAGTAGAATTTGTAAATACCTTAGCCAAAACTTATTTCCTTTCTTCTATCTCCTTTCTTGTCTTCCTTATTTCTAATTGTTGTAGAAGCCGAATCCCCTATTTGCATCAAGTGTGGGCACCCTTTTTAATCGGTTTTGCTAGTAGCTGATTGTAGACTCCCCACTCGTTAATCTGTGGGTGCGATAAGGAGCTTTCTTTTTTTTTTCTCGTTCATCTTCCTTATTCTCTTAGTTTGGTTAAACTGAAGTACTGACTTACTCTTTCGGCACTGACCGATTGTAGAAGGGCGTGGTTCCAACATCTTGTTGTCGTGTGGCCTGATTTCAAGAGGTTTTGGGTAAGTAATTGTTGGCCGAATGGGTGGTAAGGGATTCTTATCAACTTGTTTGACCGAAAGGCCATTCTTTTTAATCTATTTGGTGAATTGGTTCTAGTATGGTGATTGTGTAGGGGGTTCAATCGGTTTCTTAAGCCAAGTCTGTTAGCAATCGGCTTCTATTGATCAAGTCAATCCAAGGAAGGGAGCGAACCCCTAGTTTCGGCTCCTAAGTTTAAGAAGCGTGCTGCGTTCGCAGTTCAAGATTTTTCGTCGGGCTGTGGTAGAGAACCGACGTCTGCTTGGGATAGGCAAATAGCAGTCATCCCTGCTAACTAGAGTGTTGACGTAGATAGTTTGGTATTACGTGTTATCAGGTGTGTACTACTCACACGCCTTCTTTGATATTGTGTTATTAACTGAAATGGCTGAAAGCCGAAAGAACTGATATGATGGATTAATTACCCTTAGGGGTAAGGTTGGAGACACCGGGTAAGTTCTTCGTTAATGATATGGCTGTTAATATGTATGTATGTATATTCTAATGTTATGCATGTATGTAATATGATCTGCTATACACTGTGATTTTGGTTGCATACATATTGTGCACGATGAAAAGAGCATGGGCTCGGGATTGAATGAAGGAGGAGGGAGAATCAGTGACTACGGTCACGAGTGGTCTAAGTACCACTGTAGTTGAAACCACGAATAATCTAATTAGTGACTTATCTCAGTGGTCAAGTACCATAGTGGGTTGGCCCCACGAGTACTTTATAGTGACTTTGTCACGAGTGACTATGGTCACGAGTGACTATTCTTGGATGGGTTGCATTGCATGCACATAACATGAGCTGTACTGAGTGGGCTAAGGCCCAATTTACATTACATGGGAATGTACACACTGAGTCTCGATGACTCACCCCTTTCTTAATTTTACAGGTAATCAGTAGACGGCGGGTCTTGGGCCGAGACAGACTCGAGGTGGCCATGCGTTGCAATTTCTTTAAGTAAACTCAGACTTTATTTTAAATTTATTTCTGTTTTGGGATTTCAAATTGTAATAAGGCCGCTTTAACTTTATTTTTACTTTGGGGTTTGTTATATGATGATTTTATACATGTTAAGAATCATAAGAAAAACGGGATTTTCTTAAAACGTAAATGAAGGTTTTCCAAAATTCAACGAATGTATAATAAGTCGTAAATAATTTAACTTGGTATTTTTCTGAATGCTGCTAATACCATTTTCAAAAGATCACGTACCTCAACGTTGTTTTCGAAATGTCATTTTACGAAATCTTCAAAACTAGGTTTTCGTTAAGAGAAAACAAAATAAATCAACCGGTTTTTATCATTTAGTTACCTTTATTAAAAGTTTTCCAAGCTCTAAGTTAACCAACTCATGGATAGCCCTTAACATGGAATCTTTACTACTAAACATTTTTTCCCAATTCACGATGCTTTGCCAATATTTCCAAATCTTCTTTCCTGTAGTATTCCAGATTCGGTCGTAACATATTGACCGAGTTTAGGGTGTTACAACACTTACATTTGGCCACTTACTAATCCATAATTGAGACGAGTACATTTACCACTTGCTAGTGATCCTTACCACGCTTGTGATCTTTGAACCCTACACTTGTTAATGCAAGGTTAATGACAAGAAAGAGTTAGATAGCCCTCCGGCTTTTACCAAAACAAACTAAAGGAGGTTGACTAAGTACTTACTGAATCCAACCTTTGATCCTGAGGCCTAGATAGCTACTGAACGAGATCCGGCTTCTAAAACTTGATTAAGAGTAGATAACAGCAACCGATTTGTGATGGAGGAAAACAACAAGGAATCGGTAAAAAGATAGGGCTATTCGATTATAAGGGAGTACTCGGCTTTCAGAGAAAGAAGAAGAACGCAGCACCAATAGGGATTTCGGCAAAAAAGGCATGATGGTAATTTGACAATGGAAGAAATAGAGTGAGGGGGAGAAAAGAAAAATAATGGAAACCCAAGGAACCTTTCAAAGGAATTCAGCACCCCCCTTTTATAGCCAAAAGTCGAAACTACCTTCCCCCAAGGTCCTATTCGGCACCAACACATCCACACCTCAATCCCCTATCTTTTCGCTCTTATCTTTACCTTAAATTTCTCTCATGAACACTCCCTTCCAGAGTCCACTCTAGCGCCACTACCTTCCTTCCATGTGCAGAAATAAAGCCCCTCAATTCAACACTCTTAAGCCTCGAACCTTGGACCTCTTCACCTGATAGTAACGCCACCTTGTAGCTCCCCAAGTGACGCCACCTTGCCACTAAACCACAGGTCCAATTGTGTCCTATTTTCCCCTTAATCTATTTAAGAGGCCTAATACCTGAGACTAGGGTCCCACTAAGGCAAAAATTAAAATTTTATCCCTAAGACTTCAAATAACCCTGGTAATACCTTAAAATTAATATTCTAAGTGCTACTTATACATACCAACTTCAGTGCATAGAATTTAGAGTTTCGGGATTTTAGGGCTTTACAATTTCTACCCCTCTAAAAAAAATTTTAGCCTCAAAATTTATTTGATTGAAACAAGTGAGGGTATTGTCGTCGCATTGCCTCCTCAGGTTCCCAAGTAGCCTCCTCGGCATTATGGTTACACCAAAGCACTTTGACCAAAGGGACAGACTTCCTTCTTAGCACCTTAACATCTTGATCAATTACTTGAACTATCTCCTCTTCAAAAATTAGGTCTGGTCTAACCTCAATCTCCTCAACTGACACGATGTGAGAAGGGTCTGAATGGTAACGCCTTAGCATTGATACATGGAACACATCGTGTATTTGGCTCAGTTCAGAAGGCAATTCCAGCTGATAGGCAACTGTCCCAATTCGCTTCAACACCCGGTATGGCCCAACGAATCTAGGGCTTAACTTACGCTTCTGACCAAACCTTAACACCTACTTCCAAGAGGAAACCTTGAGAAAAACCAAGTCCCCCACCGCATACTTAATCTCTCTCCGTTTGAGGTCAGCATACGACTTCTACCTATCCGTCGCCTCCTTCAACCGATCTCAAATCAACTTTACCTTATCTTCGGTGTCTACTACCAACTCTGGACCCAATACTCGCCGCTCACCCAACTCGGTCCAACAAGTCAGAGTATGACATCTTCGCCCATACAGTGCTTTATATGGTGCCATTCCAATACTTGCCTGATAACTATTGTTATACGTAAATTTAGCTAATGGCAAGTAATCCTCCCAACTACCTCAGAACTCAATTACACACCCTCTCAGCATATCCTCCAAAACTTGAATAACCCTCTCCGACTGGCCATCAGTCTAAGGGTGAAATGCCGTACTAAAATCCAACCTCGTACCCAGTGCTTCATGTAGCTTCTTCCAAAAGTGAGACGTAAAATGAGGGTCTCTATCAGATATAATAGAGATTGGAACCCCATGCAATCTCATAATCTCCGCTACATACAACCTTGCCAACTTCTGTAATGAGTAGTCAGTGTGGACCGGTATAAAATGGGCAGACTTAGTTAATCGATCCACAATAACCCACACAGAGTCCTTCTTGGCAGGTGTCAAGGGTAGTCCACTAACGAAATCCATAGTAACCTGCTTCCACTTCCATAGTGGGATCTTAATCGGCTGGAGTAACCCTAATGGTAGCTGATGTTCTGCTTTCACTTGCTGACATACCAAACATTTGCCCACAAACTCCATAACCTCGTGTTTCAATCCCAGTCACCAATAAAGCTCTCGTAAATCCCGATACATCTTGTTACTTCTGGGGTGCATAACATAGGAACTACTATGCGCTTCCCGCAGTACAGACTTCCTAAGTTCCTCATCCCTTGGCACAAAAATTCTACCACGGAAACACAATAACCCGTCACTATTTAACCCAAAATCTGTCGTTTCCCTATTATCAATTTGCTTGAATCGAGAACCCAGAGTTTCATCCAATGACTGTTTAACTTTAATCTGCTCAACCCACAGTGGCTTCACTTGCAACTCGGCTAACGCACTCCCGTCGTCATACAAACTCAACCGAGCAAACATCACCCTCAAGTCCAACATAGCTCTACGGCTTAGCGCATCAGCCACCACATTTGCTTTACCCGGGTGATATTCGGTCGTGCAATCATAATCCTTTAACAGCTCAATCCATCTGCGCTGCCTCAAGTTCAACTCCTTCTGAGTTAAAAGGTACTTTAGACTCTTGTGATCCATATAGATTGTGCACTTCTCCCCATACAAATGATGCCTCTAAATCTTAAGTGCGAATACCACTGCTGCCAACTCCAAATCGTGGGTTGGGTAATTCCCCTCGTGAGCCTTAAGCTGGCGTGACGCATATGCAACCACCTTCCCTTCCTGCATCAAAACACAGCCCAAGCGCACGTGTGACACATCGCTATAAACTGTAAACTCCTTCCCAGGCTCTGGCTGAATCAAAGCAGGGGCCTCCGTTAAAACCTTCTTAAGCTTCTCAAAGCTTTCTTGCTGTTTATCAGTCTATACAAATGACACCCCCTTCCGTAGCAGCTTGGTCAAGGGTGTAGCGATTAGGGAGAACCCTTCAACAAATCGCCTATAGTACCCTGCCAGGCCTAGAAAACTTCGAATTTCTGACACTGTCGTAGGTCGTTTCCAATCCAACACTGCTTCCACCTTCCGAGGATCAACTCTAATCCCCTCAGCTGAGACCACATGCCCTAAAAAAGTGACTTCCCTTAGCCAGAATTTGGACTTGCTAAACTTATCATAAAGTTGCTTCTCCCTTAAAATCTGCAACACCATGCTTAACTGTGCATCATGATCATCCTCCGTTCTCGAGTATACTAAGATGTCATCTATGAAAACTACTACGAACTGGTCTAGATACAGTTGAAAAACTCGATTCATAAGATCCATAAAAGCAGCAGGTGCGTTTGTTAGCCCAAAAGGCATCATCAAAAACTCGTAATGTCCATAATGAGTTCTGAAAGCTATCTTATACACATCTGCTTCCTTAACCCTCAGTTGATGGTACCCTGAACGCAAGTCAATCTTCGAGAAAACTGAGGCTCCCCTAAGTTGATCGAAAAGGTCATCTATCCTAGGCAGACGGTACTTATTCTTAATGGTTAACTTGTTTAACTGCCGACAATCGATGCACATCCTCATGGACCCATCCTTCTTCTTCACGAATAATACCGATGCTCCCCATGGAGACAAACTTGGTCTAATAAATCCGCGGTCCAATAACTCTTGAATCTGGGCCTTCAACTCCACCAGCTCCTTTGGTGCCATCCTATAAGGTGCGATGGACATTGGAGTCGTACCAGGTAACAATTCTATTCCAAACTCCACCTCTCTATTGGGAGGTACCCCAGGCAATTCCTCCGGAAAAACATTAGGGAATTCTTTTACTGTTCTCAAATCCTTAACAGTAGACTCTTCGATTGCATATCACTAATATAGGCTAAGTAAGCTTCACAGCCCTTCCTCACCAACTTCACCGCCCTTAAAGCCGAAATCACATTTGACAAGTAATCACGTCGTTCCCCGATCACTACTACTTCATTACCTTCCACAGTTCTTTACACCATCCGCTTCGTAGCATAATCTAAAGTTGCCTGGTGCCTCGTCAACCAATCCATGCCTAAGATGAGGTCGAACCCACCAAATGGTAATTCCATCAAGTCCGCTAAGAAAGTAACTTACTAACTTTCACCGACTGCCCTAGAGGACTTAACACAGTCATTTCATTCATACTGGTTTCAAACTCATTCCCTACAGTTTCAGCCTTATTACATGCAATGTACGAATGTGTTGACCCCACATCAATTAGCACAACATAAGGTATCTCACGAATAAGTAACATACCCGTTATCACATCTGGTGCATCTCCTTCCTCTCTGCGACGAGCAGCACATACTAGAGCTGGCTATCTCACCTCTGCCTATTCTGCACCTTTGCCCGGTGCTCCACGTCCTCGTCCTGTACCATTGCCGCCTCTTGCTTGTCCATGGCCCCTTGGTGGTTATTGACCACCCCTCTACGGCTGAAAATTACCTCTACCATCGGCTCGCACCTGATCTGGCCTTCTCGGGCACTCTCTAATCCTATGTTCCATAGATCCGTAGCTCAAACAAGCTCCTATTCTCCCCCAATATTCGCCCGTATGTCGTTTTCCAGACACAGCACAAGGTGGTATCCCGGTATTAGCAGCAGCAACAGGGGCCCTAGCTCTAACCAGCCCATTCACTCTGGCCCTCCTCGTAGGCCTCTGTCCAGCCCCCATAGCTTCTATGTTCCGTTTGTTCTTACCCTTCTCCTTCTCTCAGTTGAGGCACTCCGTGCGGTTTACTTCCTCCGCTATCTTTGCTTTCTCTACAAGACTACATAGTCCCGCTCCCTCTGTGGAGCTATAAGTACCCTAAGGTTGTCTCTTAACCCATCCTCGAACCGTACACATCTCTCATACTCTGTTGTGACTATTCCTTTGGCATATCGACTAAGGCACAGAAACTCAGCCTCATACTCTTCTACTGACTTATCTCCCCGAGTCAGACTCAAAAACTCCTTCCTTCAGGCGTCCACATAGCCCCCTCCAACTTACTTCCCCTGGAATGTCGATTTGAAGAACTCCCAAGTGATCTACTCCGGTTGGTTGCCCTCCTTTACGGTCAACCACCACTGATAAGCTTCCTCCCTAAGTAAGGATATCGACCCTTTCAACTTTTGTTCCACCGTGCAGTCAAGGTCGTCCATTATTCTTTCCGTGGCTTTCAACCAGTACTCCACCACATTCGGGGCCACCCCAGCTACGCCTTTGAAAATCTCCGCCCTATTAGCTTGGAGTCGCTCCGCGATTGACCCACGACTTCCCCTACCATTATTGGGCCCAGCGACCCTTTCTAAAATCCTTAACATGGCCTGCGATACTGCATCTTTTGTAGCGGCAAACCGTTCAAATGGTCCCATTTCAACTATTGATGTGGACGGAGCCTCCTCTACTCCAACATTGGGCATATGGCCCGTCACCGATGACCCAGCCCTAACACTTCCACGGCCTCTGCCGCGGCCTCTTGCACCTCTTCTAGTGCTCATCGTTGCATGCATATTTCTGGATTAGAATTTTTTATGAAATTAGTTCATAGTTCCACTGTTTAAAGCACATGTCTTATGCAAGTAACAATTTAAAAGTTGTTTCACAGTCGTAAATCCACTATAGGCTTAAGTTTCCTATGGGCTTTAGTCTCTAAGACCCTATTGTTTACAGTAGCCCAATATCTAAATACAGTTCAGCAATTTAAACAAGTGTGATAACATAAAAACTTACTTGGCTCTACGTCGAGGGCTCGGTGAACCACACTTCAAGTATCCTGAAACCACTTTTTAATCTACTTGTTTTAAAAACCCAAAATCTAAGGCCCATTTCACAGCCTGAGCATTGCAATCGGGCTTTGATACCACTAAATGTAACACCCCCAGACCCGGCCCAGACATTATAGCCGAATCTGATGATGTCACATCAAAGGGATAATTCCAAAATGACTTGGTTTAGTTAAAAACTTAAATTTAAGATTTAGAAACCCAAAATCCTTGAAATTTTTTAAGTTATGATGAAAGCCCATGTTTTAAGAAAACGTCCATATGTTATAGTTATTTCGAAAACCATGTTAAACTTTAGAAATTTATTTAAGTTTAATAATTAGGCAGTTGAAACAATAATAACCCAAATGTAAAGTTAAATTGAAGATACAAGGCCTTATTACATCCCAATGAAAATAAAGTAATTAAATTTAAGTCATTCGAAACTAAATTAAAAACTTCAAAGTAGTTTGTAGTGTGGCCATCTCTGAGTCTTCTCTTACGTCGAGCTGTCTACTGAGGGTCAACTGAAACATTAAATAAAAGGGTGTGAGTTTTGAAACTCAATGTGTACGACCCTTGGTAAAACATACGATTATCACATTGGGTCTAAGCCCTATCAAAATCGGTGGTCTTGAGCCTTAGCCCATAATGACCTCATATCACATCAGTATCACATGAATGCAATGCTCCCATCCCAAATCCAACCCTGCACTCCATTTCCCTTCCAACCCTACACTCTTGTGGGGATATAAATATCAACCCACCCATCCCTACACTCCAAAGGTAGCACCAACAGCGGAACTACTCAATGTTGCAGCAAGGCTGCTAAGCATATAATGGGCTTAAAGCCACCAGTGGATCCACAGTCTTCAAGCGACTTTGCGATCCTCACATATCTTCCTCCGTATCATCGAACCCACCCAAGTGCAACATATATCCCATGAATGCAACATACACATTTTCACTCATTTCACTACCCAGGGGTATTTTTGTAAATCTACCCTACAAGGGTATTTTCGTAATTCTACCCTATAGGGGTATTTTTGTAATTTTTTTCATCTCAGGTTTTAGTTATGAACTTTGGCCCATTAACAAATCCTTGCGGCTAAAGTGAACAGACACTATGCACCAGGTAGGATCTCAGAGAAAAGGAGGTGGGTCACTAGGACCGCTTAAGCACCAAGCTCTCCCTAGATCCAATACTAGACATGCATATGTCCATTGCCACACTCTAACCTAGCGACTTGTCCACAGACATGTTTGATTATTAAAATAAGTTTTATGTTATTTAAGAATTTATCAGAACTAGGCCAAGAGTCCATTAAAACCCTAGCATGCATTTCCAAAATCTCATAAGGCCCACTCAGACCAATCATGTCCATATAGCCCATTAAGCCCAATCATGTTTATGTAGCCCATTAGGCCCTATCATAATCAAATCATACAACTATCCATATCAATCCATCACTCAATTTCAATATCAACTCTTGCCGATTTGGGCCCACGAGCTCGACAGGCCTATTTAGCCCCGTCTGGCTCGGTCGGCCAAATAATGGCCTGAGACCATGAGATCACTCTCTTGGCCCCAATAATCATATCAGTGTTCCCACATAAATGTTCGCGCACTCATATGGTTGTCGGCGCCAATCTTTCAGCTTTTCGGCATTTCGGCATTTCGGCTTTTCAGTATTTCGGCTTTTGCCGATTTGTCGTATGTGAAGTGTATGTACACACCTGGTTAATGATATGTGCTACACTATCCCCAGACTTAAACCTATAACCAATACCAATCTCCAATCAATCACACACTTAACCACAATATTTTCCCAAATAACCAAAGCCTTACCATAACCTTACCGTGTGCCACCAGTTCTAGCAGCCCTTCTTTAGCTACTATTTATGAATGTCCCCTAGATCTGCACCCACACATATACTATCAAAAATCAAGTGACTCATATTCCACACAAGTCACCTCTATAAGCCACACTTACATTCAGCCACTTACTAATCCACAATTGAGACGAGTACACTTACCACTTGCTAGTGATCCTTACCACGCTTGCGATCTTTGAACCCTACCCTTGTTAATACAAGGTTAATGACAAGAAAGAGTTAGATAGCCCTCCGGCTTTTACCAAAACACACTAAAGGAGGTTGACTAAGTACTTATCGAATCCAACCTTTGATCCTGCAGCCTAGATAGCTACTGAACGAGATCTGGCTTTTAAAACTTGATGAAGAGTAGATAATAGCAACCGATTTGTGATGGAGGAAAACAAAAATGAATTGAAAAAAAGATAGGGCTATTCGATTATAAGGGAGTACTCGGTTTTCAGAGAAAGAATAAGAACGCAACACCAATAGGGATTTTGGCAAAAAAAGGGATGATGGTAATTCGAAAATGGAAGAAACAGAGTGAGGGGGAGAAAAGAAAAATAATGGAAACCCAAGGAACCTTTCAAAGGAATTCGGCACCCCCCTTTTATAGCCAAAAGTCGAAACTACCTTCCCCCAAAGTCCCATTCGGCACCAACACATCCACAGCTCAATCCCCTATCTTTTCTCTCTTATCATTACCTTAAATTTCTCTCCTGAACACTTCCTTCTAGAGTCCACTCTAATGCCACTACCTTCCTTCCATGTGCAAAAATAAAGCCTCTCAATTCACCACTCTTAAGCCTCGAACCTTGGACCTCTTCACCTGATAGTAATGCCACCTTGTAGCTCCCCAAGTGACGCCACCTTGCCACTGAACCACAGGCCCAATTGTGTCCTATTTTCACCTTAATCTGTTTAAGAGGCCTAATACCTAAGACTAGGGTCCCACTAAGGCAAAAATTAAAATTTTCCCTATGGTCTTCCCTATCCCTAAGACTTCAAATAACCCTGATAATACCTTAAAATTAATATTCTAAGTGCTACTTATACATACCAACTTCAGTGTAAAGAATTTAGAGTTTCA
This sequence comes from Gossypium australe, assembly GCA_005393395.2. NCBI lineage: Eukaryota > Viridiplantae > Streptophyta > Magnoliopsida > Malvales > Malvaceae > Gossypium > Gossypium australe. The sequence goes on from CM016617.1 coordinate 70,352,708, forward strand.
GGATTTTGGGGGGCTACATAGGGGGCTTCCATGAAGTCTTGGGTTTAAACTTGGGCTTTAGGAAAAATTTTGGTTTAGATGAATAAAACCCTAGATGTAAGTGAGTAGGCTTTATGAATATTGTTGGGGAAATCATGACGCAATGAAGCATGTGGCCTAGTGGTTGTGGCTTCATTAACGTTGTAAGGGAGCCTGGGTTCAAGTCTTGGCCCTTGCAAAATTTTGAAATTTTGTTCTTAAAAGAATCTGAACACTGGCACATAGGCTTTAAGTCACAGGAGAGCTTGTGGTCTAGTGGCAAGGTGACATGTGAAGTAATCTTGAGGTCTGACGTTCAAGTGTTGGCACAGCATAATGGGGTATTTATTTTGCTACTAGGATGGCTAGAGTTTGTGTTGCAGCGAAAGTCTGATGGATGAGAGGTTTGAAATGGTCATGGAGAGATTGTAGGAGCAAATCTTAGAAAAGACTAGGGAGAGATTGGTGGAGTGAATCAAGGAGTTGGGGACGTGGAGAGTTGTGCCATTTGGGGAGACTCTATTTGGTCAATTCGGTTGGGGGGAAAGGTTAGTCATTTCGGCATTGGACTAGGGGTTGTCGAATTCTCCTTGCTCTCCTCCCATATTTCGGCTTTTGAGTTTTTTAATTCTTCCTAGAATTATTTTGGTTACTTTCTTTTAGGTAATTGAAGGTGTTAGGCATTTTGCACTTTTCTGTTCTTTGCACATTTCTATATTTCTTTTCCTCTACTGCTGACTCCTCCCTCTTCACAACCTAATTGGGCTGTTTTCTTCCACATCTATTCTTTCGTCCTACTATACAATTGAGCCATCGGCAAATTGGTTGTTACCCTCCTATGTGACCGATTATAGCATCATCTCTCCCTCGCTGGTTGAGTTCTCTTGACTTCTCTTTCTAGCCGAATACCCCTTCATCTTGTGGCTCCATTCTTTTTCTGTTCCCTTCTGGTAGATCCTTATTGGTTAGGCCAAATACTCCTCTCCTCCTAGGCTAGCCATTGTCGATTATTTTGCTGTTTGGGGATTGGTCGAGTACTCTTTGGTTCTACCATTGTTTGGTAAGTCAATCTTCATAAGATCTCATGACAAAAGGTAAGGGTAAGTTATGGTACCCTTCGTTCTTCTAATCCGAATGTTGCCTTTTTGTTGATGGGATAGTAGTTGATTCTATCTAACAACGTTTGGTTATAATCCAGATTCTAGGCAAGGCGTGGGATCGTTTCTAAGCCACGAACGTTGAGAGATTAAGTCTATAGTCAAGCAAGGTAAGGGAAATATTTCAGAGTATGTGCTATCAAAAGGGTGTTACCCTAGATTAAAGACTAACATCGAATTTCGATGGTTCTAGGTTGGGTGCTCGTGGATTTGGGAGTGACTCCAGAATAAAGGTGTGTAATCACAACCCACTTTACCGTGAATCGACGAAAAGCCGAAAAGCCAAAACTTCAGCATTCGAGCCTCACGAGCGTACGAGCGCTCGTGTGGTAAATCGAGTCCATGAGCATGGGCGCTAGACTATAGAAGCCACCATGAGCGTTCTCATGGGCTTAGGTCGTAATGGGCCTTGTTGGGCCGAGATGGGACATGTGGGCCTAATGGGCTCATGGGCCCCACATGGGTAAAATTCATGATAGAGACAACTAACGGATTGGGCTACGAAAGTCGCATAGCCGTGACTAAAATTGGGCTGAATGGGCCACACGAGCATGTCGGCCCACTTGGGTCGGATATTGGACTTAAGCCCATTTTCACTGTTTTGACCTTATATATTATATGTGTCGCTCGAGGCAACTGTAGACCTTCAAGAAGGTCGTAAATTGACTGAAATACCCCCAGTTTAAGAAATTATCGAAATACCCCCGGTTTGCGAAATTACCGAAATACCCCGATTTGCTAATTTTTGAAATACCATCGGTTTGCAAAATTACTGAAATACCCTCGATTTGTAAAATTACTAAAATATCTTCAGTTTGTAAAATTACCAAAATACCCCCGATTTGCAAAATTACCGAAATATCCCTGGTTTGCAAAATTACCAAAATACCCCTATAGGGTAGAATTACAGAAATACCCCTGTATGGTAGAATTACTGAATTACCCCTAAAGGGTAGGATTACCGAAATACCCTTATAGGGTAAAATGATTGTTTTGTCCCCGTGGGTAAATGATTGTTTTATGCTATGTTTTGACTGACCTGAGCTATAATTTGTTTGTCTTTCTTGAGTATGCCATGTGATTTATATATATGTGCTTTGCATACATGACATACTGCATGGGATTGGGATTTTGTAATTGGAGGAAGTGGTTGATCTGTTAGGGTTTCACGGGATGCCCGAGACGACTGTGGACCCACTGATTTATTGTTAGGGTTGCACGGGTCGCCTAAGACGACTCTGGACCCACCAATTTGATTGTTAGGGTTGCACGGGTCACCCAAGACGACTGTGGACCCACCGATTTGGTTGTTTGGGTCATACGGGTCACCCGAGACGACTGTGGACCTACTGACAGCTTTAAGCCGCTTATATTCTGGCAACTCTGCTGCGATATCGGTTAGTGCCGCAACTGGTGCTAACATTGGTGTGCTGGCTGGGTGGGTCGATTTTATCCCCACATGGTGTGTTGGTTGGTACAGGTGGTGTGCTGGCTGGATTCGGGTGGGGTACATTCTTACACTATTGCATTTCTATTTATGAGATCCGATACTGATATGGGCTAGGCCCAAATAATTCTGTTATAGGCCGGGACCGAAACGATATGGAAATAGGCTTAGGCCCACTGAAACTGTACTGTGATTGAATAGGGCTCAAGCCCAGTCTACTTCTGTATTCTGTTTATCTGACTGACTGTTGTTATATTAGGGGATTACACACTGAGTTTTCGTAAACTCACCCTGTTTTTAACTGTACAGGTAATCCCCAGCATTAGGAGGATCGGTGCTGCGAGGGACTCGGAGTTGGCCACATAACTACCTTTGGACTTCATTTATGCTTTAGTTTCCATTTTGGGTTTTAATTTTTGTAATAAGGCCTCTTTAAGGTTCTGGATTTTAACTTAGGGTTTTTATTTACTTTGAATTATATCTGTTAGAAGTAAATCACGATTTTCCAAAATGTTAACTGTTTTTAATTACGTTTTCACAACATTTTTGAAATGGTTTCGCGACTTAATCTTTTTCATAAATCGATTACTCTCAAAATTAGCTTCCGCAACCAAAAAGATATTTTAGGAATAAAATTAATAATTTTTCGATGTACCACATTTTAAAAATAAACTAACGTAACTGGGATTTTACTTAAGCTTTTAAACAAGAAGGGTTTTCAATGAAAACATGGTTTTCGAAAAACACTTCAATGTGAAACGCTAGATTCGGGCCTAATTTTAGGCCGGGTTTGGGGTGTTACAAACTTGGTAAATAGAAAACGTCTTTTAAAATAATCTTCCTAAAATTATCAAAATAAAGATGTACATGTCCTACTGCTTCAGTGGCCACACTTGTCCCATTCTCAGACTGCAATGATAAGCTCTTATCTTTAAGATCTTTCTTTTCCTCGAACCCCTATAGAGAAACACAAACATGATTAGTGACTCCCAAATTAATAACCTAGTGGTCTATTGAGTCTTCTACTAAATAAGCTTCTATCATCAAGAGTTTCATACCTTTGCCTTTGGTAGCTAGGTCTTTTTTCCACTCTTTACAGTTTGCCTTGAAGTGTCCTTTCTTACTGCAGAACAAGCATTTAGACTTAGATAAGTCTTTTGGCTTTCTGGTTCTCTTCCTTTCCACTTATGGTGGCTTGATCTGCCATAATTTGGTGTAGCAAATTAAATTAGTTTTTACTCTTGAGGAGCTTGATTATAAGCATTTTCATTATTTTTTGGCTAAGTTTTTATAGTTTAGTTTTAATCGAATAAAAAGTGTATTTCGAGTCTTTTATTGACCTTAGGGGTTAAATGAAGCCTAAAGGAGAGCTAATTTACTTAATGAGTGTGTAGTAGACCATCAGAGGGTGTTTGATGTCGCAACATAGGGAGCAGAATACAAGAATCTCGACACTATCTTCAGTGTCGCGGCACACCCCTGGAGCTACCCTAAACCTGAGCATACTCCTTTCGATGTAGCAACACAAGCACGATGGTGCCGCGATATCGGTCTTGTAGGAGAAACACTTACGAGCCAGGGGTGTTTTGGTCTGTACATCCAAAAGTTTAATACGATAGCGTCAGCTGACCTAGGGTTGAGGACGACGACAACCCTAAATCTATAAATAGGCTCTTAAACACTTGTGAAATAATGACTTTTGATATTCTAAGTTTTTTCTTTGTAATTTAATTTTTAATTTTTTCTTCTTTTAAACCTTATTATTGATTTATTCTTTATGCATATCTTATTTATCAAGTTTATTGTGTTTTTGGATTCCACGAGGAACTAATCCTCTTATGAGGATGAGTGACTTGAGGTATGAATAATTAACTATTTTGTGGGAATTTCTAAATGGATGAGCTGCTCAGGAAAGGAAGAATCTAAACCCTAGGCCTGACAACCCTAGGAAGTCACCAAGGTGGGAATTAACCCAAATTTGGAATGGCCTATCTGTGAACACCTTAACCCTGAACTGGTCTGGACTGCGAGGTAGGAAGATAAGTAGTTCTTGCCGACTCATTATTTTAGTTGACGTATTAAAAAATCTTGCTAAGGTATTTACTAGTTGTTTAAACAAGAAAGCCCAAGACGAAAGTTGATTATGACTATCGAACTGATCTAATCACCCGTGTTTAGATTTGATTAAGTTTAGATTTTAGTTATTCGAAGTTTACTTTATTTATGCAATTCTTATTCTTTCATTCATAAAAACCAATGTAACACCCCGAATTTGGGCCTAGTAGAATTGGGCCTATTGGGCATTGGGTCTCATAAAATTTTTAAGTGAGCAAGAAAATGACAAATGACATGATGGCTTTAAAGGTTTAATGAATTTGGAGTGTCTAGGTGTGTTGGAGAAGCTCTGGGTTTGAGTTTTGTGGTGGAGGATTCTTAATTTAATTAATTAAGGAATCAGGATTGTGAGTAGTGGGCTTTTTAATAAAAATAAGTGAAAAATGGCACAAGGAAGCCTGTGGTGAAGTGGCTAAGTGACGCCACTAGGGTGTAGAAAGGTGGCGACATATTCATGCAGGAAGGTCTGAGATTCGAGTGCTAGCTTAGCTTTATTTTGGAGTTTAATTTTAGGCTTCTAGAAGGCTGGAAGTGGCGTGTAGAGGGACTCTAAGGAGAAGTGATTAGTAGAGAGAATTCAGAAGAAGGATAAGGGAGATATCATGGAGAAAAATTAGGAGATGAGCAATGGATGAAGTAGTGCCGAATTGGACTTTAGGGGTGGCTAAGTTTCGGCTATAGGCTATATAAATGTGTGTGTGCCGAATCTGGGGTCTAGGTAATGCCAAATTTTCCATTCTTTTTCTTTTCTTTGTCGAAACCTTATTTTTTTCACAACCGAAAATACCTTGCCTTGTTGGCTAAATCTCCTAAAGCCAAATCCCTTTGTGCCACATTCTTATGAAGGGCTCTTTCGGTTTTCAATACTTTTCTCTTCTCTCCCATAGTCAAATTTTCTCATTGTCGAATTACCACCATCTTTTTCCTTACCGAAATCCCTATTAGTGCCAAATCTTTATTGTTTTCTTCCATCACAAATCGATTGTTATCTACTATCAGTCAAGGTTAAAATTCGAATCTCGTTCAGTAGCTATCTAGGCCGTAGGATCAAAAGTGAATTAGGTAAGTATTCAGTTAACCCCTTAGTGTGTTTTGTTAAAATCCAAAGGGCTATCTAACTTCTCATTGTCGTATCTTGTATCAACAAGGGTAAGGTTCAAAGATCGCAAGCGTGGTAAGGATCGTTAGCAAAGTGTAAGTGTACTCAACTCGATTATGGTTTAAGTAAATGGCTGAATGTGGGTATGATCTATAGGGGTGACTCGTGTGGATTATGAGTCACTTGAAGTTTGATGGTGTATGTGTGAGTAGATCTAAGGGATAATCGTGATTAGTAGCTAAGGAAGGGCTATTAGAACCCGGTGGCACAAGGTAAGGTTTCGGTAAGGCTTCAGCTTTTGGTAAATATTTTGATTAAGTATGTGTGATTGATTGAAGGTTGGTTGGTTGTAGGTTCAAGACCAAGGATAATATAGCACGTCGCAGTAACCAGGTGTGTACAAACACTGCACACACATGATATCGGCAATGCGAAAAGCCGAAAGTGGCTAAATGGGCCCGGTGGGCCCTGAGGCTAAGTTTGATGAAATTGTTTGATTTGGTTATATGAATTGAGTTAGTCATGCATGTTACATGATCTGGAATCGTTTTGGGCCTAATAGGCCATGTGAATGAGATCTGGGCCTAATGGGCCATAAGGACGTGATTTGGGCTTAATGGGCTATATGAACGTGAAATGGGCTTGATAGGCTTTATGAGGTCGTAGACAAGTATGCTAGCGTTTAATGGACTTTAGGCCTAGTTCTGAACAACTCCTAAACCGCGTAAGACTTAATCTAATAATTAAGCATGTCTGTGGACAAGTCGCTGGGTTAGAGTGTGGCAACGGACATATGCATGTCTAGGATTCATCTAGGGAGAGCTTGGTACTTAAGCGGTCCTAGTGGCCCACCTCCTCTTCTCTGGAATCCTACCTGGTGCGTAGTGTCTGTTCACTTTAGCCGTAAGGACTTGTTAATGGGCCAAAGTTCATAACTAAAACTCGAGAGGGACCAAAATTCCCCTGATTTAAAAATTACCAAAATACCCTTAGTTTGAAAATTTCCAAAATACCCTTAGATTTGTAAAATTACTAAAATACCCCTAATTTGTAAAATTACCAAAATACCCTTGATTTGCAAAATTACCAAAATATCCCTGATTTTTCAAAATTTCCAAAATACCCCTGTTTTGCAAAATTACCTAAATACCCCCGTAGGGTAGAATTACGAAAATACCCCTGGGTAGTAAACTGACTAAAATACCCCTAAGTGCTTTATGTGTGAAATTGTGTATGTTGCATTCATGAAATATATGTTGCATTTGGGTGGGTTTTGATGATACGGAGGAAGATTTGAGGATCGCATAGTCGCTTGACGATCGTGGATCCACCGGTGGCTTTAAGCCCATTATAGCAGCTTTGCTGCAACGTTTGAGTAGTGTCGCTGCTGGTGCTACCTTTGGAGTGTAGGGATGGGTTGGTTGATATTTATATCTCCACAGGAGTGTAGGGTTGGAAGGGAAATGGAGTGCAGGGTTCGATTTGGGATCGATGCATTGCATTCATGTGATACTAATGTGATGTGAGGTCATTGCGGGGTAAGGCCTTAGACCACCGAATTTGATAGGGCTTAGGCCCAATGTGATATTTGCATGTTGATTGGTTACCAAGGGTCGTACAAACTGAGTTTCGAAACTCACACCCTTTTATTAAATGTTTCAGGTGACCCTTAGTAGACGGCTCGACATGGGAGAGGACTCGGAGATGGCCACACTACAAGATACTTAGGAGTTTTGTTTATTTGTTTCAAAGGACATGATTTTAATTACTTTATTTTCTCTGGTTGTAATAAGGCCTTGTACCCCAATTTGACTATAGATTTTGTGTTTTGTTATCATTGTTCAACTGTTTACTTAATTGTTAAATTTAAATAAATTTTCTTAAACATGGTTTTTGAAATACCTAAAAATAGGAGTTGTTATCATTACCTAACAAGATTCAAGGATTTTGGGCTTTTAGGCCTTAAATTTTAACTTAGCAAAATCGTTTTGAATTATCCCTTCAATGTGACATCGCCAAATTCGGCCATGACGTCCGGGCCAGGTTTGGGGTGTTACAACCCAAAAATCTCATCGTTACGTTTTATTGTAATATGATTTATCTAGATTACTAATTAATTCTCTTTGCGTTTAGGATAAATTTGATCTAGTACTCGCCTCCCTTGGGTACGATCCTCGGAGTACTCACCTACTTCATTATATTACAACTTGACCCGTATACTTGCAGACACCGCCTCAATTCCACATCTTTAGCTGCCGTATTCACACTCTGGATGTTAGTACATCCGGAGGCGGTCAAGTTGTTGGCGACGTTGCTGGTGTAATAGCCCTAACCCGTAAGCATCGCCGATTTAGGGTTAAGAGGCATTACCGAACAATCAGAAACTTTTACGAACATTTCATGATATATTTCATCAAATGCAATCAAAGAGTCCCTTTAATAGGTCAACGTGACCTTAAACATGCCTTAGAATAGGGCTGGGACTAAACCAAACACATACAAAATACTTAGAAATTTTAAAAATTTTTCTAAGTTACAGAGGTCACACGCCCGTGTGGGCAGGCCGTGTGCCTCCCACGGCCTCGGACACGCCCATATGTCTGAACCGTGTCAAAACAGGCATACATATTGACTTGTCCACACGGTCGTGGACACGCCAGTGTGCCTCACCCGTGGTCGCTACTGACTTGCACCACACAGCCAGTCACACGCTCGTGTGTCTTGCCCGTGGTCGAACCTGACTTGCCTTGAATTTCAACCACGAGGGACACGGTCGAGCCACACGCCCGTGTGCTCAATCGTGTGGGCATTTATAGGCCATTTTCAAGGCCAAAATGCCACCCGCACTAGGATCATCCCTACAAGGTCAAACAAGCAACATCCCATACACATTTGGCAACCAAAATCATGTCAAATGTTCAATCTATCATCCCATTCAAATACATTTCTAAACATGCCAACTTGTATGCCAAATAGTACAACTCCTAAACCGCGTAAGACTTAATCTAATAATTAAGCATGTCTGTGGACAAGTCGCTGGGTTAGAGTGTGGCAACGGACATATGCATGTCTAGGATTCATCTAGGGAGAGCTTGGTACTTAAGCGGTCCTAGTGGCCCACCTCCTCTTCTCTGGAATCCTACCTGGTGCGTAGTGTCTGTTCACTTTAGCCGTAAGGACTTGTTAATGGGCCAAAGTTCATAACTAAAACTCGAGAGGGACCAAAATTCCCCTGATTTAAAAATTACCAAAATACCCTTAGTTTGAAAATTTCCAAAATACCCTTAGATTTGTAAAATTACTAAAATACCCCTAATTTGTAAAATTACCAAAATACCCTTGATTTGCAAAATTACCAAAATATCCCTGATTTTTCAAAATTTCCAAAATACCCCTGTTTTGCAAAATTACCTAAATACCCCCGTAGGGTAGAATTACGAAAATACCCCTGGGTAGTAAACTGACTAAAATACCCCTAAGTGCTTTATGTGTGAAATTGTGTATGTTGCATTCATGAAATATATGTTGCATTTGGGTGGGTTTTGATGATACGGAGGAAGATTTGAGGATCGCATAGTCGCTTGACGATCGTGGATCCACCGGTGGCTTTAAGCCCATTATAGCAGCTTTGCTGCAACGTTTGAGTAGTGTCGCTGCTGGTGCTACCTTTGGAGTGTAGGGATGGGTTGGTTGATATTTATATCTCCACAGGAGTGTAGGGTTGGAAGGGAAATGGAGTGCAGGGTTCGATTTGGGATCGATGCATTGCATTCATGTGATACTAATGTGATGTGAGGTCATTGCGGGGTAAGGCCTTAGACCACCGAATTTGATAGGGCTTAGGCCCAATGTGATATTTGCATGTTGATTGGTTACCAAGGGTCGTACAAACTGAGTTTCGAAACTCACACCCTTTTATTAAATGTTTCAGGTGACCCTCAGTAGACGGCTCGACATGGGAGAGGACTCGGAGATGGCCACACTACAAGATATTTAGGAGTTTTGTTTATTTGTTTCAAAGGACATGATTTTAATTACTTTATTTTCGCTGGTTGTAATAAGGCCTTATACCCCAATTTGACTATAGATTTTGTGTTTTGTTATCATTGTTCAACTGTTTACTTAATTGTTAAATTTAAATAAATTTTCTTAAACATGGTTTTTGAAATACCTAAAAATAGGAGTTGTTATCATTACCTAACAAGATTCAAGGATTTTGGGCTTTTAGGCCTTAAATTTTAACTTAGCAAAATCGTTTTGAATTATCCCTTCAATGTGACATCGCCAAATTCGGCCATGACGTCCGGGCCAGGTTTGGGGTGTTACAACCCAAAAATCTCATCGTTACGTTTTATTGTAATATGATTTATCTAGATTACTAATTAATTCTCTTTGCGTTTAGGATAAATTTGATCTAGTACTCGCCTCCCTTGGGTACGATCCTCGGAGTACTCACCTACTTCATTATATTACAACTTGACCCGTATACTTGCAGACACCGCCTCAATTCCACATCTTTAGCTGCCGTATTCACACTCTGGATGTTAGTACATCCGGAGGCGGTCAAGTTGTTGGCGACGTTGCTGGTGTAATAGCCCTAACCCGTAAGCATCGCCGATTTAGGGTTAAGAGGCATTACCGAACAATCAGAAACTTTTACGAACATTTCATGATATATTTCATCAAATGCAATCAAAGAGTCCCTTTAATAGGTCAACGTGACCTTAAACATGCCTTAGAATAGGGCTGGGACTAAACCAAACACATACAAAAATACTTAGAAATTTTAAAAATTTTTCTAAGTTACAGAGGTCACACGCCTGTGTGGGCAGGCCGTGTGCCTCCCACGGCCTCGGACACGCCCATATGTCTGAACCGTGTCAAAACAGGCATACATATTGACTTGTCCACACGGTCGTGGACACGCCAGTGTGCCTCACCCGTGGTCGCTACTGACTTGCACCACACAGCCAGTCACACGCTCGTGTGTCTTGCCCGTGGTCGAACCTGACTTGCCTTGAATTTCAACCACGAGGGACACGGTCGAGCCACACGCCCGTGTGCTCAATCGTGTGGGCATTTATAGGCCATTTTCAAGGCCAAAATGCCACCCGCACTAGGATCATCCCTACAAGGTCAAACAAGCAACATCCCATACACATTTGGCAACCAAAATCATGTCAAATGTTCAATCTATCATCCCATTCAAATACATTTCTAAACATGCCAACTTGTATGCCAAATAGTACAACTCCTAAACCGCGTAAGACTTAATCTAATAATTAAGCATGTCTGTGGACAAGTCGCTGGGTTAGAGTGTGGCAACGGACATATGCATGTCTAGGATTCATCTAGGGAGAGCTTGGTACTTAAGCGGTCCTAGTGGCCCACCTCCTCTTCTCTGGAATCCTACCTGGTGCGTAGTGTCTGTTCACTTTAGCCGTAAGGACTTGTTAATGGGCCAAAGTTCATAACTAAAACTCGAGAGGGACCAAAATTCCCCTGATTTAAAAATTACCAAAATACCCTTAGTTTGAAAATTTCCAAAATACCCTTAGATTTGTAAAATTACTAAAATACCCCTAATTTGTAAAATTACCAAAATACCCTTGATTTGCAAAATTACCAAAATATCCCTGATTTTTCAAAATTTCCAAAATACCCCTGTTTTGCAAAATTACCTAAATACCCCCGTAGGGTAGAATTACGAAAATACCCCTGGGTAGTAAACTGACTAAAATACCCCTAAGTGCTTTATGTGTGAAATTGTGTATGTTGCATTCATGAAATATATGTTGCATTTGGGTGGGTTTTGATGATACGGAGGAAGATTTGAGGATCGCATAGTCGCTTGACGATCGTGGATCCACCGGTGGCTTTAAGCCCATTATAGCAGCTTTGCTGCAACGTTTGAGTAGTGTCGCTGCTGGTGCTACCTTTGGAGTGTAGGGATGGGTTGGTTGATATTTATATCTCCACAGGAGTGTAGGGTTGGAAGGGAAATGGAGTGCAGGGTTCGATTTGGGATCGATGCATTGCATTCATGTGATACTAATGTGATGTGAGGTCATTGCGGGGTAAGGCCTTAGACCACCGAATTTGATAGGGCTTAGGCCCAATGTGATATTTGCATGTTGATTGGTTACCAAGGGTCGTACAAACTGAGTTTCGAAACTCACACCCTTTTATTAAATGTTTCAGGTGACCCTCAGTAGACGGCTCGACATGGGAGAGGACTCGGAGATGGCCACACTACAAGATATTTAGGAGTTTTGTTTATTTGTTTCAAAGGACATGATTTTAATTACTTTATTTTCGCTGGTTGTAATAAGGCCTTATACCCCAATTTGACTATAGATTTTGTGTTTTGTTATCATTGTTCAACTGTTTACTTAATTGTTAAATTTAAATAAATTTTCTTAAACATGGTTTTTGAAATACCTAAAAATAGGAGTTGTTATCATTACCTAACAAGATTCAAGGATTTTGGGCTTTTAGGCCTTAAATTTTAACTTAGCAAAATCGTTTTGAATTATCCCTTCAATGTGACATCGCCAAATTCGGCCATGACGTCCGGGCCAGGTTTGGGGTGTTACAACCCAAAAATCTCATCGTTACGTTTTATTGTAATATGATTTATCTAGATTACTAATTAATTCTCTTTGCGTTTAGGATAAATTTGATCTAGTACTCGCCTCCCTTGGGTACGATCCTCGGAGTACTCACCTACTTCATTATATTACAACTTGACCCGTATACTTGCAGACACCGCCTCAATTCCACATCTTTAGCTGCCGTATTCACACTCTGGATGTTAGTACATCCGGAGGCGGTCAAGTTGTTGGCGACGTTGCTGGTGTAATAGCCCTAACCCGTAAGCATCGCCGATTTAGGGTTAAGAGGCATTACCGAACAATCAGAAACTTTTACGAACATTTCATGATATATTTCATCAAATGCAATCAAAGAGTCCCTTTAATAGGTCAACGTGACCTTAAACATGCCTTAGAATAGGGCTGGGACTAAACCAAACACATACAAAAATACTTAGAAATTTTAAAAATTTTTCTAAGTTACAGAGGTCACACGCCTGTGTGGGCAGGCCGTGTGCCTCCCACGGCCTCGGACACGCCCATATGTCTGAACCGTGTCAAAACAGGCATACATATTGACTTGTCCACACGGTCGTGGACACGCCAGTGTGCCTCACCCGTGGTCGCTACTGACTTGCACCACACAGCCAGTCACACGCTCGTGTGTCTTGCCCGTGGTCGAACCTGACTTGCCTTGAATTTCAACCACGAGGGACACGGTCGAGCCACACGCCCGTGTGCTCAATCGTGTGGGCATTTATAGGCCATTTTCAAGGCCAAAATGCCACCCGCACTAGGATCATCCCTACAAGGTCAAACAAGCAACATCCCATACACATTTGGCAACCAAAATCATGTCAAATGTTCAATCTATCATCCCATTCAAATACATTTCTAAACATGCCAACTTGTATGCCAAATAGTACAACTAAATCAAATGTAAAACCAAGCATGATCCATCCACAATTTCACTAAATCACTATAGCATCAATCCATCAATAAACTTACCATTCTTAAGACCATTTCATTTCCATCAATCCATACCAAAACATACTTCATATACCATAATCACTCATGCATATTACCAACATTTATCTAGCCACATCACATGGCTATTTACACATCTCAAACATGTTCCAAAACAACTATCCTAGACATGCCATATTTAGCTATATACACAATCAAAAGTACCAAAATTGAGCTTGATACTATGGTGATGATCCTCGACGGTTCCCAAGCCTTCAATAGCCTTGACGATCTATAAAATAGTGTAAACACAAACAAAGTAAGCTTTCAAAAGCTTAGTAAGCCATATACAAATAAACTTATCACAAAATCATTCATAAGCATAGCAATTTAGATTCATTAACATATCTTCATTTCAAAACACATGGATATCTCTTTGAATCACTTGGTTTGCCATTGCTTACCAATTCATCATATCTCAAACATCTCATTTGCTCATATATCAAACACACATATTTCTCAAATGTTCCTTTGTATCAATGCACATACTTACTCACCTTTCATGCTTATACAAAGCACACATATCAACGTACCTGAAACGGATGTACAACTCACATAGTCATTCATTTCTAGGACTTGCCCATTGAACCGTTTGGAACTAAATAGGATACTCAAAGTGCTCGGAATAGTCGTACAATGCCAACGTCCCAGACATGGTCTTACATGAAATCAGATATCGATGCCACTTTCCCAGTTATTTGTATATAAACTTACCTCGGATTCGATTAACATACGGACTCGACTATTCGACCACTTTCTACTTTCCGTGATCTAAGTCTGTTTTCTTCGGTTCTTGATATATACATATTCAAATGTAACCCATTTATTCACCAATTTATTCAATTCAATCCAAGAACACACATGTAGGGCAATTTACAAATTAGCCCTCACATTTCATTTGGACATTTTAGTCCCTATTTCACAATCACAAAATACACAAAATCTCATGTCACCCATGCCTAGCCAAATTTTCACATGCTTCATACTAGTCCATACATTTCATTTATTTCACAATTTAATCCCTCAAAATATTATTCTTTTAATTTAATCCAAATTGCTCAAATTCATCAAAACTCCAAAGACAAACTATGTTAATCAAACACATATGTTTCATATTTCACCATCAAATACCAAAAAACTCACATGTTCATCAATGGCTCATTTCAAAACTTTCATCAATTCACAAAATTAAGAAATGGGTTTCGAAGAACACAAAGCAACGATTACATAAACGTAAAAATTATCAAAAACTGATTAAAAACATACCTTGAATTAAATCAAAAGCTAGCCAAAACCTAGCTTCTTTTTCTTTTCTTCTTTTTTAGTACTTTCGGTCAAAAAGATGATAAAAATGGCTTATTTTTAGCCTTTTGTTTTATTAGTTATCATGTAATTTACAAATTACCAATATGCCATTAATGAAACAATTTTATCATCTTATAATGCATGGATATAAATGTCCACTTACTAATAGTGGCATAATATCCTTTTAAGGACCTCATATAATAAAGTCATTAACACATAAATTCCCTTACATAAAGCATGCTAATTTTGCATTTAATGCAATTTAACCCTTTTCTCAAATTAAACACACAAATGATCAAATTAATTCACAGAAATTTCACATATGCTTAATCATA
Source organism: Gossypium australe (assembly GCA_005393395.2). Classification (NCBI taxonomy): domain Eukaryota; kingdom Viridiplantae; phylum Streptophyta; class Magnoliopsida; order Malvales; family Malvaceae; genus Gossypium; species Gossypium australe. Next base: position 70,367,803 of record CM016617.1, read on the forward strand.
TATTGCCAACACAGAGAATAATATTAAAATATTTTTCTGACTCAGATTTGTGGTCCCGAAACCACTGTTCTGACTAGGCTCTAAACCAGACTGTTACAATTCTCCCCCCTTAAGGATTTTCGTCCCCAAAAATCTTACCGTTAAATAGGTTTGGATATTGTTGTCTCATTACATCTTCGGGCTCCCACGTAGCCTCTTCCACTCCGTGTCGATGCCACAATACTTTAACTAATGAAATTTTCTTGTTCCCCAATTCTTTCACTTCACGAGCTAAGATACGGAATGATTTTTCTTCATAAGTCACATCGGATTGATTTTCAATTTCAGACGGAGAAATCACATGTGATGGATCAGATCGATATCGTCTAAGCATCATTACGTGAAATACATTATAAATCTTTTCTAACTCAGGTGGCAACAACAATCTATACGCAATAGGTCCAACACGCTCGATGATCTCATACGGTCCGATGAATCTCGGACTCAACTTGCCTTTACGTTAGAATCTGAGTACTTTCTTCCACGAAGATACTTTCAAAAACACCTTATCACTGATCTCAAATTCTATATCTTTTCGTTTCAAGTCTACATATGATTTCTGACGATCAGATGCTGCTTTCAAACTGTCGAAGATGACTTTCACTTTCTGTTCAATATCTTTTATCAAATCGACCTTGTATATTTTATTTTCACTGAGCTCAGTCCAATACAGAGGTGTTCGACATTTGTGACCATACAAAGCCTCATAAGGAGCCATTTTAATGCTCGGATAAAAACTATTATTGTACGCAAATTCAATTAATGGCAAATATTGTTCCCACGAACCATTAAACTCAAGGATGCAACATCTCAACATGTCCTCGAGAATCTGAATAATCCACTCGGATTGAACATCCTTCTATGAGTGAAAAGCGGTACCTAAATGCAATTTTGTACCTAAAGCTTCTTGCAATTTCTTCCAGAACCTTGATGTAAACCTCGGATCTCTATCAGACACAATAGACAATGGCACCCCGTACAATCTCACAATATCAGAAATGTAAAGCTGAACTAACTTATCAAGTGAATAATCAAATTTCATCGGAACAAAATGGGTGGATTTCGTCAATCGATCAACTACGACCCAAATCGCATCTTTCTTTCTCGGAGTCAATGGCAATCTAGTAACGAAGTCCATCGTCACTCTATCCCATTTCCACTCAGGAATCAGAATTGGTTGTAACAAACCAGATGGAACCTGATGTTCGACTTTAACTTGCTGACAGACTAAACATTTCAAAACAAAGTCAGAAATGTCTCGTTTCATACCGGACCACCAATAGTGTTGCTTCAGATCATGGTACATCTTTGTACTTCACGGATGAACGGTTAGGCGACTATTATGTGCTTCATTCAAAATCAACTGAATCAACTCTGGGTTTCTTGGAACACATAATTGATCTCGGAATCTCAAGCAATCATCAACATCAAATTGAAATTCAGAATCAGAGTTCGAATCACACTGAGCTCATTTTGCAATCATTTCATTATCAACTTTCTGAGCACTACATATTTGTTGTAAAAACAATGATTTTGCTTTCAATTCAGCTAACACTGAACCATTCTCAGATAAATCTAAGTGAACATTCATTGCACGAAATGCAGATAGTGACTTCCGACTCAACCCTTCAACAACGACATTTGCTTTACCCGGGTGATAATCTATCACAAGCTCGTAGTATTTCCACGACTCTAACCATCTTCTCTGACGCAGATTCAAATCTCTCTGGGCCATCAAATATTTCAGACTTTTATGATATGAAAACACGCAACATTTCTCACCAAAAAGATAACGACGCCAAATCTTTAATACGAACACAACCGCAGCTAGCTCAAGATCGTGTGTCAGATAACTCTTTTCATGAGGCTTTAGTTTTCTCGATGCATAGGCTATTACTTTGCCTTCCTGCATCAGAATGCAACCCATGTAACACCCCAAACCCGGCCTAGACGTTATAACCGGATCTAATGTGTCACATCAAAGTGATGTTTGAAAACTACACTTTCATCGGAACCTTTTCTTGTAATTTAAAACTTAGTACCAAAAACCTCGGATTCTATTGCTTATTTTTTTTTAAAACACGATTCAACCAAGACATTATCTCGCAAAATATTACTATTTCTAAAGCCTTGTTTTTTTAGTAGGAAGTTTAAATCAAAACAGTTGCGGATACGTGATGTTTTAAAAATGGTAGTTACTGTTTTAAAAACCCATGTTTAATAGACTAGCAGGTTATAATTAAAAGCAACACCAGATAAAGTTAAAAATCCCAATGGCCTTATTACAAAAATTATTAACCTAATAATTTAAAATGAAATAATTTAAACCAAAATCGCTAAGTTTAACTTTAAAGCATAACTAACGTGTGGCCACCTCCGAGTCCATCGCAGCTCCAAATCCTCTAAGGCTGGGAATGACCTGCACAGATAAAAGAAAGGATGAGTTACGAGAACTCAGCGTGTAATCCCCTATACGGTCACAGTTTGGGCCTGAGCCCTTACGGTACAATCTGGCCTAAGCCCGATTCGGTAACGGTCTGGGCCTAAGCTGTATTCGGTAACAGTCTGGGCCTAAGCCCTATTCAGTAACAGTCTGGGCCTGAGCCCTATATCATATCAACGCAAACAAACATGTAACCCAACCCTGTCCAGCCAACTCTCTACCCGTACCAACCATCTATCCTTGTGGGGACCAAGTCGACCCACCCAACCAACTATCCAATAATGCAGCCAAGCTGCTAATAATAATATACGTGGCTGAGCCACTAGAATTAGAATACGTGGCCATGCCACTATAACGGTACTTCCTCCAAATCAGAAAATCCCACCCCAATGTAGTATGTCATGCCATAGTTAATCTACGTATGAAGTGCAACTCAAACATAATCAATCATACATTTAATACACATACAACACTGGTACTACCACTAAGGGTACAACGGTTATTTAGACGGTTTGGGGTAAAACAGTCATTTCACCCCTTAAGGGCATCTCGGTAATTTTTACCTATTGAGGGTATTTCGGTAACTTTACCCATAGAGGATATGTCGGTAATTTACCCTTCTAATGGCCTTTCTGGAGGCCTACTGTCGCCTCGAGCGACACAGGTTCCATTTCTGTTCAAAATAGAGCAATTGGGCCTAAAGCCTAATTTCGGCCCAATCGGACCCACACGCTCGTGTGGCCCATTCAGCCTATTTTCCGGGTACGATTCTGCGAACCTCGCAACCACATCTATTATTCGGCACTTACCATAAGTTTCACCCCTGTGGGCCCGTTAGCCCGTTGGGCCCACTTAGCCTACTTCGGCTCAACAAGGCCCATTACAGCCTCAGTCCCACGAGATAGTTTGTTAGACTCCCAACAGTCTATCGCCAACACTAGTGGCTTGGATTATCTCTACAAGCACTCGCACGCTCGAGTGATCTCAAGTGCCAATATTCTGGCTTTTCGGTATTTCGGCTTTTAACTGATTCACAGAACATTAGATTAACAGAGTAAACAGAGGTGTGAGATTACACACCTGTTACAAGTTATGGCTTGAGACACTTTTTGAGGCACTTATGATAACAATTGAAACATTAGTTAGTCTCAACGCCCTTGAAGATCCATAATATCGAAATATACTACTCAACCAAATTCACTTACCACAAGACGCGATCTCCTACAGTGCAACGGTAATCGACCCTAATCTTTGGCTAATGAAAACGGGTCTCTAGCAATATTTGAAAAACAAGAGAGAGAGTTAGTAACCATCCAACATTCACCCCTTCAGGGAAAAAGGAGAAACCAAAGTTTGCTCGAATCGATCTAACTAATACCGGATTACAAGTATTATTAGCATAACTCCACCCTTACCGAAGCACCACAAAATTCGACAGTTGTCCAACAAGAGGTTTCAGCCCTCACAACAGAAAACAAATGGGATTCGAGATGGAAAAGGGTATGTAGATTCGACCTAGACAAAAAGGAGTCAAGGTTAAGTGTTTTGACTTTAGCTATGCAAAGAGATGGGAAAGATAAGAGGAAAAGAAAACATTACCTTCGGCCAGAGAAGAACTAAATGGAGAAAAGAGGTTCGGCAGCAAAGAGCAGCAACCTCGAAATAATGATGAAACAAAGAAAAGAAAGTGGAAGAGGAGAGGCGTAATAGTTCAACGGATGGCCACAACAAAGGAATGAAGAAGAGTAGAGGAATAGAACTGAATTCGGCAGAGTTTAAGAAAAAGAAAAGAATCAAATGAGACGAACTCGAAACATCACTCCAGAAAGAAAACCTGAAAAGAGCTAAAAGAACACTTTAAAAGTAAAAGAGATTTCGGTTTCAACTCTCACTCCAACTTGTCGAAATGTCCCTAAATGACACCACTCTAGCTAAAATCCCCCACATAGCCACACTCCCAAATTCGGCCAACTCTCCCTCACTCATCACATCCTTGATTTTCTCCACTATTTCCTCCTTGGATCACTCCTAGCCTTCCATTCAAACTTGTTGACCAAGTCTTCAACCTTCTCTATAGAGTTTGATCCAAACTCTACCTCTTGCTCCATCAGTTCATAAAATAAATGTCCCCTTTTGTTAGTCATGGGATTCGAACCCCCTCCCTCATTGCCTTCCTAATGACGCCACAGCCATCTTGCCACCAGCTCACTTGTGACGCTTAAACGCACACAAATATACTTAAGTCCTACAACTAACAACCCTATTCGCTTTAGGGCCAAAAACTAAAATTTTTCCACAGCTCAGACTCGAACCTAGGCCTCCTTAGGACCCCCAGACACACTCAAATAACTAGCCGTTCGAGCACAACATGAATTTAAGCAAAAGTACAAACCCCTAACTTTTGGGGCGTTACAACTCTACCGCCTTAGAGAAATTTCAGCCTCGGAATTTACCTGATCCTAAGAGGTGAGGGTATTGCTGTCGCATCGCCTCCTCAGGCTCCCACGTGGCTTCCTCTGAACCGTTATTATGCCACAGCACCTTGACTAACGGAACAGATTTCCTCCTCAGTACCTTAACATCACGGTCCAGTATCTGCATCTGTTCTTCCTCAAAAGTTAAATTAGGTTTTACCTCAATCTCCTCCACTGGCACTATATGAGAAGGGTCAGAGCGGTATCGCCTCAGCATAGAGACGTGAAACATGTTATGTATACGATTTAACTCAGGAGGTAGCTACAGCTGATAGGAAACTGGTTCCACACGCTTTAATATCCAGTAAGGTCCAATGAATCTAGGGCTCAGCTTGCCTTTTCACCCAAATCTCAGAATCTTCTTCCACGGTGAGACCTTTAAGAAAACATAACCTCCCACTGCATACTCAATCTCTTTACGTTTTGAATCAGCATATGACTTCTTCCTATCAGATGCTTCTTTCAACTGATTATGGATCCATTTCACCTTTTCCTCAATTTCAGAAATTAACTCTGGACCCAACAGTCGCCGCTCACTTAATTCTGTCCAACAAGTAGAGGTACGACACCTAGGTCCATATAACACCTCGTACGGTGCCATCTGAATACTGGATTGATAGCTGTTGTTGTAAGCGAATTCTGCCAATGGCAAATTGTCTTCCCAACTGCCTTTGAAATCAATCACACAGTTTCTTAACATGTCTTCCAAAATCTGAATTACCCTCTCCGATTGACCATCAGTCTGAGGATGAAATGCAGTGCTGAAATCTAACCTCGTACCCAACGCTTCGTGTAACACTCTCCAGAATCGAGATGTGAATCTAGGATCCCTATATGAAATGATAAACCTTGGTACCCCATGTAACCTTACAATTTCCGCCACATACAACTTTGCCAACTTCTGCAATGAGTAATCGGTGCGAACCGGTATGAAGTGGGCAGATTTAGTCAGCCGATCAACAATAACCCAAATCGAATCTTTCTTAGTAGGCGTGAAAGGTAGCCCACTAACAAAGTCCATGGTTACCCTATCCCATTTCCATAGTGGGATTTTAACAGGTTTCAGCAATCCAAAAGGCAGTTGATGCTTAGCCTTCACTTGCTGGCATGTCAGACACCTACTTACAAAATTGGTAACTTCACGCTTAAGCCTTGGCCACTAGTACAGTTCACGCAGATCTCGGTATAACTTGTTTACACCAGGATGCATAGAGTATGGGCTGCTATGCGCCTCCCGTAGAATAAACTGTCTTAACTCAGAATCCCTCGGTACACAAATTCTCTGACGAAAGCATAATACTCCTTCACAATTCAGCCCAAAATCCACTGTCTCTCCCTTCTTCACCAGTAGAAAACGAGGAATCAACGACTCATCCAACAACTGTTTCTCTTTAATTTGACTAATCCAAGTCGGTTTTACCTGCAGTTCAGCTAACAGACTACCATCCTCAAACAGACTGAGACAAGCAAACATTGCCCTTAGCTCAGATACAACCTTACTGCTCAATGCATCCGCTACTACGTTAGCTTTTCCCGGATGATACTCGATCGAGCAATCATAATCCTTAAGCAACTCTATCTATCTTCGTTGCCTAAGATTCAACTCCTTCTGAGTAAGGGGGTACTTGAGACTTTTATGGTCGGTATAAACGATTGACTTCTCCCCGTACAAGTAATGTCTCCAAATTTTTAGTGCGAATACCACCGCAGCTAATTCCAAGTCATGAGTGGGGTAATTCACCTCGTGCGGCCTAAGCTGACGAGACGTATACGCCACCACATTACCTTCCTGCATCAGCACACAACCCAAACTCGTGTGCGACGCATCACAGTAGACCATGAATTCTTTTCCAGCCTCTGGCTGTATTAATACCGGGGCTTCAGTCAGAATCTTTTTCAGTTTCTCAAAACTCTCCTGCTATTTATCAGTCCAAACAAACGGTACTCCCTTACGCAGTAACTTAGTTAGGGGGTGCAGCAATCAGTGAAAACCCCTCAACGAACCATCTGTAACACCTGGCCAGACCTAGAAAACTTCGAATCTTAGATATCGACTTCGGTGACTTCCAATCTAATACGGCCTCAACATTTCTACGATCAACCCTAATCCCCTCGGCTGACACGACATGACCCAAAAATGTCACCTCTCGTAGCCAAAACTCGCACTTACTGAATTTGGCATAAAGCTACTTTTCTCTCAATATCTGCAGAACGAGCCGGAAATGTGAATAATGCTCCTCCACGATTTTTGAATACACCAAAATATCATCTACAAACACCACCACAAACCGGTCTAAATAGAGTTGGAAGACCCGGTTCATCATATCCATGAAAGCAGCTGTGCATTCGTTAACCCAAATGGCATGACCAGAAACTCGTAGTGTCCATAACGAGTCCTGAATGCTATCTTGTACACATCTGCCTCCTTAACCTTTAACTGATGGTATCCCGATCTAAGATCTATTTTAGAGAAAACCGAAGCTCATCGCAGCTGATCGAACAAATCGTCTATCCTTGGTAACGGGTACTTGATCTTAATCGTTAGTTTATTCAATTGACGATAATTGATACACATGCGCATTGACCCATCCTTCTTCTCCACGAACAATACCGGTGCTCCCCACAGAGACACACTCGGTCAGATGAATCCTCGATCCAGTAGCTCTTAGATCTGAGCCTTTAATTCTACTAGCTCCTTCGGCGCCATCCTATAAAGGGTGATAGACACTAGAGCCATTCCCGGTAGGAGCTCAATGCCAAATTTGACCTCACGATTTGGAGGCAACCCCAGAAGCTCTTTAGAAATACATCCGGAAACTCCTTTACTATTTTGACATCCCCAACGGACAAACCCTTAACATCAGATGTGCTGACATAAGCTAGGAACGCTTTGCAACCTTTGCGAACCAGCTTCTCGACCCTAAGCGATGAGACCACATTAGATAAATAATCCCCTTGCTCCTCAATCACGAAAACCTCCAAAGGTTTCAATACCATACGTTTAGCAATGCAATCCAAATTCACACAGTGTTTCCTTAACCAATCCATGCCCAAAATGAGATCGAACTCACCAAACGGCAGTTCCATCAAATCCGCCAGAAAGACAACCCCTTGAACCTCTAGGGGCACATCTCTAAATAGTTTATTCACTCTAACCGACTGTCCCAGTGGACTAATCACCAACATATCCCTATCAGTAATTTCGAACTGTATACCCAAAGTTCCAGACACAGTACATGCAACATACGAGTGCGTAGACCCAATATCAATTAAAGCGGTATATGGTTCATTATGAATGAGGAACGTACCAGTTATGACATCAAGGGCGTCGCCATCCTCTCGACACCGGGTAACATAAACCAACATTGGCTGCCTCGCCTTTGCATTACCAGCACCTCTGCCCGGTGCTCCACGACCTCGTCCTGACCCATTTCTCCCTCTGGGTGGACCACGGCCTCTCGGTGGCTACTGACCACCTCTTCTTGGCTGCACATAGCCCTGACCTGTAGCTTGCATCTAAATGGGCCTTCGAGGATAGTCTCTAAACTGATGATCCTTGTACCCACATCTGAAACACCCCCAGTTCTTTTCCAGCACTCTCCCAAATGAGGTCTCCCACACTCAACGCAAGGCTACGGTAGACCAGCAACGTCTGGAACCCCAGCTCGGGCTGGTCTATCAAACCTAGGCCTCGTCTTAGGCCCACTTGAAGAACTTGAGGGCCCAAAATCCCTCTTATTTCTTCCCCTTTCCTTCTCACGATTTTGACGCTCAGAGCGTTTCACATCCTCGGCAATCTTTACTTTCTCAATCAAGACAGCAAAGTCTCTTTCCCTCTGCGGGGCTATTAGTACCCGCAACTCATCCTGGAGACCATTCTCGAACCGCTCGCAGCGCTCATACTCAGTCGCGACTATGCCCCGAGCATACGGGCTCAACCGCAAAAACTCTGCCTCATACTCTGCTACTAACTTATTTCCCTAAACTAGAGTCAGAAATTCCTTCCTCCGGGCATCCACATAACTTGCCCCAACATATTTTCCTTGGAAGGCTGCCTTAAAGAAGTCCGATGTCATTCGGTCGGCCTGCGTGCCTTCTCTCACGGTAAGCCACCATTGATATGCCTCATCTCGCAGTAAAGACACTGCTCCTTTCAGTTTTTGCTCCACCGTACGTCAAGATCATCCATTATTCGCTCGACAACCTCTAACCAATATTCTGCTAAATTCGGGGCTACACTAGAGATGCCCCTGAAAATTTCTACCCCATTCAACCGGAGTCATTCAGAAATTGACCCTCGGCCCACTGACCCAGTACTCGCTCCAGCAACCCTTTCAAGAACTCGCAACATCGCTTGGGACAGAGCATCATCCCCACCGACTTGGTCATGAGACCCCGTTTCAGTCACCGGTGATGACGGCGCTTTCCTTTCGGGCATATGTTCTGATGCTGAGGACCCAGCCCTAGCACCCCGGCCTTTACCACGACCACGTGTACCCCTTCCGTGACCTCTTGTGCTCATATAGTCGTAGCGTACTTATCTGATTTAGGAGTTTTATGAATCAAATTTTAGTTCTTATAATTATTAACAAATATTTTATGAAAGACAGTAATTAAAGTTCTCGCAGATCAAATTTACTACAGTTTCAGTCTCCTATAGTCTTTGTTTCTATAACGAAGGAGTTCAGTATGCTACTACTATCCCTAGTAGTTTCTCAGTACAGTCATTTCAGCATATAATAGAGTATAGTGTCAGGAAACTTAAGGATTTGGTACCGGAGACTCGGTGTGCCACACTTTCAGTAACATTATCACTTTCTAACCAAAATTTTAACAGTTAAAGAAAAATTTTCAAAACCCATTCCACAACCGAGTTTTGCAACCGGACTCTGATACCACTAAATGTAACACCCCAAACCCGGCCTAGACGTTATGACTGGATCTAACGTGTCACATCAAAGTGGTGTTTGAAAATTACGCTTTCATCGGAACCCTTTCCTGTAATTTAAAACTTAGTACCAAAAACCTCAAATTCTGTTGCTTATTATTTTTTTTAAAACACGATTCACCCAAGACATTATCTCGCAAAATATTATTATCTCTAAAGCCTTGTTTGTTTAGTAGGAAGTTTAAATCAAAACAGTTACGGATACGTGATGTTTTGAAAACGGTAGTTATTGTTTTAAAAACCCATGTTTAATAGACAAGCAGGTTATAATTAAAAGCAGTACCATATAAAGTTAAAAATCCCAATGACCTTATTACAAAAATTATTAACCCAATAATTTAAAATGAAATAATTTAAACCAAAATCGCTAAGTTTAACTTTAAAGCATAACTGATGTGTGGCCACCTCCGAGTCCCTCACAGCTCCAAATCCTCTAAGGTTGGGAATTACCTGCACAGATAAAAGAAAGGGTAAGTTACAAGAACTCAGTGTGCGTAACTGCCCGATTTAGGGCCTAGCTGGAATAGTGGTGCGAGACTACAAATCTGAGTTAGTAAAGTGAGTTTTTAAGGTATTTGAGATGTTTGCATGATGATATGAAAGTTTCATGTAGAAATTTTAGGGAAATTTCCATTAAAGGGTCCGCTAGGACTAAATTGCAGAAGTTGCAAAATATGAGTTTCTAGAAGCTTTTTGTATTAAATAGCTTTAGAATATTAATTAGAAGTCTTTAAATAGCAATTTGCCCAAATTATAATTTTTGGACAAAATTGGACATGAGTTAGAAACTTGTAAAAGTTTAATGAGAAGGGCATTTTGGTCATTTATCTATTAAATGATTAAAATAGGAAAAAGATGACAAAAATCATTCTCATCTTCTTCCTCAAGTGCCGAAAATTTGAAGGAAGCCATAGCTAGGGTTCTTCAATTTTTCAAGCTTGCTAGTAAGTTCATCTTAGCTCCGTTTTTAATATTCTTCGTGTTTTTGGAGTCCTCGTAACATGAATTAGCTATTGTTAGCTATAAGTTGAGCTAAGATGCATGTTCAAAAATCTACCCATGTATGACATGTTTGTAAAATGATGTTTTATGGAAGATTATGAGAGTTTGATGTTAGATAAACATCTTTTTATAAGTGAATTTCATGAGAAACGCTAGTAAGAACTAGTTTGTAATTATTATAAAATTTGCCATACATGGTAGAAATAGTGAGATTTTGTTATTGCTATCGTTGAGAAAATGAATCAGCTAAGCATGAAGTTCACAAAAGATGAATAAAAATCACTTTACGAGCCTTGGGGCAAAAGTATAATTATGAGAAAGTTTAGGGGAAAAATAGTAATTTTGCCAAAGTATGTGTTAAGAGTCAATTTAATCAATTAAACTATTATTATAGATCAAGAAAAACGAAGCCCAGATCAAAACTGAGGCAAGAACAAAGTCGACTACTAAATTGCATATCTATATACATTCTGTATATCGAGGTGAGTTTGTATGATTTCTAAGCTTTATGATTACTATCATTGAATTGCTTAGTATAATGTACATTATTACCACAGAAATGCTTAATGCTATGTTAAATAAAGAAATGAATGAGATTAAGCATGAGAAAGTCCTGATTCAAGTTGAATTACTTAGGATACTCGATATACCACATGAGATAAGAAAGTCCGTATAAGACCAAGCCAAGGCATGGCATCGGCAATCAAGAAAAGTTATCATGTAAGTCCAAGACAAGTATTGGCATTGAAGAGTTATTATGAGATGAAGACCCATGTAAGCCCAAGCCAAGGCATGGCATTGGTGAGTCTCCAAGCAAAGATGTCATGTAAGTCCAAGACAAGTCTTGGCATTGAGAAACTACCATGAGATAGAGATCCCATGTAAGTCCAAGCCAAGGCATGGCATTGGTGAGTAACAAGGAGGATTTCAAGTAAGTCCAAGCCAAGGCTCGGCATTGACCAGTTCTTGAGTAAAGATACCAAATAAGACCATGTCAAGACATGGCAATGGTAAGTTCCTAAAGGAACACACAAGGAAGACTTTGAGTAAGTCCATGTTAAGACATGGCATCGATACCAAGATGAGAGATCCCAAGTAAGACCATATTTAGGATATGGCTTTGGCATCGAGTTATATGTGGGATGAGATTTAGTATCCTTGGTTATTCATAGAAATTCATCGGGCAAATGAGTAAAGCTTAAATGAGATAGCAAGAAAATTAAGTAAGCAAAGCTATTATCAAGTTGGAAATGAGTATTATTCATGTTATGAATAATGAATTAGAGTTTATGATTATTATAGTAAAGTATGCTGATCTATGTGATCAAGTGATACAGGTACCTTATTTACCTCACGAGCATGAGACTAGTAAGTATCATGAGATATGTAAGAATCAGTAAGAGTAAGTAAGCTTAAATAGCTGAAATTATGATGCCATTGTTTATGCCAAATGGTTTATGTTAAACAAGTATGATGTATGTGAATTATATGCAAACTTACTAAGCTAAATGCTTACGTCTTTTATTCTTTCTTTCCATATAGTCCCGCGAAGCTAATCTCGTGGATCGTCGTCATCGGAGCTCAGAGCACACTATCAATTGCTATTTTGGTACAGCCAAGATGTTTATATTAAGTATGGCATGCGTAGGAACATTTCATTTTGAGAATATGTCTTAAAAAGGGCAAAAGTATGGGCTATCAAGTTTATTATTCTTTTGTATATGGCTAAGTGATTGGCCAAGATTGACTAAGTATGTATGTTTATCGATATCAATGAAGCATGTAGTATTTTTCATGAAAAATGTAGTAAATTGAGTTGTTGGATTGAATATGAGATTGATCTTGATTTCAGGGTGCATTTGGCCTGGTAAATAGCCTTCAAGTGCCCACACGGATAGACACATGGGCGTGTGTCTAGGCCGTGCATCCCCTGCACCTTAGTACTTTAAGTTAGATTAGACTACAGGCTAATCCCACGGCCGTTTGTTTAGGCCGTGTGTGACACACGGTCAGAACATGGGCGTGTGCCCCAGGCCGTGTGAATATAGTCAGTGTCGACCACGGTCTAAGTCCACGGGCATGTCAAGGCCTTGTGAATATAGTCAGTGTCGACCACGATTGGAAGACATGGGAGTGTCTTAGGGGTACACGGGCGTGTCCCAAGCCACATGGGCATGTGACCCCTGTTTTAAGGAAAAGTTTTCGATTGATTTCTGAAAGTTTCCAGATGTGTGTTTAAGGCCTCGTAGGCCTATGAGATGTATGACCTGTTTAAGAAAGAGAATTTTTTAATTCAGAACAAAATTTTATAGCCTATAATTAAAAGTTTAAGCAAGTTCAAGCATAGTAATGTCTTGTATCCGGTCTTAGCCTCGGACTCGGGTATGGGGTGTTACAGTGTGTAATCCCCTATACGGTCATAGTTTGGGCCTGAGCCCTTACAGTATTAATCTGGCCTAAGCCCGATTCAGTAACGGTCTAGGCCTAAGCCCTATTCGGTAACAGTCTGGGCCTAAGCCCTATTCGGTAACAGTCTGGGCCTGAGTCCTATATCATATCAATGCAAACAAACATGTAACCCAACCCTGTCCAGCCAACTCTCCACCCGTACCAACCATCTATCCATGTGGGGACCAAGTCAACCCACCCAACCAACTATCCAATAATGCAGCTAAGCTGCTAATAACGATATACGTAGCCGAGCCACTAGAATCAGAATACGTGGCGATGCCACTATAACGATACTTCCTCCAAATCAAAAAATCCCACCCCATTGTAGTATGTCATGCCATAGTTAATCTACGTATGAAGTGCAACTCAAACATAATCAATCATAGATTTAATACACATACAACACTGGTACTACCACTAAGGGTACAACGGTCATTTAGACAGTTAGGGGTAAAACAGTCATTTCACCCTTTAAGCACATCTCGGTAATTTTTACCCATTGAGGGTATTTCGGTAACTTTACCCATAGAAGGTATGTCGGTAATTTACCCTTCTAATGGCCTTTTCGGAGGCCTACTATCGCCTCAAGCGACACAAGTTCCATGGTCAAAACGGAGCAATTGGGCCTAAAGCCCAATTTCGGCCTAATCGGGCCCACACGCTTGTGTGGCCCATTCAACCTATTTTCCGGCTACGATTCTGCGAACCTCGCAACCACATCTATTATCCGGCACTTACCATAAATTTTTCCCCTGTGAGCCCATTAGCCCGTTGGGCCCACTTAGCCCACTTCGGCTCAACAAGGCCCATTACAGCCTCAATCCCACGAGATAGTTCGTGACACTTCCAACAGTCTATCGCCAACACTAGTAGCTCAATTTATCTCTACGAGCGCTCGCACGCTCGAGTGACCTCAGGTGCCGATATTCCGACTTTTCAGTATTTCGGCTTTTAGCCGATTCACAGAACATCGCATTAACAGAGTAAACAGAAGTGTGAGATTACACACGTGTTACGAGTTATGGCTTGAAACACTTTTCGAGGCACCTATGATAACAAATAAACCATTAGTTAGTCTCAACGCCCTTGAAGATCCATAATATTGAAATATACTACTCAACCAAATTCAATTACCACAAGACGCGATCTCCTACAGTGCAACGGTAATCGGCCCTATTCTTTGGCTAAAAATGGGTCTCTAGCAATACTTGAAAAACAAGAGAGAGAGTTAGCAACCATCCAACATTCGGCCCCCTTCAGGGAAAAAGGAGAAACCGAAGTTTGCTCGAATAAATACAAGCAATCTAACTAATACTGGATTACAAGAATTATTAGCACTACTCCACCCTTACCAAAGCACCACAAAATTCGGCAGTTGTCCAACAAGAGGTTGCGGCCTTCACAACAGATAACAAAAGGGATTCGAGATGGAAAAGGGTATGTAGATTTGGCCTAGACAAAAAAGGAGTCAAGGTTAAGTATTTCGGCTTTAGCTATGCAAAGAGAGGGGAAAGATAAGAGAAAAAGAAAACGTTACCTTCGTCCAGAGAAGAACCGAATGGAGAAGAGATGCTCGGCAGCAAACAGCAGCAACCGCAAAATAATGATGAAACGAAGAAAAGAAAGTGGAAGAGGAGAGGCTTAACAATTCAACGAATGGCCACAACAAAGGAATGAAGAAGAGTAGAGGAATAGAACTAAACTCGGCAGAGGTTAAGAAAAAGAAAGAAGTAAATGAAATGAACCCGAAATGTCACTCCAGAAAGAAAACCCAAAAAGCGCTAAAAGAACACTTCAGAAGTAAAAGAGATTTTTGTTTCAACTCTCACTCCAACTTACCGAAATGTCCCCAAATGACACCCCTCTAGCCGAAATTCCCCACATAGCCACACTCCCAAATTCGGCCAACTCTCCCTCACTCATCACATCCTTGATTTTCTCCACTATTTTCTCCTTGGATCACTCCTAGCCTTCCATTCAAACTTGTTGATCAAGTCTTCAACCTCCTCTATAGAGTTTGATCCAAACTCTACTACTTGCTCCATTAGTTCATAAAATAAATGTCCCCTTTTGTTAGTCATGGGATTCGAACCCCCTCCCTCTTTGCCTTCCTAATGACGCCACATCCATCTTGCCACTAGCTCACTTGTGACACTTAAACGTACACAAATATACTTAAGTCCTATAGCTAACAACCTTCTTCACTTTAGGGCCAAAAACTAAAATTTTTCCAAAGCTCAGACTCGAACCTAGGCCTACTTAGGACCCCCAAACACACTCAAATAGCTAGCCGTTCAAGCACAACATGAATTTAAGCAAAATTACAAATCCCTAACTTTTGGGGCGTTACAAACCAGGCCACTTAATGAAGCATCACTAGAAATCACGAACTCTTTGCCTGATTCTGGCTATGCCAATACCGGAGCCTCAGTCAATAGAGTTTTCAACTGATCAAAACTTTGCTGACATTTATTGGACCATACATATCTCACATCTTTCTGAAGCAATCTAGTCAACGGAGTAGTTATCATTGAAAAGCCTTTCACGAATCTTCGATAATAACCAGCAAGTCCCAGAAAACTGCGAACTTCAGACACATTCTTCGGAGGCTTCCATTCAGAATTGCAGAAATTTTACTGGGATCAACTCGTATTCCGGAGGCCGATACAATATGCCCCAGAAAACTAACTTCATGTAACTAGAATTCACATTTACTAAATTTCACATATAATTGCTTTCCTCTCAGAGTTTGCAACACAATTCTTAGATGCTCGGCATGTTCAGTTTCATCCCGTGAATAAATCAAAATGTCATCAATGAATACAAAAACAAATAGATCTAGGTACGGTCTAAAAATTCTGTTCATCGTATCCATAAAAACAGCAGGAGCATTCATTTGTCTGAAAGGCATAACTAAAAACTCATAATACCCGTACCTCATTCTGAAAGCAGTTTTCAGAATATCTGAATCTTTCACTCTCAATTGGTAGTATCCCAATCTGAGATCTATCTTAGAAAACACAGTGGCTCCTTTTAGCTGATCAAACAAATCGTCAATCCTGGGCAACAGATATTTGTTCTTTATGGTCACTTTGTTCAACTGACGACAGTCAATGCACATTCTCATCGTACCGTCTTATTTTTTAAAAATAGAACAGGAGCACCCCAAGGTGAAAAACTCGATCTTGTGAACCTTCTGTTAGTTAACTCTTGCAATTGTGACTTTAACTCTTTCAATTCCGTTGGTGCCATTCTATACGGAGCTATCGAAATAGGGGTCGTACCAGGCAACAAATTAATGCCAAATTCAACCTCACGTATCGGAGGTAATCCCAGTAGTTCTTCAGGGAATACATCAGGGAATTCACAAACAATAGGCACTGATTCAACTTTCTTTTCAGATACTTTTGAGTTAATCACATAGGCAAAATAAGCTTTATAACCCTTTTTTCACATAACTCTGAGCTTTCAACACAGATATTACAACAGGTAACCAAATCAAATCATTAGACTCAATGCGAACTATTTCACCTTTTGGACATCTCAAATCAATAGTCTTTCTTTTGCAGTTTACAACAGCATCATGTAATGTCAACCAATCCTTACCCAAAATTATGTCAAACTCATCAAATGGTAATAGCATCAAATCAGCAGGAAAACCGATTTCTCGAAACATTAACGGACAGTTCTTGCATACTTTGTCAACCATGACACTTTTACCTAAGGGGTTCGATACTTTTATAACAAACTCAGTAGACTCTACAGGTAAAGTCTTACTAGATACTAAGTTCATCCATACATACGAATGGGTAGAACCTGGGTCTATTAATGCAATCACAGAAGTATTATACAGAGTAAATATACCCGTTATAACATCTGGAAATGAAGCTTCTGGTAGGCGCTCTAGCTTCAGCTCTCGCTACAGTGCCTCTCGTAGTTCTTTGACTACCACTGACATTTCTTGTATTTCGAGAAGGTCTACTCCTTGCTGGAACATTATCAGATATCAGATTTTGAACAATCTCTTGCTCAACAGACTCTGGGCAGTCATGAATAAAATGATCTAATGATCCACATCTGAAGCAAGCCCGGTCATTCAATCTACAACTTCCCGAATGCCTTTTACCACAATGTTTACATTCAAGTCGCTCAAATCGGACATTTCCAACACTTGCCATTGAAGTTGGTGGAGCTTTGGTATTCAACTGTGATCTAGCTCGATCTCTATTCGATTGCCCCACACTTGCCCTGGAATGGCTATGTTCATCTCTGAATTTCTTTGATGCAGATTGAAATGACTTACTCAAAAATCTCTTTCTCACATCTCTAGCTTTAGACTCAGCTTTTCTTTTATCTTTCCCGAGTGCCTCAGCTTTATATGCTCGACCAACAAGCACAACGAACTATTTTATCTCCAGAATCCCAACTAGCAAACGGATATCTTCGTTAAGGCCATCTTCAAATCTTTTGCACATTATTGCTTCCATTGATACACATTCCCAAGCATACTGACTTAGTCTCACGAGCTCTCGTTCGTATTCAGTGACAGACATGCAGCCCTGTAACATCCCAAAATAAGGCCTAAACGGAATAGTGGTTTCGGGACCACAAATCCGATGTTGATAAATTTATTTTATTTATATTTTTATGTTCTACAATTTCACGGAATGATTTCGTGAAAATATCATTAAAAAATTTTGACGTTTGGGCACTCAATTTAGTCAAATGGACTAAATTGTAAAAAGTGCAAAAGTTGAGTTCTACATGTTAGAGGTGTCCAATTGTTATGAAATTATAAATTAGAGTCCTTAAATGATAATTAGACCATTGGTTAAGTTGGTGGACAAAAATGGACATGGATGGGTATGTTTCAAAAGATTTTTTTAAGGGGCATTTTGGTAATGTAATGAATTAAATGAATTAAAAACAAAATTTAAATGCCAAATATGTCCATCTTCTTCATTAGGACGAAATTACAAGGGTTCTCCATAGCTAGGGTTTGTTTTAGGCTTCCAAGCTCCATAGTAAGTGATTCCAAGCCCCGTTTTTAATGTTCTTTACATTTTTGGAGTCCCGGTAATTTTATTTAGCTTATTCTAGCAATAATTTAACCTAGGGATCATATTTGGAAAAATACCCATAGGTGAAATGTGTTTATTTTGATATTTTATGATAGAATAAAAAGGCTGAAATTATGTTAAACAACTTTTACTAAGCGATTTTATGTAAAAACAAGTAAAACGACATAATCGGTAAAAATACCTAATGTTCATAAGTACATGTTAGAGTGGGAATTTGATGTTGCCATAGAAGGAAAAAATGTTCAGCATGTCATAAAACATAAGAAAAAGGAATAAAGTTTAATTTACGAGCCTAGGGGTAAAAGTGTAATTTTTAAAAAGTTTAGGGGTAAAATAGTAATTTTTCCAAAGTTTGAGTTAGGGACTGTTTTGAGTAATAATTAATTAAATAAGTGAAATGTGATGTTTTAGACCCCGAAAAATGAGATTTGGACCTAGAACGGGAGGAAAATAAAAAATCGGGAAAGTTGGTAAATTGTCGTTTTTGGATTCGAGGTAAGTTCGCGTGTTAATAATAATGCAATAGCATGCTTGAATTGTAATTCTCTATTGATATGGCATAAATTGTGTGATTTAATATGTTTAGGAGAAGTTGATGGATGGTATGTATGGTATGGAAAATGTGATGTTTGTTGTGCCATGTGAAATTGAATGGCAAATTAATGTTACATGAATAGATTGTTAAATTAATATTACATGGGTTGTGTGAGTTGCTACATGGTTATATCTGATGAGATTTTGATAAGTAAGTTGGTCTGATATTAATAATGCAACAATGTTATAATTTATATGTGTAAATTATGAATTGTGATTGATTATGGATGAATTGCTAAAGTGTAACACCCCAAACCCGGCCCATTTAATCCGACCGAATTTGGAATGCCACTGCGGAACACTTTCGAAAAACATTCTTACTTAAAAGATAAACCGTTTAAAATTTGTTTCCTTTAATAAAGCATCTTCGTGACTTGTAATATTCTAAGTAAAAATCGGAGTTTGTTATAAACATATCGGTTTCAAGCTTTATTGAGAAAATAAAACCATTTGAAATCAATCTTTAATCATCCTTCCATAATAGGGCATAATAGTAACGATACTTAACAAATGAACTGAAACACTTTAGTGGGCCTTATTACAACACACACTTAATCAAAATACGGAAAATATAATTATTTAATTAATCAAATAAAACATCCCTTTTCATAAAAGTCCATTTCCTCATGGCCACCTTTGTATCCTCTCCGACCCGGTCCAAGCTTTACGCGCCACCTGAAAGGGTTTAATAAAAATGGAGTGAGTCACCAAGACTCAGTGCATAGTTAAAACACATGTCCTCACTTATGGGCTTGGCCCATATCCATACAATCCATATATATATATATATATATATATATATATATATTATAAATATGCAATTTGAATACACAATATTATAAATATGATTACAATATACAATTACGAAGCTCAATCCACAAAGTGATCCACATATCTTTCTTTTGCACATTATTTCTTAAGGTCGTGGCTAAGCCACCGATCACATAGTGATCCACATATCATTCAGTTCACAAATCATCAATCACGAATGTAGCACGAGGCTAACATTAGAACACTCACATAGTGTACATCTTTTCTCCAATAGTCACATCACAAGTCTCATGCGTACGTATATGTACCATAACAACATTTCGTGCGAAACAAATATGTATATTTATCTATCATGGTCACATGTTATTCAGAACAATATACATTACATGTCATCACTTTATTTTACATTCATCAATAATCACTTTTTCTCGCAAATCACTGACAGGTTTATATCGTAATCACTAACTTGATTATTCGATCACTTACCTTAGTATCCATACTGTTTGCTTTTATTTCGGCTAACATGCACAACTCATACGTTTACATAAAATAATACTTATAGCATATCTATCAAGCAAAAGAACAGTGCGATAACTACGCACCTGATTTTAGAGAGATCCTGATCTATCGATTCTAATATCAACTAAAGTCTCGAAGGCTTCTGTTACTTTTATTGTTTAGCCCCTAGAACACACAACCGAAATCGGTCACACTTTGTACCAAAAACATGGCCTTAGGCCGAATTCTACAACCACTTACCTAGCTTATTTTGATCCCGAAACTCCACTCGATCTTGTTGATTTGCTCTCGAAGTCATTGAAAGTCCTACTAAAGCGTGGTTAGAATCGGCTAATATCCATATCTAAGAACAATGGCCCTTGACCGAAATGTATATAACACTTACCTAGTTTATTTTCCCAAGTCCCAAAAGATTTTGCATGCCTTAGTAGTTACCAATATTCTTTGAATAGCCGAACCTCACAAGGCTCCTTTAGTGTTCTCTAAAGTTGGCACAAAAGAATCACATCAGTATGGCCTTAAGCTCATTTGGCCATTCTTAGAAATCTAGATCTAGCCTTGATTTCGGCATACAAAAGAAAAGAGAAGAAACCAACTGTTTAAGAGGAATACTTACCAACATTCGAAAATGTCACAAACACATAATCGATAGCACCTTTCATCAAGATTCGGTTAAGGTGTCTAAAGGTGGAGGGGCTTCGCTTAATCCTTCAAATAATAGGTGTATTTGGTTAAACCAGCAAATAGGAAGAAAGAACAATAATTAGTTTAGTATGAGCTAGACACTTTACCAACAATTTGGCTCCTCCTTTGCTACAAGAAGATCGACCATACTAGACCTTGAAGCAAGCTTCAATCGGCCATGCACAAATATTGTCAAGAAAATATAACAAAGGAAAAGGTTTTGGCCTTGCTTTCTCAAGCTCAAAGCTAACCAAGAAGCCCTCAATTCCAAAACTTCATTCGGTCAAGACAAAATGAAATTGAAAGAAAAACCAAAAGCATGAAACTTGGCCATTCTTTCTCAAACACAAGGCCGGCCTAGGAGTCCCCTAAGCATGCTCTTTCTTTTGCAATTTCAACACCACTATCCATTGTTTAATCTTATTTCCCTTCATTAAAAACAAACTAATAAAATATAACCATACCTCATCATTTCCTATATACCATAAAATAATAACCCATTATCATAAAAACAAAGAAAATTCTTTGTTTAATAGCATGCTCAACACCCCTTTATAATTAAAAAATAAAACTTAACAAATTTCCATACTTTTCAAAAGAATAAAAAAATAAAATAACAAGCCTCTCTTAAAGCATGGCTCACGCATGCATGCTGCATGCGCCATGCAGACTACTCAGCTCCCACGCCGGACCAGAAGGAAAAAGGAAAGATCCATGTGCAGCCTCCAGGTCTCGAACCCGAGACCTGGAGTGAATCCTCCAGACTTCCTGCCAATTTTCTACTGGGACTTTCATGCCATATTTCGACGAGAATTTCTTTTAAACATTATTTTCCTTAGCTCTCTTTATTTTAGCGCTAAAAATAAAATGCTTCAAGCGCGGACTCCAGGACTCGAACGCGAGTCCGCCTAGTCGCAGCTTCCCAGCAAGGTCCTTAACCATTCGGCCAAGGTTCAATTTATGCTAACAACCGCATCGGAAATCCTTTTAACCCTTACTCGCAGGCGTCCCTTACTGGTTCCAAAAGAACAAAACAAAACGAAATCGTTGCCTTGAGGACTCGAACTCGAGCCCTTGCGAAAGCCTCCCGCGCGCTACTAACGTCCTTGCCACCTCACCCAGGCGCCGTTTTGTGACATGGTTCTGCCCCGGTTTCTTTTAAGGCCTCCTTTAAGGCAGTGCCATTATACAAAAATAAAATGCTTATGCGCCCCATGCCACTCGATCCCTTGACCAAATTTGGCACCGAACCTTAAGTGGCATACGGAAGCCACTCTACCTGGGCATTTTATATGCCCCAAACTTACAAAATTTTTACTTAAGGCCTCCCTTAACCAATTTTCCATTTTTAACCCCTAATTTTCAAAATTTCCAAAATGCTCCCATTTTATCCTCGGGCTTTAGGAACTCTAATAACACATTAAAATCACTCTGAGGCCCACTAACACTCGAGTTATTTTCCAAACTCGCAACCCCTATTTCGGGATATTACATAAAGTGTTAAAAAGTGAGAATTCTCGGTTGAACCTTCGGAATAGAAAAGATGCGAATGAGGTAGCTAGGTCACATGTGTGGTACTAAGTGTAGGCCACTATGTGTACAAGAGAGCTACAATATGGTTTTAGGTCACGTGTGTAGTACTAAGTGTAGGCTACTATGTGTACCAGACGGATATGTTGCATGTGTAGTACTAAGTGCAGGCTACTATGCGTACCCGATAGTTTCGATTACATGTGTGGTACTAAGTGCAGGTCACTATGTGTAAGTGATGGTTTTGGTCACATGTGTAGTACTAAGTGTAGGAAACTATGTGCACCAGATAGCTTCGGCTACAAGGGTGGTACTATGTGCAGGCCACCGTGTATCTGTTATTATTCCGATGAGTTCAACGGGAAATTGACTAAGTGAAAATACATGTGACTATGTAACGACTAAGTGTAATTGAATATGACTAAGTGATGGATAAGTACAGGTATAAGTGTGAAAATTTATGAACAATATTCTCGATATTTGAGCGAACTTTCGGTAAGAGGAAATGGAGTAAGTGAAATTATGAAAGAGTAAATTTAAAAAATAAAACAGTTTTGGACAGCAGTAGTAGATTAACTTTGAAAAATCACAAAAAATGGTAGAAATGGAATTAGCAGTTGAGTGAGATATGAAAATAAAGCCTATTGAGTCTATTTTCAGAGAAAGCAAAGAAATTTTTTATTGTGAGATATTTAGATTTTTATAAGACTGGTTCAGAATGATTATGTGATCCTCTATTTTGCATTGGAAAAATCATTAAAACTTTTACAAAAATAATTATGAGATATAATTTATATTCCTATAATCATGAATGAGTCTAGTTTAAATGAACTAAAAAGGAGGCCATCTAAATTCTGTACAAGGAGAAAGTTGATTCGTAATAAAGAGAGGTCAGAATAGTCGAACAGTGAAATAAAGGAAACTTTATTGCATAAACTGTACTAATTGGCAAAGCCAAAAATTCTGAAAATTTTATGGTATGAAGATAAATGAGTCTAGTTTCAGGGAAATTTAACAGATCTTAATTTGGATTTTCGTAGCTCTAGATATAAATTATTTACTGACTGTGACTCGAGAAAAAAACTTAACTGGAATTTGAATAAATAGAAAAAAATGAAAATAGCATGTTATCGCATTGCTTATTATTTTC
Organism: Gossypium australe; assembly: GCA_005393395.2. Taxonomy (NCBI): domain Eukaryota; kingdom Viridiplantae; phylum Streptophyta; class Magnoliopsida; order Malvales; family Malvaceae; genus Gossypium; species Gossypium australe. The sequence goes on from CM016617.1 coordinate 70,391,489, forward strand.
ATGTGAGCTTACTAAGCATAAAGCTTACTCCCTCCTTTTCATTTCTTTTAGTTTTGTCAGGTCAGCTCAGGGTTAGAGATCATCGAAGGCGGCATCACACTATTGAGCCATTATCCTTGGAATATTGGCATGTGTATATTAAATGTTTACAAGTGAGTGGCATGTATAGGGACTTAGTTTTTCTATGATGGATGTTGTTGTGATTAGCCAAATGTATTGGCTTATATTGATTTGTTGATTATAGGATTAGCCAAATGTATTGGCTTATATTGATTTGTTGATTATAGCCATGAGATGTGGCATATAATGATTTTGGCTTGTAAGCCTATTTGTTCATGGTATGTGTTGTTTTGTTATGTGGTATAAGTGATTAAATAGATGACAAGGTCAAATGCATGTGTTTGAAAAGATTTAATTTTGGCGAAATTTGGTAACCGGGTTTTGTATTATTGTGAATGTTTAAGTCTAGTAACGCCTCAAACCCTGTCTCGGAGTTGGATACGGGTGAGGGGTGTTACAAGCCCTGTTTCAATTCCAAAAATTCTTTCCGTTTCTGATCAATGAATCTCTGATTGATATATTTCTTTCGAAACTCAGACTGAAAGAAATCCCAAGTGACCGTTCCTTAGGAATAATGGAAATCAAAGTCTTCCACCGCTAATAGGTCACGTCTCGTAGCAATGAAACAACACATTTAATACATTCTTTAGGAGTCAATGGCATCTCATCAAATACTCGGATGGTGTTTTCTAACCAAAACTCGGCTTTTTTAGCATCATCGTCACTAGTAGCCCTGAACTCTTCAGCCCCATACTTACAAATTCTATCAACCAGAGGCTTATTTAACAGATTCAGATTCATAGTTGGGGGTACAACTGAAGTCTGAGGGGGATTAGACGGGGGCGGAGGTTGTGAAACAACCGGATTATTTCTCACAAACTGAGTGAACCACTCACTCATTATTTGGAAGAAAGCTTGTTTAGCTTTCCCTCTTGACCGCTCGCAGACGGTCTTGAATCAGATGGCGCTGTCCCTTGAGCGGGAGCAGGTGCATTGCTTTCTACTTCGTCAGCTGCTGCTCTTTCGAGATCCATTTCTATATGATAAACACATTTTACACATCAGGATTTATCACACTATCACAGTTCAGATATATGGCATGTACAGCTAGACTCTCACATGCTATGATAGTTCAAAAATCGACTAAACCGTAGCTCTGATACCAATCAAATGCAACACCTCTAACCCGTAACCATCACCGATTTAGGGTTAAGAGGCATTATCGGACAATTAGAAACTTTTACGGACATTTCATGATATATTTCTTCAAGCGCAATCAAAGAGTCCCTTTAATAGGTCAACGTGACATTAAGCATGCTTTTGAATAGGGCCGGGACTAAATCGAACACATACGAAAATTCTTAGAAATTTAAAAAATTTTCTAAGTTACAGAGGTCACACGCCCGTGTGGGTAGGCCGTGTGCCTCCCACGGCCTTAGAACGCCTGTGTGTCTAAGCTGTGTCAAAACAGGGCATACATACTGACTTGTCCACACGGCCGTGGACACGCCCGTGGTGTAACAGCCTAGTTTAGACCCTGGACGGTACAGTGGTTTCGAGATCATAAATCTAAGGTCGGAATAATATTTTAATATTATTTTTTGTGTGAACAGTAAGTGATTTAGCTTGTGTGAAATTTCTGTGTGAAGATTTTATTGATTGTGTGTCGAATTAAGAGAAAGGACTTAATAGCGTAACATGTAAAAGCTGTGTGCTGATTTATAAGTACCTAAGTGTTGTTGTCTTATTAATGTGGAGGCCTTATGAGGCAATTATGCCAATATTTAGATAGTAGATGATTAAAAGACATGAATGGTCTTATTATATATATTATATGTTTAATGGAAGGTTATTTTTGTAAATGGATTAATAATATAATTATTATACAAACAAAAGGTTAAAATAAGATGAACATACTCATCTTGTTCACCGAAAAATACAAAAGAAAAGAAGGAAGAAAAGCTTTGAAATTTCGGCTAGGGTTAAGCCTAATTTAAGGTATGTTTGAGCTCGATTTTTGATAATTTTTACGTTTTTGTGATCGTTGCTTCGTGCTCTTTCAAACCCATGATTAGATTTTGTGAATTGATGATGTTGTTGAAAAGTACCATTGATGAATATGGGAGTTCTTGAATGTTTGATGGTGGAAAACGAAATATATGTATTTGATTAATATACTTTGTCTTTGAAGTTTTGATGAATTTTTGTAATTTGAGCTTAAGTGTGAAAAATGAGAAATAGAAGGACTAGAACGTGAAATAAATGAAATAATTGGGCCTGAATGAGTATAGTGAGAAATTGGCTAGGCATGGGTACAAGCAATTTATGTGTATTTGATGATTTTGTGAATTAGGGACTAAAGTGTCGAAATTTGAAAATGTGAGGGCTATTATGTAAAATGCTCTAAATATGTGTGGTTGGATAAAATGAATGATTTGGTGATTGAATGGATTGAATTTGAATGTGTATAGACCAAGAAAGGAGAGGTTCTGATCAAGATCGAGGCAAAATACACTGCTCGATTAATCGATCGTTTCGATAGTTCGACATCCGAGGTAAGCTCGGACATAATACATGTATCTAGTTATGTTTAATATTGTGAAATGAATGGTATGATAATATTGAAATGTGAATGTTATGTGAGGGCTCGGGTTATGTGACACTAAGTGTGTGTATTTGGCAATGTGACCGAAATGGTTAGCACTGTGTGTGCGGAATAATATAAGCTTCGGCTTTGTGGTTGGCACTGTGTGTGCGATACCGATTTAAGATCGGTTTGATATGGATGCACTATGTGTGCGATGCTAATTGAGCTTTGGCTAACTCTTGGGGCACTAAGTGTGATAACGGTCCGTCTCGAGTTAGGAGGCGAATCGTAAATGTTGCCCGATCGTAAATTAGGTAGTTTCTCGTTTAATTAACAAAAGGATAATTTTATTGGAAATAAAATCTCTGAAAGGTAAAGATAGGTGATAGGTTGAGATGGATACGTATTTGAAACAAGAAAGAACCTTTAATAAAAATTAAAGACCCGAATCTTATAAGTTTCAAATTGATGGAATGAGTTTTGAGATAAAACCGATACCCACTATCTAGCAAGATAGGAACCAACGGTATAGGTTAATGAACGCCACACCCGTTAGGATGATAAGTTCAAAATAAGGAAAGAACGACGCCACTAGAAAACTAGATAAGTCAATTCAAACCTCGAGAATAAGGAGAGTGAATACTCACCAAAAGAAATGCTTCTTTTCATTAAAATTCAAGTTGTCTTTACAAAATGTAATTGTGCAAAATATTTATAGGCCTTGTCAGTGATAGTCGAATAGGGAGGAATTAATTTGAGGGCTTCAATTTCTATTTGTGCACACGAGTAGTTGACTTGGATAGGCATTTGTGAACATTCGGCCAAGAGAAGGGGTGGCTACTTGCAATTAAAATAAAACACTTGAATTATCCTAATTTAAAGTGCTTGAGCCGTCCCATTAGTTGACTTCCTCAGCCACTCAAATGTCAATTTCATACTCCAATTCTCCATGCCGTCCACTTTTTTATGCAAAAGACAAAGTTTTTATTCAATTGTTTGTCTTTCTTGTTTTTGCCGTCCAACAAAGCACTAGCCGTCCATGTTCTATTTCTTTAACATTCCACTAGCACATGCTTAATTAGCCGTCCAAGCCCATTTTCACACTTTCACCTTTCATATTTGTTTAATCAACATGTTATGCCTTTCACGCATGTACCCACACGCACATTATTCCCATTATCTTGTAAAAAAAATGGTTCAATTAATTTCCACCATGTTGACTCATGCTTGCCGTGTGTCATTTTGTAAAATACACCATGGTGCCGTTTATGCTTGCACATATATTAATTAATTCCCACTCCAAGCCGTCCATACCTAATACACCACATGTTTTTATTTGTTTATGGCTTCCTCTCCATCATAGCCGTGGCTTCTATTCCCTTTAAGTTCTCTTAGCCTATGTTTATTTTTTTGTGCTTCCCACTTGTTTGTCTTTAGCTACAATACAAAAGCATAAATCATATTAATTAAAATTTATACCATCTAAAATATGAAATACGAAAATGAAGTTACTACTGAAAATTAAAATTAAAACATGCGTAAATTAAAGTGTTAAATAAACTAGCAGTCAGACTAGCTAGTATATTCAACTTCAAATAAGTTATATGAGTTCAGCATGTTTTTGGGCTCTCTTTTATGGTCATCCCAAATTTGTGCCACCAAGACCATTGAGGCATCTTTGAATTGTTTGGCACGTGAACGTGTAATTGGCCCATTAGGTAACTTCATCGGGTCATGGTTGACGTCCGTCACAGGCTTCACAGTTGAGCTCGCATCATCCCCTCCCTCTTTAAGTTGATTCGTCCTCGAATCATCACCTACATCAAAAGGAGAAAGATCAGAAACATTAAAACTCGCGCTCACATTATAGTCACCTGGCAAGTCCAATTTGTATGAGTTGTCATTTATGCGTTCAATGACTTGGAATGGACCGTCCCCTCTTGGGAGAAGTTTAGATCGCCTTTGCTTGGGAAACCTTTCTTTTCGCATATGAACCCAAACCTAGTCCCCTGGTTCAAAGAGAATGCGTCTACGACCTTTGTTAGCCCGTTGGACGTATTGCTTGGTTCTTGCTTCAATATTCTCGCGCACCTTTCGATGCAGTTCCTTTATGTAATCCGCCTTTTTTCCCAGCATCAGAATGGATAAATTTATCTGAAGGCAGTGGCAATAAATCAAGAGGAGTGAGAGGGTTAAACCCGTAAACAATCTCGAAAGGCGAAAATTTAGTTGCAGAATGAACAGTTCGGTTGTAAGCAAATTCAATGTGGGGCAGACAGTCTTCCTATGTTTTGAGATTTTTTTGCACCAATGCTCGCAACAAAGTTGATAGGACTCGGTTCACTACTTCGGTTTGTCCATCCGTTTGAGGATGACACGTGGTCGAGAATAGTAGTTTTGTCCCTAACTTTCCCCACAGAGTTCGCCAAAAGTGACTTAAAAATTTTACGTCCCGATCAGATACGATCGTCTTCGAAACTCCATGCAATCGTATGATTTCCCTAAAAAACAAGTTTGCAATATGCACAGCATCGTCAGTCCTAGAACAAGGAATAAAATGGGACATTTTAGAGAAACGATCAACTACGACAAAAATTGAGTCCTTCCCGGTTTTTGATCTTGGTAATCCAAGGATGAAATCCATGGAAATGTCGACCCACAGAGTGTCTGGAATAGGAAGGGGCGTATATAAACCGTGAGGTTGGACCCGCGATTTGGCTTGTTTGCAAGCAATGCAACGTTCACAAATTCTTTCAACATCCTCGCTCATTCCTGGCCAAAAAAAATGTTCTTGAAGAGTGGACAATGTTTTGTCTCTTCCAAAGTGACCCATAAGGCCACCACTATGTGCTTCTATCACAAGCATGTCTCGTATAGAACCTTGCGGTATACAAATCTTGTTTTCCTTGAAAAGGAATCCTTCATGCCTGTAAAACTTATCAAAAGCACCACTCTCACAAGCATTATAGACAGTGCCAAAATCAGCATCGTTAGCATACAATTCCTTAATATGATGGAAACCAAGTACTTTAGAATCAAGAAAGGTTAATAAATTGTACCTTCGTGATAACGCATCCGCTACTACATTTTCCTTACCTTTCTTGTACTTAATTACGTACGAAAATGATTCTAAATACTCAATCCATTTAGCATGTCATTTGTTGAGCTTGTGCTGACCTTTAATATACTTGAGTGCTTCATGATCTGAATGAATAACAAACTCTTTCGGTCTCAAGTAATGTTGCCACATTTCAAGCGATCTTATTAAAGCGTACATCTCTTTGTCATACACGGGGTAATTGAGTGCAGCTCCGTTCAATTTCTCACTGAAGTACGCCACCGGTCTTCCATTCTGAGTTAGAACGGCTCCGATCCCTACTCCTGATGCATCACATTCAATTTCAAAAGTTTTAGTAAAGTCAGGAAGGGATAACAATGGAGCTTTAACAAGACATTCTTTAAGGGCCTTAAAAGACCGTTCTTGCTCATCGGACCAATGGAAAGCTAAATTCTTCTTGATCACGCTCGTTAAAGGAGCGGCCATCGTGCTGAAGTTGGGCACGAATCGGCGGTAAAAACTAGCCAACCCATGGAAACTTCGTACTTGGCTAACCGTTGTAGGACGGGGCCATTCTTGGATTGCTCTAACCTTCTCTCGGTCCACTTCTAATCCATTTGCACTTACGACGTATCCTAAGAAAATAACCTTGTCAGTACAAAAAGAACATTTCTCGAGATTGGCGTACAATACTTCTTTCCGCAATGTTTCTAAGATCGCACGTAAATGTTGGAGGTGATCCTCCAAAGATTTGCTGTACACTAATATGTCATCAAAATAAACAACACATGATTTGCCAATGAAAGCTCGTAAAACATGATTCATAGGTCGCATAAAAGTACTCGGAGCGTTTGTCAGTCCGAATGGCATTACCAACCATTCATACAAACCTAACTTTGTTTTGAAAGTCGTTTTCCACTCATCGCCTTCCCGTATCCTAATTTGGTGATAACCACTTTTGAGGTCAATCTTTGTAAAGATTCGAGCTCCGCTCAACTCGTCGAGCATGTCATTGAGTCGGGGTATCGAATGTCGGTATTTGATGGTAATCTTGTTGATGGCGCGACAGTCTACACACATCCGCCACGAACCATCTTTCTTTGGCACTAGTAACACCGGTACCGCGCATGGACTAAGGCTTTCTCGAATATATCCCTTTTCTAGCAATTCAGTGATTTGCTTTTGGAGCTCTTTTGTTTCTTCGGGATTGCTCCGATACGCAGGTCGATTGGGCAGTGAAGCTCCCGGCACCAAGTCAATTTGGTGTTCTATGCCTCGAATGGGCGGTAAACCACTTGGTATCTCTTCTAGAAAGATGTCCTTGAATTCCTGAATCAGAGACAACACAGAAGAAGGAAGATTCTCGGGTAAGTTGTTAGTGTTCAAAAATGACTCCTTGTATAGTAAGACATACATCGGTTGTCTCACACACAAAGTCTTTCGAATATCTCTGGCTTTTGCAAAAACACTCATTTTTCCATTTTCTTTTTCTTCCTTCGTTTCCTCTTCTTTTCGTTCACACTCTCTTGTTTTATCACTTAATTTCTTGTCCCTCTTTTTTTTTAGATTTTTCTCTTTTTCTTTCTCATTTTTCCGCTCGCTTTCTTTTGGTTTTTCTATTGATGCCTTCATCTTCAACTGATCTTCGTAAACTTGCTTGGGTGTTAGCGGAGCTAGTGTCACGTTCCGGCCCAAGTATTTAAAGGTGTACCGATTAGTATAGCCATCATGGATTGCTCGCTTGTCAAATTGCCAAGGTCGTCCAAGCAGGAGATGTCCCGCTAGCATCGGAACCACATCGCACAAAACCTCATCTTGATACTTCCCTATTGAAAAGGAAACCAAAACTTGTTTTGTGACCTTAAGTTCTTCCGCGTCATTAAGCCATTGTAGCTTATACGGATAGGGATGTTTGGTGGTAGTCAATCCAAGTTTCTCTACCAATATGGTGCTGGCCACATTAGTACAGCTTCCTCCGTCAATAATGACGCAACAAATCTTTCCCTTTACTTGGAAAATGTTTTCGCGTTGTTGTTCATTTTCGACACCTTGTAAGCTAAGGCTCCTTTTTACCACCAAGATTTCTCCACTTTCGGCTTGTTCTACCTCTTCCTCATCTTGGGATGTCTCACTGGCATCATCTTCCTTTTCACTTTCGGATTCAATCTCGCCATTATCTCGAACAAACATAGTGTTTCGGTTTGGACATTGACTTGCAATATGTCCTCGTCCCAAACATTTGAAACACTTAATGTCTCGGGATCGATTCAGAAGAGCTTCCATTTTGCCCTTGCTCGTTTCACCGATCGGTTTGTTAGACTTAGGTGCGCCACTTGTTTCTTTGGCTCGGTTCGGTATGTCCTTTTTGTTGGTCACTTGCCCCCACTTAGATGTTGAAGCATGATTGGGGTTTGCTCTAGGCGTAGCTTTTCGTTTCAGCTATTTTTCGACCTTTATTGCCATGTGGACCATTTCGATGATATCGATGTAATGGTGTAATTCTACAATATTTGCGATATCTCGATTAAGGTCAGCGCTAAAACGTGCCATGGTGGCTTCTCGTTCTTCTTCTACATTAGCTCGGATCATGGCCACTTCCATCTTCTTGTAGTAATCTTCTACGCTTCGGTGACCTTGAGTTAGGCTTTGCAACTTTTGATGCAACTCGCGGTGATAGTAGGTTGGGATGAATCTTTTCTGCATTAATGCCTTCATTTCCGCCCATGTGGATATTGGGCGTTCACCATCCCGTCTTCGACTCGTCGTTAATTGATCCCACCAAATGAGGGCGTAATCAGAAAATTCGATGGCAGCAAGTTTCACCTTCTTATTTTCTGAATAATTATGACAGTCGAAGATTAATTCCACCTTCTTTTCCCACTCAAGGTAGGCTTCCGGATCGGATCGCCCTTGAAAAGTAGGAATCGCCATTTTAATGTTCTTCAAGTCGTCATCGGCCCATTCTCGATCCCTTCAATCACGGACTCGTGGATCTCTTCTCCGTTCATCGTGTTCGAAAGCCGGGTTGCTTTCGGTTTCACTTGGTTCGTAGACTTTGTTGTCACGTAACCAAGGTTGTTCTCGTCCCCTTCTCAGAATTGGAGGAGTATTTACTCGAGGTCTTCTTTCATCTCTTTGATCTGATCGTTCACTAATTGCTCTGAACATACGTGTGATTTCTTGCATTACTATTTGCAATTCTGGATCTCTCCCTTCAGGATCAGTCCTTCGGGGTTGCAATCTTCTTCCACCTCCGGCGGCGTCAGATGCTTCGTCACTTATTATTCGATGTTCGGGGCTCCTAGACATGTTTTTAAACAAAATTAATGAATCCTCACTACAATCCTCACTTGTTCACTCACAAAGAAAATTATCAACACTCACACTCCTGTTTTTACTCAATTCTGGCTTTTTCCTTAATGTATTCACTCTTGCCTTTTACCGCTCGAATTCACTCTTCTAGATTCTAGAAGGTTGTCTTTGACTTACTAGCAACTCGTAGGTCGTTTCGAGAGTTAAAAAGGTAAGTTTGGTTGATAGCTGGGAAGCAGTTTAATGTAGAAAAGCCAAGAGATGACCAAGATATGTTGGAGGAGGTAACAATTGCGAGGAAGTCAACTATAGTTGATTCCCAACATCTTATAGAGCTAACTAACTATACAGACAAGGGCTCGTCTCAGTTAGTATACTTTGTAAAACACTGGGAATATAAGCAAGCAAATGTCGTTCGTCTTCTTAGAGAAGAACTCGACAATCTAAATAGGCCAAGGTAGGAAGAGGGTTCTTTTTTTTTTAACTCAAATTTTTTTTGAAACTTACTCGGAAATACTCAAGACGATCAAAACGTGCCTAATTTGATTGGCTCTGATACCAGATGATAACGGTCCGTCTCGAGTTAGGAGGCGAATCGTAAATGTTGCCCGATCGTAAATTAGGTAGTTTCTCGTTTAATTAACAAAAGGATAATTTTATTGGAAATAAAATCTCTGAAAGGTAAAGATAGGTGATAGGTTGAGATAGATACGTATTTGAAACAAGAAAGAACCTTTAATAAAAATTAAAGACCCGAATCTTATAAGTTTCAAATTGATGGAATGAGTTTTGAGATAAAACCGAGACCCACTATCTAGCGAGATAGGAACCAACGGTATAGGTTAATGAACGCCACACCCGTTAGGATGATAAGTTCAAAACAAGGAAAGAACGACGCCACTAGAAAACTAGATAAGTCAATTCAAACCTCGAGAATAAGGAGAGTGAATACTCACCAAAAGAAATGCTTCTTTTCATTAAAATTCAAGTTGTCTTTACAAAATGTAATTGTGCAAAATATTTATAGGCCTTGTCAATGATAGTCGAATAGGGAGGAATTAATTTGAGGGCTTCAATTTCTATTTGTGCACACGAGTAGTTGACTTGGATAGGCATTTGTGAACATTCGGCCAAGAGAAGGGGTGGCCACTTGCAATTAAAATAAAACACTTGAATTATCCTAATTTAAAGTGCTTGAGCCGTCCCATTAGTTGACTTCCTCAGCCACTCAAATGTCAATTTCATACTCCAATTCTCCATGCCGTCCACTATTTTATGCAAAAGACAAAGTTTTTATTCAATTGTTTGTCTTTCTTGTTTTTGCCGTCCAACAAAGCACTAGCCATCCATGTTCTATTTCTTTAACATTCCACTAGCACATGCTTAATTAGCCGTCCAAGCCCATTTGCACACTTTCACCTTTCATATTTGTTTAATCAACATGTTATGCCTTTCACGCATGTACCCACACGCACATTATTCCCATTATCTTGTAAAAAAAATGGTTCAATTAATTTCCACCATGTTGACTCATGCTTGCCGTGTGTCATTTTGTAAAATACACCATGGTGCCGTTTATGCTTGCACATATATTAATTAATTCCCACTCCAAGCCGTCCATACCTAATACACCACATGTTTTTATTTGTTTATGGCTTCCTCTCCATCATAGCCGTGGCTTCTATTCCCTTTAAGTTCTCTTAGCCTTTGTTTATTTTTTTGTGCTTCCCACTTGTTTGTCTTTAGCTACAATACAAAAGCATAAATCATATTAATTAAAATTTATACCATCTAAAATATGAAATACAAAAATGAAGTTACTACTGAAAATTAAAATTAAAACATGCGTAAATTAAAGTGTTAAATAAACTAGCAGTCAGACTAGCTAGTATATTCAACTTCAAATAAGTTATATGAGTTCAGCATGTTTTTGGGCTCTCTTTTATGGTCATCCCAAATTTGTGCCACCAAGACCATTGAGGCATCTTTAAATTGTTTGGCACGTGAACGTGTAATTGGCCCATTAGGTAACTTCATCGGGTCATGGTTGACGTCCGTCACAGGCTTCACAGTTGAGCTCGCATCAAAGTGTGCAATTGAATCGAAGAAGGGACGAAAGTTAATCGAAATGAAATAGTGAGTATTGAATAGCAATTGTAATCTACAACTATGTGTTGGCTAAGGTACGTTCGGAACCTATGTGGTTGATGAAACTATGAATGAGTTATGGAAGGTTGATCGAACATATTATCCTTGGATGATATGGTATATATGTGATTGCGAATTAATTTATGTGATAGCTTGTTTCGGTATATTGTATTATGTTACGAACATACTAAGCCATTAAAAGCTTACTGTGTGATTGTTTTCTCTGTTTTACAATGCCAGTAAAGCTAGCTCGGATCCGGGAATCGTCAGCATCTCTATCACACTATCGGCAATCTATTTTGGTACTTTTGGGAAGATGTATATAGATGAAATATAGCATGTATAGGCTAGATGTTCTGATATGTTTTGAAAGGTTTAATCCTTGCCATGTGATTTGGAATTGATGATTGAGTTATGAATATGGTATATTTCATGACTTAGTTGATTGGGAAAGATGTAGTGTGAAGATGAACTTTGTTATGGATTACATGATGTTTGAATTACATATGTTTTCAGATGTACATTTTTCACTTTGAATGGCTTTAGTTCTGCTGATAATGAGCATGGAAGTAAATGGTTTAGTTGGTGATCGAATAACGCATGAAATGGTATGATTGAATGCATTTGAAAGCATGAATTGGTATTGTATTGATGCTTGTAGGTATGATCCTATTGTGGATGGAAATTTGGCTTTGCACATGGCCTATTTTGCCTACACGGTTATTGTAACACCCCTCACCTGTGTCCAACTCCGGGACAGGGTTCGAGGCGTTACTGGACTTAAACATTCGCAAGAGTACAAAACCAGGTTACCAAATTTCACCCAAAATTAAAACTTTTCAAACACATGCATATCGTCCCTTATACAGGCCTTCGAAGCCTATAACATGCATCAGGGTGGTTCGAGACAAAACTGAGAACTTTGAAAATCTTTGGGCAACTTAACCAGTTTTCTTGCTTTGGAGAGTCACACGCTCGTGTGACTCTTTGATTTTGACGTTTGCAATCGTTTAAGAGCACACGACCAAGGCACACGTCCATGGCTAGAGGCCGTGTCCTCCACATGGATGGCACACACGGCCGTGTCTCTACCCATGTGGTCAAGACTTAGGCTAACTTCCAAGCCTTTTTGTCATCTTTACATGCAGACACATACATTTGACCTTGTCATCTGTTTAATCACTTATACCACATAATATGACATTAACACATACCATGGACAAATAGGCTTACAAGCCAAAATCATCATAAGCCACATCTCATGGCTATAATCAACAAATCAATATAAGCCAATACATTTGATTAATCACAACAACATCCATCATAGAAAAACTAAGTCCCTATACATGCCACTCACTTGTAAACATTTAACATACACATGCCAATACTCCAAGGATAATGGCTCGATAGTGTGATGCTGCCTTCGACGATCTCCAACCCTGAGCTAACCTGACAAAACTAAAAGAAATGGAAAGGAAGGAGTAAGCTTTACGCTTAGTAAGCTCGTATGAAAATAATAAGCAATGCGATACCATGCTATTTTCATATTCTTTCTATTTATTCAAATTCTAGTTAAGCTATTTTCTTGAAGCACAGTCATCAAATCATTTATATCTTGAGCTACGGGACTCCAAATTAAAAGATGTTAATTTTCCATGAAACTAGACTCACATATCGTCTTATCATAAAATTTGTAGGTTTTTTTATTTAGCCAATTAGTACAATTTATTCTTTAAAGTCTCCCCTGTTTCACTGTTTGACTATTCTGATCTCTCTTCACTATGAATCAATTTTCTCCTCTTACAGAGTTCATATGACCTTCTTGTTTTGTTCATTTGAAAATAGACTCTTTCAAGATTTCAGGCATATAAATTATATCCCATAATTAGTTTTTTTTTACAATTTTTAATGATTTTTCTAAGGCAGAATAGGGGATCACGTAATCATTCTGAACCAGTCTCACAAATATTTAAATATCTCAAATTATACAAATCCTTTGTTTGCTCTGTTTCTTTAATATGAAAATATACTCAATAACATTTAAATCAAAATCTCATGCAACTTAAAATTAAATTTCTACTAATTTTGGTGATTTTTCAAAATCATGTAACTGCTGTTGTTTCAATCTATTTTACTGAAAATTTTACTCTCATGTTTTCTTTATATTACTTCCATATATGCACACATAACACCAAGCATGTTCAATACTAGCCATACAAATGAATAATCATCACCAATATTTACAAGTATTCATAATGGCGCTTACACCATATGAGCCTTACCATAATTTCAATCACGTATCACATATCAAACACATTATGCACATATACACATGGTCACATGCACCCTTGCTCACACGTACATTTTCCACATTTCTCAATTGGTCACATTCACACCTGCACTTATTCATAACATGATCGCACCAATCACCATTAGTAAGTTATCTCGTTGAACCCCTTCGAAAAACGCCCGATACTCGGTGGTCTTAGCACATAGCTCTACCTACACATAATTCGGCTTTCTTGTACACATGGTGAAGGTCCCTTATCACCCATGTGACCTAGCCATTCCATCTCGCAGCTTTCTTGTCTACATGGCATCCAACACTAGGAACCACTCATGTGACCTAGCTACTCATAACCCGTAACTTTCTTGTACACATGGTATACACACAGTATTACACATGTGACCTAGTTACATATGAAATTATTATCCCGTAGCTTTCTTGCTCACATGGTGAAAGTCCCTTATCATCCATATGGCCTTGCTACATATCAAATTTTGCCATCTCGTAGCTTTCTGCACATGGTGAAGGTCCCTTATCACTCGTGTGACCTAGCTACATATTGTCTATATCTCTCGATTTTCCGAAGGTTCAATCGAGAATTTCTCATTCCATACATTTTCATATTTTAGTTATCACCTAATGATTTCCATAATATCTAGAAAAGTAATTATTGAAAAAGTAAAATAAATGCATTATTTACATATCAACTTTCTATTTCACATAATAACCATAGTCATAGAAAACACCTTTAAGCACAACATTTCAACCCATTTTCCGTGTCACCTATGTCACCTTTTATCATAAACATATTATTAAATCAACTCACCAACATAATATACTAAACATGTAATTCAGCAAAATCAATTTAATACCACAATTTAGGTTTCAAATATACATTACGACATCATTGTATTATTATTAAGACACCAACTTACCTCGGATCCAGAAACGGCAATTTACCAACTTTTCTGATTTTTTATTTTCCTCCCGTTCTAGGTCCAAATCTCGTTTTTCGGGGTCTAAAACATCACATTTCACTTATTTAATTAATGTAATACTCAAAACAATCCCTAACTCAAACTTTGGCAAAATTACAATTTTACCCATAAACTTTTGCATAATTATGATTTTGCCCCTAGGCTCGAAAATTAAACTTCATCCCTTATTCTTATATTTTATAACATGCTAATCATTTTTTCCTTTTATGGCAACATCAAATTCTTGCTCTAACATGCACTTAGGTACATTAGGTATTTTTGCCGATTATGTCGTTTTACTCGTTTTCACTTAAAATTGCTTAGTAAAAGTTGTTTAACATAATTCTAAGCTTCACATTATGCCATAAAACATCAAAATAAACACAATTCACCTATGGGTATTTTTCCAAATATGATCCCTAGGTTAAATTATTGCAAGAATAAGCTAAATCAAGTTACCGGGACTCTAAAAACGTAAAGAACATGAAAAACGGGGCTAGAATGGACTTACCATGAAGCTTGGAAAGCTTTAAAACTCTATCCATGGCTTCCCATGTTAAATTCGGCCTAATCTTGAAGATTGACAAATTTGGCATTTAAATTTTGTTTTTAATTCATTTAATTCACTAAATTACCAAAATGCCCCTTAAAGAAAATCTTTTGAAACATAACCATCCATGTCCATTTTTGTCCAACAACATAAACAATGGTCTAATTATAATTTAAGGACCTCCAATTTAAAATTTCATAACAATTGGACACCTCTAACATGTAGAACTCAACTTTTGCACTTTTTACAATTTAGTCCTTTTGACTAAATTGAGTGCCCAAACGTCAAAATTTTTGAATGAGATTTTCACAAAATCATTCCATGAAATTGTAGACCATAAAAATATAAATAAAATAAATTTCTCAACATTGGATTTGTGGTTCCGAAACCTCTATTTCAACTAAGCCCAAAATCGGGCTGTTACAGTTATGGCAGACGGGTGTGCCTAGTGACCGTGGGATAAAGTCAGTAGCTAGATCAAGTATGCACGACCATGGTACACAGACGTGCCTAGTAGCCATGTGAATAAGTCAGTATATTGCCTAAGAGTACACGGCCTTAGCACACGGGCGTGCCTGGTTGCCGTGTGAAGAAGTCAGAATACATACTTTGTTTTGGAACGGCCAGGACACATGGGTGTGTCTGGTGATCGTGTGAGGCACACGATCTGACTGCACGGGCGTGTGACCTCAACAATATTGAAGAATATTGAAATTTTGAAAACGTTCATTAGTGTTTAGTTTAGTCTCGGCCCCTTTTTAACACTTGACTAAGGTCTCGTAGACATCCATATCCAATAGCTTGATTGGTCGAATGACCAGGAGGGGCTTGCTAAAAGCCATTCACCACCTTTGGACAAGGATTCTCGCGTCCCCTTTCCTTCCTAAAATCTGCCTTCAGCAAAACGCCAAAAGCCGTATAGTGCAGGAGCCCTGACGTGAACAGACATTTTCTTTGTCTAAAAACTGGAGACATCGCACCTGCAGTGTCTCAATCTCCTCATCAAAAAAATCGAAAGTTGGGAGCGTTCTCTTTCTCCCTCTTTGTGCTTGAGCTGACTCATCCTCAAGTGAAAAGAATTTGGAGTAGTTCAAATATAAGTAAACAGTTCCACTTCTCCCGGTAGGAAAGACTCTTTTTAAGCTTCAGAGAATTCACCAGCTTGGGCTTAAGGGGAAGGTTACTGGCCCAATATGAAGGAAGACGTTGAAGATTATGTGAGTACCTATTTTACCTGCCTGCAAGACAAGATTGAGAGATCTCATCCTGCAGGTCTTTCTCAGAGTCAGACCACGCCTTATGACGAAAGGGGGAGAAAGGACGGGTCACCTGTCGATCTATGATCAAACAAAACTATACCTGAAGAATGGGATACAGATTGACCAGCACAAAAGTGCAAGCCTTCTTCTGTATGATGAGTGAGTGGTTTTCGGAGTTCACTCGAACGAATCCGGCTGCTCCACAACCTCCACCCCCACAAGTACCTGTTGTGCCACAAGTTGTAAATTCGATCAAATTGAATAAATCTCCTGTGGATAAGATTCATGAGTACAGGGACGAAGAGTTTAGGGCCACAGTTGATGATGATGCTGAGCGAGCTGAGTTTTGGCTCGAGAATACAATTCGGGTTTTTGATGAGATGTTGTTGACTCCTGATGAGTGTATCAAGTGTGCAGTTTCGTTGTTGAGAGACACAGCTTATAACTGGTGGAAGACGTTGACATCAGTGGTTCTGAGAGAGAGAATCACTTGGGATTTCTTTCAAGTTAAGTTCAGAAAGAAGTATATTAGCCAGCGATTCATAGGTCAGAAACGTAAAGAGTTTCTAGAGTTGAAACAGGGCCGTTTGTTAGTTACTGAGTACGAGCGGGAATTTGTGAGATTGAGCCAGATGCATGGGAGTGTGTTTCGATCGAAGCTACTATGTGTAAACACTTCATAGAAGGGTTGAATGAGGACATCAAGTTTTTTGTTGGGATACATGATATAAATGAATTTGTTGTGTTAGTCGGAAGAGCATGCAAAGCCGAGGAGCTTAGTAAAGAAAAGAAGAAAGCCGACTCTGAAGCTCGTGATGAAAAAAAAAAGATCGATGAGTAAGTTTTCTCAACCTTTGACTTAGAGATTCAGAGATGCAATCAACCGATCAAATACTTCATTTGGACATCCGAATAGAGACTGCGCAAGACTAAGTGTTGGTCCAAGAACTCAAGTTCCAATAGAATCAAGTGTTGATAGTGTCAAAAGCAACAAACCTGAGTGTAGACAATGTGGAAGAAAACATGTGGGAGAATATCGGGGCAAGTATAACAATAGAGTTTGCTATAAATGTGGATCATGAGATCACTTCATTTGAGATTGCACAAAGATGGTTGAGGAAGAAAATGTTCAGAATGTGAGACTGGGTATCACGACGGCTAGGGGTAGACCACCCAGAAATGTCGGGAATGTGAGTAGAAGCCAGAGAGGGACCACCAATATAGCAGTGAGATCGAAAGCGAGAACACCTGCCCGAACTTATGCTATACGTGCACGAGAGGAAGCATCACTACCAGACGTCATAACTGGTACTTTTACTCTATTCGATACTGATGTGATTACATTAATAGATCTGGGTTCAACTCATTCCTATGTATGTGTGAATCTAGTATTGAATAAGACTCTACCTGTTTGAGTCTACTGATTTTGTGGTTAGAGTATCGAACCCCTTAGGCAAGTGTGTCTTAGTGGATAAGGTGTGTAAGAATTGCCCATTGATGTTTTGTGATTTATATTTTCCAGCTAATTTGATGTTGTTACCATTTGATGAGTTCGATATAATTCTAGGTATGGATTGGCTCGCTTTGCATAATGCCGTTGTGAATTGTAAAAGAAAGAATATTGAATTGAGAAGTCAGAATGGTGAGATAGTTCAAATTGAATCCAGTGGTATGAAAGGGTTACCAGCTGTTGTATCCGCAATGAAAGCTATGAACTATGTGAGAAAGGCTTGCGAAGCCTATTTGGCATATGTGATTCATACAAAAGAGTTAGAAAAGAAAGTTGAATCTGTACATGTGGTTTGTAAGTTTCTAGATGTGTTTCCTGAAGAGCTACCGAGATTACCTCCAATTCGGGAATTTGAATTTGGTATTGAGTTAGTGCCAGGAACTACTCCTATCTCAATAGCTCTGTATAGAAAGGCCCAACAGAATTGAAAGAATTGAAGTCTCAATTGTAAGAGTTGACTGATAGAGGATTTGCATGACCGAGTTTCTCGCCCTGGGGAGCTCTTGTGTTGTTCGTGAAAAAGAAAGACGGTACTATGAGAATGTGTATTGATTACCGACAATTGAACAAAGTGACGATAAAGAACAAATATTCGTTTCCACGTATTGATGATCTATTTGATCAGCTGAGAGGAGCTACAGTGTTTTCGAAGATAGATTTGAGATCAGGCTATTATCAGTTGAGAGTTAAAGAATCCGATGTGCCGAAAACTGCTTTCAGAACGAGGTATGAACATTACGGATTCTTAGTGATGCCTTTCAGACTAACAAATGCTCCTGTAGTGTTTATGGATTTGATGAATCGGATATTCAGACCGTATTTGGATCGTTTTGTTGTACTGTTCATTGATGATATTTTGATCTACTCATGTGATGAGACGCAACATGCCGAGCATTTGAGAATTGTGCTACAAACTCTGCGTGAGAAATAGTTGTATGCTAAGTTTAGCAAATTTGAATTTTGGTTGCGTGAGGTTGGTTTTCTGGGGCATATTATGTCAGCTGCAAGGATATGAGTTAATCCGAGTAAAGTCTCAGCTATTTTGGATTGGAAGCCTCCGAGAAATGTGTCTGAAGTCCGTAGTTTTCTGAGACTAGCGGGATATTATAGATGATTTGTGAAAGGCTTCTTGATGATTGCGACTCCGTTAACGGAGTTGCTACATAAAGATGTTAAATTGGAGTGGTCGGAAAAGTGCCATTAGAGTTTTGAGCAGTTGAAAGTGTTGTTGACGGAAGCACCAGTGTTAGTTCAACTTGAATCGGGTAAAGAAATCATAGTTTACAGTGATGCATCATTGAATGGTTTGGGCTGTGTGCTGATGCAAGAAGGCAGAGTTATTGCTTATGCTTTGAGACAGATAAAGCCGCATGAGAAGAACTATCCGATGCACGATCTTGAATTAGTTGCGATTGTGTTTGTATTGAATATCTAGTGTCACTATTTATTTGGTGAGAAATGTCATATCTTTACAGATCACAAGAGTTTGAAATACTTGATGACTCAGAAAGAATTGAATTTGAGACAGAGAAGATGGTTAGAATTGTTGAAAGACTACGAGCTTGTGACAGATTACCACCCGAGTAAAGCTAATGTTGTAGCTGATGCCTTGAGTCGAAAACCATTATGTGCCTTGCAAGCTATGAGTACTCAAACAGATCTATGTGATGATAGTGCGGTTTTCGTCGAGTTGGAAGTAAAGCCGATGTATGTACGTCAGATTTGTGATGCTCAGAAAAGTGATATTGAAATGATGGCTAAACGAACTCAGCGTGAATTGAATGTTGATTCAGAATTTCAAATTGATAGTTGATAGTCATGATTGTCTGAGATTTCGAGATCGGATTTGTGTTTCGAGAAATTCAGAGTTGATTCAGATGATTTTGAATGAAGCTCACAATAGTTGTTTGACTGTTCACCTGGGGAGTACGAAAATGTATAATGATTTGAAACAGTTTTATTGGTGGCATGGTATGAAACGGGACATCTCTGAATTTGTGTCGAAATGTTTAATTTGTCAGCAAGTGAAAGCTAAACATTAGGTTTCGTCTGGTTTGTTACAACCGATCATGATTCCTGAGTGGAAATGTGAGAGAATTACAATGGACTTTGTGTCGGGATTGCCTTTATCTCCAGGAAAGAAAGATGCAATCTGGGTGATAGTTGACAGATTGACTAAATCGGCTCATTTCATTCCAGTGAGAACATATTATTCACTCGATAGATTGGCTGAATTGTATATTGCCAAAATTATGAGATTGCATGGGGTACCGTTGTCTATAGTGCCTAATAGAGATTCGAGATTTACATCGCGATTTTGGAAGAAATTGCAAGAAGCTTTAGGCACAAAACTGCATTTCAGTACTGCTTTTCATCCGCAAACGATCGGACCATTCAAATTCTCGAAGATATGTTGAGGTGTTGTGTACTTGAGTTTGAGAGTACATGGGAAAAACATCTACCATTGATTGAATTCGCGTATAATAACAGTTTTCAATCTAGCATCAAAATGGCACCATATGAGGCTCTTTATGGT
Source organism: Gossypium australe (assembly GCA_005393395.2). Classification (NCBI taxonomy): domain Eukaryota; kingdom Viridiplantae; phylum Streptophyta; class Magnoliopsida; order Malvales; family Malvaceae; genus Gossypium; species Gossypium australe. Next base: position 70,411,773 of record CM016617.1, read on the forward strand.
CGAAAATGTCGATCTCCATTGTATTGGACTGAGCTAAGTGAGAATAAGATTCACGGGGTTAATCTTATAAAAGAGACTGAGCAGAAAGTAAAAGTAATTCGAGATAGTTTGAAAGCGACTTCAGATCGCCAGAAGTCTTATGCACACTTGAAACGAAAAGATATTGAATTCGAAGTTGGTGATAAAGTGTTTTTGAAAGTGTCTCCATGGAAGAAAATACTTCGATTTGGCAGAAAAGGAAAGTTAAGTCCGAGGTTCATCGGGCCGTATGAGATCATTGAACGAGTTGGGCCGGTTGCTTATAGATTGATGTTGCCACCTGAGTTAGAAAAGATTCATAATGTGTTTCATGTGTCGATGCTTAGATGGTACAGATCTGATCCGTCTCACGTGATTGCTCCTACTGAAGTTGAAATTCAGCCAGATTTGTCGTATGAAGAACCGATTCAAATTTTGGCACGAGAGATCAAAGAGTTGAGAAACAAAAAAATTTCCTTAGTAAAAGTGTTATGGCACAAACACGGAGTTGAAGAGGCAGCGTGGGAACTTGAAAATGTTATGAGAGAGCAATATTCGTATCTATTCACTGGTAAGATTTTCGAGGACGAAAATCCCTAAGGGAGAGAGTTGTAACAGCCTGGTTTAGACCCTAGACGGAACAATGGTTTTGAGACCACAAATTCAAGGTCAAAATAACATTTTAATATTATTTTCTGTGTGAACAGTAAGTGATTTAGCCTGTGTGAAATTTCTGTGTGAAGATTTTATTGAGTGCGTGCCGAATTAAGAGAAAGGACTTAATCGCGTAACATGTAAAAGCTGTATGCTAATTTATAAGTACCTAAGTGTTGTTGTCTTATTAATGTGGAGGCCTTATGAGGCAATTATGCCAATATTTAGATAGTAGATGATTAAAAGACATGAATGGCCTTATTATATATATATATATTATATGTTTAATGGAAGGTTATTTTTGTAAATGGATTAATAATATAATTATTATACAAACAAAAGGTTAAAATAAAATGAATATACTCATCTTGCTCACCGAAAAAAACAAAAGAAAAGAAGGAAGAAAAGCTTTGAAATTTCGGCTAGGTTAAGCTTAATTTAATGTACGTTTGAGCTCGGTTTTTGATAATTTTTACGTTTTTGTGATCGTTGCTTCATGCTTTTTCAAACCCATGCTTAGATTTTGTGAATTGATGATGTTGTTGAAAAGTACCATTGATGAATATGGGAGTTCTTGAATGTTTGATGGTGGAAAATGAAAGATATGTATTTGACTAATACAGTTTGTCTTTGAAGTTTTGATGAATTTGTGTAATTTGAGCTTAAGTGTGAAAATGAGAAATAGAAGGAGTAAAATGTGAAATAAATGAAATAATTGGTCTTCTATGAGTATAGTGAGAAATCGGCTAGGCATGGGTACAGGCAACTTATGTGTATTTAATGATTTTGTGAATTAGGGACTAAAGTGTCGCAATGTGAAAATGTGAGGGCTATTATGTAAAATTCCCTAAATATGTGTGTTCAGATTAAAATAAATGATTTGGTGATTGAATGGATTGAATTTGAATGTGTATAGACCAAGAAAGGAGAGGTTCGGATCAAGATTGAGGCAAAGATAAAGTGCTCGATTAATCGATCGTTTCGATAGTTCGACGTCCGAGGTAAGTTCGGACTTAATACATGTATCTAGTTATGTTTAATATTGTGAAATGAATGGTATGATAATATTGAAATGTGAATGCTATGTGAGGGCTCGGGTTATGTGACACTAAGTGTGTGTATTTGGAAATGTGACCGAAATGGTTAGCACTATGTGTGCGGAATAATATAAGCTTCGGCTTTGTGGTTGGCATTGTGTGTACGATACCGATTTAAGATCGGTTTGATATGGATGCACTATGTGTGCGATGCTAATTGAGCTTTGGGTAACTATTGGGGCACTAAGTTTGCGATTGAATCAAAGAAGGGACGAAAGTTAATCGAAAAGAAATAGTGAGTATTGAATAGCAATTGTAATCGACAACTAAGTGTTGGCTAAGGTACATTTGGAACCTATGTGGTTGATGAAACTATGAATGAGTTATGGAAGGTTGATCGAACATATTATCTTTGGATGATATGGTATATATGTGATTGCGAATTACTTTATGTGATAGCTTGTTTCAGTATATTGTATTATGTTACGAACTTACTAAGCCACTGAAAGCATACTGTGTGATTGTTTTCTCTGTTTTACAGTGTCAGTAAAGCTAGCTCGGATCCGGGAATCGTCAGCATCTCTATCACACTATCGGCAATCTATTTTGGTAGTTTTGGAAAGATGTATATAGATGAAATATTGTAACATCCTTAAATCGGGGTTCTGCATTTTGCATGTGTTGCATGTGTTGGTAAGCCTACTGTGTTCGTTTGGTATGTTTTAGGGTCTAGGCATGATCTCGAGTTAGTCTTGTCTCATGGCCAGAATTTCTTGTTTTAATGCTTAAGAAGAGAGAGCTATAAGAATTAGGGGTTAAAGGAATTTATTTGAGGATTTTTGTAACATACCAATATTGACCCTAATCGGAACGGTGGTTTTGGGACCACAAATCCGAGCCCGAGAAATATTCTAATATTTTATTTTGTGTTCATTATAGGTGAATTAAAATGTGTGAAAGTTTCGTAGAAGTTTTTAACCATTTGAGTGTTTAATTGGCTAAAAGGATTAAATTGCTAAGAGGACCAATGTAGTGAGCATGAAATAAATAGGGCTAAGTGACTTGTTTATTAAACATAGGGATTTGCATGTCAAATTCCCCATAATTAATATGGTGGACGGTAAGCATGCAATAAATAATCTATTGTCTTAAAAATATTATATTTAAAACATTATTATATTACAAGCATGCTAATATATGTACTAGTTTAGTAAACAAAAGAAAAGGGAATTTAATTTCTCTTCCCTCAATCATCTTCCCCACCGATTTTTATCTTCAAAATGAAGAAGAAAACTTCATCCTCTCCATTCGGCCATTGCATGTGATAGGCAAGGTAAGAGTGAACTTTGACTTAATAATATATCATTGAATTGGTTGATTTCTTTGATTTTTTTTGAAAATAAGTAGAAGTTGATGATACTAGGCATGATGAAGTTCGGCCATGGGTGAGGAATTATGATTTGGTATGTAAATGAACTTAGATAATATGAGAAGAAGAAGCTTGAGCTTGTAAGAAAATGGTTTTAAATTTAGGCATGGGGATGCCTTATATTCGGCCGAATGGGAGATCACCATGCATGAATCCTTTTCTTTGTTTTGACGTTCGATTATACATATATAGTGAAATTAAACATGGATGAATGGTTATACTTAGATATAGTCATTGGGTGATTAAGTATGAAGAGTAAATTGCTTAAATTAAATAGTGGAAGGGTTAAAATGATAGAAAGGAGAATCATAGAAAATCATAGGGACCTAGTGGCCATTCGGCCATTGAGGAGAAATCTCAAATTGTGGTAATTTGTATTATGGTACATTATGGATTAAATTGAATAGGTCGAAATGCTTAAATTCTTGTGCGAATATTGCTTTAAATGAGATAAATAAATGAAGGAGGAAATTCGGTTCTTAGTCCTATGAATTTAATTATGTGCATTTTTGAGTTGAGCAAATAGATAGAATGAATGTGAACAAAACTCATTTGACATTTCATAGATCGTGAACAAAAATAGAAAGGACTAGATCGAGGAAAGGCTAAGGTGACCGAATAGCTGAAAATTTTGAGTCTATCGACAACCGAGGTAAGTCCATAAACCGAATTATATTAAATAATTACTTATGAACATATTATATGACAATGTTCGATAAATTTTAGTATATAACTATGCCATAGCCGAATATATATATATAAGTGTGTTAGATTAATTATATAGTTTGATATCGTAATATGAATAAGCGCCTCGATGCGATTTGCGAAATTTTACGATGATGTAATGATTGTAGTCGTTAAGGTAATTAAGCTTAGTTGAATTGGCTACGTAACACAGTTATGAAAGGTGTGGGAAATGATTGACCACATTAAATTGTTTCGGGCTTTAAGCCTAGCAGGCCTAGTGCCGGTGATTTATTTCGGGTGTTAAGCCTAGCAGGCCTAGTGCCAGTGACTATTTTCGGGCTCTGAGCCTAGCAGGCCTTGTGCCGGTGTTACTTATCGGGCTTTACCGCCTAGCAGGCTTGATGCCAGTGATGCGTTTTATAAAGGAGAATCGAATATTATTCAGGGCACACTTTAATTAATGAATCTAGCTAACGGCTCAGGTAAGCATGTAAGGTATGTTATATTGACATTACTTGAGTCAAGCTAATACTATGAGAACTACGTTATGTATGTTTGAGGTTAAAATGGATGTGTGTGAGTATCATATGATTGAAATTGAGAGTAAATGTGCTATTATGGAAATTTGGTTTTCAAGTATAAATGCTAAGAATAAAGGAAATTTCCATGCGATATACTTATATGAACTTCAAAGAAATGTAGGTCGAAGGAAATGATTTCTAATTTACTTGGGTTAATGAATTACTAGTATTTGGCCTTGTATAAGTAATATACTTAAGTGCTTATGTGAAATGCTATAAGTTGAATGTTTTAATTGCGCAAATATTTGAATGTTTTATTATCATGAGTTTAGGACTTACTAAGCTAGTAAGCTTATTTGTGTGGAATGTTCTCCTTTGTTTTATAGATTTTGGTTACGTTACGGGCTCGAGAAGGATCTTCAAGAAAGTCAACCACACTATCGCCTTCTTTTGGTATTTTAAATTTTGGCTATGATTTATAAGGCATGTATAGGCTAGATGAAGTTTTTGAAACATAGGATGTTTGATCTTGTACATGAATATAGCCATGCGAAAATGGCTATTTCCTTTGGTTATGTATCGTTTCTATGTTTGAATTTTATAACTTGCTCGTATGTAAATGGATGTTTTAAATTTGATCATGGCCTAAATTACATATGGGATTTGTTTTTGGTATATATATATATATGTATGGTTAAGGTATAGAGTTTAAATAAAATTGAGTAAGGAGGTTATAAACTAGTTAATCATATTTCTGCAATGAAATAGTTTTTAGTTAGCAGCAGTGATGTGATTTTGAAAAATCACCAAAAATAGGATAAATCGGATTAGAAAGTGAATAAGATATTGGATTAAAGCTTATTGTGTCTATTTTGATATGAATGAAACAGAGTAGGCAAAGGAATTTCATATTATGAGATATTTAAATTTTAGTGAGACTTGTTCTGAATGAATTCGTGATTTCCTGTTCTGTCTTGGAAAAATTGTTAAAAATTGTACAAAAATAATCATGGAGCATAGTTTATATGCTTAGAATCATTAATGAGTCTATTTTGATTGGAATAAACAAGAACATTATTGAAATTTTGTACAATGAGATAACTGATTTTTTGTAGAGATAGGTCAGAATCATCAAACAATGAAATAGGGGTAATTTTGATGAATAAACTGTACTAATTGGCCACATGAAAAATTCTGGAAAAATTATGGTAAAAAATTTATATGAGTCTAGTTTCAAGGAAAATTTACGGATCTAAATTTCGAGTTTTGCAACTCGAGTTATGGTCAATTTAGTCAGCATGATGCAGTTGGACAGTTTTAAATTTTTATGCCCCGAATTAGTAGTCAAGTCTAGTAATGCCACATACTCGACTCCGGCAAAGGTTTCGGGTAAGGGGTGTTACATTTGATTGGTATCAGAGCTTACGGTTTAGTCGATTCTAGGACTACCGTAGCGCGTGTGAATCTAGCTATACATGCCTTTATCATATATTGATAGTGTGGTGACTTCTGACAGCCTGGACTTTGTTTTATATAGTAAATGGATACTGATCCTGAAAGAGCCGTAGCGGATGATGTAGAGAGTGTAGCGCCTGACCGTGCACATGAATCAGTGCCGGTAGACTCTCGACCTGTTTCGGGTAGTCATGAGAGAGAGACTAAGCAAGCCTTCTATCAAATGATGAACGAGTGGTTTACCCAGTTTATTCAGACTAACCCGGCTGTACATCGACCTCCACCCCCTAATAATCCAACTCCGATTCCTTCAGCACCCCCGATGATAGATCCGGTGAGATCTAGTAGGCCCCCAGTTGATAAAATCCGAAAATTTGGGGCCGAAGAATTTAAAGCCAATGATTATGATGACGCAGAGAGAGCCGAAATGTGGCTTGATAACACTATTCGGGTACTTGATGAGCTATCTTGTACTCCAGATGAATGCCTGAAGTGTGCTATATCTTTGTTGCGGGACACTGCATATCACTGGTGGAATACACTAGTATCAGTAGTTCCGAAAGAAAAAGTGACATGGGACTTCTTCCAGAATGAATTCCGCAAGAAATATATCAGTCAAAGGTTCGTTGATCAAAACCGAAAGGAGTTCCTTGAGCTGAAACAGGGGCGAATGACCTTGACGGAATATGAAAGAAAATTTGTCAGGCTCAGCAGATATGCTAGGGAGTGTGTTTCTACTGAAGCTATTATGTGCAAAAGATTTGAAGATGGTCTAAATGAAGATCTAAAGATGTTTGTTGGCATTCTTGAAATTCAAGAGTTTGTGGCACTAGTTGAGCGAGCTTGCAAAGCTGAAGAGCTCGGGAAAGAGAAAAGAAAGGCTGAGACAGAAGCTAGAGATATTCGTAAAAGATCTTCGGGTAAGGTCTTTCATTCCACATCCAAGAAGTTCAGAGATGACTATAGCCGACATAAAGCTACTACAGACCTACCTAGACGGGATCGACCTCCCGTGGGCTCCCGAGCTACCTCGATGGCCAGTGTTGGTAACGTTCCACCGAATAGAGTTGAATGCAAGCACTGTGGGAAATGGCATTCTGGGAGTTGTAGATTTCATGATCGATCTTGCTTTAAATGTGGATCGTCGGATCATTTTATTAGAGAATGTCCGAGGTTAGCTGATCAGAATATAGTTCAGAACATTAAGCCGAGTAACACGGCAGTGCGAAGCAGACCACCCAGACAGTCAGGCGTTGTAGGTGGTAGTCAGAAAGGAACGAAGAACACTACAGTTCGACCTGAGGCTAGAGCTCCAGCTAGAGCTTATGCTGCACGAGCCAGAGAGGGTGCTTCCTCCCCCGATGTCATTACTGGTACTTTCACCCTTTACGATACTACTGTGATTGCACTAATTGATCCTGGTTCGACTCATTCTTATGTGTGTGAAACTTTAGTATTCGGTAAGACTCTGCTAGTTGAGTCTATCGAGTTTGTGATTCGTGTGTCCAACCCTTTGGGTAGATGTGTGCTTGTTAATAAAGTGTGTAGAGGTTGCCCGTTGATGATTCGGGATTATTGCTTCCCAGCTGATTTAATGTTGTTTCCCTTTGACGAATTTGATATAATCTTGGGTATGGACTGGTTAACTTCACATGAGGCAGTAGTGGATTGTAAAAGAAAGCTTATTGAATTGTGATGTCGAAGCGGTGAGACTGTCAGAATTAAATCTGGCGATGTAAATGGGTTGCCTACAGTAATATCTTCGATGGTAGCCCGGAAGTATGTGAGAAAAGGGTGTGAAGCTTATTTGGCTTATGTACTGGATAATAAAATGTTCAAGAAAGAAATTGAATCTGTATCAGTTGTATGCGAATACCCCGATGTGTTTCCTGAAGAACTACCGGGTTTAGACCCAGTACGAGAGATTGAGTTCGGCATTGAGTTAGTGCCGGGTACGACTCCGATTTTGATAGCTCCGTACCGAATGGCACCTACTGAATTAAAAGAATTAAAAGCGCAGTTGCAAGAGTTGACAGATAGAGGCTTCGCACGACCGAGTTTCTCTCCGTGGGGTGCACCGGTTCTATTTGTGAAAAAGAAAGATGGGACTATGAGAATGTGTATTGACTATCGGCAACTAAATAAGGTAACTGTAAAGAACAAGTACCCATTACCTCGGATTGATGATTTGTTTGATCAGTTGAAAGGGGCTGCAGTGTTTTCGAAGATAGATTTAAGATCGGGCTATTATCAGTTGCGAGTCAGAGATACGGATGTGCCAAAGACTGCATTTCGGACGAGGTACGGACATTTTGAGTTTCTGGTTATGCCTTTTGGGCTCACTAATGCACCTGCTGTTTTTATGGATCTAATGAATCGAGTCTTCCGACAATTTTTGGATCGGTTTGTAGTAGTGTTTATTGATGATATATTGATATACTCCAAAAATGAGACCGAACATGCTGAGCATTTGAGATTGGTACTACAAACTCTGAGAGATCAACAACTGTATGCAAAGTTTAGTAAGTGTGAGTTCTGGATGAATGAGGTCAGCTTCTTGGGTCATGTTGTTTCAGCATCAGGCATTCGGGTGGATCCAAACAAAATAGCAGCTATACTTGATTGGAAACCACCAAAGAATGTTTCCGAGATCCGAAGTTTCCTAGGCCTTGCGGGATATTACAGATGCGTTGTAAAGGGTTTTTTGTAATAGCTACACCTTTGACGAAACTATTACAGAAAGATTTTAAGTTTGAGTGGTCAGAAAGGTGTCAGAAAAGTTTTGAGCAGTTGAAAGCCCTTCTGACAGAAGCTCCAGTGTTGGCTTAGCCTGAATCGGGTAAAGAATTTGTTGTTTTTAGTGATGCTTCCTTGAATGGGTTGGGTTGTGTTTTAATGCAGGACGGCAGGGTTATAGCCTACGCTTTGAGATAATTGAAACCGCATGAGAAAAATTATCCAACTCACGATCTGGAATTAGCAGCCATTGTGTTCGCATTGAAAATTTGGCGTCACTACTTATTCGGTGAGAAATGTCACATTTATTCAGACCATAAAAGTCTAAAGTATTTAATGACTCAGAAAGATCTTAATTTGAGACAACGCAGATGGTTAGAATTGTTGAAAGACTATGAACTGGTAATTGACTACCATCCGGGAAAAGCTAACATTGTTGCAGATGCGTTAAGTCGGAAGTCATCGTTTGCTCTTCGTGTAATGAACGCGCAGATAACTATGTCTGGTGATGGTTCGATTATGGCCGAGTTACAAGCAAGATCGATGTTTATTCAGCAAATTTGTGATGCACAGAAAGTTGATAAAGATTTGATTGCTAATCGAATTCAATGTGAAAAAGGTGCAGAATCAGATTTCCAGATTGATGCAAATGATTGTTTGAATTATAAAAGCCGAATGTGTGTTCCAAAGAACTCAGATTTGATACAGACGATTCTGAGTGAGGCCCATAGTGGTCGACTGTCGATACACCCGGGTAGCACGAAAATGTATAATGATTTAAAACAGTTTTATTGGTGGTCTGGCATGAAACGGGATATATCTGAATTTGTTTCCAAGTGCTTAATCTGTCAGCAAGTAAAAGCTGAGCACCAGGTACCATCCAGACTACTTCAACCGATCATGATACCTGAATGGAAATGGGATAGAATAACAATGGATTTTGTATCCGGTCTTCCTATGACACCGAGTAAGAAAGATGCCGTATGGGTTACCGTTGATAGACTGACTAAATCAGCTCATTTTGTACCGGTACGTACCGACTTCTCACTAGATAAACTTGCTGAATTGTATGTGTCGCAGATTGTAAGGTTGCATGGTGTACCGAGTTCCATTGTTTCAGACAGAGACCCAAGATTCACATCGCGGTTCTGGAAGAAATTGCAAGATGCTCTAGGTACTAAACTTCATTTTAGTACAGCCTTCCATCCGCAAACAGACGGTCAGTCTGAGCGAACTATTTTGATACTTGAAGATATATTGAGGTGTTGTGTTCTCGAATTTGAAGGTACGTGGGAACAATACCTACCTTTGGTTGAATTTGCTTACAATAATAGCTTCCAATCTAGTATAAAAATGGCGCCTTATGAAGCCTTATACGGGCGAAAATGTCGCACGCCGTTGTATTGGACTGAGCTCAGTAAAAATAAGATACACGGGGTTGATTGGATTAAGGAAACAGAACAGAAGGTGGTTGTTATTAGAAACAATTTGAAAGCTGCTTCGGATCGTCAAAAGTCCTATGCCGATTTGAAGCGAAAGGATATTGAATTTCAGGTCGGAGATCGGGTGTTCTTAAAAGTTTCTCCGTGGAAAAAGGTGCTCCGATTTGGTCGGAAAGGCAAGTTGAGTCCGAGATTTATCGGACCGTACGAAGTCATTGAACGTATTGGGTCGGTTGCTTATAGATTGAGATTGCCCTCTGAGTTAGAAAAGATGCATGACGTATTTCACGTTTCGATGCTTCGTAAGTACAGATCCGATCTGTCTCATATGATTATACCGGCAGGGATTGAAATTCGATCTGATTTGACATATGATGAGGAACCGATCCGTATCTTAGCTCGAGAAGTGAAAGAGTTAAGAAATAAGAAGATTCCACTAGTAAAAATATTATGGAATAGACACGGGGCTGAAGAGGCTACGTGGGAGCCCGAAGATACAATGAGGCAGCAATACCCGAAATTGTTTAACGGTAAAATTTTCGAGGACGAAAATTCTTAAGGGGGGAGAGTTGTAACTTACCAATATTGACCATAATCGGAACGGTGGTTTCGGGACCACGAATCCGAGCCCGAGAAATATTCTAATATTTTATTTTGTGTTCATTATAGGTGAATTAAAATGTGTGAAAGTTTCGTAGAAGTTTTTAACCGTTTGAGTGTTTAACAGGCTAAAAGGATTAAATTACTAAGAGGACCAATGTAGTGAGCATGAAATAAATAGGGCTAAGTGACTTGTTTATTAAACATAGGGATTTGCTTGTCAAATTCCCCATAATTAATATGGTGGACGGTAAGCATGCAATAAATAATCTATTGTCTTAAAAATATTATATTTAAAACATTATTATATTACAAGCATGTTAATATATGTACTAGTTTAGTAAACAAAAGAAAAGGGAATTTAATTTCTCTTCCCTCAATCATCTTCCCCGCCGATTTTTGTCTTCAAAATGAAGAAGAAAACTTCTTCCTCTCCATTCGGCCATTGCATGTGATAGGCAAGGTAAGAGTGAACTTTGACTTAATAATCTATCTTTGAATTGGTTGATTTCTTTGATTTTTTTTGAAAATAAGTAGAAGTTGATGATACTAGGCATGATGAAGTTCGGCCATGGGTGAGGAATTATGATTTGGTATGTAAATGAACTTAGATAATATGAGAAGAAGAAGCTTGAGCTTGTAAGAAAATGGTTTTAACTTTAGGCATGGGGATGCCTTATATTCGGCCGAATGGGAGATCACCATGCATGAATCCTTTTCTTTGTTTTGACGTTCGATTATACATATATAGTGAAATTAAACATGGATGAATGGTTATACTTAGATATAGTCATTGGGTGATTAAGTATGAAGAGTAAATTGCTTAAATTAAATAGTGGAAGGGTTAAAATGATAGAAAGGAGAATCATAGAAAATCGTAGGGACCTAGTGGCCATTCGGCCATTGAGGAGAAATCTCAAATTGTGGTAATTTGTATTATGGTACATTATGGATTAAATTGAATAGGTCGAAATGCTTAAATTCTTGTGCGAATATTGCTTTAAATGAGATAAATAAATGAAGGAGGAAATTCGGTTCTTAGTCCTATGAATTAAATTATGTGCATTTTTGAGTTGAGCAAATAGATAGAATGAATGTGAACAAAACTCATTTTACATTTCATAGATCGTGAACAAAAAGATAAAGGACTAGATCGAGGAAAGGCTAAGGTGACCGAATAGCTGAAAATTCTGAGTCTATCGACAACCGAGGTAAGTCCATAAACCGAATTATATTAAATAATTACTTATGAACATATTATATGACAATGTTCGATAAATTTTAGTATATAACTATGCCATAGCCGAATATATATAAGTGTGTTAGATTAATTATATAGTTTGATATCGTAATATGAATAAGCGCCTCGATGCGATTTGCGAAATTTTACGATGATGTAATGATTGTAGTCGTTAAGGTAATTAAGCTTAGTTGAATTGGCTACGTAACACAGTTATGAAAGGTGTGGGAAATGATTGACCACATTAAATTGTTTCGGGCTTTAAGCCTAGCAGGCCTAGTGCCGGTGATTTATTTCGGGCGTTAAGCCTAGCAGGCCTAGTGCCAGTGACTATTTTCGGGCTCTGAGCCTAGCAGGCCTTGTGCCGGTGTTACTTATCGGGCTTTACCGCCTAGCAGGCTTGATGCCAGTGATGCGTTTTATAAAGGAGAATCGAATATTATTCAGGGCACACTTTAATTAATGAATCTAGCTAACGACTCAGGTAAGCATGTAAGGTATGTTATATTGACATTACTTGAGTCAAGCTAATACTATGAGAACTACGTTATGTATGTTTGAGGTTAAAATGGATGTGTGTGAGTATCATATGATTGAAATTGAGAGTAAATGTGCTATTATGGAAATTTGGTTTTCAAGTATAAATGCTAAGAATAAAGGAAATTTCCATGCGATATACTTATATGAACTTCAAAGAAATGTAGGTCGAAGGAAATGATTTCTAATTTACTTGGGTTAATGAATTACTAGTATTCGGCCTTGTATAAGTAATATACTTAAGTGCTTATGTGAAATGCTATAAGTTGAATGTTTTAATTGCGCAAATATTTGAATGTTTTATTATCATGAGTTTAGGACTTACTAAGCTAGTAAGCTTATTTGTGTGGAATGTTCTCCTTTGTTTTATAGATTTTGGTTACGTTACGGGCTCAAGAAGGATCTTCAAGAAAGTCAACCACACTATCGCCTTCTTTTGGTATTTTAAATTTTGGCTATGATTTAGAAGGCATGTATAGGCTAGATGAAGTTTTTGAAACATAGGATGTTTGATCTTGTACATGAATATAGCCATGCGAAAATGGCTATTTCCTTTGGTTATGTATCGTTTCTATGTTTGAATTTTATAACTTGCTCGTATGTAAATGGATGTTTTAAATTTGATCATGGCCTAAATTACATATGGGATTTGTTTTTGGTATATATATATATGTATGGTTAAGGTATAGAGTTTAAATAAAATTGAGTAAGGAGGTTATAAACTAGTTAATCATATTTTTGCAATGAAATAGTTTTTAGTTAGCAGCAGTGATGTGATTTTGAAAAATCACCAAAAATAGGATAAATCGAATTAGAAAGTGAATAAGATATAGGATTAAATCTTATTGTGTCTATTTTGATATGAAAAAAACAGAGTAGGTAAAGGAATTTCATATTATGAGATATTTAAATTTTAGTGAGACTTGTTCTGAATGAATTCGTGATTTCCTGTTCTGTCTTGGAAAAACTGTTAAAAATTGTACAAAAATAATCATGGATCATAGTTTATATTTTTAGAATCCTTAATGAGTCTATTTTTTATTGAAATAAATAAGAACATTATTGAAATTTTGTACAATGAGATAACTGAGTTTTTGTAGAGATAGGTCAGAATCATCAAACAGTGAAATAGGGGTAACTTTGATGAATAAACTGTACTAATTGGCCACATGAAAAATTCTGGAAAAATTGTGGTAAACAATTTATATGAGTCTAATTTCAAGGAAAATTTACGGATCTAATTTTTGAGTTTTGTAACTCGAGTTATGGTCAATTTAGTCAGCATGACGCAGTTGGACAGTTTTAAATTTTTATGCCCCGAATTAGTAGTCAAGTCTAGTAATGCCACATACTCGACTCCGGCAAAGGTTTCGGGTAAGGGGTGTTACAATTTTTAGCACAAGAAAAGGCTTGGCAAAGTGGCAAGGAGGCGCCACTTAAAGCCTTGTGATTGACGCCACGGGCAGATGGGGAGGGCCTGTGTTTGAGTTACAAGAATAGCACTCCCTGCTATTTCTTTTTGACGCCAAGGAGCAGGAGGAGTTGTGTGCCGCTCAAACTCTGACGGGTAAGGGTAGACTCAGTCAAATAATTCAAATGAGAGGTAAGGAGGAAATTTAGGAGTTTTGTTGAGTTCAAACTCATTTGGAGGATGAGAGATATTCAAGGAGAAAGGAGGGGGGACGGCAAGTGGGTGTGCTTAGCCGAATGCCTTTTGGATTTTGGGGTGGGAGCATTCGGGTTTGAAGCTTGAGAAGGGGGTGTATCGTTTGATAAGGGAGTGAGCTATAGGTGCCGATTGGATGTGAGCCTCACTCTCATTTTCGGCAATTTGAGTTCTTTTTCACTCTCTTGTTGTTAGCCGAACCCTCCCACTTGAACCATTCTTTTCTCCTTTTGATTATAGCAAGAAATCGAAACCTGAATTGCACTCTCTTTCTCTTTTTCGGCATCCCCATTCTAGCTTCCTTCTTTTTCTCTTAAGCACCTTGTGCCGAAATCTCCTCTCATTCACTCTGCCGGATTCTTCTTTCTCCATTTTTATTTGGTATTTTCTTCTTCACCTTGATTATTTTTGCAAGCCGAAACCAACCATCCTTCTCTGTCAACATCTTTTTTTTCTTCTCTTAATCCCCATTATGCCGAAATCCCTCTTTACTATTTCATCCATCTCTTCCATCTCCCCATTCTTGAAAGAGCCGAAATTGTGGGAGTCCTTATTGCTTCCTTACATTGTTGTTAGCCGAATCTACTAGTCACTACTCCTTGTCGAAATTCCCTTTTTCTTTCTCTTGTGGTGCTTTGGCCGAATATCAAGTAAGGGCAGATCTACCTTGGTTTTCTCTAGTCGATTTAAAGGGGTAAGTGTTCTTGGTTCTTAGTTACTCTACTCTCTGTCGTTTCTCTTTAAAGTAGAAGCCGGTTGCGGCAGTGATCAGTAAGGTCTCTAATCACTTTTGAAAATCGACTTCTCTTAGGTACTCTGGGATTTTGAAGCAATTGATCCAAACCCTCTTTTCCCTAACAAGCGGCTTCGGTAAGTCAGTGGTAAGGGTCTACAGTGATTTAATTACTCTCCTAGTTATTTGATTAAGCCGAAGGCTATGGGAAACTAAGTTGTGATGTTGGCCGATTGTAGGGGAAGATCGGTCTCACTTATCCTATTTTGTGATTAGCGTTCGTAAGGCAAAGGGTAAGGTTTAAGTGCCATGCGTTATCTCAATCCTTCGGGATCTAATGGTGTGGCCGAATGGCCTTGTTAATGACCCTATGGTTTGGCCGAATGTAGGGTCAAGGGATATAGTGCTGTAGATCGGGTCTTCGGAATCTAGTACGTGCGTTAATAACAGGTGTGTAAACTCTTACACACTTTATTAGTTTAAACAGTGCTTATTATGTTACTGTATAACCATTGTGTCTCGATTTAGCCTTGTGGGCTTAAGCTTGGATTTCAGGTAAGTCCCCTGTTACGTGCTTTACGATCTATGTTGTATATGCCATCATATGCTGTTAAATGCTATGCTATACATAAATGCATGATATATGGGATTATGATACTTAATATATGAGCATGATGATGGTGGGATTAATGAGAGGAGGGGGATGATCTATTTGGACTGTCACCAGTGGTTTTGACCACAAGATGGGTTGGCCCCATCAGTTGACTTGTGACTACGGTCACCAGTGGTTTTGACCACACTATTGATATGATTTGTGACTAATCCTAGTGGTTTTGACCACCAGTGGTTTTGACCACACTTATGATATTTGTGACTACGATCACCAGTGGTTTTGACCACATATGGATATTGTGACTCGTCCCAGTGGTTTAGTACCACAGTGGGTTGGCCCCACATGATATATTACGGGATTGTCATCAGTGGTTTTGACCACACGATGGGTTGGCCCCATCACTCGATATTTGTGACTACGGTCACTAGTGGTTTTGACCACACCGATATATTTGTGACTTCGGTCACCAGTGGTTTTGACCACACGGGGTAGTTAATGGTGTTTGGATGGCTAGGTTATGGGTTGCATAATCTGCATGTTTGACTGATGATCTGTGTAAGTGGATGAATTATCGGGTCGGGGATTTATACACTGAGTCGTGGTGACTCACCCCTTTCCCTTATATTTTGCAGATGAGGCATAGATTGCGGATATGGAGCCCAGGAGGACTCGAGGTGGCCATGCACTCTAATTTGGTTTTACTTCAAACTACATTTTCGGTTTGTTTAAATTTGGTTTTCGGTTTTCTTTGTAATAAGGCCGCTAGTTAATATTTTTGGGTTTTGATATTGCTTTATTTTGATTATATCATACACATGCTGGACATAACGAATTGTTTCAAAAAACTGATAACAAGCAATGTTTTCAAAACTAAAATTTCTCGGGTTTCTAAATGTTACCATCGGGTAACCGAGTTCATATAATAAGAGGCAAATTGAAGGTTTTTACAAACTTTAAATCTTTCAATCGACTTCAAAGGCAAATGGATTAAAAATTTAAACTAGTCGCACTTAGTTTTGATAAGTAACAAACGTTTTCATAAAATTTAACCGGTAACTTGTGCTTTTAACGATGTTTTCACTCCGTGACATGCCAGATTCGGTCGTGGTGTGTTGACCGGGTTTGGGGTGTTACAATTGTGGTATTAGAGCCAGGTTCAACAACTCGGCTGTGGGACCGAGGCCCAAAAATGTTTTAAAAAGGATTACGAAAGGCTTTTTATGAGAAAAAGTATAGGGATGAAAGCATGGCACCGAGTCTCCGGCACCGATCCGCCCAGGTAAGTACCCCGAACTATTGCATGTGATGATATGATGATATGGTTCTGTTGATGGCATGATTGAGTAGTAGTAGAAACTACTTTAGAGACATGAACTGTAGGATGTTGTGTACTCGCGAAAACAACCCCTTATTAAACTTTTCATAAGACTGTGCTTTAAAAGACAGTGGAATAAAAGTCTAACACATAAAACTTTTAATCAGCTCGTATATCGGTAGACATGAGTGCACGTGGACGTGGGCGAAATAGTCGTGGACGAGGTAGGGGTAGGATGACGGTCTCAGAACCGGCAGGATCTGGTCATGGATCGGAAAACGAGGTACCACCGCCGCCAGCTGTGGGGGCGGAATATCAGGATCAGACGGGTGGTAATGATGCGATGTCACAGGCGGTACTGCGGGTATTAGAAAGGGTTGCTAGTGCAGGCATTGGAGCTGGAGCTCGGAAATCTGTGGCCGAGCGACTTAAGGCTAATGGTGTAGAAGTATTTAGGGGTGTGTCAGGGGTGGCACCTAGTGCAGCTGAATACTGGTTGGAAGCGACGGAACGTATCATAGACGACCTGGATTTCTCAGCTGAGGAAAAGCTGAAGGGCATAGTGTCGTTGCTGCGAGATGAGTCATACCAGTGGTGGCTCACGGTTAGGGATGGAGCCAGAGCGGATGATCTCACTTGGGAATTCTTCCGAACAGTCTATCAGAGGAAGTACATAGGGGCTAGCTATGTCGATGCGGAGTGCAGGGCGTTTTTAAACTTGGTTCAGGGTAATAAGAGTGTAGCGGAGTATGAGGCGGAATTCCTCCGGTTGAGTCGGTATGCTCGGGGTATGGTGAGTATAGAGCATAAGCGCTGTGTCAGATTCGAGGATGGGCTGAGGGACGAGCTGAGGATGATGATAGCCCCACAGCAGGAGCGGGAGTTTGCTTTCCTAGTGGATAAAGCTAAGGTGGCTGAAGGGGTAAGACAGTCTGTGAGGCGGAATCATGATAGGGGTTGGAACAAGAGGAGTTCTGGACCATCTGGATTTTCTGGGAACCAACAGAAAAGGGTTAGGTATAGTGGGCCGAATTCAGCTACTAGGCCTGCTGCTACTAATACTCAGTGGCCGCCGCGGTGTGCTGGGTATGGAAAGTCTCACACGGGGGAATGCTGGACTGGGAACAGGGGTTGCTTTGAGTGTGGATCGATGGGACATCGAGTTAGGGATTGTCCATAGAGATCAGCTAGACTGCAGTCTGAGGATCATAATCGTACACATTATAGGAGGGATAATTAGCAGCCACAGAGGGGCCGAGGTTCAAGCAGAGGGGGTAATGGCTCTGGTAGGGGCCGGGGAGCACCGGGCAGAGGTGCAGGTAGTACAGAGGCGAGACAGCCGGGGTTGGTCTACGCTGCGAGGCTTCGGGAGGAGGGCAACGCACCGGACGTCATAATCGGTACGTTCTTAATTTTTGGAATACCTTATAATGCTTTAATTGATGTGGGTTTGACGCACTCATATGTTGCTAGTAGCATAGTGGGAACTCTGAACTTAGACTCTGAGACTACTTCTAGGAAAATGACTGTGATAAGCCCTCTAGGTCACTCTGTAGAAGTAAATATGTTGTATAGGGATGTACCCCTAGAACTCCAAGGGGTTGTGTTCTTGGCTGATTTGATGGAACTATCGTTTGGGGAGTTCGATCTGATTCTCAGGATGGATTGGCTAGTAAAGTATCAGGCTAGCTTGGACTGCGCGGCTAAGCGTATGGTATTGAAGACCATGGAAGGTGAAGAGGTGGTAATGATAGGTAATAGGAGAGATTACTTATCTAATGTGGTCTCTGCACTGAAGGCTAAAAAAATGGTTAAAAAGGGTTGTGAGGCATTCATAGTGCATATTTGTGCATTGGAAGCTACAGAGTCAGCTGTGAACAATGTCTGAACTGTAGGGGAATTTGCCGATGTATTTCCGGAGGAACTTCCAGGTATACCTCCTGAT
Organism: Gossypium australe; assembly: GCA_005393395.2. Classification (NCBI taxonomy): domain Eukaryota; kingdom Viridiplantae; phylum Streptophyta; class Magnoliopsida; order Malvales; family Malvaceae; genus Gossypium; species Gossypium australe. The sequence continues at coordinate 70,430,401 of CM016617.1, forward strand.
CGCGAGGTAGAATTTGGTATAGACTTGTTACCGGGAACTACGCCAGTACCTATTACTCCATATAGGATGGCGCCGAAAGAATTGGTGGAGCTGAAGGCTCAAATTCAGGAATTGTTGGATAGGGGTTTCATCCGACCAAGTGTATCACCATGGGGAGCTCCAGTGCTTTTTGTTAAAAAGAAGGATGGTACGATGCGGATGTGTACAGACTATCGCCAGCTAAACAAGTTGACAATCAAGAACAAGTACCCGTTGTTAGGATTGACGACTTGTTTGATCAACTCAAGGGTGCATCGGTTTTCTCCAAGATTGACCTTAGGTCGGGGTATCATCAGCTCAAAGTGAAGGAGGCTGATATTCATAAGACGGCATTTCGTACTCGGTATGGGCACTACGAGTTTCTGGTAATGCCTTTTGGTTTGACCAACGCACCGGCTACATTCATGGACATGATGAATCGGGTGTTTCAGCCATATCTGGACCAATTTGTCGTAGTGTTCATAGACGACATTTTGGTGTACTCAAAATCTGAGGAGGATCATAACGCGCATCTTCGAGTGGTTCTGCAGGTGCTAAGGGAAAAACAGTTATACGCCAAATTTAGTAAGTGCGAGTTCTGGCTTAAGGAGGTGACTTTCTTGGGTCATGTTGTATCAGCTGAGGGAATTAGGGTGGATCCTCGTAAGATTGAGGCGGTATTGGATTGGAAACCACCTAAGTCGGTGGCGAAAATTCAGAGTTTTCTAGGTTTGGTAGGATACTATAGGAGATTCGTAGAAGGGTTTTCTTTAATCGCAGCGCAGTTGACTAAGCTGTTGAGAAAAGGGGTTTCGTTTGTGTGGACTGAGAAACAACAAGAGAGTTTCGATAAGTTGAAGAAGATTCTGACTGAAGAACCAGTCTTGATTCAGCCTGAGGCAGGAAAGGAATTCACTGTTTATTGTGATGCACCGCATACTGATTTAGGGTGTGTGCTGATGCAAGATGGAAAGGTGGTCGCTTATGCGTCTCGACAATTGAGGCCTCATGAAGGTAATTATCCGACACATGACTTGGAGTTGGCTGCGGTGGTCTTTGCCTTGAAGATTTGGAGGCACTACTTGTATGGAAAGAAGTCAGTAGTGTATACGGATCATAAGAGTCTGAAGTACCTTTTGACTCAGAAGGATTTAAATTTGAGGCAACGAAGGTGGGTCGAATTTTTGAAAGATTACGACTGTTCGATTGAGTACCATCTGGGTAAGGCTAACGTGGTAGCTGATGCGTTGAGCCGTAAGGTGGTAGCGGATTTGCGAGCGATGTTTGCTCACCTAAGTCTTTGTGGTGATGGGAGCCTTTTGGCAGAACTGCAAGTAAAGCCGTCTTGGATTGATCAGGTTAAGGAGAAACAACTGACGGATGAGGTTTTAAGTGCACGAAGGTTGCAAGTGCAGAATGGTGAATCCGAAGGTTTCAGCTTGGGTAGTGATGGAATACTATGTTTTCAAGGGAAGGTGTGCATGCCTAAAGATGATGAGTTGAGGCAGCAGATCCTGCAGGAATCTCATAGCAGCCCATACGCTATGCATCCTGGAGGCAGTAAGATGTACCATGACTTGAGAGAGCAGTTCTGGTGGCCGGGACTTAAGCGTGAAGTAATTGAGTCTGTAGGTAAGTGTTTGACATGCTAGCAAGTTAAGGTTGAACACCAATTGCCATCAGGACTGTTGCAGCCGGTAAAGATCCCACAGTGGAAGTGGGAAAGGATTACAATAGATTTCGTCAGTGGGCTTCCCCTTACACCTAGTAAGAAGGACTCAGTCTGGGTTATAGTGGATCGTTTGACTAAATCGGCTCATTTCATACCGGTAAGGGTGGATTATTCGCTTCAGAAATTAGCCAAGTTGTATGTGGCAAAGATAGTGCGATTGCACGGGGTGCCAGTGTCCATTATCTCGGATAGGGATCCCAGGTTCACGTCCAGATTTTGGAAAGCATTGCATCGGGCTTTGGGTACCTGTTTGGATTTTAGCACGGCTTTTCATCCGCAGACTGATGGACAATCTGAGAGGGTGATTCAGATTCTGGAAGAAATGTTAAGAGGCTGTGTTCTGGATTTCAGTGGTAGTTGGGAGGAGTATTTTCCATTGGCAGAGTTCTCTTATAACAATAGTTATCAAGCGAGCATTCAGATGGCACCATATGAGGCGCTATATGGTCGTAAATGTCGCACTCCGACGTGTTGGACAGAACTGGGTGAACGTCAGATGTTGGGTCCTAAGTTAGTGGCAGAAACTGAAGATAAGGTTAAGGTGATTCGAGCTCGTCTTAAGGAAGCGTCGGACAGGAAGAAGTCTTACGCCGATCTTAAACGCAGGGATATTGAGTATGAAGTGGGTGATAAGGTCTTCCTGAAGGTATCGCCTTGGAAGAAGGTGTTGAGGTTTGGTCGGAAGGGCAAGCTAAGCCCTAGGTTCATCGGGCCATATACAGTGTTGAGGCGAGTGGGACCGGTAGCTTATCAACTTGAGTTACCGGCAGAGTTAAGCCAGATTCACGATGTCTTTCACGTTTCAATGCTTAGACGCTATCGATCGGATCCGTCACATGTTGTACCAATTGAGGAGATAGAGGTGGTTCCTGATTTGTCTTTCGAGGAGGAACCAGTGCGGATTTTAGATCGGGATGTCAAGGTTCTACGACGGAAGTCAGTGCCCTTGGTGAAAGTGTTATGGCGAAACCATGGTACGGAGGAGGCCACGTGGGAGCCAGAGGATGTGATGCGGCAGCAACACCCTCAACTCTTCTGACCAACTAATTTCGAGGCCGAAATTATTCTAAGGGGGTAGAACTGTAACATCCTTAAACCAGGGTTCTGCATTTTGCATGTGTTTGCATGTGTTGGTAAGCCTACTGTGTTCGTTTGGTATGTTTTAGGGTCTAGGCATGATCTCGAGTTAGTCTTGTCTCATGGCCAGAATTTCTTGTTTTAATGCTTAAGAAGAGAGAGCTATAAGAATTAGGGGTTAAAGGAATTTATTTGAGGATTTAAGCACAAGAAAAGGCTTGGCAAAGTGGCAAGGAGGCGCCACTTAAAGCCTTGTGATTGACGCCACAGGCAGATAGGGAGGGCCTGTGTTCGAGTTACAGGAATAGCACTCCCTGCTATTTCTTTTTGACGCCAAGGAGGAGGAGGAGTTGTGTGCCGCTCAAACTCTGACGGGTAAGGGTGGACTCAGTCAAATAATTCAAATGAGAGCTAAGGAGGAAATTTAGGAGTTTTGTTGAGTTCAAACTCATTTGGAATGTATGGATGAGAGAAATTCAAGGAGAAAGGAGGGGGGACGGCAAGTGGGTGTGCTTAGCCGAATGCCTTTTGGATTTTGGGGTGGGAGCATTCGGGTTTGAAGCTTGAGAAGGGGGGTGTATCGTTTGATAAGGGAGTGAGCTATAGGTGCCAATTGGATGTGAGCCTCACTCTCATTTTCGGCAATTTGAGTTCTTTTTTCACTCTCTTGTTGTTAGCCGAACCCTCCCACTTGAACCATTCTTTTCTCCTTTTGATTATAGCAAGAAACCGAAACCTGAATTGCACTCTCTTTCTCTTTTTCGGCATCCTCATTCTAGCTTCCTTCTTTTTCTCTCAAGCACCTTGTGCCGAAATCTCCTCTCATTCACTCTGCCGAATTCTTCTTTCTCCATTTTTATTTGTTATTTTCTTCTTCACCTTGATTATTTTTGCAAGCCGAAACCAACCCTCCTTCTCTGTCAACATCTTTTTTTTCTTCTCTTAATCCCCATTATGCCAAAATCCCTCTTTACTATTTCATCCATCTCTTCCATCTCCCCATTCTAGAAAGAGCCGAAACCGTGAGAGTCCTTATTGCTTCCTTACATTGTTGTTAGCCGAATCTATTAGTCACTATACCTTGTCGAAATTCCCTTTTTTCTTTCTCTTGTGGTGCTTTGGCCGAATATCAAGTAAGGGCAGATCTACCTTGGTTTTCTCTAGTCGATTTAAAGGGGTAAGTGTTCTTGGTTCTTAGTTACTCTACTCTTTGTCGTTTCTCTTTAAGGTAGAAGCCGATTGCGGCAGTGATCAGTAAGGTCTCTAATCACCTTTGAAAACCGACTTCTCTTAGGTACACCGGGATTTTGAAGCAATTGATCCAAACCCTCTTTTCCCTAACAAGCGGCTTCGGTAAGTCAGTGGTAAGGGTCTACAGTGATTTAATTACTCTCCTAGTTATTTGATTAAGCCGAAGGCTATGGGAAACTAAGTTGTGATGTTGGCTGATTGTAGGGGAAGATCGGTCTCACTTATCCTGTTTTGTGATTAGCGTTCGTAAGGCAAAGGGTAAGGTTTAAGTGCCATACGTTATCTCAATCCTTCAGGATCTAATGGTGTGGCCGAATGGCCTTGTTAATGACCCTATGGTTTGGCCGAATGTAGGGTCAAGGGATCTAATGCTGTAGATCGGGTCTTCGGAATCTAGTACGTGCGTTAATAACAGGTGTGTAAACTCTTACACACTTTATTAGTTTAAACAGTGCTTATTATGTTACTGTATAACCGTTGTGTCAGCGATTTAGCCTTGTGGGCTTAAGCTTGGATTTCAGGTAAGTCCCCTGTTACGTGCTTTACGATCTATGTTGTATATGCCATTATATGCTGTTAAATGCTATGCTATACATAAATGCATGATATATGGGCTTATGATACTTAATATATGAGCATGATGATGGTGGAGTTAATGAGAGGAGGGGGATGATCTATTTGGACTGTCACCAGTGGTTTTGACCACAAGATGGGTTGGCCTCATCAGTTGACTTGTGACTACGGTCACCAGTGGTTTTGACCACACTATTGATATGATTTGTGACTAGTCCCAGTGGTTTTGACCACCAGTGGTTTTGACCACACTTGTGATATTTGTGACTGCGGTCACCAGTGGTTTTGACCACATATGGATATTGTGACTCGTCCCAGTGGTTTAGTACCACAGTGGGTTGGCCCCATATGATATATTTCGGGATTGTCATCAGTGGTTTTGACCACACGATGGGTTGGCCCCATCACTCGATATTTGTGACTACGGTCACCAGTGGTTTTGACCACACCGATATATTTGTGACTTCGGTCACCAGTGGTTTTGACCACACGGGGTAGTTAATGGTGTTTGGATGGCTAGGTTATGGGTTGCATAATCTGCATGTTTGACTGATGATCTGTGTAAGTGGATGAATTATCGGGTTGGGGATTTATACACTGAGTCGTGGTGACTCACCCCTTTCCATTATATTTTGCAGATGAGGCATAGATTGCGGATATGGAGCCGAGGAGGACTCGAGGTGGCCATGCACTCTAATTTGGTTTTATTTAAAACTACATTTTCGGTTTGTTTAAATTTGGTTTTCGGTTTTCTTTGTAATAAGGCCGTTAGTTAATATTTTTGGGTTTTGATATTGCTTTATTTTGATTATATCATACACATGCTGGACATAACGAATTGTTTCAAATAAACTGATAACGAAAAATGTTTTCAAAACTAAAATTTCTCGGGTTTCTAAATGTTACCATCGGGTAACCAAGTTCATATAATAAGAGGCAAATTGAAGGTTTTTAGAAACTCTAAATCTTTCAATCGACTTCAAAGGCAAGTGGTTTAAAAATTTAAACTAGTCGCACTTAGTTTTGGTAAGTAACAAACGTTTTCATAAAATTTAACCGGTAACTTGTGCTTTTAACGATGTTTTCACTCCGTGACATGCCAGATTCGGTCGTGGTGTGTTGACCGGGTTTGGGGTGTTACAAATATGGCATGTATAGGCTAGATATTATGATATGTTTTGAAAGGTTTAATCCTTGTCATGTGATTTGGCTTGGAAGTTGAATGATGTATAATTGATGATTGAGCTATGAATGTGGTACATTTCATGACTTAGTTGATTGGGAAAGATGTGGTTTGAAGATGAACTTTTATATGGATTACATGATGTTTGAATTACATATGTTTTGATATGTACATTTGTCACTTTGAATGACTTTAGTTGTGATGATAATGAGCATGGAAGTAAATGGTTTAGTTGGTGATCGAATAATGCATGAAATGGTATGATTGAATGCATTTGAAAGCATGAATTGGTATTGTTTTGATGCTTGTAGGTATGATCCTATTGTGGATGGCAATTTGGCTTTGCACATGGCCTGCTTTGCCTATACGATTATGGCACACAGGCGTGCCCAGTGACCGTGGGATAAAGTCAGTAGCTAGCTCAAGTATGCACGGCCGTGGTACACGGACGTGCCTAGTAGCCGTGTGAATAAGTCAGTATATTTCCTAAGAGTACATGGCCCTAGCACACGGGCGTGCCTGGTGGCCATGTGAAAAAGTCAGAATACATGCTTTGTTTTGGCACGGCCTGGACACATAGGTGTGCTTGGTGATCGTGTGAGGCACACGTCCTGATTGCACGGGCATGTGACCTCAACAGCATTGAAGAATATTGAAATTTTGTAAACTTTTATTAGTGTTCGGTTTAGTCCCGGCCCCTTTCTAACACTTGACTAAGGTCTTGTAGACCTAGATGAGGGACTGTATGTTCGTATTTGAGTATGTAAGATTGATGATAGACTATATGTTGTGGAATGGATGTTAATTATTGTGGTTGTTCGATAATGCCTCTTAACCTTATTTCGGCGACGGTCTCGGGTTAGGGGTGTTACACGTGGTCGCAACTAACTTTCACAACATAGCCAGTCACACGCCCGTGTGTCTTGCCCGTGGTCAAATTTGACTTGACTTGAATTTCAACCACGAGGGACACGGTCGAGCCACATGCTCGTGTGGTCAACCGTGTGGGCATTTATAGGCCATTTTCAAGGCCAAAATGCCACCCACACTAAGGTCATCCCTACAAGTTCAAACAAGCAATATACCATTCACATTTGGCAACCAAAATCATGTCACATGTTCAACCTATCATCCCATTAAAATACATTTCTAAACATGCCAACCTGTATGCCAAATAGTACAACTAAATCACATGTAAAACCAAGCATGATCCATCCACAATTTCAGTAAATCACTATAGCATCAATCCATCAATAAACTTACCATTCTTAATACCATTTCATTGCCATCAATCCATACCAAAACATACTTCATATACCATAATCACTCATGCATATTACCAACATTTATCTAGCCACATCACATGGCTATTTACACATCTCAAACATGTTCCAAAACAACTAGCCTACACATGCCATATTTAGCTATATACACAGACAAAAGTACCAAAATTGAGCTTGATAGTATGGTGATGATCCTCGATGATTCCCAAGCCTTCAGTAGCCTTGACAATCTATAAAACAGAGTAAACACACACAAAGTAAGCTTTCAAAAGCTTAGTAAGCCATATACAAATAAACTTACCACAAAATCATTCATAAGCATAGCAATTTAGACTCATTAACATATCTTCATTTCAAAACACATGGATATCTCTTTGAATCACTGGGTTTGCCATTGCTTACCAATTCATCATATCTCAAACATCTCATTTGCTCATATATCAAACATACATATTTCTCGAATGTTCCATTGCATCAATGCACATACTTACTCACCTTTCATGCTTATACAAAGCATAGATATCAACGTACCTAAAACGGATGTACAACTCACATAGTCATTCATTTCTCGAACTTTCCCGTTGAACCGTTCGGAACTAAATATGATACTTAGAGTTCTCGAAATAGTCGTACAATGTCAACGTCCAGACATGGTCTTGAAATCAGATATCGATGCCGTTGTCCCAGACAAGGTCTTACACGAATCAATACGATGCCAATGTCCCAGACATGGTCTTACACGTAAGTCTCATATCGATGCCAACGTCCCAGACTTGGTCTTACACGAAATCTCGAATCAATGCCAACCCCCAGACGTGGTCTTACATGATATCACATATCGGACACCTATGTCATGACATGTGCAACCCTATCTATTCCTAGGTTCGTACGGGCTTCTCGGACATTGTTACACTATCGATACTTCCTCGGATTTCATGTATTAATCATTCTCATACGCATTCATCACATTGAGATTTCACATGAATATACATAAATCAATACAAATACATTTATTTGTATATAGACTTACCTGGGATTCGGTTAACGTACGGACTCGACTATTCGACCACTTTTGAATTTCCACAATCTAAGTCCGTTTTCATCGGTTCTTGATCTATACATATTCAAATGTAACCCATTTATTCACCAATTCATTCAATTCAATCCACGAACACACATTTAGGGTAATTTACAAATTAGCCCTCACATTTTCACATTTGGACATTTTAGTCACTATTTCACAAAATCAAAAAATACACAAAATCTCATGTCACCCATGCCTAGCTAAATTTTCACATGCTTCATACTAGTCCATACATTTCATTTATTTCACAATTTAATCCCTCAAAATATTATTCTTTCAATTTAATCCAAATTGCTCAAATTCATCAAAACTCCAAAGACAAACTATGTTAATCAAACACATATCTTTCATATTTCACCATCAAACATCCAAAAACTCACATGTTCATCAATGACCCATTTCAAAACTTTCATCAATTCACAAAATTAAGACATGGGTTTCGAAGAACACAAAGCAATAATTACAAAAAAGTAAAAATTATCAAAAGCCGATTAAAAACATACCTTGAATTAAATCAAAAGCTAGCCGAAACCTAGCTTCTTTTTCTTTTCTTCTTCTTTAGTACTTTCGATCAAAAAGATGATAAGAATGGCTTATTTTTAGCCTTTTGTTTTATTAATTATCATGTAATTTACAAATTACAAATATACTGATAAACCGTAAAATGAACATATTTTAATCCCAAAATTTTATTCCCTGAATTGTGTAATTTGGTGCTCTTAATCCTTTAATTTCATGTTTTATACTTAAGAGACCACCAGAGGACAAAAAGAACGAGAAATGGGCCTGAAACGGACTAAATGGGCCATATCACGAAATCGACACAGCCTGGGCCCAAGACCACACGGCCATGCCTCCTAAACAGACCCGAACATGGCCTAGCCACGATTCACACGGGTGTGTGCCATGGACGTGTCCATACCATGAAAAAGTGGAATTTTACTCGAATTAGGGTACTTAGAGGCAAAGAAAACCATTCTAAAAGCCTATATAAACACCCTAGAGGCCAACCTTTAGGGGGTCCAGTTAGGCGTCCAGTTAGGCCGAAGAGCCAAGCCAGAGAGGCCAGAATTGTGGAATTTACTCGAAGAAAGCCAGTTGATTCATATCAAGAAGCCGGAATCATACTCAAGACAAAAAATCTTCCCTTCAATTTCCTTGAGGGGGTTTTAGGGTTTTTCTTATGTTTTGTTTTATATTTACTTCTGAGATTTATTCTTTTATCGTTATGAACTAATCCCCTCAAATACCTGAGGGGGATGAAACCTAAGACGGATCTTGTTATTGTTTTCTGAACTATATGATAAATACTTGATTTGTTCTTAATTATGTGTTCTTAATTCTTACTTTGATATTTTAGGATATTGATTCAAGTATTGATGTGCTGAGGCAGAGGAGGAATAGACCCTGTCTAAAAGTAGTTCTAGAATAATTAAGCTGAGTTGATCGCAACCCTAGAGATAGGATGACGAAAATCTGCCGGATTAGGGTCAAACCTAATATGGGAGTCCATAAATCGAGTTAATGCAATTCTAGGGGTTGTAATTAGAAAGAGATTTCAATTAATCAACCTAGGGTTAGATGTTAGAAGCCTCAAGAGAGGTATTAATATAACTTAGGGAATCCTACGGATCAAGTCAAGTAAATAAATCATCTGGTTCAGAGTTAAATAACAAGTGAAGTCTAGGTGGATTCTTCCTCGGGTATTGTCTTAATCAATTGGTTTTTCCCACAAGTATTTTCCCAATTCATTTTCTGAAACACCCCAAACCCGGCCCACGAGCCTTGACCAGATCTGGTATGTTCCTCGGTGTAAACCGTTTCAAACTCTTTAGTTCCTTTGGAAAAACTTAAGCGATTTTAAGAAATATATTGTTTTGGGTTGGGCTTGAGTTGGAAACCAATTTATCTTATATTGAAATCCATTTAATTAAGGTGACAAAACAATTAGGGTTTATTTTTCAAAAAAATTAAATTTACTCAAACTTTAATTGATAATAATTCGCAAACATAAAAAAAAAAAATAAAGAAATAAAACTATGGCCTTATTACATCAAGTAAAAACCCAAAATAAAATTCTTAAGTACTTAAATAAAATAAAGTTTCCATATTGAATAAAACTTCAAGCTGAGCATGGCCACCACAAGTTCTGCCGTCCCAGTCCATCACTGTTCATCACCTGAAAAATGTTCCCACAACGGGGTGAGTCAACAGACTTAATGTGTACACAACACTAAAATTTAATAGATCAGGCATACCATAACGTATCACATGCACATTCATATGCAGATAAAATAATGATGCAACCCATACCCAAACCTAGATGCCATCCGCTACACATCCCCGTACCAACCTGCACACCGTGGAGACTACTAAGTCGACCCTCCTTCCGTTACACTCCATTGAAGGCAGTCGCTGCAGTCGACGTGCTCATCGCCCATATAAAATTCGTGGCATAGCCACCAGATTAAATAATTGTGTCATGAGACACCACATTCAGATAATGTGACCGAAGTCACCACATTCAGATAGTGAGACCGAAGTCATCACATTCACTTCCCCTTTTTCATATAACCCGAATGCCCCATATATTTCATATCATGCATATCATACTTAAATTCACATTCATGTCACTTTTCACATGTTAAAATATAACATATTTCGTAATCCTAGCAGGCGTAGGAAACGTACCTGAGTACTTTGTACCACATTAGGGTATTTTAGCCACATTCACATTCTTATACATTCATATATTAAATATTTGCCATATAACATATTAAAAGTTAGTGTGGGGTACACACCTGATTTGCTTAACGAATTCCTTGAAATCCCGAAAGACCGATCTATTGCTTTAGATCCGTTAACGCCTATATTTGGCCAATCACTTAAACACATTAATAAACCTATTCGGCTTTAAAACCAAATCCTAATAGGATTTGTATTCTTAAGACTTACCTCGTTGCCGTTTTGATGATTAATCAAATCCCGAAAACTTGTATCCTTCCCCTTTTGAAATCGGCTAGCCACTAGATCCCTTGAATCGGTTAGTTGGCCACCACTCTTCTATTTGATAACTTTATCCTTTAATTATCATAAAATAAAAGAGTTTAATCCAACATTTATCTCATGGGAATAATGATAAATAAATCCCTTATTTTTCTCTTGAAAATACTTAAGATGAATAATCATTTATCCCTATTTAGCCGAAATTTAAAGAGAATAAAACTCTTCCGTTTTTTTAGAAAGCTTGTGCCGTCCACCTCACTTCTTCTGGAAGCAAAATAAAATTTCTTTTATTTGCTTCCCATGTGACTCGAACTCAGGCCCAACACCCTTGCATGTGGCGCCATTTCTAGAGGCCCTAAGTGACATCTTCAGGCCATTTTTCCAAGCCTGTTTGTGTGTCAAATTTCACATACTTTTTCTCTTAAGGCCACATTGCCTTAATTTCCTCTTTTAAACTTTAAAACTCGACATTTCTGAGTCATTTCTAAGTTTCCAAAAATTTTCGTTCGGCTCTTTAAACTTGACATTTCCTTACATTTCCAAGTTTCCAGAAATGTTCACTTTCCTCTTTTGAATCATTTCCAAATCATTTCCATACATTTTCAGGTTTCCAAAAATGTTCAAAACACGTTCTTAACACATAAAACATATCATTTCTTACAATTAAACCGAAAATGCATAGGCCCTTTTTAGGATGTTACAGTTCTACCCCCCTTAAAATAATTTCGTCCTCGAAATTACTTACTAACGAACAATCGTACGGTCTAACTCACCCCACTATGCTACTGCTGCGCACTCTGATCTTAAAGAACTATCATACTTTCTAGGCACATTCTCTAGGTTCACGTCCCCTAGAACTCATTTCTAACGTCGCTATTTAATCTGATTAAAAAGTTTTATGCATTAGTACTTTTGTTCCAGTGATTATCCCGCGAAGAAGTTTTATGGAAAGAATTTTAGGAGTGGTTCATCCGTATGCACACAGTCTTTTCATTCATACATCATCCATCAATCAATTATGAACTTTCGTTCATTCAGAGAAACGTTGTAGTTTTCATTGTTGTTGTTTTCCCACTACCCAAGGGTATTTTCGTAATTTGCCCTACAGGGGTATTTTCGTAATTTTTCAAAAGAAAAAGTTCCTTGGTGACTTTGTCAAAAAGTATTTTGGAATTTTTAAATTCCCGGGGTATTTTGGAAAATTTTCAAAATCTGGGGGTATTTCGGTAATTTTGGATCTCGGGGGTATTTTGGTAATAAACCAGGGTAAATTTGTAAAGTTTAATGTTTCCGGGGTATTTCCAAATTTTGCAAAACTTTGAGAGTTCTTTTTGAGAATTGTACTTTCCAAAACGGTGATGTTGCAAAAATTCAGAAATCAGGGTCATTTTGGTAATTTTGTAAGTTAGGGGCAGTTTTGTAATTTTCCAAAATCAAGGTATTTTCGATAGTTTGCAAATTAGGGTTTTTAAACATTTATAAAATAATGAAATTTCGAAAAAACTGTTGAGTAGTTGAACATTTTATAAACCAAGGGCATTTTTTGTAATTTTTACCACTAGGGGTATTTTAGTAATTTTGCAAACTAGAAGTTTTTGGGAAAATTTTTCGAAAATAATAATTTTTTTTTAAAACTAGGGTTTCCATAAAAACACGGCTAGTTCCCTTTCGGGTTTTAGTTATTGGGTTTAGCCTATGACCGAGTCCTCTTGGTCAGGGTGAACCAAAGCTACGCACCAGGCAGGATTCCAGCGAAGAGGAGGTGAGTCACTAGGACTGCTTAAATACCAGGCTCTTCCGGATCCAATCCTAGACATGCGCACAGGGGTTACCACACCCTAACTTGGTGACTTAGCCATAGGTTTGTTTAAGTAAGTATTAAATCTTATGTATTTGTTGGGGTACACTAGTCCTAGGGTTCTCATACTTATCATACTATTCTACGTTCCATTCCGTTTCTACCCTTCATAATATAATCACATAAAGCACACAGATGGTTAGGGGTACTTACCTGGTGGACTGCGGGTCGGAGTGTAACAGACCGAATTTGACCCTAATCGGAACGGTGGTTTCGGGACCACGAATCCAAGTCTGAGAAATATTTTAATATTTTATTTTGTGTTTATTATGTGTGAATTAAAATGTGTGAAAGTTTCATAAAAAAGTTTCATCGTTTGGGTGCTTAATTTGACAAAAAAGGACTTAATCGCGTAAATTTTAAAAGTCTCAAACTATAGTGTAAAGTGCCTATTTGATGATAGCTTTTTAAAGTGGAGCATTAAAAGGGTAAATAACCCATTTTTGAGTTAGTGGGTGGCTTATGTCAAGAATAACCTTAAGATATATGTTAGTTTTTATTTTATATTAAAGGTTAAATTAGTAATTGAATAATTACTTTTATAATATGTTAAAATAACATAAACAAAACCATCATCTTTCTCACTTTCTCATGGCCGAATATTGAGAAAGAAAAGGGGGGTTTATGTTCTTTGATTTTCGGCACTTGGAAGCTTGATTTCAAGGTTAGTTTGAATTTGGTGTTTGTTAATTTTAGATTAATTAAGAATTCCCTTAATTCTCAGGCTAAATAATAAAAAGAAAGTTAGTATTAGTACTTTTAGTTCGTTTGGGTTCAACAATCCGATCTTGCCACTAAACTATACTACTGTTCGATAGGTGCGCTTGCCTCAATCGTTGTCATAGTTAGTTTCTAGGCTCGATCATTCTTTTTATAAATTTTTAAGACTCCGAAAATACGATCATATACCATTAATGAAACAATTTTATCATCTTATAATGCATGGATATAAATTTCCACTTACTAATAGTGGCGTAATATCCTTTTAAGGACCTCATATAATAAAGACATTAAGAAATAAATTCCCTTACATAAAGCATGCTAATTTTGCATTTAGTACAATTTAACCCTTTTCTCAAATTAAACACATAAATGATGAAATTAATTCACAGAAATTTCACACATGCTTAATCATATACTGCAGACACAGAGAATAATATTAAAATATATTTTTGACTCAGATTTGTGGTCTCGAAACCACTGTTCCGACTCAGGTCTAAATCGGACTATTACAACTGGGGAGGCAACGCTGGTAGATTGATTTTAAATTTTGCGTTCTATAGAATAATTGAGAAAATTTTAAATTATAGATACAATTTTTATTAATTCACATTTACTAACTTCTTTCTTCTTTGATGCCAATATATGTCTCAGAGGAGAGGAACAACTATTTAGTTAGTTATTGATCCATAGAGACTACCCCAACAAAATCATTTAAATATGGATGAAATTGATTACATGTGGTGTAACGATAAGATGGTCTTTGATGACGAAATATGCGACCAGTGAGTATATAAAGAATGGGAAATTATGAAGAACAAAAAATTACACATGATCGAGCTAAGCCAACGAGGGAACAAAGCCTCAACAAACCAGTGGAGTAATGAAGAAGGTACTGATATAGTTGACTATCCACATGAGTTCACTAGTAATTTTTATGAGGAACTTGAAAAAGATCATGATATGCTCGAATATCTGGACAAACCCCCCTGTGATTCGTATAAAAAGCCTTCATGTGAAGCCACTAAGTGACCAAATGAAGCATTAGCAAACATATCATATATGATGGCACAAATGATAAAAATGATGCAAGAAATATCCAAAGCACTGCCTATAAGGAAAGAGGACATGTATGACGCGCACAACTCGGATCATAAGAAGATTGGTATCATCGATGACCATGATGAGATTCATGGCAAGATTCAACCTGAGCTTGTAACTGAAGATCACAGGGATGAGTTAAACATAGTTGAAACGATCTCTAATCTAATTGACGTAGAGCAAATCTAACTATAAAGGTAGAAGTGAGGGATGAACTAACCATTAACATGGAACTTAAACCGATAGTGAATGAAAGTGTAAAAGAGCCAATACACTTTCTGGCCAAAGAAGAGGAGATGCCAACCGGAGAGGTCGAGAAGTTTGATTCATGCTCATTTGATGATGGAAACAAGGCTCGAGCAACCAAAACCTCACACAATAGGGAGAGAAGGAAACTCGAGGTAATAATATCCCAGAAAACAATTTGGGGTTGGCTAGGATTTGGTACCAAATGGCTTGTAATGTGAATGTCGCGTCAATTGACAATAAGGAAACATCATTGGAATCGACTGAAGGGGCTGGTTCATATATATTGACAGCAGAAAAAACATCGAATCAAAGTGTCGAAAACAAGCTGGAAGTTCTTCTGTGGTGGCGACACAGATCGTCCCAATTTTTAAAAGAACTTCTATTTCTTGTTTTAAATTTTCTTCTAGTTTTTTAGTTGTATATTTTATTTTAGTTATTTTTTTCTCCTTTCATATCTTTTGTCATAGTATTTTCTTGTAGGTACTTTTTGTCTGCTTGGAGCAAACGAATCTCAATGTCAATATAATAATAAGGATTCAGCTTTCTCAGGGAAGTTTTCTTGGCTGTGCCTTAATCATTTTATAGTAAGGGTAATGTATGCTCTAAAATGTAGGGGAAAGTACATTAGGACTCATTTATATTAGAATTTAATTTCCCTTGAATTGTTTAAAAATAAGACTTATATGTACCAAACACCTTGAATCTCGAAAAAAAGTGGGCTACAACAGAGTCGATATCCCTACACGGAATCTATGTGTCAAAACACCAATCAAAGACTCAAGGAATTGAGCAATTTAGCTCAATGTCGCGACACAACACCTTTGTGTCATGACATAAAAGATAGTACCCCCAACTTAAAATTTCAAGGTGTGTCGCGATGTTGAGCTCTAAATGTCACGACATCAGTAGTTTGCCAGGGGTGTCGCGATATTGAACCCCTAGGTCACGACATTGTGGCAATTTTTTATAGGGTTGACCCGACCCATAGCACAACTCGATAGCCTAACCCTAATTTTAAACATTTTTTTTACTTAAAAATAACCTAAACATATCTAATCTAATTAGATTTTACACCTCTCCTAAAAAATTTCTCATTACAGCTAAACCCTAAAATCTATTTTCTACTCTCTTTTCTTTCTTTTTTTGTTGTAATCTTCTTTCTCTCTTTATATGTACCAAGTGCAGGTTTAAAAGATCTATATCCACAAAGTAAATTGGAACAACCCTCAAAAGGATAGACAAACTTCCAAATCAAGGTTAAACATTCCGATTAAAACTTTTACTATTCCATCAAAAATATATTGTTTGATGTTAAGTTAGTCCCTCAAACCAAGGTTAAGCATTACTGAACAGTTCATGAAGCCAACCAAAATTATCATAGGGATATACTATAAATGCAATATACAAAGCTTCAATGAAAATAAGTACGGGATTAGAACAAACGTTGGAAAGAAAAAAATAGACGTCTCAGTCTAGCTTAAACGAAAACAAAAATTGGGATCTTAAAAAAAAGAAAAAGAAATTGATGAGAGTACCATTCCACAAATGGATTAATAAGATGGATGCAAGAAACGGGCCCAATTCTTCAAGAATTTGCACGACAGAACAATATAAGAGTATCAAACTATTATCTAGACATTTTTGGTCTAAGGCATTCCCATCATGAAGCAGAAGAACAAGGAAGTAAGGAAAGAGAAGATAGAAAAGATGAAGAAGGTGAAGAAGAAGGGAATGAGATGGCTTTCAAGGAGGAGGATGATCGACCAAACTTTTTTTTTAAGTTTTAGATTGTATTTAATTTTGGATAATTTTTATTTATTAAGAGTAGGTTAACAGTAGATTTTTTATGTATTTGTTTTCTTCACTGTTTCAAGTTTTCTTTATAGGACCCCACATGAAAGTAGCAAGGCATTTACAAGCTTGTAACAAACAAAGGAAGGAAGCACCCACCATTAGACTACGACAATGTCATGATCAATTGGGTAACTTCTTTCCTTATCTATAGTGGTGCACATTAAGGACAAGGTGCTATCTAAAGTGTAGAGGGAAACATAAGAATTTTTTTTAAAATTTGTTTTACACTTTTTGTTTAATTGTGTGCTTGAGCTTATAGAAACACA
Organism: Gossypium australe; assembly: GCA_005393395.2. NCBI lineage: Eukaryota > Viridiplantae > Streptophyta > Magnoliopsida > Malvales > Malvaceae > Gossypium > Gossypium australe. The sequence continues at coordinate 70,447,656 of CM016617.1, forward strand.
AGTATTGGTTAGGAGCATGTATATAGGTTAATTGTGTTTACTATAAACTTGGCATGATAGTAGATGATTTGAAATTTTTTATTATTAGACTACTAAGTTCTATATATTTCACTGTAAATAGACATTGAACAATTGAATGGACCAAAGGATATAGAGAATACAAGGAAATGAGCATGCTATTATGTATGATAGATTGTTGAATTTGTGATTGTTTGATTGATTAAATTTGTGAATATTGAGATACCTAGGGATGACCTAAGGCATTGTTTTGTATACACCCAGAGCCAAAAAGCTAACCCTATTTATTCATCTTTAGTACATCTATTTGGTCCAGAATACACTTCTTGATGAACCTTCATACAAAACCCGAGCCAAAACATTAATTTGTATTTACCCTTTTTCCTTAGTCATGAACTGGACGACTATAGACGTCTGGTCATACGTATTGAGGGTTAAGTAGATATATCAAGGAGAATTTTGTAAAAATAAGAGTTAAATAGGAAGAAACAGTGTGATATAATGATTATAGGTTAGTTGTTATGTGCCAAATAAAAGAAAAAGAAAAAAAAAAGCCAAAATGAGTAGAAAAAGTACTTAAAAGAGAACAATAAAAGCATTTTTAAATGAGACGTATTGAAAAAGGAAAAAATGTGACAAAGTCGCAAAAGCAGAAAGACTTGTTTATTAGTGCACAAAAACTAATGAGCTAGTCGTAGTTGCTATATTATGCTGTGACTTCCTATATGGAGAAATAAGGAATGCGAGAGAAGGAGAAATAAGGCAGTGAGTGGGTAAGGGTTACTAAGGGGGGAGAATAGGGAACAATAGGATATGCTAAACTATTTTCGTGCTTGAAACTATTTTGTTGCTTACTTTTATTAAGTTCCATACCTATCCTAAGACTCAAAACATTACAAGCCAAAAAACCCTATGTGATCTAGGTAGACTTATTCATGAATTGACATCATATTAAACAATTGCATTTACATCTGTTTGTATTCTACTAGGATAATCGAATTACATGTATAATTTATTGATGGATATATACATTTGAAAACCTTAATGTTGGTATACCTTGTAATATATTGAAATTAGGTGTTTGATATCAAAAGTGGTAAGTCAGCTATATATCATGTCAAGATTATGTGTAAATATGAAATGCCTAATTATGAACTCCGAAACCAATGTTTGTAATATACTTGATCAAGGGTCGTTTTTTCATTTGCTATTTATGTTTGCTTTTATTGAGGACAAGCAATGACTTAAGTGTGGGGAAGTTTGATCTGTTGTAATTTGATGCAGCAGATTAAACTAGTTTTCACACTTGAGGAGCTTAAATATAAGAATTTTCATTGTGTTGTGGTTAATTTTTTATAATTTAGTATAAATGTAATAAAAATTGTATTTCGAGTCTTTTGTTGACCTTAGGGCCCGAATGAGACTTAAAGGTGAGCTAATGTACTTAATGAGTTTGCAGGAGACCATCAGAGGGTGTACAAACTCAATACTGGTCGTTGTGTTGCAACACAAGAAGTTTGATGTCGCAACATAGGGAGAAGAATGCAAGAATCTCGACTCTATATTCGGTGTCGCAACACACCCTTGGAGCTACCTTAAACCTGAGCATACTCCCTTCGATGTCACAACACAAACACTAGGGTGTTGTGACATCGGTCCTGTACGGAAAACACTTACGAGCCAAAGGCGTTTTGGCCCGTACAATCAAAATTTAAATACGAGAGTGTTAGCTGGCCTAGGGTTAAGGAGGACGACAACCCTAAATCTATAAATAAGCCCTTAAACACTTGTTAAAGGAAGACTTTTGATATTCTAAGTTTTTTCTTTGTAATTTACATTTTATTTTTTTCTCTTAGGGTTTAGATTTCTTTTCAGTTCTTTTCATTTGTGTTCTTCGAGGAACTTGATTTGTAGTTGCAATCAAACTATTTTGGATCTTTACACTTTCACCAATCAAATACAATCAGGATTCTCTTAAACCTTATTCTTAATTTATTCTTTGTGCATATCTTATTTATCAACTTTTTTGTGTTTTTGGATTCTGTGAGAAATTGATCCTCTTATAGGGGATTAGCAAGTGGAGGTCTGAATAGATAACTGTTTTGTAGGGATTTCTTTACAAATCAGCTGCTCAAGAAAGAAAGAATCAAAACCCCAGGTCTGACAACCCTAGGAAGTCATCAAGGTGGGAATTAACTCAAATATGGTATGGCCTATCTATGAACACCTTAACCCTAAATTGATCTAGACTATGAGATCGAAAGATAAGTAGTTCTTGTCGACTCAGTATTTCAGTTGACGAATTAGAATATCCTGCTGGGGTATTGATTAGTTGATTGAACAAGAAAGCCCGAGACGATAGTTGATTATGACTACCGAAACGAGCTAATCACCCATGTTTAGATTTGATTAAGTTTAGATTTTACTTATTCAAAGTTCATTTTATTTATGCTATTCTTATTCTTTCATTCATAAAAATCCAAAAATCTCTTTTTTTACATTTTATCATAATATGATTTATCTAGATTACTAATTAATTCTATTTGCGTTTAAGATAAATTTAATCTAGTACTCGTCTCTCTTAGGTACAATCCTCGGAGTACTCACCTACTTCATTGTAACTATATTACAACTTGGCCCGTATACTTGAGGACACCGCCTCAATTCCACATCTTTAGTTGCAGTATTCACACTTTGGGTGTTAGTATGTCTAGAGGCGGTCATGGCCCAGAGATGTTAGCCTTGCCTTTCTTAGTGTATTTTTCCACTCCTTGTAAGGAAGAAGTAATGACTATATTCGCTTTTGCTCTTTAGTCTGGCTAATTATCATTCAACATCAACTCATAAATTGCAAATCTTTTTTGAGTTGTGTAAGCATAAGGTTTTTGTTTCCAAGGTTATATGTGGCTCGAAAACTAGTACAATCCTTGGACAAGCTTTTGAAAACCATCTTTATTTGGGTGGTTTGGCCCAGATTTGCCTCATTGTCCGTAGCCTCAGCAAGTAGCCCATAAAAGTGATCATATGGTATTTGACCGGAGTGTCGAGCTTTTGCTTGTAATTCATAAGCTAGTTATGGCAGGTTGTCGAGCCTAGGTAGCATGGCTTCCGAACATGTCTTCTAGCTTATCTAAAATCACTTTAGCAGTCTTACAAGTCTCTAGTTGCTTATACTGGGTACTAGTCACGCTTTCCAGCATATAACAACGAGCTATCTCATCAGACTCTTCTCAATGTTCTCTAGCCTCAGCTTGAGCGGCTGGTGGGCATTTATTATCAAGAACTATTTTAAGCTTCTCGCAGCACAAGACAATTATCAGGTTCCTTTTCTATTCCTTATAGTTATTTCCATTCAATTTGTTTTCAGTAAGTATGTTCAATAAGGGAGTTGGTGCCATTTTTGAAATACAAATAAAACATTCATATATTAATTTCTTTATATTAAGCAAATGTTTGAATACATTTTGTAACATTATGATATGCACTAAGATGATGCATTCATCTTGTACCATTTTGTAACATTTGTAAGAACATGGATTTCCATCCAATTAGTACATGAACCTAATTCCTTAGGTATTCACACGCACTAATAATCATGTAACCGTTGACCATCATTCTAACTTAAATAGAGCTCTATGAGGAGTTACTTAACTAGAAGATCTTAAGTGTATAACCATCAACTCCAACACTTATCACATCATGCACTACAAATGATTCGTCGTTGAACAATCTCACCAACTAGCATGCTTTGACTAGTTTTCCTATTTTGAAGATAGAATTTCTTGACTTATCGCATGATAATGCCTACCACAAGGGCTGGTCCAATTATCATTTGATCACAAGAAAATTCTTCTTACTTTAAGGAAATCTTTTCAATGAAATCCATATAGCAATCCTAATGTGGGGTAGTGCACTTGCTATGCCATCATAAGAGACCATTGATGGAGACTGTGGGTCTTGTTTAGGGACCTTCTCCCACTCAATATTTTAAAAACATGCAAGTTTTTTAATTTCCCATTTCAATCATGTATGATTAATATATGCATGACAAGTACATGTGGCATTCTTTCCTAAACTATATGATATGTTTATCTCATGTATGCATGACACGCTATGACAATTTTATAATATTCACATTCAATTATTTACAAAAGTTAATCAAACAATTTTGATTCACTACAATTTTTCTTTTAAGGGAAAAATTGAAGAAGTGAATGTGAATTGTGCACCAGGTAGGTTCTTGAGAAAGGGAGGTGATTCATATTTGACCACTTAAAAACCAAAACTTTCCTTTCCAGATCCAATCCTAGATATACATGTAACACTGGTTTATGCAAGTGTACAAATTTGTTATTAAGTAATAAGTAAGTAAAAGAGTTGTCGTCTCTACAAGGACTATGTATGTTAATCAATTACTTGTAAAATTAATATTAACAATTTGTTAAGAAAAACAAAATATTTTTAAGAGGGTTGATGATTTAGTTAAATTAAATTATCTAAATGTAAAATGATCCCTAAATGCAATGTATGTAATAGAATGTATGAGATGGATTTAGCAGCAGAATTCACAAGATTTTAACAACGTTAACATGAATAGGCTAGACTAATTACATTACTTAGTTCATTTTTATCATGCTCATAATGTTCCGAGAAATTTTCCATGGCAACTTAATCTTTCATGAACTTGAAACCAATCTTAAGTCCTTTCAGAATCGTTTACTTAGAAAAACATGCATATTATTGATCATATTTATTTAATGGTTTCTTAGAATTCATTTGAAGTAAAAGGACGGGCTAGGTTTGAAACAATTTAATCACATAAACTTAACAACTATGCAAGATAATAGAGCTCTCTCGAGTTATTATGAACCTTTCATTTAGTCGAGCTAGGATCTAAATTAAGAATGCACTTTTCAACTATTGCGTCCATTGGTCGTTGTCTGGCTAGGATTGCTCAACTAATCTAATGCATTCAATCACATATGAATGAAATACATGCTTGAGTTTAATTGAAAGCATGAATGATTGAGGCATAGAACATCATGAACATAACTCAATGAATTTATTAAATAAATGTAATCATTCTAGCTAAATACAATTAAGCTATCATCATTCATGAGAAAACAACAAAGCAATTTGAAAACATGATGAATAATTAAGGAAAAGAAAAAGGAAGAAAAAACTCTTTGATACTGTGGTCACTAATCATAGAGGCTTCCTCCAATTCTCATCGTTGCTCCTCTACAAACTGCTCCTCTAGGTGGCCGACCAAGAGAAAGTTTTCTCTCTAGGAATTACTTAACTAATGGAGAGGGAAAATAGGGATGGCTATGCGTGAAAGGAAGGAAATGCGATGAGAATGAGAAATCAAGAACGTATGTTAAGTGAGGGATGATGAATGAGTGAAATGAAGGTAGTACTTATAGTGGATGGATGGCTAGTAGGTTTACTAAAAATAGCTTAAATCCCTTAGGTTTCTCTTTCCCATGGCCGACCATAAATTATGGAGATGGGAGGTTGTTGGTTGCTTGATTCATGCATGAAATGATGCTTAAATCAAGCAAGGAGGTGAACGGTTTCAATGGTGAAAATGGTGTGCTAATTTTTAGTTAATTTCCAAGTGTAGGGACCTCCGAATAAATCTCCCAAAAGCTTAGTTTGGGCTTCTCATATGCCCTTGCCGAATTAGGCTTCTCTCCCCCTTGTTTGGATGATTTTTATGACCCAATTAGTTGTCAAACTTGTTGATAAACCGTAATATATACATATTTTAATCCCACATTTGGCATGCTTTTTGATGATTTATCCCTTGAAATGTGGAATTTGATGCTCCTAATCCTTTAATTTCATGTTTTATACTTAGAAGAGCATAGTAGGATGAAAAGAACGAGAAACGGGCCAGAAACGGAGAAACTGGGCAAAAATAAGAAATCAACACGGCCTGGAGTTCACCACAGGGCCGTGCCACTTTAGCAGACTTGAACACGGCCCTGGGCTCGATTCACATGGGCGTTTCACACGAGCGTGTCCCTGCCGTGACCCGTTTTAATTCCACTCGGAATAGGATACTTGTGGGCCAAGTAAGGCATCCCGAAAGCCTATATAAACACCCTAGAGGGCAACCTAAAAGGGGGTTCGACAGAAGGCTTCTGTCAGGGCTTTTGACAGGGGGTGAGACCAAAGAGGGATGAATATAGGGAGTTACTCAAAGAAAGCCAGTTGATCCGTCTCAGAAGCCGGAATCACTCTCAAGACTGAGGAGTTTCCCTTCAATTTCCTTCAGGGGGTTTTAGGGTTTTTCTTTATGTTTTGTTATTTAATTTCTTTTGAGATGTATTCTTTTATAAACATGAGCTAAACCCCTCAAATACCTGAGGGGGATGAAACCTAAGACGGATCTTGTTATTGTTTTCTGAACTGTATGATAAATACTTGATTTGTTATTAATTATGTGTTCTTAATTCTTACTTTAATATTTCAAGATATTGATTCAAGTATTGATGTGCTTATTTAGAGGAGTAAAAGACCCTGTTTAAGAGTAGATCTAGCATAATTAAGCGGAGTTGATCGCACTCCTAGAGATAATACGACGAAAATCTACCGGATTAGGGTCAAACCAAATATGGGAGTCCATAAATCGAGTTAATGCAACACTAGGGGTTTTAATTAGAAAGAGATTTCAATTAATCAACCTAGGGTTAGACGTTATTAGTCTCGAGAGAGATAATAATATAAATTAGGGAATCCTACGGATCAAGTCAAGTGAATAAATCGTCTGGTTCAGAGTTAAATAATAAGTGAAGTCTAGGTGGATTCTTCCTCGGGTATTGTCATGATCAATTGATTTTCTCAAAATTATTTTTCCTAATTCATTCTCTGTGTCTTGGCAGCCTTAGCTTAGGAATTAGTTAGATAAACATCAATCCCCTTTATTTTAGGCTAGATAATAAAAAGAAAGTCAGTATTAGTACTTTTGGTTCCCTTAGGTTCGACATTCCGGTCTTGCCACTAAGCTATACTACTGTTCGATAGGTGCGCTTGCCTCTATCATGGTGATAGTTAGTTTCTAGGCTCGATCATTCATTATATAAATATTAAAACTTTCATACAGACACGATCAAGTTTTTGGCGCTGTTGCTAAGGAACTAAAATATTAGGAACGCTCAATTTTTATTACTTTAGCCATTTTATTTATTTCTTTATTTCCATCCAATTTTTATTTTTAATTTTCTAATCTCTCTATTATTTGTTCTGATAGGTTTTTCTAATTTATGACTAGGAGGAACCTGTCAGGACCATTGCTTTTTGGTAGTGAGATCAAGGCAACCATTCGCAGAAACTGAAGAGAAATTAGGCGAAGTTTACAATACATAGAGGAAGAACAAGAAAACATCACCAATCCTCCTGAAGAGATGGCTGAAAATCAGAATAATCCATTACCTCCGGTGGCTATGGAAAATCCGATGAATCAAAATTTTGCTCCTCGTACTATGTATGATTATGCTAAGCCTAGTTTAGCCAGTACCGAATCAAGTATTGTTAGACCTACTATTGCTGCAAATAATTTCAAACTAAAACCTAACGCTATACAGATGATTCAACAGTTTGTTCAGTTTGATGGTTTGCAGGATGAGGATCCTAATACATACTTAGCAAACTTTTTGGAATTATGTGATACGTTTAAAATTAATGGCGTTTCTGATGATGCCATTTGCCTTCAGTTATTTCCCTTTTCTTTAAGGAATAAAGCAAAACAGTGGTTGAATTCTCGTCCACGAGGGTTGTAATGCCCTGAATTTGGGCCTAGTAGAATTGGGCCTATTGGGCTTTGGGTCTCATAAAATTTTTACACGAGCAAGAAAATGACAAATGACATGACGACTTTAAAGGTTTAATGAATTTGGAGTGTCTAGGTGTGTTGGAGAAGCTCTGGGTTCGAGCTTTGTGGTGGAGGATTCTTAATTTATTAATTAAGGAATCAGGGTTGTGAGTAGTGGGCTTTTAAAAAAAATAAGTGAAAAATGGCACAAAGAAGCCTCTGGTGAAGTGGCTAAGTGATGCCACTAAGGTGTAGAGAGGTGGCGACATATGCATGTTGGAAGGTCTGAGGTTCGAGTGCTAGCTTAGCTTTATTTTGGAGTTTAATTTTAGGCTTCTAGAAGGCTGGAAGTGGCGTGTAGAGGGACTCTAAGGAGAAGTGATCAGTAGAGAGAATTTCGGAGAAGGATAAGGAGATATCATGGAGAAAAATTAGGAGATGAGCAGTGGAGGAAGTGGTGCCGAATTGGACGTGGGGGAAGGTAGGATTCGGCTTTGGCTATAAAAAGGGGGTGCCGAATTCATTGAAAGGTTCCTTGGGTTCTATTATTTCTTCTTTTTCTTCCCCTCATTCTTTTCTCCTATTGCCGAATTCCCTTGAGAGGTTCTTTGAGTTTTCGTATTTTCTTTTTCTTCTTTTCTCCCCCCTCAATTAGTTTCTTCCATTGCCGAATTACCATCATCTTTTTCCTTGCCGAAATTCCTATTAGTGCCGAATCTTTATGGTTGTTCCTCCATCACAAATTGATTGTTATCTACTATGTTAAAAGCCGAATCTCATTCAGTAGCTATCTAGGCCGTAGGATCAAAAGTGGATTCGGTAAGTATTCAGTTAACCCCTTAGTATGTTTTGTTAAAAGCCGAAGGGCTATCTAATTTCTCATTGTCATTAATCTTGTATTAACAAGGGTAAGGTTCAGAGGTCGCAAGCATGGTAAGGATCGTTAGCAATGTGTAAGTGTACTCAACTCGATTATGGTTTAAGTAAATGGCCGAATGTGAGTATGATCTATAGGGGTGACTTGTGTGGATTATGAGTCACTCGAAGTTTGATGGTGTATGTGTGAGTGCAGATCTAGGGGATACTCGTGGTTAGTAGCTAAGGAAGGGATATTAGAACCCGGTGGCACACGGTAAGGTTACGGTAAGGCTTCGGCTTTTGGTAAATATTTTGATTAAGTATAGGTGATTGATTGAAGGTTGGTTGGTTGTAGGTTCAAGACAAAGGATAGTATAGCACGTCACAACAACCAGGTGTGTACAAAGACTACACACACATGATATCGGCAATGCCGAAAAGTCGAAAGTGGCTAAATGGGCCAAGTGGGCCCTGAGGCTAAGTTTGATGAAATTGATTCATTTGGTTATATGAATTGAGTTAGTCATGCATGTTACATGATCTGGAATTATTTTGGGCCTAATAGGCCATATGAATGAGATCTGGGCCTAATGGGCCATAAGGATGTGATTTGGGAATAATGGGCTATATGAACGTACAATGGGCTTGATGGGCTTTATGGGGACGTAGACAAGTATGCTAGGGTTTAATAGACTTTAGGCCTAGTTCTGAACAACTCTTAAACCACATAAGATTAATTTAATAATCAACATATCCGGGGACAAGTCGCTGGGTTAAAGTGTGGCAATGGACATATGCATGTCTAGGATTGGATCTAGGGAGAGCTTGGTACTTAAGCGGTCCTAACGGCCCACCTCCTCTTCTCTGGAATCCTACCTGGTGCATAGTGTCTGTTCACTTTAGCCACAAGGACTTGCTAATGGGCCAAAGCTCATAACTAAAACCCGAGAGGGACCAAAATACTCCTGATTTGAAAACTTACCAAATACCCTTAGTTTGAAAATTTCCAAATACCCTGATTTGAAAATTACCAAAATGTCCTTAGATTTACAAAATTACTAAAATACCCATGATTTGTAAAATTACCAAAATACCCTTGATTTGCGGAATTACCAAAATATCCCTGATTTAAAAAATTACCTAAATACCCCTGTAGAGTAGATTTATGGAAATACCCTTGGGTAGTGAAATGACTAAAATACCCTAAGTGCCGAATGTGTGAAAATGTGTGTTGCATTCATGAAATAAATGTTGCACTTGGGTGGGTTTTGATGATACGGAGAAAGATTTGAGGATCGCATAGTCGTTTGACGATCGTGGATCCACCGATGACTATAAGCCCATTATAGCAGCTTTGCTGTAACGTTTGAGTAGTGCCGCTGTTGGTGCTACCTTTGGAGTGTAGGGATGGGTGGGTTGATATTTATATCCCCACAGTAGTGTAGGGTTGGAAGGGAAATGGAGTGTAGGGTTGGATTTGGGATGGGTGCATTGCATTTATGTGATACTGATGTGATATGAGGTCATTGTGGGTTAAGGCCCAAGACCACCATTTTTGATAGGGCTTAGGCCCAATGTGATAATTTTACGTTGATTGGATTACCGAGGATCGTACACACTGAGTTTTGAAACTCACACCCTTTTTATTAAATGTTTCAGATGATCCTCAGTAAAAGGCTCGAGTGGGAGAGGACTCGGAGATGGACACACTACAAGATACTTAGAAGTTTTATTTATTTGTATCAAAAGACGTGATTTTAATTACTTTATTTTTGTTGGATGTCATAAGGCCTTGTAGTCCGATTTGACTTTGGATTTTGAGTTTTGTTGTTTCAACTGTTTACTTAATTACTAAACGTGAGTAAATTTCTTATGTTTAAACATGGTTTTAGGATTTTGGGCTTTTGGGTCTTAAATTTTAACTTAGCAAAATTGTTTTGAATTATCCCTTCAATGTGACATTCCCGGATTCAGCCATGACGTCCGGGCCGGGTTTGGGGTGTTAGAAGGGTCAATCACTACATGGGATCAAATGACCAAAAAGTTTTTACTTAAATATTTCATGTCGACTAAAATGGCTAAGTTGAGGAATGATATCTCTTCTTTTGTGCAGACGGATTTAGAGACACTCTATGATGCATGGGAAAGATACAAGGATCTACTGAGAAGGTGCCCACACCATGGATTACCTATGTGGCTCCAGGTTCATACCTTTTACAACGGTGTGAATTCCTCAACCAGGCAGTTGATTGATTCAGCCGCCGGCGGAACCCTGAATAACAAGACCCCTAAAGCGGCTTCTGAGTTTATAAAGGAGATGTCACTGAATAACTATCAGTGGCAAGTTACAAGGACAAGGCCAACAAAAGCCTCCAGTGTTTTCAACCTCGATGCAGTGACCATGCTATCAAACCAAGTAGAACTGTTAAATAAAAACATTGATGGTTTATGTGGTTTTTCGCAGGTACATCCAGTTATGCAGTGTGATACGAATGGAGGAGGAATGAACAACACAGAATATCCACCCTACAACCCTGGCATAGAAATCGAACAGATGAACTATATGGGTAATAATTTTAGACCCCAAAATAACCCTTATAGTAACACTTATAATCCAGGATGGAGGAACCACCCAAATTTCTCATGGGGTGGCCAAGGAAATCAAAGACAACAACCCCTCCCAAGCTTTCAACAGCAACCCTAGCCATAAGAGAAGAAGTCGAACCTTGAAGAGATGTTGACAAAATTCATCGTAGTGTCCGAAACTCGTTTTCAAAACACTGAAACAACACTTAAAAATCAACAAGCATCGATTCAAGGGATCGAAAGCCAGTTAGGACAGCTTGCTAAACTGATCTCTGAACGACCACAAGGTAGCTTACCAAGCAACACTGAAACAAACCCAAAGGAGCAACTTCATGATGCTACCGCTCATGATAGTGAAGGGTTAGATGAACCAAAATTGAGGCAAGAGAATGTGGTCAAGGAAGGTAAGGTTGAGGTAAGCCAGGATAAACCAAAACCGGTAATTACAGAGTACCAACCTCGTGTGCCATACCCCGATGCGATGACAAAAGACCGCTCAGATGAACAATTCTATAAATTTCTTAAACTTCTAAAGAAATTACATATTAACTTACTGTTTCTTGAAGCTCTTTTACAGATGCCTGATTCAAGGAAATTTTTAAAAGAGCTTTTGAAAAACAAATGGACGTTAGACGATACAACGCATGTGGAGCTAAACGCAGTGTGCTCAGCAATTCTACAAAATAAACTACCACGAAAGTTAAAAGATCCAGAGAGTTTTACAATTTCATGCTTAATTGGTAGTTTATCTATTGGTAATGCTTTAGCTGATTTAGGGGAAAGCATAAATGTTATGCCTTATAAAATGTTTAAACAACTAGGTCTAGGGAAACCCAAACAAACTAGGATGAGCATTCAATTAGCTGATAAAACTATTAGAATTCCTAGAGGAATAATTGAAGATGTAGTAGTGAAAATTGATAAATTCATATTCCCAGTAGACTTTGTTGTTTTAGACATGGATGAGGACAATAATATTTCTTTAATTTTAGGAAGATCCTTTTTAGCAACTGCCAGAACTAAAATTGATGTTGGTACAGGTGAACTCATACTTCGTGTAGGTGATGAAACGATCACTCTTTAGGCTCTTGACTCGGCTAGGACATCGAGTAATCAAGGTGAAAACATCAACTCTACTAATAACCATTTGGTTCCACCTTCGTTACAGGAAACACCACGAAACTATACAACTGAGCCAGATCCTAGACCTCGTGTCAACAAGGAAATAACTCATGAGGAACAAAGGCTTTAGATCGAGGAACTAGACGGGTGGAAGACACATTACAAGGAGAAACTAAAAACACACGAAGCAAAAACAAAGCAACTCCATGAGCTAAACCAATTTAAGATCGAAGATCAGGTATTGTTGAATAAAACAGACCCTTAGATCGCCACTTCAGACCTTGATACAAATGAAGAAATCCCTTTTGAGGTATTGAATATCTTCCCATATGGAACAGTCGAGGTAACTAATCCCAAGTTAAACACTTTTAAGGTAAACACTACTCGACTCGAACTATATAGTGATCATAGAACTAATAGCAGGGGTGAGGAGTTTCAACTCCTCAAACCACCATGAATACGTGAATGAGAGGTAAGTCTAGCTTAAGACTTTAAACAAGCGCTTCTCAGAAGGCAACCCGAACACTAACCCCATTAATTTTCATATTTTTATTTTTATTTTTACTTTTAGCACTTAGCTACAAACTAACCAAATTAATAAAACGCATGTTTCCCTACCACACGACCTTGTACACGGGTGTGGCAGTGGCCGTGTGTACACCATGGATTTGCACAACGGCGTGGCAGAGATCGTACGAACCAAGGACGAAAAATCCCCAAACACGGGCTGCGATAAAATGCCACGGCCGTGCGATATGGTCGTGGTCGACACTAAGAAAGTCACACGGGCATGGAAACATCTACATAGGCGTGGGAGAAACGAGCAAAGCACCACACGGCCGTGCAATACGACCGTGTGACCTAATATGCCCATTGCACACGGGCGTGGGAAGCGACCAAATCCCTATTTTCTATTTAAACCCCCCTTTTTCTCACTTTCTCTCCAATTTCTTCTTCAATCAAACCCTAGCCACCACACCCTTTCTTTGACTATTATATCTCCCCCTTCATTTCCCTTTCCCCCTTTCCCTCATTCTTTCTTTACACCACCATTCCCATGTCAAAGAAGCTAAAGGACCCTAGCACAGTCTCCCCGTGCGAGACTGATCTAAATGAGTTCATGCCGGCCGCTTCATTTATCCGACAAGCCAAGGACATTTGAGTCCATTGAATTTTTCTTTTTTTTTTTCTCTTCTCCTTTATTTTCCTTCCATTTATCTTTCCTGTCTTTAATTTTTATTATTACATTTTCATTTCATTGATTTAGGTTCAAAAGGCTACTTGGGAATCACCACACCACGACCATAGACACCATCGCGACATTCATCTATGCCCAACTTACCATTTCTTTTCCTTGACTTCATCCAAAATTTAGGAAGTTCACTTCACTCCTTATCTTATGATTTTATATATTGTAGATATCTATCTTTGTACATTGAGGGCAATGTACATCTTAAGTGTGGGGGGTGAATTTTAAAAGTTCCTAACTTTTTGCATTATTCTCAAATCCCTGAATTTTGTCTTTTTCTCAAGTGACTTTCTCATATCACTATTAGAACAATTTCTGATTGATTTATGATTTTTATTGATATGTCTGAATTAAAACATATGCAGTTGTGCATTGATTGTTTAAACTTGAAGGCTTTAGAGAATTAAGCATGATGAGTTGATTTTTGAAAATTAAAAATTTGCTAGTTTGTTTTCCCAAGTTTAGGTATTATCTTGAAGTTTGAAGTTCACAGGATTGACATCAAAAACAATAATTTCTATGAGATCTTGAGCCTTTGAGAGCATTTTCTCTTCTTGCTCATTTTTGTTGTTGCTTTGAGTGAGTCAATATTGATTTTTTTTATTCTAGAACTTGCTTCGATTATGCATGTCAAGACCACACTTTTAATTTGATACACTGAGATGATAAAGGCACCTAGGATTTAACCCACTTACTTCCCAAAAGGCCTACCTTCATAATTAACCCCTAGTGAACCCCTTCGATCCTAATAAACCATTCATTGATTTACTCTTAATATTAACCCAAGACTTACTCTTTTTGATTCATTAAAGAATTTTTCCTATTGTATTAACCTTTTTATCGAGATTTGATCTGAGAAGTTGCCTAACTATGTTTTATATTTCAGTTGTTAAATTCTTATTATTGTATGTACTTGATTTGTTCTTAAAAAAATTGAAAGTATACTCATTATTAGTTCTATGTTATTTAAGCTTAAGCAATTAATTTCACATCTTGAGAAGAAGCTCGTGTTTATTGTAATTATTCAATATTAGTCTATTTTTCTAGTTAGGTAATTTTTCAATTCAATCTCCATTTTAACCCTTTAATTCAGCCTTTATCCACACCTTAAACCCAAGCCCCATTACAACCTTTTTAAAGACCTTTTGATCGAGATATCATCTCAAGTTATAGTGGTGGAGATTTGATTTTCATGCAAGCCTATGGTAATAACTTTTCATGTTGACTACTGAGTGCTTAATTTATTGTCCCTTAAACACTTTGAGTGATTGGAGTGAATCCTTAGTGAGGATGTTAACTCTGTGATATTTTGAATCAAAGGTGATTGCTTAGATAAGGGAGAATACCTATGTTTTCATGAATAAAATGCTCAACTTGGATTGTTTGAAACTTTGATGTTCTTTTAGTTGAATTCTCAATGTATGATTACCTATGGATTATTTCGAAACATTATTGATAGGAGTTATAAGTTGAGAAGAATGAATTTTAATTGTGAGTCGATGATTTTTCTTGAGGACAAGCAAATGCTTAAGTGTGGGGGTATTTGATAAACTGTAATATATACATATTTTAATCCCACATTTGGCATACTTTTGGATTATTTATCCCTTGAATTGTGGAATTTGATGCTCTTAATACTTTAATTTCATGTTTTATACTTAGGAGAGCATAGGAGGATGAAAAGAATGAGAAACAGGCTAGAAATGGAGAAAATGGGCAAAAGTAAGAAATCAACACAGCTTGGAGTTCACCACACGGGTAAACCATACGCCCGTGCCACTTTAGCAGACTTGAACATGGCCCAGGGCTTGATTCACACGGGCGTGTCCCTACCGTGACCCGTTTTAATTCCACTCAGAATAGGATACTTGTGGGCCAAGTAAGGCATCTCGAAAGCCTATGTAAACACCCTAGAGGGCAACCTAAAAGGGGGTTCGACAAAAGGCTTCTGTCAGGGCTTTTGACAGGGGGCGAGGCCAGAGAGGGCTGAATATAGGGAATTACTTGAAGAAAGCCAGTTGATCCATCTCAGAAGCCGGAATCACACTCAAGACTGAGGAGTTTCCCTTCAATTTCCTTCAGGGGGTTTTAGGTTTTTCTTTATGTTTTGTTATTTAATTTCTTTTGAGATGTATTCTTTTATAAACATGAGCTAAAGCCCTCAAATACCTGAGGGGGATGAAACCTAAGACTGATCTTGTTATTGTTTTCTAAACTGTATGATAAATACTTGATTTGTTCTTAATTATGTGTTCTTAATTCTTGCTTTAAAATTTTAGGATATTGATTCAAGTATTGATGTGCCTATTCAGAGGAGCAAAAGTCCCTATTTAAGAGTAGATCTAGCATAACTAAGCGGAGTTGATCGCACTCCTAGAGATAGGACGATGAAAATCTGTCGGATTAGGGTCAAACCTAATATGGGAGTCCATAAATCGAGTTAATGCAACACTAGGGGTTTTAATTAGAAAGAGATTTCAATTAATCAACCTATGTAACACCCCTTACTCGTATACTACGCCGGAACCGGGTACGAGGCATTACTAGACTTAACAATACATTATACCAAACCCCGAGCCACACTTATAAAATAAAATTTAACAAACGCATGCATAAACAAGCATTATAACTCCATGACCAATATGAGCCACAACTCGTGGCTAAATACAGAATAATCCTTATTACTGTTATGAAGGAATACGTTTAATCAAATTAATTAACACATATACAAAATGACTTAGTCAAGCCCCTATACATGACATAACTTAAATCATTTATAAATAAAGATACCCATAGATAGCTTGATAGTGTGAAGCGATCTCCGACGACCTTCAGCCCCAGCTTGTTTATTAGGACTCTGAAACATGGGAAAGAAAAGGGGGTAAGCTTATAAAGCTTAGTAAGTTCACATGTAAAAATAATAAGCATTAGCAATGAATTTAACTTACTACTAAGTTGTCATAACTTGCATAAATAATGCTAAGTTCTTACTTTCTCAACTTACTCATTTGTAGCCTTACCAAAGCCTCAACGAGACAAATCCTCACAACAAGTTCTCTAATTATTACAATCATTAAATCACATGCTTATACCTTATTACTCATGTTCACATTAATCTGTCTACTTGAATCACTGTCACTAAATTATTTATTTCTTGAACTACAGAGATCCAAATTACAAATCGCTAATTTTCCCTAAAACTAGACTCACATATCTTCATTCCATAAAATTTCTAGAATTTTTGGTCATGTCAATTAGTACAGTTTATTCATTAAAATTTCCCCTATTTCACTGTTTGACTATTCTGACCTCTCTTCACTACAAATCAATTATCTCCTCGTATAGAATTTAGATGACCTTATTGTTTAGTTTATTTAAAACTAGACTCATTCATAATTTCAGTAATGTAAATTATATCACATAATTATTTATGTACAATTTTTAATGATTTTTCCAATATAGAACAGGGGATCACGTTGTCATTCTAAACTAGTCTCACAAAAATTTAAATATCTCAAATTATACAAATCCTTTGTTTGCTCTATTTCTTTTATATGAAAATAGACTCAATAATCTTTAAATGAATATCTCATCCAACTTATAATTCAATTTATACTCTTTTTGGTGATTTTTCAAAATCATGTAACTGCTGCTGTCTAAAACAGTTTTATTTGTAAATTTTTGGTCTCACTCACTTTAGTTGTATTCATTACTTACCTATAACAATCTTTCCAATTTCTGATTATATATCGAGCATATTGCTCATACGTTACACATGCATATACCTACACTTATCACTATAAGCCACACATAATTTCACTTAATCGATTTTCCCGGTAAACTCATCGGTATCCTTACCAAAGGCTCAGAATACAAAGGGTACCTTACTTAATAGCTTGCTTACATACCTGCAACATTCTCACTTAACACATGAGTACTCTTTCATAATATAGGCATATTGCCAATCATGTCATAAAGTGTCACAAGCATAACCGAAAACTCATCACTTACTTAATACTTGATAATCTCAATTACTTACAATCTCAATATTAAATAAGCCTTAAATGCATACCTGTACTCATACCTGTACTCTTTCTTCATGTTCTCACCTTGTCATTTCTTTGACTTACTCTTTGGACTACTCGAGAACCTTTTCCTTTTTGAACTTACCATTGCCATGTCTTGACATGGTCTTACGTGATATCCTTGCCTTATAGTAACTCATCAATGCCATGTCTTGACATGGTCTTACATGATTTCCTTGCCTTATAGAACTTATCAATGCCATGCCTTGGCATGGTCTTACATGATATCCTTATCTTACCAAATGCCATGTTCCAAACATGGTCTTACATGGTATCCTTGTCTTACCAAATGCCATGTTCCAAACATGGTCTTACATGGTATCCTTGTCTTACCAAATGCCACGTTCCAAACATGGCCTTACATGGTATCCTTGTCTTAGTACCAATGCCACATCTTGATGTGGTATTACATGGAGTCCTTAATCAATGCCGATGCCATGTCTTGACATGGTCTTACACGGGATCCTTGCCTTACCAATGCCATGTCTTGACATGGTCTTACATGGTATCCTTAACCGTCAATTCCTCCTTAGATGCCATGTTATGAACATGGACTTTTTCGTCAATTCTTCCTTAATTGCCATGGTATAGCCACGGACTTTAAGATATCAATGCATTGTCGAGTCATAGCTGAAACATACTTGCTCAAATTCTCAAGGTTAGTCGCATAACTCAATAATAACATTACTAATAACAATAATTGCATAATAATAAAATGCTACTCAACTTACATACTTACATTCTAAATCTCATCATATCATCAACTTAACTTATTCTCATCAAACTATGCTAGTCAATACTTTCTTGTTATCATACAAAGCCATAATACAAAATATGGTCTAACATATAAATTATACAAGTTCTCTTTCCAATATCGAATTATTATCGAACATTAATCATTATATCTAAAACTCAATGCTATAGTATTTATGGCCAAAATATCAATTTATCATTCAAATATGCATAATTAAATGCTTATTAAAAATATGAACTTACCTCGATACCAAAGCGGTCATTTTACCAACTTTCTCGATTTTCAATTTTCCTCCCGTTCTAGGTCCAAATCTCATTTTTCGGGGACTAAGACATCACATTTCACTTATTTAATTAATGTACTACTCAAAACAGTCCCTAACTCAAACTTTGGCAAATTTACAATTTTGCCCCTAAACTTTTGCATAATTATGATTTTGCCCCTAGGCTCGAAAATTAAACTTCATCCCTTATTCTTATGTTTTATAACATGCTAATTATTTTTCCCTTCTATGGCAACATCAAATTCTTGCTCTAACATGCACTTATGTACATTAGGTATTTTGCCGATTACGTCGTTTTACTCGTTTTCACTTAAAATCGCTTAGTAAAAGTTGTTTAACATAATTCTAAGCTTCATAATCTGCCATAAAACATCAAAATAAATACATTTCACCTATGGGTATTTTTTCAAATATGAACCCTAGGTTAAATTATTGCTAGAATAAGCTAAATCAAGTTACCTGGACTCCAAAAATGTAAAGAACATGAAAAACGGGGCTAGAATGGACTTACCATGAAGCTTCGAAAGATTGAAAACCTTGTCCATGGCTTCCCACATGTTAAATTCGGCCTAAGCTTGAAGATGGACAAATTTGGCATTTAAATTTTGTTTTTAATTCATTTAATTCACTAAATTACCAAAATGCCCATTAAAAAAAATCTTTTGAAACATACCCATCCATCTCCATTTTTGTCCACCAACCTAACCAATGGCCTAATTATCATTTAAGGACCTCCAATTTAAAATTTCATAACAATTAGACACCTCTAACATGTAGAACTCAACTTTTGCACTTTTTACAATTTAGTCCTTTTGACTAAATTGAGGGCCTAAACGTCAAAATTCTCGAATGAGATTTTCACGAAATCATTCCGTGAAATTGTAGACCATAAAAGATATAAATAAAACAAATTTCTCAACATCGGATTTGTGGTCCCAAAACTACTGTTCCGACTAAGCCCAAAATCGGGCTGTTACAACCTAGGGTTAGACGTTATTAGTCTCGAGAGAGATAATAATATAAATTAGGGAATCCTACGGATCAAGTCAAGTGAATAAATCATCTGTTTCAGAGTTAAATAATAAGTGAAGTCTAGGTGGATTCTTCCTCGGGTATTGTCTTGATCAATTAATTTTCTCAAAAGTATTTTTCCTAATTCATTCTCTGTGTCTTGGCATCCTTAGCTTAGAAATTAGTTAGATAAACATCAATCCCCTTTATTTTAGGCTAGATAATAAAAAGAAAGTCACTACTAGTACTTTTGGTTCCCTTGGGTTTGACATTCCTGTCTTACCACTAAGTTATACTACTGTTTGATAGATGCGCTTGCCTCAATCGTGGTGATAGTTAGTTTCTAGGCTCAATAATTCATTATATAAATATTAAAAATTTCATACAGACACGATCACTTGTTCATCAATTGCACCA
This sequence comes from Gossypium australe, assembly GCA_005393395.2. NCBI lineage: Eukaryota > Viridiplantae > Streptophyta > Magnoliopsida > Malvales > Malvaceae > Gossypium > Gossypium australe. The sequence goes on from CM016617.1 coordinate 70,467,858, forward strand.
ACTTCAATTGGATCAAATTAATTTCTTCATGACCCATTTTTCCTTGCCTTTGTCGTCCATATAGAGTGAATTTGGCTCATGTCCATGTAGCTTTAATAAATAAGCTATGCATAAGTCCTTGGTCCAACTGGAACAATTAAATCAAAATTAATATGTAGCATAAATTAATTAAATTATCCACGAATTTAATGCAAAATAGCACAAAATTGCATTCTTAATTAAATCATGCCCATAATCTTAATATGAACAAAATTTACATATTTAATTATTAAATACTTAGAATTAATATTACTTTTAAGTAAAAAGGTGCCATAAACTTCTAAAAAAACATATATAATTTAGAGTTTACACACCCCTAAACTTTATCCATTACTCATCCCGAGTAATGTTAAGCAAAAATTTAGATAAGATAATCTTGCAATATGTTAAAATAGAATCATTAATAAGAATAAACTTTTGCACATAAACATGCATCAACAAGGTTATGCTCACAAACGCTTTTAGCTGACAAGTTTCTCACATGCAAACAATATTTTAAAATTTTATAATAAGTGCAGAAAAATGCTAACATAAGCCATAGAGTGCTAGCTTTTCAAGGTCATACATAACATTCACCATTCAATCAAAGTTTCCTCATCAATTAAAAAAAAAATCAATCACAAGGTTTAATTAATGGTCCTCATATTGAACTTAGCAATTCCTCTCCACTAATGTAGTTAGCATAATTATCAAAATCAATAGGTCTTGTATAGGTTTTTAATGGGGCTAGGCTCAAGGTAGGGATAAACAGAAGTAATTTTTAGGTTCAATAATCTTAACCTTAACTTTGCCTTGGATCTTTTCGAGGTACATCCTTCCTATTAACAGATTTTACCACCCGAAACTTAATTTGAAACTTATGTCCAACAATACTTCTCAATATTTTGAGTATTTATTTTACTCTTTTTGCTTGACATCTGAACAGAGATTTCTCTTTTTTTTTTTAACATCATACGAAGAACATGTATATGTTTTTGAAATTTTCCTCAAACATTGGTCACCAAGCTAAGTATAGTTAAGATTGGTGCAAAAAATAGGGTAAAAATTAAAAAGATGGTAATGTGGCTTATGATGTAGGTGAATAGCAATAAATTAGACTTAAAGGCTCAAACTAAAGTTTCAAGGGTTAAATTCATATGGTAGGCTTGAAAGGCTCAAATGATCCAAAGAAAATGTGCCTATATCATGTTTAGAATCTTATGCCTCCTAATATTTCACCGTAAGAAAGTTACTAAGTCAATTTTAAGGATTTAAACCTTCATGTATGACTATTTCTAAAGAAATTAAATTTTCATGGAAGAAACTACATAAGACCTAAGAACATGCAAGCATTCCATAACTTAAGATAACATAAAAAAAACTCAGATAAAATCAGAAATCATACTTGCATTTGAGCTAACTTATGAACAATTTTTTTTTCTAAACATTATTTTTTTTCAGCATACTTATGTGTAAACATGGAATCATACTTAAGAAAAAAAATAAAAATTCATGCAAATATTGCCCTACCCACTTTTTAAAAAGAAGTAATGTCCTCATTCTATAAACAAAGTAATGAATGAGAACTGAACACCAGGTAAGATAGCAAGAAAAGAGAGGTGAGTCATGATGATTGCTTAAGTACCAAGTCTTTCTTGACAATCCAATCCTAAACATATTCATTCACATTACCACACTACTTCGCTTTTTATTAAAGAAGAGGCGTTAAGCTTAATTTATTCACGTTTGCAATTTTCTACTTATTGTGTGAAACAAAAAAAAAAATACTAAATAAGAAAAGAACTATAAATGCCTAAAAATAAATACTTAAGAAAAGAAATTTCCCCCATTTTAATTTGTGTCATCCCTTTTTTTTCCGAGATTGTTGCAGCGTGGGGAAGTGATGTTGTGGCAAAGGGAAGGTGTAGCGAGTGTTGGATATTTTTCTCTTCATCACTGTTATGGGCCTTGAGCCCACATTGTAATTATTTTCTATACGAGGAATTAAATTGAACCAGAAAAACAAACTGATTAGTACTTGGGCCAACTTGACCCTATTATTAAACACAAAATAATAAAATTAAAATTGGAAATAAAAATTAAAAAAATTCTTTTGGGCTACTTAGAAAAATTCTTCTCAAAAAATTAAATCAAATTAAATTCCTAAGAAAAGGCTGGAGGAGTCACAAATGGTCTCGCTTAAGTTTAAATCTCCTTAAACAGAATTAATTTGAAGTATTAATTCAAGAAAAATAATTTCTAAGCATGCCATTTATTCAAATGAGAGAGAAAAACTGAAAATAAATTAATGTCAGAGAGAGTTAAGAGAACTCCCTCAATGTTATTGATGATTGTCACTGACAAAGGCGATATCAAACGACCATTTATCATAATCATATCCATCTAGAAAGAAGAGATAATATTGCCCAATAATTATATTCAATAATTGATCAAAGAATAGCAGTAGGAAATGGTCTTTCTATTTTGCTTTGCTCGACTTTCTATCATTCATACAAATCTGCCTACCTATTGTAACAGTCCGAATTTGACCCTAATTGGAACGGTGGTTTCGGGACCACGAATCCGAGTCCGAGAAATATTTTAATATTATATTTCGAGTCAGTTATATGTGAATTAATGTGTGTGGAAATTTCGTATAAAAATTTAACTGTTTGTGTGCTCAATTAGTTAAAAAGGACTAAATCGCGTAACTAGTAAAGGTGACCTTTTATTTGATTTATGGTTAGATTGAGGTGGCTTTATTTTAGTGAAGCCCTTAAAGGGTAATATAACTATTTTAAGTTATAGTGGACGGCTATGTGGTCTTATAATATGTTTTTAAGTATTATTTTATATGTTAAAGATTATATTATAATTGTTTTATGATTTAATACTAAATTATACTAAAATCCCACTTGAGAACAACTCGATTTTAACCTGATCAGAAATGTGAGTTCGTGACCACGAGTTCTAGTCAGAATAATAAATTAATATTTTTTTTCGTGTTAAATATGTATGATTGAGCATGTGTTAAAATTTCGTGAAATTATTTGACTGTTTGTATGTTTAATTTCAGAAAAAGGACCAAATTATATGAATGGTAAAAGCAGCATTCATTAAATTAAAGGGTTTAATTGAAGTGTTGATGGAAAGAATGAATTTGCATGTCTATTAACCCAAATCTCATGGTGTGGACGGCAAGCATGCTAGGAAAAATAATTTTATATGTATAATGGGTGCATTATTTTAGTTTAAGTATATAATAATAAGTATTTATTTTGTAAAAAAAGAAGAAATGTGTTTTTAAATTTGATTCTCTCTGGGATCATCATCATCTTCTTCATCGAAAGTTTCTTCAAAGAAAAGAAGAAAGTTGAACCCCCATTTTCGGCCATTGCATGTGGTACTAAGGTAAGTAGTTGAGTTTTATTTTAGTAAATTCCTATTAAATTGAGTTGGTTATCTTGATTTTTATCAAAACCATGTTAAAATTTCTAGGATTTGGTACACTTAGATTCGGCCATGGAGGTGAAATTGTGAGTTGTTGTGTTAGTAAATACAAGATAAGTTGAGAAAGGGATTTGGAGGAAATAGAGAATAGTGGTTTTAAATTGTTTGAAATGTTATGGAAATTATTGTAAATTGAGCATAAAAATGCCCTTTTCATTCGGCTAAGGTTTGAGTAAATGTTTATGATGTTGAGGTAAGCTTTTAAGCAATCATATTGCATAAGAATTTGTCTAAATTGATGATCTTGATGCTTGGTATGATTTGTATTTGAGTATGATTATAAATTCATTTAGTAAAGGGATAAAAAAGAATATATATATATATATATATATATATATATAAGGTTTTGTATTGATTGTTTTAATTCAATTGTAAAGGAAATATGTACACTTATAAAATGCTTGAATGATTTGCAAATTAGGAGTGGTTGGCGAATGCAAAATAATGAATAAGTCATATAATTATTTTTGGTTCAATTATGCACATGCAAACGAATTAAGGTGTACATTGGTTCGATTGAGTGTTTGGATCTATTTGGAATTTGGTATGAGCAATGTACATGTGATATCATATATGATGAATTAAATGCCATGATTGTTATTTAGTTTAAGAACAAATTATGAGCATGTGTATATTCGGTTAAGATATATATGTGCTCTTGTTGGATTATTATATGATTATTTATTTGTGAAAATTTGTTATGTCTAGATATGTGTTCGGTTATATAAATAAGATGATTTGATTTGATCACATGAGTGCATTATAAGCATGTTTTTATATGGATAATATTAGTATTTGAGTAGTGCATGAAAACAATAAAATTTGATATAGTGATTTGCTAGCCGAATAAGGTATGGAAAGGATGGCAAAGTGTATTCATGATCATACTTGAATGGTTCTTTTTGATGTAGTCAAATGCGCATAAGATTTTTATGTTAATGAGATATGCTTGTTCATAATACGAAATTGTTAATGTCGTATTTGTTTATGGATATTAAGTTGTGTATAAGTATGTAAAGAATTATGAAGTAAAGTATTTAAATTATGATAAGTATTCGAATATTATTAAGGTGATATGCATATGATTAGAGTTATGTGGCTTGTAAAGTATGTATACATTGTATAACTTTATGGCATGTTTAATTGTTTGAAATTGATGATATACTTGGTATGATTTCAATTGAATTTTTAGGTATGATCCATATGTATAATGTGAGGTATACTTATTTGATAATGTTATATCCAATTATGATATTGCTTGGAAAATGAGTGGAACTGAATGTGAGGTATAAATACATGTAAATGATACACTCGATTATATTATAAATCGTGTAATGAACACTGTACTATATATGTACCTATGTGGTTGAGGTTTAAGCCTTATGAATATATATATATATGAGTGTGAATAAGTAACAAGCTTGAGTAATGTGCAAATTTGTGACACCGAACACTAAGGGTGCGAAATCGGTCGCTATGCACTAAGTGTACGAATTCAATGTCTGAATCCTATGTGTGCGAAATCGGCTAAAGAGCAGTATGTGTGCGATCAATTGAGATCTCAAAGATTGAATTCAGTATGTTGATATTATGAGATCTTATCATTCGAAATTTAGTATACATGTTAAAGGGTGGTTTGGATGGATCGTTATTTTAGAGGTATAAATTAATATAGTTTTCAGGCTTTGAGCCTAGCAAGCCTCGTGCTGGTGAAAGTTTTCAGGCTTTGAGCCTAGCAAGCCTCGTGCTGGTGAAAGTTTTCAGGCTTTGAGCCTAGCAAGCCTCGTGCTGGTGAAAGTACTCAGGCTTTGAGCCTAGCAAGCCTTGTGCTGGTGAAAGTGTTCGGGCTTTAAGCCTAGCAGGCTTTGCGCCGGTGGATAATATCGGGCTTTATGCCTAGCAGGCTTTATGCCGGTGAATTATTATAAGTATATGCTTAAATAGGTTTTGATGATGTGGAACTTAAATCTGGTAAATGAGTTCGATGTTCAGGTATGTGTGAGTCTATTTGTTAAATGAAAAATAAGGTAAGTGAAGTTTCTTAACGAGGAACATGGATTATATGAGAAAGGTGATAATATATGTGTATGTGATTAACTAAATTTAGCCTTTTTGAATTGAATTAATATGTTTCTATGGTGAATTATTTGCTTATGACTTACTAAGCTTTCAAAGCTTACTTTGTGAAATTTTCCTATGTTTATAGAGTTTCCAAGGCTTGCTCGGGTTGGAAGTCAAAGGAGATCGCATCACACTGTCCAATTGTTGTTTCGGTTAATAAATGCTTGGAGCTTTAGTTACATGGCATGTATAGTCTAGTTTTACTATTGCTGGTTTGAAGTTGTGTATATATTTGTATAAGCCATGCGAAAATGGCTATACTTTGTGTATAAGTATGATTAACGTTTGGAGTTTAAATGAAACAGTTTTTAGTTAACGGCAGTAACGTGATTTTGAAAAATCACCAAAAATAGGAGAAATGGAATTAGAGAGTGAATAAGATATAGAATTAAACCTTATTGTGTCTATTTTTACATGAAAGAAACAGAGTAGGCAAATGAATTACATATTATGAGATATTTAAGTTTTAGTGAGACTTGTCCTGAATGAGTTCGTGAGTCTCTGTTTTGTTTTGGAAAAATTGTCAAAAATTGTACAAAAATAATTTTGGAGCATGGTTTATATGCCTAGAATCCTTAATGAGTCTATTTTTGATTGGAATAAACAAGAACATTATTGAAATTTTGTGCAATGAGATAACTGCGTTTTTGTAAAGATAGGTCAGAATTGTCAAGCAGTGAAACAGGGGTAACTTTGATGAATAAACTGTACTAATTGGCCACATGAAAAATTTTGGAAAAATTATGGTGAAAATTTATATGAGTCTAGTTTCAAGTAAAATTTTCGGATCTAAATTTAGAGTTTTGTAACTCGAGTTACGGTCAATTTAGTCAGCATGACGCAGTTGGACAGCTTTACATCTTTATGCCCTAAATAAATAGTCAAGTTTAGTGATACCACATACTCGACTCCGGCAAAGGTTTCGGGTAAGGGGTGTTACACCTATGATGATCCTTAACAAAATCAGATCATCTTTCATTCTACCTTATTTCTTTGGTACATGTCCTACCCATAGAATACCATTAATGGGATAATTGATCCTTACTTTTTCCCATTGAGAATCGAGTTTCCCAAGATCAAATACTTGAAATTGGATCAATCTCTTCTGTCCCTTGATCGAACTCTTTTTCAGCATCTAATGGCCTTTTCAAAATCGTTAAGTCTAACTTGAGTGGCTCTTCTCTTAATGGGTTGGGTTTCTTGTACTCATGTGATGATAGCTCTTGTGATTTGAACTGAGCTTTTGAACTGAATCCTTTTGAGTTAGCTTGCAAACATGTTTCATCCTCATCTTTTTGTAGAGAGTCAGATGAAACACCTTCTAATGGATCATTGTATTATAATTTTGTAGGAACCGGTGGATCTTCCTTGGAGACAGCAGATGAATCTTTAACCTCATCAGGAGATCTTATGGCCATGAGTACATTAAAGGTCATCTGTTCATCTTGAACACCCATAGCGAGTTCACCTTTCTATACATCGATTATCGTCCTGCTGATTGCTAAAAAAGGCCTTCCTAGGATGATTGGTGCTTTTTTACCTGCATCAAAATCTAATATAATAAAGTCAATAGGAAATATGAATTTATCAACACGTACCAAGACATCCTCGATCTTTCCTTTTGGGTATGCCAAAGATCGATCTGCCAGTTGGAGTGTAACTATAGTTGGTCTAGCCTTAACAATACCTAATCGTCTAAACACAGACGTAGGCATCAAGTTGATGCTTGTTCCAATATCGCACAAAGCCTTACCACAATAGGATTCTCCAATATTGCAAGGTACAGTGAAACTTCCTGGATCCTTCAACTTAGGAGGCAACTTGTTGTGAAAAACTAGGCTACATTATGTAGTTAGGGCTACAGTTTCAAATTCTTCAAACCTTCTCTTCTTAGACAAAAATTCCTCCAAAGCTTCCACCAACATAATTTTGATACATATCTATTTCAACACATCCAACATTCTCTTAAATTGAGTATCCTGTTGTTGCTTATGTTGCTGGAGCTTTTGAGGATATGGAGGTTGGGGATCTTTGTCTTGGACTGGATAACTCTTCCGAGGTAATATATATGCATCTAAAGAAAGGGTTAACTTATTAGAATTCACTAGTTTAGATTTTACCTTTGAAGAATTTGCAAAATTTAGCTTCTCTTGTGTAGGAATTTCAATTGTTGGTTGATTTTCCTCTTTCTTCGGAGGTTCATCTTCAACCTCAATTTCTTTGGGTTCCAATGTAACAGCCCATTTTCAGTGAAATCAGAACAGTGGTTTCGGGACCATAAATCCGAGTCAGAAAGAAAAATTTATTTTAATATGATTGCATGGTTTGCATTTTGATAGGAATGTTATATGAAAATTTTGATAAGAAATTTTACCGGTTACATGTTAAATTATGGAAAGGACCAAATTGCATAAAATGCAAAAGTTGAGTTCTAGTAGCTATAAGTATCAAATAGCTATGGAATTCAAAACTTGAGGTCCTTATATGGTAATTAGACCATTAAGAGAAGTTAGTAGATATTTATGATGATTCATCCATGGAAAATTAGAAAAAGAAAAGGACTAAATTGGAATTTGAAATAAATAAAGATGATAATAGCCTAATATCATTTTATTTCATCATCTTCCCAAAATTATTTTTATGGAAACCATAGCAAAGAGAAAGAACTTCAAGCAAGCTTAATTGGGTAAGTAATCATGTCCCGTTTTTAGTAATTTTTACATTTCCGAGATCATAACAACCTTATCTATCTATTTTGGGGATCAAATTGCAAAGTTATCAAGGTATTAAAATTTTTCCATGGATGTATATGCTAAAATTTGGAAATTTATGGTAGAAATTGAAAGGTTGTTTATAGATAAACTACTTTTGTAAAATGAATTTTCATGAAATTGTGATTTAGGGACTAAATTGAAAAGATGTAAAATTCACGAAAAATTTCTAATTTTTGTGAAATACTTGGGTTGTAAATGTAATATGTAAAAATTAGTTAGGCTGGGAATAAGGATTAAATTGCATGAATTTCAATTTCCGAGCCTAGGGATGAAATCGTCATTTATTGAAAGTATAAGGGCAAAATGGCAATTTTACCTATATTGTGAATTGAATTAAATTGACTATGAAATGGATTAAATTGATGTTAAATTCATTTATATAGATCCGAAAGGACCTAGTACTGAATTGGATCGAGGAAAACAAAAAGTGTCGGATTAGTAGATTTTCAAAACAAACAAGTATCGAGGTAAGTTCGTGTAACTAAATTGTGTTTATTTACATGTTTGAGTGAAATTTTGTATATGTGAATTTTGAATTATGAATTTGGTATGTTTAGGAAATAAATTCATAATTTCGATAATGCTCAGGAATTATTAAATTCCGTTTGAATACATGAAATTCGATTAGATACTGGGCCCCTGTATTAGTTGTGCTCTTGCATATGTTGTAGACACACCATAGCTCGAAAAAGTGTCATGTTATTAGCTCTCATGAGCTTCCCGATAGATGGTTCTTGCGAGCTTCCCGTTATAACTCTTCGGAGCGTCCTAATATGTTGTGATTCGACATGTGTTGTGGGCTACTTTTAGAATATGCCTAGAGTAAAACTAAACCCATAGAGAACTAAGACAGTAGATGATTTAATACTCCACTTAATACTTCATAAAACATTGGCTTAATTACTAAAATTGATTAAAACTTCATAAAATTTCTAATTCAGATAATACGCGAATCAACGATGAGCGCTAGAAGAGGTGTAAGGGGCCGCGGCAGAAGCCATGGAAGTGTTAGGGCTTTGTAAACATTTGAATCTGAATTTGGTACTTCTTCTGAGTGTGTTTGAAAATGTTTGCAACAGGTGGATGTTTTGGGTGTATGTTGAAATGATAAGGATCAGAGTGCGCAGCGAAAGCATAGTGGTGTGACTTGAGCGATGCGATTAATAGTTAGTTCGAAATTTCAAGGATGAAATTTCTTTAAGGGGGTAGAATTGTAACGCCCCGAATTTTGGGCCTAGATAAAGTGGGCTTTGGGCTTTGGGCTTTGGGTCTCATAAAATTTTTTTAAGCAGATGACATGTTGGCTTTAAGGGTTTAATAAACTTGGAGTGTCTAGGGGTGTTGGAAAAGTTCTGGGTTCGAACTTTGAGAAGAAGGAATTTTTAATTAATTATTAAAGGAACCAAGGTTGGAAAAGATGGGCTTTTAAATAAAAATAGGGAAAAATGGCATCAAAGAGCCTTGTGGTGGAGCGGCTAAGTGAATAGGAAGGTGGCGTTATGGGCTAGCAAGGAGACCCTAGGTTCGAATCCTAGCTTAGTATTTTTTTAGGAGTTTAATTTTGGCCATCTAGAAGGTTGGAAGTGGTGTGATGATGGACTCTAAGGAGAGTGATCAGAAGATAAAATTTAGGAAAAGGATTGGGTAGTTATCAGGGAGAAAAATGAGGAGATGAAATGGGGAAGAGTTGGAGCCATTTGGGACTTTGGGGGGTAGGCAGAGTTTTTATTTTGTGTATAAATAGGGGGTGTTGAATTCCCTCTGTGCTATTTCGGCAATTGTAATTCTCTTTGTGCTATTTCGGCAACTATAGTGCTCTGCCGAATTCTCCTTCACTTTTTCTGTTCTAAACCTCGCCTCTTCCTTATGTGTATTCTTTTCTTCTAAAGCCTTAAATCGAATATCATTCTCTTCTTTCTCCATTGCTTGTGCCGTCCCACCTTCATCTCAATTGTTGGGGACCGAATATTCGTGACTTCAAAAGTGGAAAACCTTTGCTCTTGGAGCCGATTTCTTCATCGCCCCAAACCTTGTGCCGAATACTCTAGTGACCAAATCTCTATCGTGTTATCATCATTCCTTTGATTTTTTGTGGATCGGATCTTGGAAAATCGGAATCAAGCTTGGATCTACAAGTCTCTGCCGAAAAGCTATCCATACGTTTCGGCTTTTGGGTAAGTGTTCTTGATTTTGGGATAAGTTGGCCGAATAGTCTATAGTAAGGGAAAAGGGTGACTTAAATGGATACAAGTCACCTATTATTTTGTCTTTAACGATTAAGATTGATGCAGATCTAGAGGATATTCGTGAGTAGTAGCTAAGGAAGGGCTATTAGGACTGGTAGCACACGGTAAGGTTAAGGTAAGGCTTCGATTTTTGGTAAATATTGTGGTTAAGTGTGTGATTGATTGGAGGTTGGTATTGGTTGTAGGTTCAAGGCTGAGGATAGTGTAACACGTCTCATTTACCAAGTGTGTACATACACTTCAAGACGACAAATCGACAAAAGTCGAAATCCCGAAAAAAGAATCGGAATGCCGAAAAGCCGAAAGGTTGGTGCCGACAACCACACGAGCGTGCGAACATTCGTGGTGGAACATCGATATGATTACCGGGGCCAAAAGAGCGATCTCATGGTCTCGGGCCACTATTTGGCTGACTGGGCCAGAAAGGGCTAAATGGGCCTGCCGAGCTCGTGGGCCCAAGTCAGCAAGAGTTGATATGTGTAACTGAATGATGGATGGTTGTATGATTTGATCATGATCGGGCCTAATGGGCTACATATACATGATTGGGCTTAATGGGCTATATGGACATGACTAGGCTTAATGGGCCTTATGGCATTTTAGAAATGCATGCTATGGTTTTAATAGGCTCTAGGCTTAGTTTTGATGAATTCTTAAACAACATAAAACTTAATTTAATAATCAAACATGTCTGTGGACAAGTCACTAGGGTAGAGTGTGGCAATGGACATATGCATGTCTAGGATTGGATCTAGGGAGAGCTTGGTACTTAAGCGGTCCTAGTGACCCACCTCCTCTTCTTTAGAATCCTACCTGGTACGTAGTGTCTGTTCACTTTAGCCGCGAGGACTTGTTGACGGGCCAAGGTTCATAATTAAGACCCATACTGTTAAGAATTACTAAAATACCCCTGTAGGGTAGGATTATAGAAATACCCTTGATTTGTGAAATGACTAAAATGCCCCTATGTGTTGAACGTAAGATTTATGGATGTTACATGTACATTTGCTGCATTCATATAATATTCTGTTTAGGATACATATGGGTGGGAATTATGGAACGAAGGAAGTATATGAGGATCGCATGGTTGCTTGACAACTGTGGATCCACCGATGGCTTTTTAAGCCTATTATATGATAAGCAGCTTTGCTGCAACGATAGGAAGTACTGCAACCGAGCTACCCTTGAAGTGTATCGGATGGGTGGGTCGATTTAGAAATCCCCGCAGAAGTGTTTCGGTTGGACGGAATGAAGTGTACCGGATGGATTATTTGGGGAGGGTCTGCATTGCATTGCATGTATGATATTATTATGTTGTTATTATGATATGTATGTTGTTTGTTTGACGAGGGTCGTACACACTGAGTTTTTGAAAACTCACTCCCTCTTTTATTTTTCTCAGGTGATCCTCAGTAGGCGGTTCGACGGATGGAGGGACTCAGAGGTGGCCAACTAGCAAGACGATTAGACCTGTTATTTTAATATCTAAATTCTAGATTTTAAGTTATTTATTTTAGTTATTTTATTTCAGATTGTAATAAGGTTTTCCCTCTAGTTATTGCTCCATTACTTCCACTATGCATTGAAATTTTGAAACGGAACCTGGATTTATTTCTTTTAAGCATATTTCAAGTTTTTGGAAATAATTGTGTTTGAAGAACGAACTTCCACTGTCAAAGGGATTTTTTTACATAGTAACAAGGAAATGGTTTTTGGATACACCTCGTGTTGAAAGCAAACTAGATTTTACTTAACTTTTCTTTAGAAGGGTTTTCAATGAAAACAAGGTTTTTGCAAAACACATCAATGTGACATACTGGACTCGGGCCTAACCTCTAGGTCGAGTTTGGGGGTGTTACATACCACTAAATGTAACACCCCAAACTCGACCTAGAAGTTAGGCCCGAATCCGGTGTGTCACATTGAAGTGTTTTTGCGAAAACCTTGTTTTCATTGAAAACCCTTCTAGAGAAAAGATAAGTAAAATCCAGTTTGCTTTCAAAACATGGTGTATCCAAAACAAAAACCATTTCCTTGTTACTACGTAAAAACAATTTCCTTTGACAGCGAAAGCTCATTCTTAAGACATAATTATTTTCAAAACTTGAAATATGCTTAAAGGAAATAAATCCAGGTTTTGTTTCAAATTTTCAATGTATAGTGCAAGTAAGGGAATAATAACTAGAGGGAAAACCTTATTACATTCCGAAAAAAATAAATAACTTAAAGTAACTAACTTAAAATCTAGAATTTAGACATTTAGAAAAACCGATCTAATCGTCTTACTAGTTGGCCACCTCTGAGTCCCTCCATCCGTCGAACCGTGTAACATCCCGAACTATTGGGTCTGTGCATTTTATGTGATGTGTGCTTAAAATGTTAATTTGAGGTTTAGAGGGGCAAATTGGGCTCAGGAATGGGCCGAGGCTTGGCTAAATATTTTGTTTAGATACTATTGGGTTTAAAAAAGTATTGAGAGTGTAACAGGCCATAATGGGCTTGTGGCCCAGGAACAAGAGGCACAGTAGGAGGGAGCTATAAGTGGCGCCAATAGGCAAAGGAAGGGGGCCTCAGTGTGGCCGCTTGGAGCCCAAGGCAAATTGGGCTCAGGAATGGGCCGAGGCTTGGCTAAATATTTTGTTTAGATACTATTGGGTTTAAAAAAGTATTGAGAGTGTAACAGGCATAATGGGCTTGTGGCCCAGGAACAAGAGGCACAGTAGGAGGGAGCTATAAGTGGCGCCAATAGGCAAAGGAAGGGGGCCTCAGTGTGGCCGCTTGGAGCCCAAGGAATTGGGCCAATTTCGGCAGCCCAAGGAGAGCTAGGGGGCGGCAACAAGGCTAAAGTATAGGAGTTTTATTGTTTTAAAATATGGATAATTAAAGCTGATAAAGGAGGGAAGAGTTGGAGTTAATTAAGCCTCTTTTGGATGGGTGTTTTGATAAGGATAAGGGATAGAATGATAAGAGTAATCTCTAGGTTGAGTTGGCCAAAAATCAAACACAGGAGAGGGGGGAAAATCGGTTCAGTATAGGCAAGGGGGTGTGCCGAATTTTTCATTGTGTTCTCTGAAAATAGCCTCAAGTTTTCTTTCTTTTTCGGCAAACTAGAATCATCTTTTCTTCTTCTTTTTCTTTTTCTGACAGAAACCGAAACCCCTGCCATTTACTTTCTCTTCTCTTTCAAACTCTTTGGCCGAATCTCTCTATCTACTTCCTTGCCCATCTTTTCAATTCTTTGTTCTTCTAAAAGCCAAAAACGTATCAGTATTTCTCTTTTTCATCTTTTTCGGGATTTTCTTAAAAGCCGAAATCCCTAGATCTCATCTCCTGTGATTGTCAAATTCCTTCTGTGGTGTCTGCTTGTGCCGAATATTGAAGAAAACTAAAGGTAAGTGTCGATTCACGAGATTTCAATCTTTTTCCGGCTTTTAAAGATCTTAGCCGAATAGCCATTTGGTTAACTAATCGGGTGTTTCTTTCATTTGCGGCATTCCGGGATTTGAAGGGGATTCAATCGCTTTGATTTCTAAGCCAGAGTTCAGTAGCACTCGGATCGTATTACTTTTGGGATTTCAAGGTAAGGAGATCTATTAATTTAACGTATAATTCGGGTAAAACACTAACCCTTGGTCGAATATAGGAGAGGCCTTATCTTCGCGTTCTACTGGCTTTTGAAGCAAAGTTGTAGGCAAAGGGCAGTAGATCTGATTAGCGAGGGTATCGACATAGAGAGTAGTACTATAGGTTAGCAGGTGTGTAATTCCTCACACCATTTAGATTGTCTGTTAGTATGTGTAGATAAATCTGTTTATATTCTGTTAAATGCCGAAATCCCGGCATAACGGTTGAAAACCCGAGGAGGGTAATAGCGAATCACCAGGTTAGTAATTTCTGTCATTCATAAGTGAATGGTTCTGTTGAGATGATATGTTTTCTTGTGTATGCCGATTTCTATGTATGCACGGGGTTGGGAGATTAATGAAAGGGGAAGTGTTCTGTTGTAGTGGCTCTGCCACGATCTGTTGTAGTGGCTCTGCCACGATCTGTTCTGGTGACTATGTCACAACTTTGACGATGAGCAGCTAACTGCAACATGACTGCCATCGATGGTGTATAGCGGTGTGGGTTGATTGTAGAAATCCCCAATGGTGTGACTGGCATGTAAGGGTGGTGTGTAGCGGATGGAAACCTAGGATTGGGTTGGGCTATGCATAATTTCTGTTATATGATATTCTGTTATTCTGACCTGTGGGGCTAAGGCCCAATCTGATGGTGCACGAGGGTTGCACACTGAGTCTCGTGACTCACCCCGTTGTTTAACATTTTTCAGGAGTCACGTAGAGCATTGGACCGGGCTGGAGAGGAACGCAAGGTGGCCATGCATGCGATTATTTTGGATACTACAAAAGATATTATTTCGTTTGGGTTTTTATTTCATTGTAATAAGGCCATGGGCCATTAGCTTTATATTTTCGGTTTTTGGGCTATACTTTCAGACCCTTGAATTATTTGATAAAAATTTAAACTAAGTCATGTTCTAATTTTGGTTTTTAATTCATAAAGGCATCATATACAATTTCTATCTTATATCCATTATCAAATTATTAAGTTTTCCGGTAAAAATGTTTAAACTCGACAAATGTTTTCCAACTATGTGACATGTTTTACTAAATCTTCTTAATGACATGCCAGATCTGGTCGTTGTGTTTGGGCCGGGTTTGGGGTGATACAAATTGGTATCAGAGCCCAGTTCAAAACTCGGCTTTGGTGTTTTGGGCTCAAAACATTTTCTAAAGATGGGTTTGGAAACATGCATGTTTATAAATAATAAAAGATGGTTCTCTCGGCATGGCACCTGCGTCTCCGGCCCAAGTCCGCCAGGTAAGTATTTTGAACTCACTGTGTGTTATATATGTATGTGGGCTTGATGGGCTTTATGGGACGTAGACTATTTAAATTAGAACTTGATGGACTCTAAGCTTAGCTTAAACAACTTCTTAAATCTCATAAGACTTAAGTCAACTAAACAAACCCGTGAACAAGTCGCTGGGTTGGGGTGTGGCAACAGGCATGCGCATGTCTAGGATTGGATCCGGAAGAGCCTGGTACTTAAGCAGTCCTAGTGACTCACCTCCTCTTCACTGGAATCCTACCTGGTGCGTAGTGACTGTTCACCCTAGCCACGAGGATCTGTTAACGGGCCAAAATCTATAATTAAAACCCGAAAGGGACCAGCCATCCTATTCATTTTTAAATTACTAAATCACCCCTGATTTGTGAAATGACCAAAATATCCCTGATTTGTACAATTACTAAACTTACCCTGATTTATAAAATGACTGAAATAACCCCAGATTGCAAAATTACCAAGATACCCTTATTTCACAAAATTACCGAAATACCCCCAAGTTTTGTAAAAGTTCCGAAATACACTTGGTTTGTGAAAATTCCTAAAACAATCGAAATGTTATAAAATACTCATGTTTTACGAACTTACCCGAAAACCCCTAGATTTACAAAAGTAACCCGGCTTGTGAAATGAAATTTTCTAAAGTACCCCTGTGTAAAAAAAAACACCCAACACAACAACAACCAAAAACCACAAACACCTGAATGCCACTATTATTCTTTTGAAATCAAATTCTCCAGAATACCCCTGTTTTAAAAATATATATATACCTCTATTTCAAAAATCCTCAGGATACTTTATTTTGCTAGATTACAAAGAAACCCTGTAGGATGAAATTGCGAAAAACCCCTGGGTAGTGAAATGACAAAAATACCCTTATGTGGTGAATGTGACTTCATGGATGTGATATTTATGTGAGGTGTGAATGTATGTGGATTCTAGAATTAGGAGGTAAACTTGAGACTGAAACTGTAGATAGGTTCGAATTCGAAAGAATCACTCTTAAAACTGCTTTTCATAAGATTGTTCGTGGATAATCAGTGGGAAGAGTTAATAATTCATAAAATTTCTAATCAGATAAATGCTAATCAGAAGAATGAGTACAAGGGGTCGAGGACGTCCGCCGCGTGGATGTGGTAGGGGTAGAATGACCGTTTCAGAGCCAGTAGAGTCTGGCCACAGGTCAGGAAACGAGATGCCGGATCCGTCAGCTGTGGAGGGAGAACTCCGGGACCAGCGGTCGGAGATGATGCGGTATCTCAGGCGATGCTACAAGTCCTTGAGAGAGTTGTCGGGGGAGGCACGGGTTCGGAAGCTCAGAAATCTGTGTCGGAACGACTTCGAACCAATGGAGTGGAGATGTTTAGGGGTATTTCTGGCGTAGCCCCTAATACAGCTGAGTATTGGTTAGAGGCAAGTGAGCGTATAATGGATGACCTTGACTTCACTGAAGAGGAGAAGTTGAAGGGGGTCGTGTCTCTTCTTCGAGACGAGGCTTATCAGTGGTGGCTCACGGTAAAGGAGGGTACTGCCGTAGACCGGATTGACTGGGATTACTTTAAGGAATCGTTTCAGGGAAAGTATGTTGGGGCTAGCTATGTGGACGGCCAGAGGAAGGCATTTCTGAATTTGGTGCAGGGAAGTAAGTCTGTATCTGAATACGAGGCGGAGTTTCTGCGGTTGAGCCGTTATGCTCGAGGGATTGTGGCGACTGATTATGAGCGTTGCGTACGGTTCGAGGATGGACTAAGGGATGAGCTGAGGGTATTAGTAGCACCGCAGCGGGAAAGGGACTTTGTGGTTTTGGTTGAGAAAGCTAAGATATCTGAGGAGGTTAAGCGGACTAAGAAACAGAATAAGGATAAGGATAGGAATAGGAATAAGAGGAATTTTGGGCCGTCGGGATCATCTGGAAATTTTCAGAAAAGGCCTAGGTCTGATGGGCCAGCTCGTGCATCGACATCTGCTACTGGGAGTCAGAATCGGTCGTGTAACTTGTGCGAAAAGGTACATTATGGGGAGTGCAGAAGGAAAACTGGTGGATGCTTCATGTGTGGATCCACGGAGCATATGATTAAGAACTGTCCCCAGGTGAATCAGGCATAGCCCGCGGGACGAGGTTCTGATCAGGCTGGGAGAGATAGTCAGCCAGTACCGAGGGGTCGTGGCCCAAGTAGAGGAGGAAATAGATCTGGTCAGGGTCGTGGAGTACCTGGTAGGGGTGCAGGAAATGTAGACGCGAGATAGCCAGGTTTAGTGTATGCAGCCCGTCGACGTGAGGATGGTGACGCACCGGACGTCATAACCGGTACGTTTCTTATTGCTGATAACCCTTTTCTTGCCTTGATTGATATTGGGTCAACTCACTCTATGTTGCATGCTCGGTATCTAAGACCCTAAGTATAGACTCTGAAACAACCACTAGGAAGATGACTGTGGTTAGTCCTTTAGGACAATCTAGGGTAGTGGACAAACTGTTTAGGAATGTACCTTTAGAGACTCAAGGCATAGTGTTCACGGCTGACTTGATAGAATTACCATTTGGGGAGTTTGACCTCATTTTGGGAATGGATTGTTTGACTAAGCATCGTGCTAAGTTTGACTGTGAGACAAAGCGTATGGTGTTGAGTACCCCAGAAGGCGGGGAGGTGGTTGTGTTAGGAGAAGGAAGGAATTATTTGTCCAACGTGGTATCTGCATTGAAGGCTGTTAAGATGATTCGGAAAGGATGCAATGCATTTCTAGCTTTTATCAGTGCTTTGGACGCTAAGGAGGTGACTGTCGATGGGGTCTGAGCAGTAAAGGACTTTGCGGATGTCTTTCCTGAGGAGTTGCCAGGGTTACCTCCAGATCGCGAAGTGGAGTTTGGAATAGATCTACTTCCAGGTACGGCTCCAGTGTCCATTGCTCCTTACCGAATGACGTCGAAGAAGCTGGTGGAGCTCAAAGCTCAGATCCAGGAACTGTTGGATCGAGGGTTTATCCGACCGAGTGTGTCTCCGTGGGGAGCGCCGGTCCTATTCGTGAAGAAGAAGGACGGATCCATGCATATATATGTAGACTACCATCAACTGAATAAGTTAACGATTAAGAACAAGTATCTGCTGCCGAGAATCGACGATCTGTTCGATCAGCTCAAAGGAGCTTCGGTTTTCTCTAAGATAGATTTAAGGCCGGGTTATCATCAGTTGAAGGTAAAAGAAGGGGACATTCATAAGACGGCGTTTCGGACTCAGTACGATCATTATGAATTTTTGGTGATGCCGTTCGGGCTAACGAACGCATCAGCGGCATTTATGGATATGATGAATCGGGTGTTTCAACCATACCTTGATCAGTTTGTTGTGGTGTTCATTGACGATATCCTGGTTTATTCCAAGTCCGAGGAGGAGCATGATGCACATCTTCGTGTGGTGTTGCAAATTCTGAGGGAGAAGCAGTTGTACGCAAAGTTCAGTAAGTGTGAGTTCTGGCTGAAGGAAGTGACTTTCTTAGGGCATGTAGTTTCCGCAAAGGGAATTAGGGTGGACCCTCGGAAGATAGAAGCCGTATTGGATTGGAAACCGCCAAAGTCTGTGGCGGAAGTTCGAAGTTTCTTGAGATTGGCCGGGTACTACAGAAGGTTTGTTGAAGGGTTCTCATTGATAGCGGCACCTCTAACTAAGTTGTTAAGGAAAGGAGTACCATTTGTTTGGACTGACAAACAGCAGGAGAACTTTGAGAAGCTGAAGAAGATTTTGATAGAAGCACCAGTGTTAATTCAGCCAGAGGCGGAGAGAGAATTTACCGTCTACTGTGATGCATCACACACGGGTTTAGGATGTGTGTTGATGCAAGATAGAAAAGTTGTTGCATATGCGTCTCAGCAGTTGAGACCGCATGAATTGAACTACCCTACGCACGATTTAGAATTGGCGGCGGTAGTGTTTACTCTGAAGATTTGGATGCACTACCTGTATGGGGAGAAGTCGGTTATTTACATGGACCATAAGAGCCTGAAGTATCTCCTTACCTAGAAGGAGTTGAATCTGAGGCAACATAGGTGGATTGAGCTCTTGAAGGACTATGACTGCTCGATCAAATATCATCCGGGTAAGGCTAACGTGGTGGCAGATGCGTTGAGTAGGAAGGCGATAGCGGATTTAAGGGCGATGTTCACTCATCTCAGTCTGTATGAAGATGGAAGTCTGGTAGCTGAACTCCAAGTGAGACCAATGTGGACAAGTCAGATCAAAGAGAAGCAGCTTCTAGACGATGTCTTGAGTGCTCGACTCCAGCAAGTGCGAAGTGGTGAATGAGAGGACTATAGTTTGAATGGTGATGGAGTCCTGTGTTTTCGTAAGAGATTTTGTATGCCAAAGGATGTGGAGTTAAGGCAGATGATTCTTCAGGAGGCACATAGTAGCCCTTACGCTATGCATCCTAGAGGAGTTAAGATGTATCGAGATTTGCGAGAGCAATTCTAGTGGCCAGGTCTGAAGCGAGAAGTAACGAAATTCGTGGGTAAATGTTTGACGTGTCAGCAGGTGAAGGCAGAACACCAGCTGTCTTCGGGGTTGTTGCAGCCGGTGAAGATTCCACAATGGAAATGGGAGAGAATCACGATGGATTTTGTTAGTGGGTTACCTCTTACGCCCACTAAGAAGGATTCGATTTGGGTGATTGTTGATCGGCTGATGAAGTTTGCTCACTTCATACCGGTTCGCGTTGATTATTCTCTGCAAAGGTTGGCTAAGCTGTACGTGGCTAAGGTAGTGAGATTGCATGGTGTACCTGTGTCGATCATTTCCGAAAGAGATCCTAGGTTCATGTTACGATTCTGGAAGGCTCTGTATCAGGCAATGGGAACAAGGTTAGACTTTAGTACCACTTTTCATCCGCAGACTGATGGTCGGTCTGAGAGGGTAATACATATTTTGGAGGATATGCTAAGGGGTTGCATCATCAATTTCAGGGGTAGTTGGGAGGAGTATTTACCCTTGGCAGAATTCGCGTACAATAACAGCTATCAATCTAGTATTCAGATGGCGCCTTATGAAGTGTTACACGGACGGAGATGTCGTACTCCTACTTGTTGGACAGAATTGGGTGAGCGTCAGGTGTTGTGTCCAGAACTAGTGTCAGAGACGGAAGAGAAAGTTAAGTTGATTCGGGCTCGGTTGAAGGAAGCGTCTGATCGGCAGAAATCTTATGCTGATCTTAAACGAAAGGAGATAGAATTTGCAGTGGGAGACCAAGTCTTTTTGAAAGTATCACCATGGAAGAAGGTAATGAGGTTTGGTCAGAAGGGTAAGCTATGTCCCCGGTTTATTGGACCTTATCGGGTACTAGAACGTGTGGGCCTAGTGGCGTATCGATTGGAGTTGCCTCCAGAGTTGGCACAGATACATGACATGTTCCATGTATCGATGCTAAGACGTTATCATTCAGATCCATCGCACATTGTGCCAGTGGAAGAGATTGAAGTAAGGCCAGACTTGTCTTTTGAGGAGGAGCCAGTGCAAATCTTGGATCGAGACGTAAAGGTGTTGAAGAGGAAGTCCGTCCCTTTGGTCAAGGTTTGTGGCGGAACCATGGCGCGGAGGAAGCGACATGGGAGCCAGAGGATGTTATGCGACAGCAGTATCCCCATCTCTTCGGATCAGGTAAATTTCGAGGCCGAAATTTATTTTAAGGGGGTAGAACTGTAAAATCCCGAATTATTGGGCCTGTGCATTTTATGTGATGTGTGCTTAAAATGTTAATTTGAGGTTTAGAGGGGCAAATTAGGCTCAGGAATGGGCCGAGGTCTTGGCTAAATATTTTGTTTAGAGACTATTGGGTTTAAATAAAGTATTGAGAGTGTAACAGGCATAATGGGCTTGTGGCCCAGAAACAAGAGGCGCAGTAGGAGGGAGCAATAAGTGGCGCCAATAGGCAAAGGAAGGGGGCCTCAGTGTGGCCGCTTGGAGCCCAAGGAATTGGACCAATTTTGGCAGTCCAAGGAGAGCTAGGGGGCGGCAATAAGGCTAAATTATAGGAGTTTTATTGTTTTAAAATATGGATAATTAAAGCTGATAAAGGAGGGAAGAGTTGGAGTTAATTAAGCCTCTTTTGGATGGGTGTTTTGATAAGGATAAGGGATAGAATGATAAGAGTAATCTCTAGGATGCAGAGTTGGCCAAAAATCAAACACAGGAGAGGGGGGAAAATCGGTTCAGTATAGGCAAGGGGGTGTGTCGAATTTTTCATTGTGTTCTCTGAAAATAGCCTCAAGTTTTCTTTCTTTTTCGGAAAACTAGAATCATCTTTTCTTCTTCTTTTTCTTTTTCTGACAGAAACCGAAACCCCTGCCATTTACTTTCTCTTCTCTTTCAAACTCTTTGGCCGAATCTCTCTATCTACTTCCATGCCCATATTTTCAATTCTTTGTTCTTCTAAAAGCCGAAAACATATCAGTATTTCTCTTGTTCATCTTTTCTGGGATTTTCTTAAAAGCTGAAATCCCTAGATCGCATCTCCTGTGATTGCCGAATTCCTTTTGTGGTGTCTGCTTGTGCCGAATATTGAAGAAAACTAAAGGTAAGTGTCGATTCGCAATATTTCAATCTTTTTCCAGCTTTTAAAGATCTTAGCCGAATAGCCATATGGTTAACTAATCGGGTGTTTATTTAATTTACGGCATTCTGGGATTTGAAGGGGATTCAATCGCTTAGATTTCTAAGCCAGAGTTCAGTAGCATCGGATCGTATTACTTTCGAGATTTCAAGGTAAGGAGATCTATTAATTTAACGTATAATTTGGGTAAAACACTAACCCTTGGCCGAATATAGGAGAGGCCTTATCTTCGCGTTCTACCGGCTTTTGAAGCAAAGTTGTAGGCAAAGGGCAGTAGATCTGATTAGCGAGGGTATCGACATAGAGAGTAGTACTACGGGTTAGCAGATGTGTAATTCCTCACACCATTTAGATTGTCTGTTAGTATGTGTAGATAAATCTGTTTATATTCTGTTAAATGTCGAAATCTCAGCATAACGGTTGAAAACCCGATGAGGGTAATAGCGAATCACCAGGTTGGTGATTTCTATCATTCATAAGTGAATGGTTCTGTTGAGATGATATGTTTTCTTTTGTATGCTGATTTCTATGTATGCATGGGGTTGGGAGATTAATGAAAGGGGAAGTGTTCTGTTGTGGTGGCTCTACCACGGTCTGTTGTAGTGGCTCTGCCACGATCTGTTCTGGTGACTATGTCACAACTTTGACGATGAGCAGCTAACTGCAGCATGACTGCCATTTAATGAAAGGGGAAGTGTTCTGTTGTAGTGGTTCTGCCACGATCTGTTGTAGTGGCTCTGCCGCGATCTGTTCTGGTGACTATGTCACAACTTTGACGATGAGCAGCTAACTGCAACATGACTGCCATCGATGGTGTATAGCGGTGTGGGTTGACTGTAGAAATCCCCAATGGTGTGACTGGCATGTAAGGGTAGTGTGTAGCGGATGGAAACCTAGGATTGGGTTGGGCTATGCATAATTTTTGTTATATGATATTCTGTTATTCTGACCTGTGGGGCTAAGGCCCAATCTGATGGTGCACGGGGGTTGCACACTGAGTCTCGTGACTCACCCCGTTGTTTAACATTTTTCAAGAGACACGTAGAGCATTGGACCGGGCTGGAGAGGAACACAAGGTGGCCATGCATGCGATTTTGTTGGATACTGCAAAAGACATTATTTCGTTTATTGATATTTAAAATTTTGGATTAGTTGGGTTTTTATTTCATTGTAATAAGGCCATGGGCCATTAGCTTTATATTTTCAGTTTTTGGGCTATACTTTCAGACCCTTGAATTATTTGATAAAAATTTAAACTAAGGCATGTTCTAATTTCGGTTTTTAATTCATAAAGGCATCATATACAATTTATATCTTATATCCATTATCAAATTATTAAGTTTTACGGTAAAAATGTTTAAACTCGACAAATGTTTTCCAAAGATGTGACATGTTTTACTAAATCTTCTTAGTGACATGCCAGATCCGGTCGTGGTGTTTGGGCCGGGTTTGGGGTGTTACAAACCGCCTACTGAGGATTACCTGAGAAAAATAAAAGAGGGAGTGAGTTTTTGAAAACTCAATGTGTATGACCATCGTCAAACAAACAACATACATATCATACTGTTAACATAATAATATCATACATACAATGTAATGCAAACCCTCCCCAAATACTCCATTCGGTACACTTCATCTCCGTCCAACCGAAACACTTCTGTAGGGATTTCTAAATCTACCCACCCATCCGATACACTTCAAGGGTAGCCTGGTTGTGGTATTACCTAACGTTGCAGCAAAGCTACTGATCATATAATAGGCTTAGAAAGCCATAGGTGGATCCACAATTTTCAAGCAACCATGCGATCCTGATATACTTCCTTCATTCCATAATTCCCACCCATATGCATCCTAAACAGAATATCATATGAATGCAACAAATGTACATGTAACATCCATAAGTCTTACATTCAACACATAGGGGCGTTTTAGTCATTTCACAAATCTAGGGCATTTCGGTAATTTTACAATTTAGGGTATTTCTGTAATTTTGCAATTCAGGGGTATTTTAGTAATTCTTAACAGTATGGGTTTCAAATTACGAACTTTTGGCCGGTCAACATGTCCTCGTTGGCTAAAGTGAACAGACACTATGCACCAGGTAGGATTTCAGAGAAGAGGAGGTGGGTCACTAGGACCGCTTAAGTACCAAGCCTTCCCTAGATCTAATCCTAGACATGCATATGTCCAATGCCACACTCTACCCTAGCGACTTGTCCACAGACATGTTTGATTATTAAATTAAGTTTTATGCTATTTAAGAAGTTATCAGAACTAAGCCTAGAGTCTATTAAAACCCTAGCATGCATTTCTAAAATCCCATAAGGCCCATTAAGCCCAATCATGTCCACATAGCCCGTTAAGCCAAAGCATATACATGTAGCCCATTAGGCTCGATCATAATTAAATCATACAACCATCCATATTAATCCATCATTCAATTTCACATATCAACTCTTGCCGATTTGGGCCCACGAGCTCGACAGGCCCATTTAGCCCCTTCTGGCCCGGTTCACCAAACAGTGGCCGAGACCATGAGATTGCTCTCTTGGTCTCGGTAGTCGTATCACTGTTCCCACATGAATGTTCGCACGCTCGTGTGGTTGCCAGTGCCAACCTTTCGGCGTTGCGGCTTTTCGACATTCCAGTTTTTTGGTATTTTAGCTTTTGCCGATTTGTTGTGTGAGAAGTGTATGTACACACCTGGTAAATGAGACATCTTACACTATCCTCAGCCTTGAACCTACAACCAATACCAACCTCCAATCAATCACACACTTAACCACAATATTTACCAAAAACTGAAGCCTTATCATAACCTTACCGTGTGCCACCAGTCCTAATAGCCCTTCCTTAGCTACTACTCACGAATATCCCCAAGATCTGCATCAATCTTAATCGTTAAAGACAAAATAATAGGTGACTTGTATCCGCTTAAGTCACCCTTTTCCCTTACTATAGACTATTCGGCCATCTTATCCCAAAATCAAGAACACTTACCCATAAGCCGAAACGTATGGATAGCTTTTCGGCAGAGACTTGTAGATCCAAGATTGATTCCATTTTTCCAAGATCTGATCCACCAAAAATCAAAGGAATGATGACAGCACGACAGAGATTTGGTCACTAGAGTATTCGGCACAAGGTTTATGGTGATGAAGAAATCGGCTCCAAAAGTAAAGGTTTTTGGCTTTTGAAGTCACGAATATTCAGTCCCCAAAAATTGAGATGAAGGTGGGACGGCACAAGCAATGGAGAAAGAAGAGAATAATATTCAATTTAAGGCTTTAGGAGAGAAAAAAAGAAAACACATAAGGAAGAGGTGAGGTTTAGAACAGAAAAAAAGTGAAGGAGAATTCGACAGAGCATTATAGTTGCCGAAATAGCACAAAGGGAATTCCAATTACCGAAATAGCACAGAGGGAATTCAAACCCCCTATTTATAGAAAAAACCAAAACCCTGTCTACCCCCTAATGTCCCAATCGGCTCCAACTCCTTCCCATCTCATCTCCTCATTTTTCTCCCTGATAACTCCCCAATCCTTTTCCTAAATTTTCTCTTCTGATCACTCTCCTTAGAGTCCACCATCACACCACTTCCAACCTTCTAGAAGGCCAAAATTAAACTCCTAAAAATACTAATCTAGGATTCGAACCTAGGATCTCCTTGCTAGCCCATAACGCCACCTTCCTATACCCTAAGTGACGTCACTTAGCCACTCCACCACAAGGCTCTTTGTTGCCATTTTTCTCTATTTTTATTTAAAAGCCCAACTACTCACCGCCCTGGTTCCTTTAATAATTAATTAAAAATTTCTTCTCCTCAAAGTTCGAACCCAAAACATCTCCAACACCCGTAGACACTCCAAGTTTATTTAACCCTTAAAGCCAACATGTCATTTGTCATTTTCTTGCTTAAAAAAATTTATGAGACCCAAAGCCCAAAGCCCAATTCATCTAGGCCCAAAATTCGGGGCATTACAATTCTACCCCCTTAAAGAAATTTTGTCCTCGAAATTTCAAACTAACTATTAATCGCACCGCTCAAGTCACACCACTATGCTTTCGCTGCACACTCTGATCCCAATAATTTCAACATATACCCAAAACATCCACCTACTTCAAACATTTTCAACCACATGCAGAAGAAGTACCAAATTCAGGTTCAAATGTTTACAAAGCCCAAACACTTCCATGGCTTCTGCTGCGGCCCCTTGCACCTCTTCTAGCGCTCATCGTCAATTCGCGTATTATTTGGATTAGAAATTTTATGAAGTTTTAATCAATTTTAGTAATTAAGCCGATGTTTTATGAGGTATTAAGTGGAGTATTGTTTTTGCAGTCGTAAATCCTCTACAGTCTCAGTTCTCTATGGGCTTTAGTTTTACTCTAGGCATATTCTAAAAGTAGCCCACTATTTACAATATAATAGTTCAAAATAACTAAGTATCAAGAGAACTTACCTGGTTCGACGTCGGAGACTCGGTGTGGCACATCACGAGAATTTCTAAAACATTTCGATCCAATCCAAAAATATTTTTTAAAACCCAAATAATGAGACCTATTTCATAGCCCGAGCTTTGCAATCGGGCTCTGATACCACTAAATGTAACACCCCAAACCCTGCTTAGGCCTGAATTGGGAGTGTCACATTAAGTGTTTTTGCGAAAACCTTGTTTTAATTGAAAACCCTTCTAGAGAACAGTTAAGTAAAATCCAGTTCGCTTTCAAATCGAGGTGTAGCCAAAAACCATTTTCCTTGTTTCTATGTAAAAGTTTCCTTTGACAGCAGAAGCTCGTTCTTAAAATACAATTGTTTTAAAAAAAACTTGAAATATGCTTAAAAGAAATAAATCCAGGTTCCGTTTCAAAATTACAATGCATAGTGGAAGTAATGGAATAATAACTAGAGGGAAACCTTATTACAATCCGAAATTAAATAACTTAAAATATAGAATTTATATATTAAGAAAACAAGTCTAATTGTCTTGCTAGTTGGCCACCTCTGAGTCCCTCCATCCGTCGAATCGCCTACTGAGGATCACCTGAGAAAAATAAAAGAGGGAGTGTGTTTTCGAAAACTCAGTGTGTACGACCCTAGTCAAACAAACAGTGTACATTTCATAATAATATCATACATGCAATGCAATGCAAACCCTTCCCAAATAATCCATCTGGTACACTTCGTCTCCATCCATCTGAAACACTTACATGGGGATTTCTAAATTGACCCACCCATCCGATACACTTCAAGGGTAGCCCGGTTGCGGTACTACCAAATGTTGCAACAAAGCTGCTTATCATATACTAGGCTTAGAAAGCCATCGGTGGATCCATAGTTGTCAAGCAACCATGCGATCCTCATATACTTCCTTTGTTCCATAATTCCCACCCATATGCATCCTAAACAGAATATCATATGACTGGAGCAAATGTACATGTAACATCCATAAATCTTACGTTCAACACATAGGGGCATTTTAGTCATTTGACAAATCAAGGGCATTTCGGTAATTTTGCAATTTAGGGATATTTCTGTAATTTTGCAATTCAGGGGTATTTCAGTAATTCTTAACAGTATGGGTTTTAAATTATGAACTTTTGGCCTGTCAACATGTCCTCGTTGGCTAAAGTGAACAGACACTATGCACCAGGTAGGGTTCCAGAGAAGAGGAGGTGGGTCACTAGGACCGCTTAAGTACCAAGCCCTCCCTAGATCCAATCCTAGACATGCATATGTCCATTGCCACACTCTACCCTAGCCACTTGTCCATAGACATGTTTGATTATTAAACTAAGTTTTATGTTGTTTAAGAATTCATCAGAACTAAGCCTAGAGTCGATTAAAACCCTAGCATGCATTTCTAAAATCCTATAAGGCCCACTTAACCCAATCATGTATATGTAGCCTATTAGGCCTGATCATAATAAAATCATACAACCACCCATATCAATCCATCATTCAATTTCACATATCAACTCTTGTCGATTTGGGCCCGCGAGCTCGGAAGGCCCATTTAGCCCCTTTTGGCCCGGTTAGCCAAACAGTGGCCCGAGACCATGAGATCACTTTCTTGGTCCCGGTACTCATATCGGTGTTCCCACACGAATGTTCGCATGCTCGTGCAATTTTCAGTGCCAACCTTTCAGCGTTTCGGCTTTTCGGCATTTCAGCTTTTGCCGATTTGTCGTGTGTGAAGTGTATGTACACACCTGGTAAATGAGACGTGTTACACTATCCTCAACCTTGAACCTACAATAGATATCTACCTCCAATCAGTCACACACTTAACCACAATATTTACCAAAAACCAAAGCCTTACCATAACCTTACCGTGTGCCACCAGTCCTAATAGCCCTTTCTTAGCTACTACTCACGAATATCCCCTAGATCTGCATCAATCTTAATCATTAAAGACAAAATAATAGGTGACTTGTATCCACTTAAGTCAACCTTTTCCCTTACTATAGACTATTCGGCCAACTTATCCCAAAATCAAGAACACTTACCCAAAAACTGGAACGTATGGATAGCTTTTCGGCAGAGACTTGTAGATCCAAGCTTGATTCCAATTTTTCCAAGATCCGATCCACCAAAAATCAAAGGAATGATGACAACACGACAGAGATTTGGTCACTAGAGTATTCGGCACAAGGTTTGGGCTGATGAAGAAATCGGCTCCAAGAGCAAAGGTTTTCGGCTTTTGAAGTCACGAATATTCGATCCCCAACAATTGAGATAAAGGTGGGACGGCACAAGCATTGGAGAAAGAATAGAATGATGTTCGATTTAAGGCTTTAGAAGAAAAGAAAACACATAAGGAAGAGGAGAGGCTTAGAATAGAAAAAGTGAAGGAGAATTCGACAGAGCATAGTTGCCGAAATAGCGCAAAGGGAATTCCAATTATCAAAATAGCACGGAGGGAATTCGGCACCCCCTATTTATACAGAAAACCGAAACTCTGCCTACGCCCCCAAAGTCCCAATCGGCTCCAACTCTTCCCTATCTCATCTCCTCGTTTTTCTCCATGATAACTCTCCAATCCTTTTCCTAAATTTTCTCTTCTGATCACTCTCCTTAGAGTCCATCATCACACCACTTCCAACTTTCTAGAAGGACAAAATTAAACTCCTAAAAAAAATACTAAGCTAGGATTAGAACCTAGGATCTCCTTGCTAGCCCATAACACCACCTTTCTATACCCTAATTGGCATCACTTAGCCATTCCACCACAAGGCTCTTTGATGCCATTTTTCTCTATTTTTATTTAAAAGCCCAACTACTCACCGCCTTGGTTCCTTTATTAATTAATTAACAAAATTTTATCCTCAAAGTTCGAACCCTGCACTTCTCCAACACCCCTAGTCACTCCAAGTTTATTAAACTCGTAAAGCCAACATGTCATTTGTCATTTTCTTGCTTAAACAAAATTTATGAGACCCAAAACCCAAAGCCCAATCATCTAGGCCCAAAATTCGGGGCGTTACAATTCTACCCCCTTAAAGAAATTTCGTCCTCGAAATTTCAAACTAGCTATTAATTGCACCGCTCAAGTCACACCACTATACTTTCGCTGTTCACTCTGATTTTAATAACACTTAACACACTTTAACTTTAATTGAACCCTTTACACTTACCCAAAAAAAAAAAAACCTACCCACTAGAGCAGATAAACATTGCACGCATACAATTTCTATACCCAAAATATCGCATCCACACAAAACATACCCGGCTTAATGGTGATTGAACAATACCGAGCCTGATGCTCCGCAGACCCGTATCTGAAACACGCTCCTGACTTCCTTCAGCATTCACCCGGATGACGCCTCTTGCAGTATTCGCAAGCCGAAAAGTTTGGACGTACCTTAACATGTTTCACAGAAAGAGACTGCAGCCCTAGAGAAATGCGATCTATTTTTTTTTATAGTCCACGCACCTAACCCGAAGTGTTTCACCAATTTCTTTAACCTCCTCCAGTACCTCCCTTACTAGCTGAGTCAGCACATCAGCCCTAACACTTCCACGGCCTCTGCCGCT
This sequence comes from Gossypium australe, assembly GCA_005393395.2. NCBI lineage: Eukaryota > Viridiplantae > Streptophyta > Magnoliopsida > Malvales > Malvaceae > Gossypium > Gossypium australe. The sequence continues at coordinate 70,498,074 of CM016617.1, forward strand.
ACCTCTTACACCTCTTCTAGCACTCATCGTTGATTCTCGCATTATCTGAATTAGGAATTTTATGAAATTTTAGTTAGTTTCAATAATTAAGCCAATGTTTTATGATAGTATTAAGTAAAGAGGTTGTTTTCGTAAATCCTTTACAGTTTCAAGTTCCTATGGGCTTTAGTTTCACTCCAACTAAAAAGCTTTAGTATAATCATCTAAAGTAACTCACTAACTATCTACAGTATATCAAGTTAAACAAGCTAAATAATAAGAGAACTTACTTGGTTCGAAGTCAGAGACTCGGTGTGCCACATCACAATATTTCCAAAACATTTTGATCCAATCCAAAAAATATTTTTTAAACCCAAGTAATAAGACCCATTTCACAGCCCAAGCTTTGCAATCGGGCTCTGATACCACTAAATGTTACACCCCAAACCCTGCCTAGAAGTTAGGCCCAAATTTGGCGTGTCACATTGAAGTGTTTTTGCGAAAACCTTGTTTTCATTGAAAACCCTTCTAGAGAAAAGTTAAGTAAAATCCAATTCTCTTTCAAAACGAGGTGTAGCCAAAAACCATTTTTCTTTTTGCTATGTAAAAATTTCATTTGACAGCGTAAGCTCGTTCTTAAAACACAATTATTTTCAAAAAAAAACTTGAAATATGCTTAAAAGAAATAAATCCAGGTTCCGTTTCAAAATTACAATTCATAGTGGAAGTAATGGAATGATAACTAGAGGGAAACCTTATTACAATCCAAAATAAAATAACTTAAAATCTAGAATTTAGTTATTAAGAAAACAAGTCTAATCGTCTTGCTAGTTGGCCACCTCTGAGTCCTTCCATCCATCGAACCGCCTACTGAAGATCACCTGAGAAAAATAAAAGAGGGAGTGAGTTTTCGAAACTCAGTGTGTACGACTCTCATCAAACAGACAACATACATATCATAATAATAACATAATAATATCATACATGCAATACAATGCAAACCCTCCCCAAATAATCCATCTGGTGCACTTCATCTCCGTCCAACCGAAACACTTCTGTGGGAATTCTAAGTCGACCCACCCATCTGATACACTTCAAGGGTAGCCCAGTTGCGGTACTACCAAACGTTGCATCAAAGCAGCTTATCATATAATAGGCTTAGAAAGCCATCGGTGGATCCACAGTTGTCAAGCAACAATGCGATCCTCATATACTTCCTTCGTTCCATAATTCCCACCCATATGCATCCTAAACAGAATATCATATGAATGCAGTAAATGTACATGTAACATCCATAAATCTTACGTTCAAAACATAGGGGCATTTTAGTCATTTGACAAATCAAGTGCATTTCGGTAATTTTGCAATTTAGGGGTATTTCTGTAATTTTGTAATTCAGGGGTATTTTAGTAATACTTAACAGTATGGGTTTTAAATTACTAACTTTTGGCCTGTCAACATGTCCTCGTTGGCTAAAATGAACAGACACTATGTACTAGGTAGGGTTCCAGAAAAGAGGAGGTGGGTCAGTAGGACCACTTAAGTACCAAGCCCTCCCTAGATCCAATCCTAGACATGCATATGTCTATTGCCACACTCTACCCCAGTGACTTGTCCACAGACATCTTTGATTATTAAATTAAGTTTTATGCTATTTAAAAATTCATCAGAACTAAGCCTAGAGTCCATTAAAACCCTAGCATTCATTTCTAAAATCCCATAAGGTCCACTAAACCCAATCACATCCATATAGCCCATTATGCCCAATCATGTATATGTAGCCCATTAGGCCCGATCATAATCAAATCATACAACCACCCATATCAACCCATCATTCAATTTCACATATCAACTCTTGCCGATTTGGGCCCACGTGCTCAGCAGACCCATTTAGCCCCTTCTGGCCCGATCGGCCAAACAGTGGCCCCAGACCATGAGATCGCTCTCTTGGTCCCGGTAGTTGTATCGGTGTTCCACCACAAATGTTCGCACGCTCGTGCTGTTTCCGACGCCAACCAATCGGTGTTTTGACTTTTCGGCATTCTAGTTTTTCGGTATTTCAGCTTTTGCCGATTTTTCGTGTGTAAAGTGTATGTAAACACCTGGTAAATGAGACCTGTTACACTATCCTCAGCCTTGAACCTCCAACCAATACCAACCTCCAATCAATCACACACTTAACCGTAATATTTACCAAAAACCGAAGCCTTACCTTGACCTTACCGTGTGCCACCAGTCCTAATAACCCTTCCTTAGCTACTACTCACGAATATCCCCTAGATATGCATCAATCTTAATAGTTAAAGACAAAATAATAGGTGACTTGTATCCACTTAAGTCACCCTTTTCCCTTACTACAGACTATTCGGCCAACTTATCCCAAAATCAAGAACACTTACCCAAAAGCCGAAACTTATGGATAGCTTTTCGGCAGAGACTTGTAGATCCAAGCTTGATTCCAACTTTTCCAAGATCCGATCCACCAAAAATCAAAGGAATGATGATAGCACGATAGAGATTTGGTCACTAGAGTATTCGGCACAAGGTTTGTGGCGATGAAGAAATCGGCTCCAAGAGCAAAGGTTTTCGGCTTTTGAAGTCACGAATATTTGGTCCCCAATAATTGAGATGAAGGTGGGACGACACAAGCAATGGAGAAAGAAGAGAATGATATTCGGTTTAAGGCTTTTGAAGAAAAGAAAACACATAAGGAAGAGGTGAGGTTTAGAACAAAAATAGTGAAAGAGAATTCGGCAGAGCACTATAGTTGCCGAAATAGCACAAAGGGAATCCAATTGCCGAAATAGCACAAAGGGAATTCAGCACCCCCTATTTATACACAAAACTAAAACTCTACCTACCCCCCAAAGTCCCAATCGGCTCCAACTCTTCCCCATCTCATCTCCTCATTTTTCTCCCTTATAACTCCCCAATCCTTTTCCTAAATTTTCTCTTCTGATCACTCTCCTTAGAGTCCATCATCACACCACTTCCAACCTTCTAGAAGGCTAAAATTAAACTCCTAAAAAAAATAATAAGCTAGGATTTGAACCTAGGATCTCCTTGTTAGCCCATAACGCCACCTTCCTATACCCTAAGTGGCGTCACTTAGCCACTCCACCACAAGGCTCTTTGATGCCATTTTTCCCTACTTTTATTTAAAAGCCCATCTATTCACCACCTTGGCTCCTTTAATATTTAATTAAAAATTCTTCTCCTCAAAGTTCAAACCCAGCACTTCTCCAACACCCATAGACACTCCAAGTTTATTAAACCCTTAAAGCCAACATGTCATTTGTCATTTTCTTGCTTAAAACAATTTTTGTGAGACCCAAAGCCCAATTCATTTAGGCCCAAAATTTGGGGTGTTACAGTTATAGCTCTTCGGAGCGTCCTAATATGTTGTGATCCGACATGTGTTGTGGACACACCTTAGCTCTTATAAGCTTCTCGATTACGGCTCTTTGTCAGCTTCCTATTAATTGGCTCTATGTGAGCTTCCCGATATGGCTCACTTGAACTTCCCAATATATGGCTACCTGAAGCTCCCTGATTATTGGGTCTTCGGAGCTACCCATTATAGGCTCGCACGAGCTTCCTGAATATTACTCTACTGAGTTTCCTATTTTAGCTCGGATAAGCTTCCCATTTATGTCCTTTATAAGCACCCCTGAATATAAGTTGACGAATTTACCGTATTATACACCTTGAGTGTATTGCCCATGTATTCATCGAGTTTTCAAATGATTCAATGGGTAACGTCCTGGTAAAGGATAATATAAATCTAAATGAAATACCATGAGAATACTTGACAGGCAAAAGCATGGTATACACATGTTCCTTGGAGATTCAAAATGATAAATATATGTATGTGGAAGTGGACATTGATGAGCTTATCCATATTTCTTAGTATTTATATGAACTATATAATTAACATGCTTGATGAGGATTTATGTGTGATTAGGTTATTAGTTTCTTTGATTTGGATGTACTATGAGTGCTTGTTTTAAATGAACATAATTGGTAAGTTAATTTCCTTTTATACGAACTTACTAAGCATTTGAAATGCTTACTCGATTTTCTTTCCTCTGTTTTATAGTGCTCGAAAGCTTATAAAGGTTGGAAATTGGTCGGAGCATCACCACACTATCCTTCAACTCGTTTTGGTACAAATAGCAAACTCATTTTGGTATAACGGCATGTATAGGTTAACTTGGAAAATGTTGGCATGTAAATGGTTGTTTGTAATCTAGCCGTTGGAATGGCTAGTAAATGTATGTTTAGTGTATATATATATATGAGGTTATATAATGAGTAATATATGTGTGCTTGGTATGGTTAGATTGAATTATAGTAAACATATATGTTTTACAAAAGGTAAGTTTGAATACGTAAATACATGTGATGATATATTATGCATAATGTTAATGTAGGCTTGGTTTTAATGTCTTGAATTGATTGGTATATATATATATGTGCAAGTATTGATGTGGTTGAAGACAATTTGATTAAAAAAAGTGGCCATGGAACTGGCCTATTTTTGTCCACACGGGTAGACACAAGGGCGTGTGTCTCAACCGTGTATGACATACGGCCATGTGCACGGGCGTGTGATTTGGCCGTGTGTCCCCTCCATCTTAAAAATTGAGAAACAAAATGCTCAGAATTGGTCACACGGGCAGAGACACGGCACACGGCCCAACACACGGGCGTGTGTCTTGCCCGTGTAAAACTTGCTCTTAATTTTCAAAAATTAAATTGTCCACACGGCCTAGCACACCAGCGTGTGGTTGGCTGTGTAACATAAGTTAGAGAGTTACACGGGTAAGGACACGAGTTAGGACACGGCCTTGAGCTTCACATCAATGCCCACACGGCCTAGGACACGAGCGTATCATTGGCTGTGTGAACCACACGGCCTGGCCACATGGGCATGTGTCCCTTGTACTTAAGAAAAAGTTTGCAATTTCGCAAAAAATTCTCTAAGTTTTTGGTTTAGTCTCGATCTGATTCTAACTTGTATATTAGGTCTCAAGGGCCCATACAAGGGACGATATGATTGATTTCAGATATGAATAGTAAATGACATGATTTAATTATAATTAATTTGTAAATTCTAGTAATGCTCTGTAACCCTATTTTGGTGACGGATGCGAGTTAGAGGTGTTATATTTATTGGTATCAGAGCTACGGTTTAGCCGATTCTCAGACTAACATAGCAAGTACTAGTTTAGCTATACATGCCATTATATAAATTGTGATAGTGTGATAACTCCTGAGCATTTTGAACATGTTTTTCATATAGTAATGTCGTCCAACCGAGCTAGAGCTGTAACAGCCCAGTTTAGACCCTAGTTGGAACAGTAGTTTTGAGACCACAAATATGAGGTCGAAATAATACTTTAGTATTTTTTTTGTGTTTACAGTATATGATTTAGCCTGTGTGAAATTTTTGTGTGAAGATGTTATCGATTGTATGTTTAATTTGCTAAAAGGACTTAATCGCATAAAATGTAAAAGTTGTGTGCTGATTTACAAGTGCCTAATTGTTTTTGTCTTTTAAACATGGAGGCTTTATGATGCAATTAGACCATATTTAGTGATAGTGGGTGGAAACGGACTAGATTAGCCTTATTATATAAAGGTTATATATATTTAATGGAAAGGGAAAAATGGTAAAAAGTATATTATGTTAATAAAAATAAAACAAAACATGAAGTGTTCATCTTTTTCACCACCATTGCCGAAATTGAAGAAGAAAAAGAGAAAGAAATAGGGCTTGAAATATTCGGCCATTACTATTTTTGATTAAGGTATGATTTTTTGATCGGTTTTTGATAATTTCTACGTTTTTGTGATCGTTGCTTAGTGTACTACCAAACCCATGCTTTAAATTTAGAAATTGATAGAGATTTTGAGATGTGCCATTAATGAATATGTGAGCTTTGTGATGTTAGTTGGTGAAATATGAAAGCTTGATGTTGGGTTAACATTGTTTGTATTTGAATTTTTGGTGAAATTGAGTATTTTGGGTTAAACTGAGAAAAGTGTAAACTGGAGGACTAAATTGTGAAATAAATGAAATGTGTGGGATTGTATGAACACAAGGGAAATTTGGCTAGGCTTATGTGAAAAGAAATTATGTGAAATTGATGATTTTGTGAAATAGGGACTAAAGTGTCAAAATGTGAAAATATGAGGGCTATTTTGTAAAATGCCCTAAATAAGTGTGTGTGGAATAAATTGAATGAATTGGTGATTGAATGGATTGAATTTGAATGTGTATAGACCAAGAAAGGAGAGGTTCAGATCAAGATCGAGGCAAAGACAAAGTGCTCGATTAATCGACTGTTTTGGTATTTTGACTTCCGAGGTAAGTTTGGACATATATGTGTATTTAACTATGTTTAATGATATGAAATGAATGGTATGATATTATTGAATTGTGAATGCTATGTGAGGGCTCGAGTTATGTGGCACTAAGTGTGCGTATTCTGAAATGTGACTGATATGATTAGCACTGTGTGTGCGAAATAGTATAAGCTTCGGCTTTGTGGTTGGCACTGTGTGTGCGATATCGATTTAAGATCGGTGTGATATAGATGCACTAAGTGTGCGATGTTAATTAAGCTTCGGCTAATGATTTGGGCACTAAGTGTGCGATTGAACTGAAGAAGTGACGAAAGTTGATCGAAATGAAATATTGAGTAGCATACGTAAACAACAACTAAGTGTTGGCTAAGGTACGCTTGGAACCTATGTGGTTGATGAAACTATGAATGAGTTTATGGAGGGTTAATTGAACATATTAGCTTTGGATGGTATGGTATATGTGATTGAGAATTAATCTATGTGATGGCTTGTTTTGGTATAATGTATTATGTTACGAACTTACTAAGCTTTTGAAAGCTTACTGTGTGATTTGTTTCTCTGTTTTACAGTGTCAGCAAAGCTAGCTCGGATCCAAGGATCGGCAGCATCTCTATCACACTATCGGCAATCTATTTTGGTACTTTTGAAGATGTGTATATTTGAATATGGCATGTATAGGCTAGTTGTTTTGAAATATATTTGAGATATGTAAATAGCCATGTGATGTAGCTAAATAAATGTTAGAATTATGGATATGTGGATTTGGTAAGTAAAGTATATTTTGGCATGTTTTGATGGTAATGAAAATGTCTTATAAATGGTAAGCTTAGTGATGGATTGATGTTATTGTAATCTAGTGATAATTTGGATGAGTCATGCTTGGTAATGCATGTGTTTAGTTGTGGAATTTGGATTATAAGTAGACATGATTAGGAATGAGATTGAATAAGATGATATGTTGATCATTTGACATGTTTTTGGTTGTCAATAGGACATGAAATGAATTGGTATATTGATTGTAGGGTTGACCCAGGTGTTGGTGGCATTTTGGCCTTGCAAATGGCCAATTTTGCATACATGGTTGAGGGACACGGGCGTGTATCTCCACCGTGCGGCTCAAGGACCACTTCGAAGTGTGCCTAGGCAGGTTACATGGTCGTGGCACACGGGCATGCTTGGTGGCCGTGTGACCAAGTCAGTAGCTAGCATACTTTCACACGGGCGTGTCTGGTAGCCGTGTGGATAAGTCAGTATACATGCTCTGTTTTGGCACGGCCAGGACACGTGGGGGTGTCTGGTAGCCGTGGGAGGCACACGGCCTGGTCACATAGGCGTGTGACCTCAATAGCTTTGAATAAGTTAAATATTTTTTTGAAAACTTTCGTAAGTGTTCGTTTAGTCCCGACCTCTTTCTAACACGTGTTTAAGGTCTCGTAGACCTCGATAAGGGACTTAATGCTCGTATTTTGAATACACTTATGGATGATGGACTAAGTGTTGTGGATTGGATGTGAAATGTTCCGATTGCTTGGTAATGCCTCTTAACTCTTTTCCGGCGACGGTTTTCGGGTTAGGGGTGTTGCAAGAGCTAAATTTGAGGAAGCTAATAGCAATGCTCAAGCTTTAGTTCAAAGAGCTGCATCTAGTAGTAGTAGAAGGCCCGTATTTGAGGGTCGTGGTGAGGAGGCAAAAGAAGCCTTCTTTCAAATGATGAATGAATGGTTCACTGAATATTTGAGAACAAATCCCACTGTACAACAACCTCCCTCTCCTGTTCCTCAAACAGTTCCTAACATGCCACCATGTACAGAACTTGTTAAAACTAGTAAGCCTCCGGTAGATAAAATTCAGAAATATGGGGTAGAAGAATTTAGGGCTACTGCTAAAGACAATCTAGAAAGGGCTGAATTTTGGCTAGAAAATACCATCAGGGTTTTGGATGAATTGTCTTGCACACTTGAAGAATGTTTGAAATGTATTGTATCTCTACTAAAAGACTCAACCTACCAGTGGTGGAATACCATAATTTCTGTTGTACTGAGGGAAATTGTTACATAAGAATTTTTCGAAACAGAATTCAAAAAGAAGTATATTAGTCAGAGATTCCTTGACAAGAAAAAGAAAGAATTTTTAGAGCTTATACAGAGATATATGGCAGTATCAGAGTATGAACGAAAATTTGTTAGACTAAGCAAATACGCAGAGAGTGTATCCCAACAGCAATTGCCATGTTTAAATGGTTTGAAGAGGGATTAAATGAAGACATCAAGTTGTTAGTTGGAATTTTGGAATTAAAAGAATTTCTTGTAGTAGCCGACCGAGCACATAAGGCTAATGGACTAAATAAAGAAAAGAGGCAGGGAGAGATGGAAGCTCGGACTTCAAGTAAAAGATTTATGGGCAAGCCACAATTATTAGCTTCAAAGAAATCAAAGACATATCACGATCATTTTGTCACATCTACGGGGTATTCTGGGAAAAAACCAAGGCTCTCAACATTCTAATCCAAGATCTCCGGCCCCATCAGTACTTAAGTACAGGAAGTGTCGATAACCCCAAACCTAAATGCAAATATTGTAACAAATTGCACAAATTTAGTGTTTGTTAAAAATTTACCCATTGAGCCCATTGAATTCGTGGTTAAAGTTTCAAACCCCCTGGGCCAGTATGTGATGGTGGATAAAGTTTGTAAGAATTGTCTGTTAATGATACGGGGTTATTGTTTTTCAGCTAATTTAATTTTACTGCCATTTGATGAATTTGATGTGATTCTGGGTATGGACTGGTAACTCAGCATGATGCGGTGGTAAATTGTAAACAGAAGTACATTGTGTCAAAATGTCAAAATGGTGAATTGCTCCGAGTTGAATCTGCTGTACTAAGCGGGTTGTCTAATGTAATCTCAGCTATAACGGCACAGAAATATAGTAGAAAAGGGTATGATGCTTACCTTGCTTATATGTTGGACACTAAAGTATTTGAGTCGAAGATTAAGCCAGTGCCAGTTGATCCCGAAAAAATTACCCAGATTACCGCCAGTCAGAGAGGTGGAATTTTTTATAGATATTGTTCTAGGGACAACTCCAATATCTATAGCACCTTATAGAATGGCCCCAACGGAATTAAAAGAGTTGAAAGCACAATTGTAAGAATTGACCGACAGAGGATTTGCTCGATCCAATTTTTTACCTTGGGGTGCACTAGTTCTATTTGTAAAGAAGAAAGATGGAACATTGAGACCATGTATTAATTACAGACAACTTAACAAAGTCACAATTAAGAACAAATATCCACTGCCCCGTATTGATGACTTGTTTGATCAGCTGAAAGGTGCCACTGTATTTTCAAAGATTGATCTTCATTCTGGATATTATCAGTTACGAGTAAAAGACTCAGATGTACCAAAGACAACTTTCAGAATAGGTACGGACATTATGAGTTTCTTATAATGCTGTTTGGCTTGACAAATGCACTTGCGGTATTTATGGATTTGATGAATAGTACTTTTAGACCATACTTGGACATATTTGTGGTAATATTTATTGATGACATTTTGGTATATTCTCAGGATGAAAATGAACATGCTGATCATTTGAGAACGGTGTTGTAAGCTCTATGTGAGAATCAACTATATGCCAAATTCAGTAAGTGTCAGTCCTAGCTTCAGGAAGTTGGTTTCCTTGGACATATAGTATCTGTAGAAGGTATCAGGGTGGATCCGAATAAAATTTTAGCTATTGTTAATTGGAAGCCAACGAAAAATGTGTCTGAAGTCAGAAGTTTTCTGGGATTAGCCGGTTATTACCAGAGATTTGTTCAAGGGTTTTCTATGATAGCTTCTCTGATGACTCGTTTATTGCAAAAATATGTGAAATTAGAATGGATTGATAAATGTCAACAGAGTTTTGACAGATTGAAAGCCTTGTTGATTGAAGCACCCGTGTTAGTTCAGCCTGAATCGGGCAAGGAATTTGTGATTTTCAGTGATGCATCATTGAATGGTTTAGGTTGTGTTTTGATGCAAGAAGGAAAAGTAATAGCCTATGCTTCTAGACAGCTAAAACCACATGAAAAGAATTACCCGATACATGATTTAGAATTGGCAACCATTGTATTTGCTCTAAAAATTTGGTGACACTATTTTTTTGGTGAAAAATGCCATATATTTACTAATCATAAAAGTTTAAAGTATTTGATGTCACAAAAGGATTTGAATCTGAGGCAGCGCATGTGGCTTGAACTGTTAAAAGATTATGATTTGGTTATTGATTATCATCCAGGAAAAGCCAATGTGGTTGTAGATCCTTTGAGAAAAAAGTCTCTATTTACTTTGTGAGCAATGAATACCTGATTATCGTTATCTAATGATGGTTCAATCATAGCTGAGTTAAAAGCTAGACCGACGTTTCTGCAGTAGATTTGTGAAGTTGAGAAAAATGATGATAAATTACGAGCTAAATGGGGTATAGTGTGAGTTGAATTCTGATTCAGAATTTCAGATTGGGTCCGATGGTTGTCTGTTATTCAAAGGCAGAATATGTTTTCCCAAGAACTCAGAACTGGTACAGAAGATTTTAAACGAAGCTCATAATGTTTATGTCTGTTCATCCAGGAAGTAACAAAATGTACCATGATTTGAAAAAGATGTACTGGTGGCCAGGAATGAAACGAGATATTTCTGAATTTGTATCTAAATGCTTGATATGTTAGCAGATTAAAGCCAAAATCAAGTACTTTTAGGATTATTACAGCCAGTGACGATACAGAAATGGAAATGGGAAAGAGTTACTCTGAACTTTGTATAGGGATTATCCCTATCTCCAAAAAAGAAAGATGTCATTTGGGTAATTGTCGACTGGTTGACGAAGTCTGCACACTTTATTCTGGTACGTATGGATTTCTCGTTAGATAGATTGGTTGAGTTATTTACTTTTGAGATTGTTAGATTACATGGGGTGCCAGTCTCCATTATTTTCGATAGAGATCCTCGGTTTACATCTCGATTCTGGAACAAGTTGCAAGAAGCTTTGGGTACACAGTTACATTTTAGTACCGCATTCCATCCTCAAACTGATGGACAATCTGAATCTGTTATACAGATTTTGGAAGATATGCTTTGGTGTTGTATTTTGGAATTTAAAGGTAACTGGGAAAAGTATCTGCCTTTAGTTGAATTTGCATACAATAATAGCTATCAATCTAGCATTAAAATGGCACTGTATAAGGCTCTGTATGGTTGTAAATGTAAAACTCCATTGTATTGGATAGAGCTCAGTGAAAAAAGTATACACGGAGTTGATTTGATTCATGAAACAGAAGAAAAGGTGAAAGTGATATTGGATAGTTTGAAAACAGCCTCTAATCATCAAAAGTCTTATGCCGATCTAAACTAAAAAGAGATAGAATTTCAAGTCAGTGATAAGGTATTCTTAAAAGTATCACCTTGGAAGAAAGTTTTTCGGTTTGGCCATAAAGGAAAACTGAGTCCACGGTTTATTGGACCATATGAGATTATTGAAAGACTCAAACCTATTGCATATAGATTGGCATTACCACTGGAGCTTGATAAAATTCACAATGTTTTTCACATGTCTATGCTGCGACGGTATCAATCAAATCCTTCACATGTTATTTCCTCGACAGAAGTTGAAATTCAGCCAGACATGACTTACAGTGAAGAGCCAATTAAAATTTTGGCACGTGAAACAAAAGAATTAAGAAATAGAACGGTAGCTTTAGTAAAAGTTCTTTGGCAACGACATGATATAGAAGAAGCTACCTGGGAAATGGAGGATACCAAAGAAAGTAATATCCGAACCTCTTTACTAGTAAGATTTTCGAGGGCGAAAATTCTTTAAGGGGGAGAGTTGTAACAGCTCATTTTCATTGAAATCGAAATAGTGGTTTCGGGACCACAAATCTGAGTCAAAAGAAAATTTATTTTAATATTATTGCATGGTTTGCGTTATGATAGGAATGTTATATGAAAATTTTGATAAGAAATTTTTACCGATTACATGTTTAATTATGGAAATGACCAAATGGCATAAAATGCAAAAAATGAGTTCTAGTAGCTATAAGTATCAAAAAGCTATGGAATTCAACACTTGATATCCTTATATGGTAATTAGACCATTAAGAGAAGTTAGCAGATATTTATGATGATTCATCCATGAAAAATTAGAAAAAGAAAAGAACTAAATTGGAATTTGAAATAAATAAAGATGATAATAGCCTAATGATCGCTACAATCAGAGCCTTAAAAATTTATAAAAGAATGATCAAACCTGAAGACTAACTCTGACAACGATTAAAGGCAAGTGTACCTATCGAACAGTAGTATAGCTTAGGCAAGACCGGATTATCGAACCCAAAGAAACTAAAAGTATTAATACTAACTTTCTTTTTATTATTTAATCTTAAAATTAGAGTGAAGATTGCTTTTAAACTAAATTGACAAGAACTAAACTAGGAACACAAAGACAAAAAGGATGAATTGGAAAATAATTTGAAGAAACTCAATTGATCACAACGACACCCTCAGGAAGAGTCCACCTAGACTTCACTTGTTATCTAACCTTTAATTATATGATCTATTTACTTAGCTTGATCTGTAAGACTCCCTAACCTATATTAAACCCTCTCTCGAGGTGAATAACGTCTAACCCTAGGTTAATTAGTGGAACTCTCGTTCGCTTATAATAACCCCCCAGGATAGCAGTAAGTCGATCAATAGACTCCCATATTAGGTTTCACCCTAATCCGGCAAAATCTCGTAACCCTATCTCTAGGCGTTCGATCAACTCCGCTTAATTATGTTAGATCTTCTCTAAGGCAGGGTCTATTCCTCCTCCACCTAAGCACATTAGATTTGGATTAAGCAACATAATTAAGAACAAACTATGTAATTCATCATATAACTTAACAATCAAATAACAAGATTCGTCTAGGTTTCATCCCCTTCAGGTATCTGAGGGGTTTAGTTCATAATGAATAAAGAAAACATCGCAAGAGAAAAGATAAAACAAAACATAAGAAATTCCAAAAACCCCCTGAAGGAATTGAAGGAGAATTCCGCCGTCTTGAGTATAACTCTGGCTTCTTGAGATGGATCAACTGGCTTAACTTCCCTTTCCGACCAAATCTCATCACCTTCTTCCAAGGCGAAACCTTAAGGAATACTTGGTCTCCCACATCAAATTCTCTCTTTTCGTTTGAGATCCGCGTAGGATTTCTGTCTATCAGATGCTTCCTTCAACCGTGCCTGAATTATCTCAACCTTTTCTTCAGATTCTGCCACTAACTCTGGACCCAAAACTCGATGTTCCCCTAATTCGGTCCAACAGGTAGGGGTTCGACACTTCCAACCATACAGCGCTTCATATGGTGCCATCCGAATACTGGCTTGATAGCTGTTGTTATAGGCAAACTCAGCTAAAGGCAAATACTCCTCCCAACTTCCTTTAAAATCCATCACACAGCCTCTCAACATATCCTCCAGCACTTGGATTACTCGTTCTGATTGCGCGTCGGACTGTGGATAAAAAGCCGTAGTAAAATCCAACTTAGTGCCTAAAGCTTGATGAAGTGCCCTCCAAAACTGAGAAGTAAACCTTGGGTCCCTATCTGAGATGATTGATACCGGCACACCATGCAATCTTACAATTTCTGCCACATATAGCTTTGCCAACCTCTAAAGAGAATAATCAACTTTCACCGGAATAAAATGCGCAGACTTAGTCAAACGATCCACTATTACCCATACCGAGTCCTTCTTAGTAGGCGTAAGGGGAAGCCCACTAACGAAGTCCATGGTAATTCTTTCCCATTTCCACTGTGGAATCTTGATTGGCTGAAGCAATCCTGACGGAACTTGGTGTACAGCCTTAACTTGCTGACACGTCAAACATCTGCCAACAAATTCAGTAACTTCTTTCTTAAGTCTAGGCCACCAAAACTGTTCCCTTAAATCTCGGTACAACTTACTTCCTCCAGGATGCATAGCATAGGGGCTACTATGCGACTCTTGAAGAATCTTCCGCCTTAACTCCTGATCCTTAGGCATACAAACCTTACCCTTGAAGCACAACACTCCCTCGTCATTAATACCATAACCCTCCAACTCCTCGTTCTATACTCGCTATAGCTTAACACTTAATTCATCATCAACCAACTGTCCCTCTTTCACTTCATTTAACCACATCGGCTTGACTTGCAACTCTACCAACAGGCTTCCATCCTCATACAGACTCAAGTGTGCGAACATCGCCCTCAGATCCGACACAACCTTCCGACTTAGGGCATCAGCCACTACGTTTGCCTTGCCCGGATGATACTCTATAGAACAGTCATAATCCTTTAGCAATTCCACCCACCTTCGCTGTCTTAAGTTCAACTCCTTCTGAGTCAATAGATACTTAAGGCTCTTGTGGTCTGTGTAGATTATCGACTTTTCTCCATAAAGGTAGTGCCTCCAAACCTTAAGGGCGAAAACCACTGCTGCCAATTCCAAGTCATGGGTTGGGTAGTTAACCTCATGTGGCCTTAATTGCCGAGACGCATACGCGACTACTTTTCCATCTTGCATTAGAACACACCCTAATCCCGTATGAGAAGCGTCACAGTATACCACAAAATCCTTTCCTGCCTCCGGCTGAATTAACACTAGAGCTTCAGTCAAAACCCTCTTGAGCTTCTCAAAGCTCTCCTGTTGCTTATCCGTCCATACAAAGGGTACTTCCTTCCTTAGCAACTTTGTTAAAGGTGCGGCTATCGATGAAAATCCTTCCACGAACCTTCTGTAATAGCCTGCCAATCCTAAGAAACTGCGAATTTCAGCCACTGACCTAGGTGGTTTCCAATCTAACACTGCTTCGATCTTCCTAGGATCCACCCTTATTCCTTCTGCAGACACCACATGTCCTAAAAACGCAACTTCCTTCAGCCAAAATTCACACTTGCTGAATTTGGCATATAGCTTCTTCTCCCTTAACACTTGCAACACAGCTCGGAGATGATCATCATGCTCCTCTTCAGACTTGGAATATACCAAGATATCGTCGATAAACACCACGACGAACCTATCCAAGTAGGGTTGGAAAACCCGGTTCATCATATCCATAAACGCAGCTGGGGCGTTCGTCAAACCAAACGGCATTACTACGAACTCAAAATGGCCGTATCTTGTCCTAAAGGCTGTCTTATGGATATCGGCTTCCTTTACCTTCAACTGATGATATCCTGACCTTAAGTCGATCTTTGAGAATACTGCCGCTCCCGTAAGCTGATCGAACAAGTCATCAATCCTTGGCAAAGGATACTTGTTCTTGATGGTCAACTTATTCAGCTGACGATAGTCTATGCACATCCGCATAGTTCCGTCCTTCTTCTTCACGAACAGGACCGGTGCTCCCCATGGAGACACACTAGGTCGAATAAATCCACGATCAAGCAACTCTTGAATTTGAGCCTTGAGTTCAATCAACTCCTTAGGTGCCATTCGGTACGGGGCAATTGACACAGGAGCTGTTCCTGGCAGCAGATCTATTCCAAATTCCACCTCCCTATCTGGGGGTATTCCGGGCAATTCCTCTGGAAACACATCTTCAAAGTCCCTTACCGTTCTAACTCCACTAACTCCTTCTTCCTTTCCATCTAACACACTAACAAAGGTTAGGAACGCCTTGTATCCTTTCCGAACCATCTTATCAGCCTTTAGTGCCGAAACTACATGAGACAAGTAGTTTCTTCTTTCTCCTATCATAATGACCACCTCACCCTCCGGGGTCCTTAACTCCATTCGCTTAGCTGCACAGTCCAACACAGCTCGATGCTCTACTAGCCAGTCCATACCAAGTATGAGTTCAAACTACCCAAAGGGTAGTTCCATTAAATCAGCCCGAAAGTTCACTCCCTGAATCTCTAGAGGTACACTCCGAAAGATCTTATCCACCACTACAGTTCGGCCTAATGGGCTTACTACAGTCATTTTCCTATCAGAGAGTTCAGAGTCTAAGCCTAGTGTCTCGACTACACTACATACAACATAAGAATGGGTCGAGCCCACATCAATCAAAGCATAATAAGGCTTTCCAAATACAAGGAACGTACCGGTTATGACGTCCAGCGCGTCTCCCTCTTCTCTGCGGCGAACTGCATAAACCAAACCCGGTTGCCTTGCCTCAGTATTACTATTAGCACCTCTGCCAAGTGTTCCACGTCCTCTTCTAGCGCCATTACCTCGGCCATTCAGACCACGACCTCGCTGCGGCTGCTGACCCCCTCTACCAGCCTGATTAACATTCTGAGCCACTGATTGATTCCCTTCCGGCCTCTTAGGGCAATCCTTAATCATATGGTCCTTAGGCCCACACGTAAAACAACCTCCAGTCTTTTTCCAACACTCCCCTAAGTGTTTCTTCCCACACTGATCACAAGTACGATACTGCCCTCCAGTAGCAGCTTGCTAACCTCGCGGCCCATCAGCTCTAGGCCTCTTATTCCCAGATGATCCAGACGATCCATATCCTCTCTTCTTCTTATTCCGATCAGAGTGCTGCCTTACAGTGTCCTTAATTCCTTCTGCTATCTTAGTTTTCTCCACTAATACAGAAAATTCTCGTTCCTGATGTGGAGCGACTAATAACCTTAAATCATCCCTTAGTCCATCCTCAAACTGGACACAGCGCTCGTGCTCAGTAGCCACTACTCCTCGAGCATACCGGCTCAACCTCAGAAATTCAGCCTCATATTCTGCTACAGACTTGTTCCCTTGAACCAGCCCCAGAAAAGCCTTCCTTTGCTCATCAGTATACCGTGTGCCAACATATTTCTTCTGATATGCTGCCTTAACATATTCCCAGGTCAGATCCTCAGATGTGGCACCATCCCGAACTGTTAACCACCATTGATACGCTTCATCACGTAACAGTGCCACCATTCCTTTCAACTTCTCCTCAGGGGTCAGATCGAGCTCATCCATAATGAGCTCAGTTGCCTTCAACCAGTATTCAGCTGTACTGGGTGCCACACCAGATACCCCTCGAAACATCTCAGCCCCATTGGCTCGGAGTCGCTCAGGTACAGATTTCCGAGCTCCCATATTTCCTCCTGCTCCAGCCACCATTTCCAAAACTCGCAGCACAGCCTGCGAGACAGCATCATCCCCCGTCTGAGCTTGCTGCTCAACACCAGCAGCTAGGGGTGGTGGTGGCGGTACCTCATTGTCAGATCCTTGACCCGATCTAACGGGTTCCGACAAGGTCATTCTACCTCTACCGCGTCCTCGCAAATTACGACCACGTCCCCTAGAGCTCATTTCTACGTTGGCGCTTTAATCTGATTAAGAAATTTTATGAATTAGCCTTTATTCCACTGATTACCCGCGAAGAAGTTTGATGAAAAGAATTTTAGGAGTGGTTCTTTCGTATCCATACATGCACACAGTCTTTACATTCATACATTCATCAATCAATTATGAACTTTCGTTCATTCAGAGAAATGTTGTAGTTTTCATTGTTATTGTTTTTTTCCACTACCCAAGGGTATTTTCATAATTTGTCCTACAGGGGTATTTTCATAAATTTTTTTCAAAATAAGGTTCCTTGTGGATTTTGTCAATAAGGGTATTTTGGAATTTTTTTTGAGATCCCGGGAGTATTTCAGAAATTTTGAAATTACAGGGGTATTTTGGTAATTAACCAGGGTAAATTTGTAAATCTTAATAAATCAAGGATATTTTAAAATTTGTAAAACTTGAGGGTTCATTTTGAGAATTTGTTTTCCAAATCGGTGATGTTGCAAAAATTTTGATAATCAGGGTCATTTTGTAAGTTAGGGGCAATTTTGTAAATTTTTCCAAATCGAAGTATTTTGGACTTTTGCAAAATAGAGGTTTGGGATACTTTTACAAAATAAGAGAGTTTTATTGAAATCAGGGTAATATGGTAATTTTCAAATCCCAAGGGCAGTTTTGTAATTTTACAACTAGGGGTATTTTAGTAATTTTCACAAATCAAGAATATTTGAGAGAATTTTATAAAATCGTGTTTGCAATTCAAAAGGGTAATTTTTAAAAGTTTTAAAACTAGGGTTTCCATAAAAATGTGGCTGGTCCCTTTCGGGTTTTAGTTAAAGGTTTAGCCCATGAATAAGTCCTCTTGGTTAGGGTGAACCGAAGCTACGCACCAGGTAGGATTCGAGTGGAGAGGAGGTGAGTCACACGAACTGCTTAAATACCAAGCTCTCACCGAATACCAATCCTAGACATGTGCACAATGGTTGCCACACCCTAACTCGGCGACTTAGACACAGGTTTGTTTAATTAGTCATTTAAAGTCTTATGAAATTTGTTGGGGTAAACTAGTCCTAGAGTTTAAATACTTATCATGCTATCTACGTTCCATTCCATTTCTACCCTTCTATAATACTATAATTCATACAAATGGATAGGGGTACTTACCTGGTGGACTGCGGGTCGGAGACTTAGGTGCCATGCCAGAAAACCTGCTTTTCACAAAATTTTTATAAAATTTCTTTTAAGATTAATTTTTCGAAAACGTTTTGGGCCTTAACCCAAGGTCGAGAGTTTAAAACTGCGCTCTGATACCAAACTGAAACACCCCAAACCCGGCCCACGAGCCTCGACCAGATCTGGTATGTTCCTCGATGTAAAAACTAATTCAAAATTCTTTTGTTACTTTGTAAAATTGTGTCTTTTGAAAGAAAGATTGTTTTGGGTTGGGCTTGACTTGAAAATTAGTTTATTTATTTTTGAAAACCCATTTATTTCAGGTGACAAAATATTTAGAGTCTATTTTAAATTAATTTGACTTAATCTTTAATAATTAAAAATTTTGTAACATAGTAAATAAAACAGAAATAAAATAGTTCACTATGGCCTTATTACATCAAATAATTCCCAAAAATAAATTAAAGTGCTTAAATAGAATAAAAGTCCAAATAATAAAATTTTCCTTGCTGTGCATGGTCACCATTAAGCTCCTGCCGACCCGGTCCATTACTGATCATCATCTGGAAGAAAATATTCCCCAACGGGGTGAGTCAAATAGACTCAATGTGTAACCAACACTAAAACATAACAATTCAGGCATACAATATCATATCACGTACTTATTCATATAACAGATATAAAATAATGATGCAACCCGAACCCAAACCTATATGCCATCCGCTATACATCACGTACCATCCTGCACACCGTAGGGACTAATAAGTCAACCCTCCATCCGCTACACACCATCGAAGGTAGTCGCTGCAGTCGACGTGCTCATCGCCCTTATAAAATTCGTGGTCTTAGGTCACCACATTCAGATATCGTGGTCTTAGGTCACCACATTCAAATATCGTGGTCTTAGGTCACCACATTCACTTCCCCTTTTCATAATATGCCGAATGCCCCATATCATTCATATCATGCATATTACATAATTTCACATTCTTATCACTTTTCACATGTTACATATATAACATAATTTCATATTCCTAGTAGGAGTAGGAAACGTACCTGAGTACTTTTGTACCATTACATGGTACCTTAGCCATATTCTTACACATTCTTATAGTCACATACATATTAAACATTGCCATAAATATATCAAGAAATAGTGTGAGGTACACACCTGATTCGCTTAGCAGTTCACTTAGTCCCAAAAAGCTTGATTTAATGCCTTAGATCTCAATTCCTACATTCGGCCAACCTTAATATATTAGCATAAAGCCTATTTGGCTATAAGACCAAATCCTAGTAGGATTTGTATACTTAAATCTTTACCTTGTCGATTTGTTTACTAATCAAATCCCGGAATGTTGTAGATTCCCTTCCTTGTAATCGGCTGGTATTGAATCCCTTCATAGATTAGTTTTCGTCTTTTAAACGAAATAAGAAATAGATCTTCATACCAAAATAAGCCTTGGCCGAATGCTATAGACACTTACCTTGTGGATTTTAAATCCCGAAACTCACCGGATAACTAGGGAACACGCGACCTATGGTGTACCTTCGGGAAAAGAACTTCTCCTTCCTTGTAGTCGACACTTAGTAAATCCCGAAAGATCTCTTCCATAGTTTCGGCCAAAATACAATATGAGGAATCAGTCTCTAAATTTCGATAAGTCTAAAATATAAAGAATAGAAACCAATTTTGGATCTTACCCTTTGAAGAAATCAGCAGTACCTTTGCTAGAAGCCCCTTAAAGAAATCGGCTTTGATGACTAGATGATAATCTCAAGGTTTCAGCTTTTGGGATTTAACGGAGAAATCGGCTAAGGGTTCTCTTGGAGTATTCGGTTTCCACAAAAATAAAGAACAGAAAACTTAAGGATTTTGGCAATGGTGGACTATAGATTCGGCTTAACAAATGAAAGAGAAGAGAAGGGTGGTTGCTAGAGAGTTTCGGCAGAGAGAAGAGGAGAAACTTTAGAGAATTTTGGCAGAGTCTTCAAGAAAATAATGCAGAATGGCCTCTCTTTTCCTCCTATAGCCGAAATTACTAGGCTAGAGTCCCCTACTTGGCCACCACTCTTCCTATGTGATAATTTTATCTCTTTAATTATCACTTTATTCAAATTAAAAGAAATAATCCTCATTTATCTCTTAAAATAAATCCATTATTTATCCCTTATTTATCCACCCTTTATCTCTTAAAAATAAAAGAATAAAAGCTCCTAATTTATAGCCTTGTGCCGTCCCTTGCTGCTAATCTCTGCTGCAAAATAAAACTTTTATTTTGCTTCCCCTGCAGCTCGAACCTTGGCCCAATACCCCAGTATGTGGCGTCACTTACTGGGCTTTAAGTGGTGCCTCCTTGCCACTTTTCCAAGCCCGTTCTTGTGTCAAATTCCTTCTATTAATTTTCTTAAGGCCACCTTGCCTTAGTTTCCTCTTTTTAAACTTTAAAACTTAACATTTCCTTACATTTCCAAGTTTCCAAAAATGTTTGTTTGCCTTCTTTAAACTTAACATTTCCTTTCATTTCCAAGTTTCCAAAAATGTTTACTTTTCTCTTTTGAAACTTAACATTTCTAAATCATTTCCTTACATTTCCAGGACATTTCCTTACATTTCCAAGGTTCTAAAAATGCACACAACACATCCATATCACAATAAACATGCTATTTCATAAAATTAAGCAAAATGCACAAGCCCAATTTCAGGATATTACAGGTTGTTTATAGATAAACAACTTTTGCAAAGTGAATTTTCACAAAATTGTGATTTAGGGACTAAATTGAAAAGATGTAAAATTCATGGAAATTTTCTAACTTTTTTGAAATACATGGGTTGTAAATGTTATATGTAAAGATCAGTTAGGCTTGGAATAAGGATTAAACTGCATGAATTTCATTTTCCAAGCCTAGGGACGAAATCATCATTTATTGAAAGTATAGGAGCAAAATGGTAATTTTACCTAGGAAATGAATTGAATTAAATTGAGTATGAAATCGATTAAATTGATGTTAAATTCATTTATATAGATCCGAAAGGACCTAGTACTGAATTGGATCGAGGAAAACAAAAAGTGTCGGATTAGTAGATTTTTAAAACGAACAAGTATCAAGGTAAGTTCATGTAACTAAATTGAGTATATTTACATGTTTGAGTGAAATATTGTATATGTGAATGTTGAATTATGAATTTGGTATGTTTAGGAAATAAATTCATAATTCCAATAATGCCCGGTAATTATTAAATCCTGTTTGAATACATTAAATTGGATGGGATATTGTGCCCCTATATTAGTTGTGGTCTTGCATATGTTGCAGACACACCATAGCTTGAAAGAGCATCCTGTTATTAGCTCTCATGAGCTTCCCGATATATGGCTCTTGCGAGTTTCCCCTTATAGCTCTTCGGAGCATCCCGATAGGTTGTGATCCTACATGTGTTGTGGACACACCTTAGTTATAACATCCTAATTTTGGGCCTAGTCAGAACAGTCATTGCAGGACCACAAATCTGACATCTAAAAATTTATTTTATTATTATTTTGATGTCTACAGTAGGATACTAAAGTTTTGTGAAATTTTCAAAAAGAATTTTCCTCGTTTGAGGGCTCAATTTGATAAAAAGGACTAAATCGCGTAAGGTGCAAAACATGATGTCTAATTGATAAAGGCACTTAATAACTATAGAGTTGAAAAGTATGAGCACTTGCATGGTAATTATACCAAAAGAAAAGTGAGGAGACAAAGAAGGACATGTAGTAGGTGAATTTGGTGAAGATATTAAAAGGTTAAATTGGTAAATAAGTTAATAGGTGTAATAAGACAAAATAGCAAAAAACTACCATCTTTTTTTATTTCTCTTTCTTCTCCACCGATTGTTACCCAAGGAAATGGCCATGGAAGCTTGAAAATTTCAGCAACTTCTAACTCTCACAAGTAAGTGATTTTGATGATCATTTTTTATGATTGTTGTATTTTTGGAACCCTTGTAGCTTTTTTTTTGTATAAAAACGACCCAACTGTCAAAGTCAATTTGTTTCATCCTTCAAAATAAAATCATGGCCTTCCATCAGATAGTCCACATTGAAATCCATGTTACAAGAATTATCCTTAGCCAACTTACATAACTGTACTACTACTTTATTACAAGATCTAGGGATCCAATTTAAAGTGAAAAAAAAATGAAAAGGCTCAGTCTACTTAAACATATGCCGCATGCAACAGCCCATCGTAGTCAAATCAACACTCATTTTGTTAAAGCGATTAACAAGACCAGCACAGTCAGATTCCAACTCAACTTTGTCCCAGCTATTCATCCGTGCAAAACTGATGCTCTCCTCCATGGCCTTCATTTCCGCCCATTCAGTAGTCATCTCTCCGTTTAACATTCCCATACGACCCCCAAGCACGAACCCATCAGTATCCCTAGCCACCACTCCAATGCACACTTGTTTATCCAAAACCGCAGCATCGAAGTTGATTTTTATCACTCCCGGAGCAAGCTTCTTCCTCTCTTGTTCCACTCTCACTTTCGGCAGCATTGGCGCCTCCGTCAGATTAAAGATCCGAAAATCACGACTTAAACACGAGGCTCTCTCCCAGGTAACTTTGGCATCTTCCTCAGCCCCTTGAAAAATCTGGTTATTCCTGTTGTTCCATATGTTCCAAAGAACCGTGATGAAGTCGGCGACTGCTGTTTTGTCCAGCATACGGGCCACCTCTTCGATCCAGTCAATAAGCGTGAAAACTTCGCCTCAAGCAGTCTGCTATTAAAGCCTCCAAACATTAGCACCTCCATCTCCTTTGGACAGTCTTCCATGGCATGGATGAGAGTTTCCCTGTCGTTCCCGCACCTCGGGCAATTACAGTTGAAACAACTGCGAATGCTCGCAATCTTGTCATATGTAGGCAGGATTTCGTGGCCCAACCTCCAGTAAAAAAATGCGTATCTTGCCATGAGAATATTCATGTTGTTTGCTACATTTTTATGGAAGAAAATGAATCTTGGTTGTTAAATAAACAACTTTTTGTTAAGTGATTTTCATGAAAACACCTAAAATGGACCATTTTGTAAGAGTTGTAAAATAGGTAGTAAAGGTAAGAAATTATGGAAAATGTGGGCTGCTATAAGCATGAAAAAGGTTTGGCTATGCATGGGTAGTAAATAAATTGGACACATTTCATTTAACGAGCCTAGGGGCAAAAGTGTAAATATGACAAAGTTTAGGGGTAAAAATGTAATTTTACCAAAAATGTGAAATTGGGCTAATTTGAATAGCATGATGAATAAATAAATTAAATGTGTTGTTATAGATCAAGGAAGATGAGATTTAGATTTAGATCGGGGGAAAAGCAAGATAATCGATTAATTGACTTATTTCGTCGTTTCATACTGAGGTAAGTTCGTATGTTAATCATAAATGTTTATTTGATAAATTGATGAATAATTTGTGAAGTTAATTATATTAATTGATGTACAATGAAAATCTGATGTTCGAGACTAGCGAACGCAAAGTTGAACACTTTCGTTTGGTACTAAAAGATGAATTGACAGAAAAGACCATGAATAAGTCATGGCAAAGTGTGACTAAGTGAAATCGTATAAGACCATAGTTAGTCTATGGCATCGAGATATGGTTCTATGTGAGATTGTGGAATAAAATAGCTATGGTCACATGTGTAGTAGTAAGTGCAGGCTACTATGTGCACCGGATAGCATCTATTGTTATTGGTGGGCTGTGTGCGATACCATTGTGAATCTGTTATTATTTGTGG
Organism: Gossypium australe; assembly: GCA_005393395.2. Classification (NCBI taxonomy): domain Eukaryota; kingdom Viridiplantae; phylum Streptophyta; class Magnoliopsida; order Malvales; family Malvaceae; genus Gossypium; species Gossypium australe. Next base: position 70,522,666 of record CM016617.1, read on the forward strand.
GTTGTGTGCGATACCACTTTGAATCTATTATCATTGGTGGGTTGTGTGCGATACCATCGTGAATCTGTTATTATTAGTGGGTTGTGTGCGATACCACCATGAATCTGTTATTATTGGTTGGCTGTGTGCAATACCACCGTGAATCTATTATTATTGGTGGGTTGTGTGCAATACCACCGTGAATCTGTTATTATTGGTGGGTTATGTGCAAAACCACCGTGTATCCGTAATTACTCTGAAGTGTTCATGTGATGAATTTTGGTGAGGATTAAAATGATTAAGTGAAGTGATAAAGTTTTGTATTATTCATGCTAATCAAATTATGTCATTGAATGTGAGCATATTGTTATGATAGTTTCATGAAAGAGTGAAATTTGAAATAAAATAGTTTTGGACAGCAGCAGTTGTGTAACTTTGAAAAATCACCAAAAATGGTGGAAATGGATTTTGAGGTTGAATGCGATATGAACTTAAATCTTATTGAGTCTCTTTGTACACAAAAGAAACAGAATAAGCAAAAGAATTTCATATGGTGAGATAATTGGATTTTAGTGAGACAGAGTCAGAATGATTTCGAAATCCCCTGTTTTGACTTGGGAAATTCATTAAAAATTGTACAAAAATAATAATGGGATAATATTTATATGATTGAATTCTCAATGACTCTATTTTCAAGAGAAACAAACGAGAATGTCATTCTAGTTTTGTACAACAAGATAATTAATATTTAGTGAATAGGGGTCGGAACTATCAGACAGCAAAAGAGGGGAAACTTTAAAGAATCAACTGTACTGATTGGCTGAACCAAAAATTCTGGAAATTTTATGGTTAGAAGATATGTGAGTCTAGTTTCAGGGAAAATTAGCGGATCTTAATTTGAAGTTTCGTAGCTCCGAATAAAAATAATTTAGTGAGTATAACTCGAGTAAACAACTCAAGATGAACATAAATGAATTTTGAAATTTTATGCAATAATATGGTATTATCTTGAGATCTTATAATGAGGATTGTTAAAAGCATGGTAATCAATTGTTTATTATTTGCATACGTACTTACTAAGCTTTATAGCTTACTCTATTATTTTCCGTGTTTATAATGAACTCAAGTTAGCTCGGGTTGGAAGTCGCCGAAGAACCTATCACGCTATTGAGCTTACAATTTAGGTATCGATGATTTTATACTTAAGGTTGTGGAATGTGTAGGGAACTTGGTGATGTGTATATGTTACTATGAGTTGTCCTAGAACAATGACCCACGATATTCGGAGTTCATTGTTGTATAAAGCTATTTAATGTGGCCAATAAATTGGTTATGCTATAAACTCATGATGATGGATTCTATGGTTGAGCAAATTGTATGCTATGACTTGTTATGTGTGTGTGGTGGATGTTTTGGTAGCTTTAATATGTCATGAAATGTGTCATTCAGGTTATACTCAAGTATGGGCAGGATAGGGTAGAAATTGGCTTGGAAAATAGCCAACTTTTTGACCACACAGGTAGAGACACGACCGTTGTCTCAGCCGTGTGGAGGACACGGTCTAGCACACGGGTGTGTGACTTGGTCGTGTGATCCAAAAAGAATGATGACATCATAAACAGAAAGTTACACGGGTGGAGGACACGAGCGTGTCTTGGGCCACACGGGCGGGTGTAACTGCACCGCCTGCCCACACGGACTTGCGACTCTCCAAAATAATGAAATTTTCTAAATGTTCCAATAGTTTTTAAAGTTCTCGATTTAGTCACGAATCACTCCCAAAGTATGTTTTGGGCCTTGTAGGCCCATTTTAGGGAGTTGATGATATAAGATAAAAGTTTTAAATTTTAATTGAATATTTATGCATTGAATTTATTCAGTTGCAAGTGTTATTGTCCGGTAACGCCTCATACCCTGTTCCAGCGTTGAAACACGGGTAAGGGGTGTTACATTTAGTGGTATCAGAGCTATGGTTTAGTCGGTTCTCGGACTAACCTGCATGAGTAAGAGTCTAGCTATACATGCCATATGTGGACCGTGATAGTGTGATATCTCTGGGATCTAACGAAATTGTTTTGTCGAGACAGATGTGCTTTCCAACCAAGCTATTTTCGAAAATGCTAACATTGACATTGGGATATTTGAAAATGTGTTTGTGATAAGTTGAAATGTGGTAAGGTACCAAAAAAAGAGTTCATAATATGCATGTGATAATGTATAAAATGAAATAACCATAATTTGAGAATTTTGGGGACAATGTTACTATCCTGGTTGAATGTCGTATTTCGATAAATTATGGTGATTTTATGCAATAGATAAAATGTTATAAATGTTGAGAAGTTATGAAAAAGGAATTAAATGAGTTAACCGAGTAGAACGCAGGAAATGAGTACGATCATTCAATGAAGAATTGACAGATAAGACCATGGTTGGACCATGGCAAAGTATGGAATGTAAGACCATAGCTAGGCTATGGCATTGTGTGTAACACCCTGGTTTAGGGGCTATGCAGGTTGTGTGTAATTCAAGTATTAGTAGGTTTTGGGAGTGCTTGGATGAGTTTTAGAGGTTCTAAGAATGTTTGGATGAAAGGGGAAGGCTTAAGAAAATTTTGGATTTTTAGTGTAAAGAAGGGAATCGGGCCAAGGGAGGCCTTAAGTATATTTTTCGGTAATTTTTGGCACAAGAAAGAGGCTTGGTGGAGTGGCTTAAGGGCGCCACTTAGGGCCTTGGCATGGGACGCTTCAAGGAGCAAAGGGGGACAAGGTTCGAGTCGTGGTAGAGGCAAGGGTTGCGTTTTTTTGTGTGGCGTCATAAATAAGGGGGCTGAGTTAAAGAAGGTTTTAAGAATTAATTGGGGAAGTTTGTGGACATGAAAGGCAGGTGGGCGGAGTGGCTGAGGCGCTACTTGGAAAGGGGGCTTGGTGCAGGTCGTGAGTTCAAGGCGCAGGGGAGGCAGAATTTTGTTATTTTGTAAGCTGGCGTTAAGGGCTGAGAAGGCTTAAAAGAATTTGGTGGTGCGTTTATGGCACAAAAAGCGCTGTGGCCGAATGGCCTGGGGCGCTACCTGCAGCATGGGTTCTATCAGCTCCCATGTTCGAGACCTTTGGCCAGCATAAAGGGTGTTTTTTTTATTATTTGATTTTGCAGCAAATTGAAAGGCAGTGGACGGCACATGGAGTTAAATTAGAAGATAAGGATGAGTTTTGTTTTTATTTTCTTTTGGATTCGGTGGGATAATGGTTTGATATTAGTTTATTTTATTTTTTTTAAATTGAAGGGAGGTAGTGGATAAAAGGTGGGATATTGTTTTTAATTGGAATTGATTTTAAATGGTTGGCTGGGAGTGAATTAAGAGATTTGATTAATTCAAATTAATTTGAATTAAGTGGCCAGGAGTTCTTGAAGGTGGTAGCCGAATTTGGGGAGCTTGGGGGGGCATTTTCGATTTTGTTGCATGTGAGTAGGTGTGAGCCGAATTTTGTTCTATAAATAGGGAAAGTGTTCACCTTTTGGTCCTTTTCCATCATTTGATCTTTTTGCCGAAATTGCTTGTAGTTTGCTCTCAAAACACTTTGGTAGTCGAAACCCCCTTCCTCCAAAGTACTTTCCCTTCTTTTTGCTCTCAAGGTTGCTAGTTGGCCGAACCACTCATCTTTCATCCCTCCCTTTTCTTTCATTTTGCTAAACCGAAAGTACACCCCACACCTTTCTTTATCTTCTCAAACCCCTATTCCCTTTCCCATTGATTTTCTTCCATTGTTAGCGGAACCTACACCTTATCTCTGTGCCAAAATCCCTTTCTATTGTTTAACTTACCTTTGCCGAATATTGGAAGTAGATCTTCGGGCCTCGGTTTGCAATCGGTTAGTGAAGGCACTTTGGGGATTTGTGGTATTCAGTCAAGCTTCCGCAATCAAACTCGGTGGTGTTTCGGCAGAGAGTTAGTCAAGCAGCATTTCGGGATTGGATCGTTTGTGCTATTAAGGTGCGTAATCACCGCACTGTTTCTCCGGTTAGTTATTTTAATGTGTATTCAGATGTGTTGTGTGTGGTAGCCGGTTATATTGGCTTGAGTGGTGGATACCATAATTTTGGGTAATCAGACATCAGGTGAGTAACCCTTGGATATTATGTTGATGTGATGTATGTGTAAATATATGGTAATGTTGTGATATATATACACTCATGTTATATGATGACTTCACATGTAGCATCTACATATTTGCATGAGGTTGGGCTTGATTCGATGAAGGAGGAAGTGTACACAAATTGTACGTGGTCTAATGATAGCTCCGGCTACATTAGCGCTTGAGGGTTAGCTAAGTGCTACCTCAAGGGAGATGTTGGCTAGGTGCCCATCTCGGCGGTTGATGGCTATGTGCATCACCGTAGACAGATTACAATATTGGGATCACTTTGGTTGATCGGTGGCTCAGCCACGGCCTTGAGCAGTGAGTTGCCAAGGTAAGGATTTTGGATCACGATGTGATCAGTGGTGGTTTATCCACGGCCTTAGGCAGGGAGTCTGCTAAGGTAGGTGTTACGGTTGGATAGTGGGTTGGGCTGAAAAGCATTATTGCATGATTTGTTTCGATGGCTGTGTGGGTATGGGCCAAGCCCATACGTGTGGGAAATTTGTGTCGTGGTTATGCACTGAGTCTGTGGACTCACCCAATTATTTTCCTAACATTTCAGGTGATTCATGAGATGGACCGAGATCAGAGAGGACACATGGTGGCCCATGCCGAAGGAGATGTTTTTAGTTATATTAAATATATTAAGTATTTCTTTTAAATAATGGTTGCAATAAGGATTTATTTTATTATTTTCGGTATCATCATATTATTAACTCTATTATGGTTTGTTTAAATTGAAACACTATGTGAAGATGGTTATATTTTTATAACTTACTTATTCAAATGTGGAATTATTAAACATGTGGCTATATTTTCAAAAGAACATGGTCTCCAAGAGCAAATAAATTTCTACTATTTTATTCTAAGTCAAAAATATTTTCACTAACATAACCAGATTCGGTCGTAGTGAATGGGCCAGGTTTGGGGATGTTACATTGTGATTCCGTGTAAGACCATGTTTGGGACATGGCATCGATGTGAGACTTTGTGTAAAACCATAGTTGGACTATGGCATCAAGTGAACGACGTACTCAAATCCGTAAGGCATTCTGTAATTTGACAAATGTCGGTAAGAAAAATGGAAGCCAAGTGTTGGAATTTAATTAGATATTAATATTGAGCTCGAGTAAGTAAATTCATTGTGTGGAATTATGGATGACAGAAAACATTCGTATAACAAATAGATGTGTTAATTTGCTTGGAATGAACTATGTGATTATGATCGTATTACATTAGTGATGAATGCTAAGTCATATGTATGTATTTATGAGAGTTAAGTTAGAGGCATTACGACTTCACCCCCTTACCAGTGTTGCTTTATGACGAAATTTTACGAGAATCATGTTGAATAAGTTTATAAGTGTGAACTAAAGAGTTCAGTGGTGAAATAATTAGTAATGCAAACAGAGTTGAGTATAGTGTGACAAATGAACTCATTTTTGAAAGAAATATCAGATTGTTTTAAGAATTATACAAATTATGCAATGTCACGGTTAAAGAAGAAGTTAAATTCGATGAGACAAAATATTCAGGTATGATACCTAAAGAATGTATGTATTAACTGGAAGTTCTTCTGAAATGATTTCTGTAGCAATGGAATAATGAGAAATCAGTGGTATTAGAGATAGATAGTGGAATAATGTTTGAATTGTAAAGATAGTTAATTAAAATGATTATAGTCGAATGGTTTATGATGATTTCTTTTGAGTACCATATGTATTTATCTACTCTCAGAGGTATATATGACTGTATGTTTCAGATGAAATTCTTATTGTATGAAAATGTTAACTAAATATACTAATAGACGAAAGCATGGTTGGTCTGTTTGGGCTATGTTTGGCATTGTTTCATCTTACACTGGTATTCTATCTCTCTTTTGTTAAAGAAAAATTGGTGATAGAATTCAGGTGATGATAGTATTCTGTTTCTACTGGCTATTGTCTGTTTAGTATACTGGGGATTATATAGCCTTGGTCACAGTTGATTGCAGTACAAAAGAAAAATGCTTTATTCCTGGATTTTCTCTGAGATATTTTTTATCCATACAGTTAAGATGACGGCCTTATTATGGCACATGGTTTTAATCCATGTGATGGTTGTGGCTTCAGGGTGGTTCAAAGCTTCATTGGTTAATAATTGAAAAGTCATAATTTGATAGTTAAGATTGATTCAGATGTCTAGTTTGATTAGATTATTTGCTTGAAAGATTATTCGAGTTATTTGCAATTGTGTTAAATAGTAAGCAACATTAATTGTTTGATAAGTAATGTAACCTTTTGATGACCATAAATGTTAAAACATTTGATGTTTATAAGAGATCTGAATTTGGGACTGCTAAGATGGCTTGAACTGTCGAAAGCTTTTGAGTCAGTGATTGATTATTATCAATAAAAAACTATTATAGTCACGGATGTTCTGAGTAGGATACCTATGTGTACTTTGCGAGTGATGATTATACGATTGATTATATCTGATGATGGATAGTCGTTAGGTAAGTTAGAAACTAAATTGTGTGTATTCATCGAATTTACAAAGCCCAGAAATGTGTCAGTGAATCACAAGTTAAAAAGGGGTCAAAGTAAATTGTATCCTGATTCAGAATTTTAAATTGGAACCGATGATTATTCATTGTTTCATGATAGAGTTCCTGTATTACGAAACCTTGAGATTATAAAACAATTATCTGTTCATTTGGGGAGTACTAAGATGTACGATAATCTGAGATGATTGTTCTAGCGAATGAGTATGAAATGTGATACTTCTAACTATGTGTCCAAATGCCTGAATTATCAACAGGTTAAAACTGATTATCAAGTACCTTCAGGTCTGTTACAGTTTGTGTTATTATCTAAGTGGTGAGAAAATCAAATTTCAAAGGATTTTGTGTAAAAGGAAGATGATGTTTGAATTATTGTTGATCGTGTGGAGAAGTGTGCACATTTTATCTCGGTATGTACAGATTACTCTTTTGATAGATCAAATTATACATGTCAGAGACTTTTAGATCAATTAGCGTGCTAAACTCTAATATTTCAGATAGTTAACCCGAAAGGAAATTTTAGATCCTCGAGAAAATGTTTCGTTGTGGTGCTTTAGAATTTGAAAGTGAATGAGAAAAACAATTACCATTAATTGAGTTGTGTGTAATAATAATCTTTTAGTGCGCGTAAAGACAACCTTATATACAGTGTGTATGGTTGCAATTACCGAACTCGGTTGACACTTGATTGAGCTTTGTGAGAAAAGATCCACGGGATTGATTTCATCAAAGAATTTGAGCAGAAAGTGAAAGTAACTCATAACAGTTAGAAGAAGTTTCAGATTGACAGAAAATATATACAGACTTGATGCGTAAAACCGTTAAATTTAAGATAGTGAACTAAATGTTTATGAAAGTATAGCTGTGGAAATAGAAATTCTTGATTAAGTTATAAAGAGAAGTTGGAATTTAGTTTGATTTGATGAAAAGTGAAGAACGGATCAGAATCCTAGCTTGCGAGATAAAAAAAAATGGAGAATCCGGGGTTATGTGAGAAATTGATAAGGCACTGAGAAAATGAATCTCAAATCTAGATTCTGGTAAGATTTTCGGGGATGAAAATCCCTAAGGGGGGAGGATTGTAACATCCTAATTTTGGGCCTAGTCAGAACAGTGGTTGTGGGACCACAAATCTGACATCAAAAAATTTATTTTATTATTATTTTCATGTCTACAGTATGATACTAAAGTTGTGTGAAATTTTCATAAAGAAATTTCCTCATTTGAGTGCTCAATTTGATAAAAAGGACTAAATCACGTAAGGTGCAAAACTTGAGGTCTAATTGATAAAGGCGCTAAATAGCTATAGAATTGAAAAGTATGAGCACTTGCATGGTAATAATACCAATAGAAAAGTGAGGAGACAAAGATGGACATGTAGTAGGTGAATTTGGTGAAGATATTAAAAGGTTAAATTGCTAAATCAGTTAATAGGTGTAATAAGACAAAATAGCAAAAAGCGACCATCTTTTTTTATTTCTCTTTCTTCTCCATCGATTCTTACCCAAGGAAATGGCCATGGAAGCTTGAAAATTTCAGCAGCTTCTAACTCTCACAAGTAAGTGATTTTGATGATCATTTTTTATGATTTTTGTATTTTTGGAACCCTTTGTAGCTTAATCTAGCTAATGAGGGGACTATTTTGCAAAATGGTTAAAAGTCTAGGGTTTTGCCATGAGCATATTCATGTTGTTTGCTGCATTTTTATGGAAGAAAATGAATCTTGGGTTGTTAAATAAACAACTTTTGTTAAGTGATTTTCATGAAAACACCTAATATGGACCATTTTGTAAAAGTTGTAAACTAGGTAGTAAAATTGTGAAATAATGGAAAATGTGGGCTGCTATAAGCATGAAAAAGGTTTGGCTATGCATGGGTAGTAAAGAAATTGAACACATTTCATTTAACGGGCCTAAGGGAAAAAGTGTAAATATGACAGTTTAGGGGTAAATATGTAGTTTTACCAAAAATGTGAAATTGGGCTAATTTGAATAGCACCATGAATAAATAAATTAAATGTGTTATAGATCAAGGAAGATGAGATTTGGAATTAGATCGGGAGAAAAGCAAGATAATCGAGTAATTAACTTATTTTGTTGTTTCATACTGAGGTAAGTTCGTATGTTAATCATAAATGTTTATTTGAAAAATTGATGAATAATTTGTAAATTTAATTATATTAATTGTTGTACAATGAAAATTTGATGTTCGAGACTAGCGAACGCAAAGTTGAACAGTTTCGTTAGGTACTAAAAGATGAATTGAAGAAAAAGACCATGAATGAGTCATGGCAAAGTGTGACTAAGTGAAATCGTGGAAGACCATAGTTAGACTATGGCATAGAGATATGGTTCTATGTGAGATTCTGGAATAAAATAGCTATGGTCACATGTATAGTACTAAGTGCAAGCTACTATGTCCACCGGATAGCATCTATTATTATTGGTGGGTTGTGTGCGATATCACCGTCAATATGTTATTATTGGTGGGCTTTGTGCGATACCACCGTGAATCTATTATTATTGGTGGGCTGTGTGCGATACCACCTTGAATCTATTATTATGGGTGGACTATGTGCAAAACCACCATGTATCCGTAATTACTCTGAAGTGTTTATCAAGAAAATCTGAGTAAGTGGAATTTCATGTGAGCAATGTTGGTGAGGATTAAAATGAGTAAGTGAAGTGATAAAGTTTTGTATTATTCATGCTAATCAAATTATGTTATTGAATGTGAGCATATTGTTATGATGTTTCATGAAAGAGTGAAATCTGAAATAAAACAGTTTTGGACAGCTGCAGTTGTGTAACTTTGAAAAATCACCAAAATGGTGGAAATGGATTTTGAGGTTGAATGAGATATGAAATTAAACCTTATTGAGTCTCTTTCTACATAAAAGAAACATAATAAGCAAAAGAATTTCATATGGTGAGATAATTGGATTTTAGTGAGACAGAGTCAGAATGATTTCGAAATCCCCTGTTTTGACTTGGGAAATTCATTAAAAATTGTACAAAAATAATAATGGGATAATATTTATATGATTGAATTCTCAATGACTCTATTTTCAGGAGAAACAAACGAGAATGTCATTCGAGTTCTGTACAACGAGATAATTAATATTTAGTGAATAGGGGTCAGAACTATCAAACAGCAAAAGAGGGGAAACTTTAAAGAATCAACTGTACTGATTGGCTGAACCAAAAATTCTGGAAATTTTATGGTTAGAAGACATGTGAGTCTAGTTTCAGGGAAAATTAGCAGATCTTAATTTGAAGTTTCGTAGCTCCGAATAAAAATAATTTAGTGAGTATAACTCGAGTAAACAACTCAAGATGAACATAAATGAATTTTGAAATTTTATGCAATAATGATGGTATTATCTTGGGAGGTTATAATGAGGATTGTTAAAAGCATGGTAATCAATTGTTTATTATTTACATACGTACTTACTAAGCTTTATAGCTTACTCTGTTGTTTTCCGTGTTTATAATGTACTCAGGTTAGCTCGGGTTGGAAGTCGCCAGAGAACCTGTCACACTATTGAGCTTACAATTTAGGTATCGATGAATTTATACTTAATGTTATGGCATGTATATGGAACTTGGTCATGTGTATATGTTACTATGATTTGTCCTAGAATAATGACGCACGATATTCGGAGTTCATTGTTGTATAAAGCCATTTAATGTGGCCAATAAATTGGTTATGCTATAAACTCATGATGATGCATTCTATAGTTGAGTAAATTGTATGCTATGACTTATTATGTGTGTCTGGTGCATGTTTTGGTAGCTTTAATATGTCATGAAATGTGTCATTCAAGTTATACTCAAGTATGGGCAAGATAGGGTAGAAATTGGCTTGGAAAATAGCCAACTTATTGACCACACAGGCAGAGACACGATCGTTGTCTCAGCCGTATGGAGGACACAGGTGTGTCCTGGGCCACACGGGCGGGTGTAACCACACGACCTGCCCACACGGGCGTGTGACTCTCCAAAACAAGGAAATTTTCTAAATGTTCCAATAGTTTTTAAACTTCTCGATTTAGTCCTGAATCGCTTCGAAAGCATGTTTTGGGCCTCGTAGGCCCATTTTAGGGACTTGATGATATAAGATAAAAGTTTTAAATTTTAAATGAAAATTTATGCCTTGAATTTGTTCAGTTGCAAGTGTTATTGACTGATAACGCCTCATTCCCTGTTTTGGTATTGAACATGAGTAAGGGGTGTTACATTAGCCCTTATGAGCTTCTCGATTATGGCTCTTCGTGCGCTTCCTATTAATTGGTTCTATGTGAGCTTCCCGATATGGCTCGCTTGAACTTCCCGATATATGGCTATCAGGAGCTTCCTAGTTATTGGCTCTTTAGAGCTACCCATTATAGGCTTGCACGAGCTTTTTGAAGGTTGCTCTACTGAGTTTCCTGTTTTAGCCCGGATAAGCTTCCCATTTATGTGCTTTATAAGCACTCTTGAATATAAGTTGACGAATTTATCATATTGTACATCTTGAGTGTATTGCCCATGTATTCTGTAACGCCCCGATTTTTCAATAATTTCAGCTTTTGTAAAATTGACAAATAATGTCTATCTGCTTTAATGGTTATGTGCTCTGGGTGTGTGTGTGAGGTCCCAAGTTCAAGACTTAACTTGGGAAAATTTTGGTATTTTTATGAATAAAGCCCAAACTATGGTTAGTAGGCTTATAAGTAAAACTATGCAAGTAATTAACAGAATGGGCCTGCAGGTCTGGTGGTTAAGTGGAGTGTTGGGGTGAAGGAAGTCTTGGGTTCAAGTCTATAGGACGACAATGGATTTAATTTTTGCTCCTAGTTTCGGCTAGAGTTGTGCCAAGATGGGAGACTGAGTGGTGATTTGTGAATAGAATTAGTGGGAGGAAAATTAGGAGAGGATCAGACTTTCTGAGTAGTGTGTTTTCCCAAAATCCCTCTCTGTCGAAAATTGAGTATCCTCCCTTCCATAGCTGATTCTTCTATCTTCCTTTTCCCCTTCCCATTTTTGTCATTTTTTCTCTCCCTTGCTACCATATTTTAATTTTGATTCTCTTTGTAGTCGCCTCGTTTCTGTGCAACACTCGTTTTCGCCTTGATTCGGTAAGATGAGTAGCGTAGTTTTACTTTCATTGTTGGCTTATGCTGATGTGCATCATTAATGCTGGATAGGAGAACATTCAGAGACTTGTGCTCGTTGTTTGAACACGTAGGTTCGGGGAATTTCGGTGGCTTGATTGAAGGTAAGGTTTGGGAGATATTGGGTTTATCATCTCGATTTAGTTTCGATTTAAACACTGATTTGGGTGTTGGAATATCAATTCTTAGGTTCAAGAGTGTACAATGATCATCTTAGCTTCAATCGAGACCAGATGTGTACCCGAAAACGCAGAAAACAAGGTTTCGATGAAAGCCGAAAACCTTACTGTCGATGCCACACGGGCATGTGGTCGCCCATGTGGTAGGCCGTGTGCAAGACTATAAGTCACCATACGGGCTCGACCAATTGAGCCGTGTGAGCCACACGGGCGTGTGGTCCCACACGGGTGAACCACACGGGCGTGTGGGATTCTGGGCCAGGCCGTGTGATCCACACGGCCAAGGCCAATTTGGGCCGTGTGGGCCCTCAAGGGCAAGCCACATGGGCATGTGGGCCCATTTTTCTGAAAAACATTGTAAGGTTGTACGGGTTGCCCAAGTCGACTGTGGACCTACAGTAGGGTCGGTAAGCAATACTTAGATCCCTATCATGAATGATCTGTCTGTCTGATTTCTGTACTAAGCATGTATACTGATCTGAATATATGGGTGTTAAATGCATAATAACATGTCATTCTTGTATGTTGCATTGCATCGGGGTGGGTTGATTATGATTGGAGAAAGTATCTAAAAGGCTCTTAAGCCTGTTATCTGGCAGCTCAGCTGCAAATATCTGATTATGTGCCACATTTGGTACAACATGGTGTGTAGAGCTGGATGGGTTGATTTTATCCCCACATGGTGTGTAGGGTTGGACGGAGTTGGTGTGTAGAGGCTGGTAGGTAGGACTCTGTTTTCTACATATTCTGTCTGAAATGGGCTAAGGCCCTGTAATATGTTTGATTCTGTATCTGAGTGGGCTAAGGTCCGCACCGTTTCTATAATGGGCTCACGTCCGAACTGTGAAAATTATGTCTGTCACCTGATATTACAGTGTGTGTATGTTTTCTGTGGGGAGTACACACTGAGTTTGAGAAAACTCACCCTTTTCTATTAAATCTATTTAGGTAATCCCCAGTAGTAGATGAATCGGTGTGGCGGAGGACTTGGCGGTGACCACGGTTCTGGACATTTTAATTATGGTTTTATTTTTCATTATGGCTTGATTAAATCTGGTTAATTTTTGAGTAATAAGGCCTTTACGTATTTTGTTTTAAATTGGAATTTATGACGTCATGGTACTGCGGTTAGAAATAGGAAAACTCAAGTTTTCAAAGTAAACAAAGGTTTTATTAAAATACATACGAATTCACAGATTATTTTAAAAGCTTCATCAAACGTACAAAGTTTTGAAATTGGATAATAAATAAATAAACAACACATTTTGACGATAGCCTAAGATACCTGAAGCTAGTTTTAACGCAATTACGTTTTCTAAAACACTATAATGTGACACCGCCAGATTCAGCCATAACGTCCAGGTCGAGTTTGGGGTGTTACATATTCATCGAGTTTTCAAATGATTCAACGGGTAACGTCCTGGTAAAGGATAATATAAATCTAAATGAAATACCATGAGAATATTTGACATGCAAAAGTATGGTATACACATGTTTCTTGGAGATTCAAAATGATAAATATATGTATGTGGAAGTGGACATTGATGAGCTTATCCATATTTCTTAGTATTTATATGAACTATATAATTAACATGCTTGATGATGATTTATGTGTGATTAGGTTATTGATTTCTTTGATTTGGATTTACTATGAGTGCTTGTTTTAAATGAACATAATTGGTAAGTTAATTTCCTTTTATACGAACTTACTAAGCATTTGAAATGCTTACTCGATTTTCTTTCCTCTGTTTTATAGTGCTCGGAAGTTTATAAAGGTTGGAAATCGGTCGGAGCATCATCACATTATCCTTCAGCTCGTTTTGGTACCAATAGCAAACTCATTTTGGTATAACGGCATGTATAGGCTAACTTGGCAAATGTTGGCATGTAAATGGTTGTTTGTAATCTATCCATTGGAATGGCTAGTAAATATATGTTTATTGTATATATATATATGAGGTTATATAATGAGTAATATATGTGTGATTGGTATGGTTAGATTGAATTATGGTAAACATATATGTTTTACAAAAGGTAAGTTTGAATACGTAAATACATGTGATGATATATTATGCATAATGTTAATGTAGGCTTGGTTTTAATGTCTTGAATTGATTGGTATATATATGAAAGTATTGATGTAGGTTGAAGACAATTTGGGTGAGAAAAATTGTCATGGAAATGACCTATTTTTGTCCACACGGGTAGACACAAGGGCGTGTGTCTCAACCATGTGTGACATACGGCCATGTGCACGGGCGTGTTGTTTGGCCGTGTGTCCCCTGCATCTTAAAAATTGAGAAACAGAATGCTTAGAATTGGTCACACGGGTAGAGACACGAGCTTGTGTGTAACACCCCTTACCCGTATCCAACGTCAGAACAAGGTATGAGGCATTACCTAACTTATTCTCATATGTACGTTCAATTCCGAAACATAAAAGTCCTTTCAAATTTAAAACTTTTCAAACTTCCTCATGACAACTTTATTATAGGCTTACGAGGCCCAAAACACATCTTAGAAACAATTTGAGATTATTTTGATTTCCTTAGAAAACCTTAGAAAATGTTATTAAAAAAAACAGGGCCACACTCCGTGTGAAGAGAGACACGCCCGTGCGGGTGGGCCGTGTAGTCACACACGCCTATGTCTCTAGTCCATGTGAATTTTATTTTTCACTTTGAACCTACACGGGTTTTTACACAGCCGGACACACGCCCGTGTACGTGGCCCGTATCCCTCACACGGCCTATGTCGAAACCATCTTTTATTAAGTTTGAAAAATGGGGTCAACTTTGAAAATCAAAAATGGAGTCGCCATCGACCTTATTTTGAGGTGTGATCGGATCACCTTGAAATCGAAAACTTTGATTTATTAAAATATATTTTGGTCTACAAAAACTCGAGAAAACAGGTTCGGGAGTCGGTCACGTACGAGGAAGGGTTGGCACCCTCGTAGCGCCCAAAAAATTGGTACCTAATTGATTACTTAATGTCTTAATGTCAAAAACTTGAAAAGATTCTAGATTACTATCCGTTTGCTTAAGACACATTTGGACAGAATCCTATTGGATGCCAAAACTTCTTATTTCCAAGAAACAAAATGTCGTACTCAGTAAGTTAGGGCACAACATCTTATATTCTCGAAATTAAAATTATCTTTTGATTTTTAAAACCCCTCGTAATACAGTTTGAGAAGGGTATTCAGTTATTTGGGCCTTATGAAAAATTGGAACCCAGTAAGTTAGGGCACAATTTCTCAAAATTCCCGAATACGGCCTTTATTTTTTTGAAATTCTTACAACGAGATGATAAAACGTCACATCCAGTTAGTTAGGACGCAACGTCTCAAATTCCCGAGAATAAGTTTATTATTTAAAAACTTATGCATTTTGATTTAAAAGAGAAAAGGGTACTCGATTGCCAGGATTTAACGAGAAAAATCGGAACCCAGTAAGTTAGGGCACGATTTTCTCGAAGTGTCCAAACGCGAGCATTGCCTTGTTTAAAAACTTGGAGTAAAACTATTTTAAAACTTGGACGTTGTTAAAACATGACTTTTTGAGTGAATAAAATGCGATGGAATATACATACAATGTGGAGCAATTATTTACAAGTGAAATACAACACTATTGAACCACAAATGGTAAATAAATATAAAATGAGAATTAACACACATAATATTAATAATCACCGAACATGGAATTAATGATAGGAAAAATAATTTAAAAATAAAATACATACAAGTATAATATATGTAAAACATATTTGAAATAAACAAAAGTGATTTTAAACATGTTTTAAAACAAAAAGATTTTAAAGGATTAAAAGGAAATATAAAAATATGAATGGATTTTAAAAAAACATATACATGAAATAATGAGGAATTAACAATGTATTAAAAAATATCATATAAATCTTGAATCAAAATATGTATATATACAAAAAAAAGTAAATGAATCAATTAACAAATATTTTTACAAATGAAAATATAAAAAGATGAAATAGTTTAAAATAATATATTAAAACGACTTTAAGAAGAAAAAAACTACAAAAAAATTAATAATAATAAAACACAAGTTAAAAATATGATAGGTTCAATTGAAACAAATTCAAAATCCAATGACCAATTTAAAAACTAATAAAGTCAGTAAATTAAAAATAAAGACCAGAATGAGAGGCGTCCTGAAATATAGGGACTAAAAGCACGAATATTCAAGTCCTTT
The DNA here is from genome assembly GCA_005393395.2 of Gossypium australe. Classification (NCBI taxonomy): domain Eukaryota; kingdom Viridiplantae; phylum Streptophyta; class Magnoliopsida; order Malvales; family Malvaceae; genus Gossypium; species Gossypium australe. Next base: position 70,538,883 of record CM016617.1, read on the forward strand.
AAACGCAACATTTAAAAGTGGACGAAATTGAAAAGACGTACAAAATTCAAGTGAAAAATTAAAGAATTAAAGAACACCTATATGACCTAATCAGATTGCAGCGAAACAGGGAAGGATTGAATATGCAAATATTCCCTCAAAGACCAAAACGCGCGGATCTTGGCCGCATTCGGGTCGGGCCATTGGGTATTGGCCAATACGGCATCTTTTTGGTTCCAATGAATCAGGCTCCAAACGGTGTCGTTTCAGACTATTTATAAAACCCAAAAAAAAAACCTAAAGCATCAGTACTCAGCCATTTTGAAAATAGAAAACAAAAACCTAAATCCCTTTTGCTCCGATTCTCAGCAGCCATAAAGGATCCCCATTCGAACACCATTTTTCCACCAGAAATGGTGGTTGGTGGCGCGTAGAGGTCCAACTTAGAACCCAATTCACGCAATAGATCCATTTCGATGCTGAAATCCCCCCAGAAACCCCGATTTCGACAGAGGAGGAGGAGATTCCAATGGTCTATTCATGAAGGTATCCTTCACTTTTCTTTTCGTTAACTTTCTTGTGCAAATAAAGGATAAGAAAAAGGAAATCAGAGAATAGCAAAGATCACCGAAAAGAAACGAAGATTTTTAATCACCTTCGAAAGAACTAGTTTTTCGTTGTATTTCTCTGTGTATTCAATGTGCCCAAAAACAATGTCCGTAAAAAAAACAATGGTTTGTTTTCGGCCTTTTAAAGCCAAAATCGAAATTAAAAATAAAAAAATGAAAATTACAATTTTTTTTTGTTTTCTCTGCTGCTTCCTGTTGTTTTGTTTGTCTTCTTTCTTTGTGCAGGTACGGGCGTGAACGTGGCGTACGAAGGCTCGCTGGAGGTATGGAGGCTGCGGAGGCGTGCGTGGTGGTGTGCGTGGAGGCGTGCGTGGTGGCACACGTAGAGGCACGCGCACGGCGCTGTTAGGATTAGGGGCTCTTTCCTATTTTTGGTTTAGGTAGTGGGCTGATAGGGTTAGACATTTGGGCTGGTATTGGGCTATTATTATTGGGTTTGTAAAAAACGGACTGTTATTGGACTTCTATTCTTTATTATTTCATTTTAATTTTGGTTATGGGGGCACGGGCAGATTGGGCTGATTACAGTTGCCCCTCTTTGTTCATTGTCGTGTAACGGGAATAGAGCAAAGACTTTAAAAGAGCCAAATTTGCCCGGTCTCGCTGAGTCCAGACTTCTTTCGGTGCTTTTCTCCTTTGAGTAGCTTCATTCCATCCCACTACATCTTCAGGGGTATAAGAACTAGCGCTTTGATCCAATTCAAGGAAATTAGACTTGTAGCTTCAATCTGCTCCGCCGTAACTTCGAGGAGATGAGATTTGCTATCTTCAGTCTACTCCACTGCAACTTCAGGTAGATAAGACTTGTATGGTAAATTCAATCCGACCTACTGCAACTTCAGAGGTATAGGATTCGTCGTTTTAATCCTCTTCGCTACAACTTCAAGAAGATAGGATTAACTGTCTTCAGTCTGTTCCACTACAACTTCAGGGAGATAATACTTGTGACTTCAACCTGCTCCACTGCAACTTTAGGGAGATAAGGTTTGTAATTTATGGCTTCAATCTTTTCTACTGCAACTTCAGGGAAATAAGATTCGCCGTGGTGGATTTGATCCGACCTACTACAACTTTAGAGGTATTGGACCTGTGGATTCGTCAATCTTGTTACACTGTCCTCTAGGAAACATGACCTGTAGAACCGATTTATGGAATTATGCTTATGCATAATGATTAGGATGCCTTGATCGGAATGAATCAAAAGCTCCTGGCTAAATGTATTATGGATGACATTTGCATGAATGCAGGATGTCATAAGAATGATCCTTTGTAAAATGATTAGGATGCAATGCTCAGATTGAATCGAATGCTCCTAACTTAATGTGTTTTGCACGAATGCAGAACTTCATGAGAATGATCCCCTTTTAAAAGCTTAGGATTGACATTGCTCATTGTTCTTTCAGGTTGTATCACTGACGTAATATCATGTCTTCTTGTTCAACCGACATTTTTGACAGCAAATTCAAAGAAATGGTCACTGTTTAGAATTTCCTTCTCAAACATTTCCAACCTTTAGGCTTGGTGAGTTCTAGATAAAAGTCCTGTTTCAGGTTCTTATATTATTTAGAAGTTTTCAAAGTAATACGCAAAACTCCTTTTGTAAAAAAATTATTAGTCCATTAATCATTACTCTAATACAAAATGCTTGAAAATAATCATAAATAATGGACAAAATGGAATTTATCAGAAATGAAATCTAAAAAGAATAAGTTAATTAAAGGAAACAAACATTGTTGGAATACAAAATGATTAGGGGACAAGATAGGTGCCCCGGATATCGCAGCCTGAGCTTTGCTGCACAGACTTTCTGAAGACCATTTTAAGCTCAATATGTGTTTAGAAGATCGAGGGTACTCAGTTGACGATCCAAGACGTAACATCTCTCCTCCTTCTTAATTCAGGTATGGCAAGATTACTGCATGCCCCATCATTGATTGCAATTTGAGCCGCCCTATTCGGGTGTTTGACTCAAAACCCCTTTGGTCTCAAGGCGCCCTTTGCAGGTTTTCACCTTGGCCTCTCCTTTTTTCATTTTCATCATCATCATTTTTTTTTTTTTGAAAAGGTCTCAAAGCGTCCTTTGCGAGTTTTCACTTTGGCCTCCTTTCCTCTTCAAGTATAGTTTTTCTTGAATGAATCCAAGTTTATAGGATTGGGTAAGTTTTTCCCATCCATCTCGGCCAAGACCAGTGCTCCTCCACAGATAGCCTTTTTCACCATATAAGGTCATTCCCAATTTGGCATCCATTTCCCTTTGAAATCCTTTTGCATGGGGAGTATATTTTTCAAAACCAGGTCTCCTCGTGATATTCTCTTGGGCGAACCTTTTTTTCATAAGCCCACATCATTCTCTTTTGGTACAACTGTCCATAGCGGATAGCCCTTAGCCTTTTTTCCTCAATCAAGTTCAACTGATCGTCTCGAGACTGGATCCATTCGGCTTCATCTAACTTTAGCTCAGACAAGACTCGAAGGGAAGGAATTTCAACTTTGATGGGTAACACTACCTCCATTCCATAAACCAATGAGAAAGGAGTTGCCCCGGTGGAGGTCCTGACTGATGTTCGATAAGCATAGAGAGCAAATGGTAACTTCTCGAGCTAATCTTTATATGTTTCAACCATTTTCCCCACAATCTTTTTAATGTTTTTGTTGGTTGCTTCCACTGCACCATTCATTTTTGGACGATACGGTGACGAATTGTGATGTCTGATTTTGAATTGACTACAGACCTCCGCAATCGTGCTATTGTTCAAATTTAACACATTGTCGGATATGATCCTCTCAGGCATTCCATATCGATATGTTATTTCCTTTTTTAGGAATCTGCTGACCTTCAATTTAGTAACACTGGCATATGAAGTAGCCTCTACCCACTTGGTGAAATAATCGATGACTACAAAGATGAACTGGTGTCCATTTGAAGCTTTTGGAGAGATCGTCCTGATAACGTCCATGCCCCACTTGGAGAAAGGCCATGGGGAAGTCATAACATGCAAAGGAGAAGGAGGGACGTGAATTTTGTCTCAATAGATCTGGCATTTGTGACATGTTTTATCATAATTGATGCAGTCTCCTTCCATGGTAGACCAATAGTATCTGAATCTCATAATTTTTCTAGCCATGTGAAACCATTAGCATGTGTTCCACAAACCCCTTCATGGACTTCTTCCAGAATTTTCTTAGCTTCAACAGCGTCCACACATCTCAACAGTACCTGATACTTTCTTCTTTTATACAGAACCTCCACGTCTAAGACATAGTCACAAGCTAGTCTTCTCAACGTCCTCTTATCATTCTCAGTCGCTTGTTCAGGATATTCGCGATTTCTCACGTATCGCAATATATCTTGGAACCAAGGGTGATCATCCTTTTCTTCTTCCTCCACATTGCAACAATGAGCTGAGGCCTCATAAATACTCATTTAAATGGGTTTTACATCCTCTTTCTTGTTCACTTTAATCATTGAAGCCAAAGTAGCCAAAGCATCAGCCATTTGGTTTTCATCTTGCGGGAGATAATTGAAAGTAATGTCATCAAACTCTTCAATGAACCCCAGAACTATCCTTCGATAATTGATCAATTTGGGGTCTCTTGTCTCCCATTCATATTTCAGTTGGTAGATCACTAATGCAGAATCTCCATATACTTCCAGCACTCTAATTTTACGTTCTATGGCTGCATGGAGTCCCATGATACATGCTTCGTACTTTGCCATATTATTCGTACAATCAAAATCCAATTTACAGGAGAATGGATAATGATATCTATTTGGGGATACTAACACTGCCCCAATTCCATTACCGATAGCATTTGATGCTCTGTCAAAATTTAGCTTCCAAAGGTGATCCTTTAGGGTATCTTCCTTCACAGCCGCTACATACATTAGGTCCTCATTGGGGAAATCGAAATTCAATGGCTCATAATCCTCTAAAGCTCTGCTAGCTAGAAAATCTGCTATTGCGCTTCCTTTCACATCTTTTTGACTCACATAGACGATGTCGAATTGAGAAAGTAGGATTTGCCATCTGGCCATCCTTCCATTTAAACCAGTTGACTCCATTATATACTTTCGGGGATCCAATTTCGATATCAACCAAGTCGTGTGGTACAATAGGTATTGTCTCAGCCTCTGAGTTGTCCAAATCAAGGTGCAACACAATTTCTCAACTGGTGAGTATTTCATCTCACACTCAGTGAATATTTTACTGAGGTAATATATTGCTTTTTCTCTTCGTCCTGATTCGTCATGTTGGCCCAGCACACATCCCATGGAGTTGTTAAACACTGTCAAAAACAATATTAATGGCCTATCTGGGCGTGGAGGAGACAATACTGGAGGACTTGACAAATATTGTTTGACCTTATCAAAAGCTTTCTGACATTCATCATCCCACACGCCTGGATTGCGTTTCTTCAGAAGACAAAATATGGGATCACATTTTTTAGTCAATCATGAAATGAAATGAGCAATGTAATTTAACCTTCCCAAGAAACCTCGGACTTCCTTTTGAGTACGCGGTGGGGGAAATTCATGTATAGCTCGGACTTCGTCGAAGTCAATCTCGATTCCTTTCTCGCTAACTATGAAGCCCAGCAAATTTCCAGATCTAGCTCCAAAAGTACATTTCATTGGATTGGGCTTTAACTGAAATTTTCTCAACCTCAGGAACAATTTCCTCAAAACTCGGATGTGTTCCTCTTCTATTCTAGACTTCGCAATCATATCATCAACATAAACTTCAATTTCTTTATGCATCATATCATGGAACAAAGTTACCATGGTCATTTGGTATGTAGCTCCTGCGTTTTTCAACCCAAATGGCATCACTTTGTTGTAGAATGTACCCCATAATGTAATGAAGGTAGTTTTTCCCTTGTCTTGAGAATGCATCTTTATCTGATTGTACCCCGAGAACCCATCCATGAATGAGAACAACGAATAACCTATCGTATTATCCACCAGAGTATCAATGTGGGGTAACGAAAAATTATCCTTTAGGCTAGCCTTATTCAAGTCTCTATAATCTACACACATTCGCATTTTCCCGTCTTTCTTAGGGATAGGCACGATGTTGGCTACCCATTCTGAATATTTGATTTCTTGCAAGAATCCGACATCAAACTGCTTTTTGACTTCCTCCTTTATTTTTAGCACAATATCCGGCCTCATCCTTCGAAGCTTCTGCTGAACTGGCTTGCAATCCTCTTTTATGGGAAGGCGATGTACTACAATGTCAATGCTTAATCCTGGCATATCTTGGTATGACCACGCAAAGACATCTTTGAATTTTTGAAGTCAATCTACGAGGTCTCGCTTCGTTTCTTCGGTTATGCATGTTCCAATTTTCATTGCCTTTCCCTCTTCCAAGGTCACGACCTCCACTATCTCTTCATGAGGTAAAATTTGTCTTTCCTCTTGTTTTACCATTCTTAATAAGTCCAGAGATAAACCACAGTCTATGTCATCTTCAAAGTCCTGGGATCCCTCTAAACACATGTCTTGCTCAAAAGGGGATTCTGATTCAGTAGCAGCAACGCTCATGTCATTGATATCCGGGAATCTGTTGTAGGTACAAAAGAATACACAAAAAACGAATAAATTTAAGAATAATTATTTGTATGGCATAACCATGAATGAAGAATAAAAGAATATTTGGAATAAAGAATGATTGTCTGTATAATATGATTATGGATGAATTGGAAAAAATTCAGAAGCATTTTCATTGAATTAAAGATTTTGGGACATAAGCCTATTTCACAAAGGATGCTTATTACTCCTAGGCTTAGAGCAATAAGTGTTCTGAGACATTACTCTGAAATAGTTCTAAACACTATAGGAATCTCTTCCGCAGTCCAATTATTTAGAACACTCCCAAGCTCATAAAGGCGGATATCTGACAAGCTCCCCCCTTCAATTGCCTCCTCGGATATGGCATTAATGTAGACATTGCCCAACATTGCTATGATGTCTTCTTCTTTTGGCGCCTTCTACTCAGCATGAATGACCCCTTCCGACACAAAGGTTTTGGATATGTGTGGAATTATCATGGGTTCCCACTTGATTTCTTCACCACTGAAACAAGTCTTTCTTCTTTCTTGCCTTTTTACCAACTCTTTCTTTCTTTGTTTTACATCTGGCCTGAATCCTAAGCCAAAGCGATCTTGCTTTTCTTTCAACATCGGAGCCACAACTCTCCCTTGAAGATATCTTCCCAGCCCTTTTTCCTGGCAAAGCTCCTTTTCGTACTGTCATCTGCAATCCCATTCTTGTGGTTTTAGAGATTTTTGGTACCGAAATTCTATTTCCTTCCGTAATGAAGGTTGCATTTACGAACTTTAAGGATCGAAAAGAGCACTCGATTGCCTCGTTATTCGCCTCCAGATATGGTGCATCACTGGTTACAACTGCGATAATATCCTCATCATTTATTGTCACTAGCCGGCCCTCTGATACTAACTTCAGTTTCTGATGTAATGATGAAGGTACTGCTCCCGCTGAGTGAATCCACGGTCTTCCTAGTAAACAGTTATAGGAGGGCTTGATATCCATGAACAGGAAGTCCACCTCATATGTTATCGGACCAATCAGCAACGGTATTTCAATCCTCCCCATAACTCTTCTTTGTGTACTGTCAAATGCCCTAACTATGTTCTGGCATTCTTTCATATCAGAACTATCCACAGGTAATCTGTTTAATATGAATATGGGTAATACATTTAACGCCGACCCGTTGTCTATCAAAACCCCTGGCAGTGTACACCCTTTGCATCTAGTGATAATATGCAACACCTTAGTAGATCCCCTGTCGCCTGGTGGAATTTCATCATCGTTGAAGTAAATGAAGTTATCAGTACTTATATTGTTGACTAGCCGGTCTAGCTTACTAACTGAGATATCATTTGCCACATATGACTCATTCAAGACCTTCATTAGTGCATTTCTGTGTACTTCCAAACTCTAAAGCAAAGCTAACACGGATATGCGCGCTGGCTGTTTGTGCAGTTGTTCTACAACATAGTATTCACTGTGTTTCAAAAATTTTAGGAACTCCCTAGGTTCCTCCTCTCTCACTGGCTCATTGACCGGTGACTCAGGCTCGACTGGTTTTTCTTTCTTTTGCTCCACCATTGGAGCTTTCCCTTTTACCAGATCGTAGCGTCTCCCACTACGAGTATGAGAACCTACATCTTGATCCTCATTTGAAGCACTCACTGGATTCTCTTTTCCCCGGATCGTCACATTACAATCATAGTTCCAAGGGACTCTTTTACTATCCCTATACGGAAAAACTGTTGGCTTTTTAATTATGACTCGAGGTGCTACTTGTGTTCCGGCTTCATTGACTCTTGGCTTCGAGATGATTACGACTGGGCGGTTTCCCTTTTGAACCTTTTCCATTGATCCTTCCTTTGAAGCATAAACCTCCCGTTCTTCTGATCCCTCAATCTCCTCGTAAAATTCCATCTCTTTATTATCCATCACATTTTGCACTATGGCTCTGAACTCAGTGCATTATTGGATTCCATGCCATTCTCTATTATGGAACTCACAATGGTTCCTCTTTCCTTCAGTCCTCTCTTCAGAATCTAATATGATCAGTCCTCTCTTCACCATCTCCTTCCAAACTTGCCTCAATGGGATTTTGACTTTTGCGGTCTCATATTTGACTTTCTTGCCCCCACCTTCATTTATTCCATTTACTCCCTGATCAGTATGATTAGGCAAGGGGTTTCCTGCTACATTTGGTATGGGTGGGCCGTCAAACTTTACGATCCCCATTTTTATTAACTTTTCGACTACTTTCTTGAACGCGGTGCAATTTTCAATTGAATGCCCCGCGATTCCAACATGATATTCGCATTGGGCGTTTGCGTCATACCACTTGGGAAACGGGGGTTGCAGCGGTGTTAAGTAGAAAGGGGCCACCACATGTGCATCAAAGAGGTTCTGGTGCAGCTCACTATACGCCATGGGTATAGGTGTGAATTGTATCCTTTTGTTGTTCACCCTTGTGCTGGTTTCCTGTCTCGGGGGACCTTGATGATTAGTGGTTTTTGTTTTTGGCTGGTTCACCGTGATTGCTCTTGAATGACCCTTGTTATACGTACTCGTGTTATTCACCTCATTCTCCGTCCTTCTTGGGCTGATCTCTTGGTACCTTCCCCTGCTTCAATTTTCCCACATGTTATCGAGTTTTCTATCATCTCCCCAGACATTACGATATCAGAAAAGCTTTTAGTAGCGCTTCCCAACATGTGGTTGATAAATGGAGTCTTCAGAGTAATGATGAAGAGCATGGTCGTCTCTTTAAGAGTGGGGGTTGGTCTTGCATCGCCACCTCCCTCCATCGCTGGGCATACTGCCTGAAGCTCTCATTTGTCTTTTTTTCCATGTTCTGGAGTGGAATTCTGTCGGGTGCTATGTCTGTCACGTGGTTGTATTGTTTTATGAATGCTTGAGCCAAATCTCTCCATGAACCAATTCTGGCACGACTCAACTAGTTATACCATTTGGCTGCTGCCCCCACCAGGCTATCCTGGAAGCAATGGATCAATAGTTGGTCATTATTAATGTACCCCGTCATTCTTCTACAAAACATAGTAATATGAGCCTCGGGGCAACTTGTCCCATTATACTTCTCAAATTCAAGCATTTTTAATTTGTATGGGAGCACCAAGTTTGGGACCAAGCTTAGATCTTTGGCATCAATTCCATAACAGTTAGCAGCACTTTCGATCGCTTTAAACTTCTCCTCCAACCATTTACATCTATCTTCTAGCTGCTTTGGTAATTCTACTTCTGTCCTCTCTCCTTCAGCTATCTCATCCAAATCAGGGACATTAGTAATGATTGGATTATCTCCTGAGCCTGAGCCAATTTGGAGGTTCACTGAAGCACCCGCTGGGAATTGTTGAGGCCTGATCATGACAGATAGCCTTTCAGGTCGTGTTTGAACATGTGGTGGAGTAAAACTAGGGGGATGTTGAGGATACTCAATATTCTCCTCGACATTAACCATGGGGCTCTTTCCTTTATCCATAAGCCCATTTAACAGCTGTGTCATCTGTGTCATTTGGGTCATCATATTCCTCTGTGATTCCATCATTTTTTCCATCATATCTTGCTGGATCTTAACCAATTGCTCTTGCATTTGTGCTTGCATCTGTTCATGCACCTCCTTCTGCATTTGTTCCAACCTTTCTATTCTTTTATCCATTGATTTAGTTTTCCTTCTTGTATCGTAAGGGTGTGTGTTTGATTGATTTTTGTCGGTTTCCAGATTACTAAAATAATTATTAATCAATTAGAATCTTTTAGTGAACTTTAATGCGTATGATGCAATGCAGATGCATGAAATGCAAAAGACGTCGATTCTGATTCAATTCCATTTAGAAAAAATTATTAAAAAACAAAGCTCTTTACATAAAATAGATTACAAATACAGCTTTGCCCTAATGCTCAGAGTTTTAACACTCCTAAGCAACGAAGCTAGTTCCTGACCCCTATCTGATTCTAGCTCATACTTCACCCTTAGCGTGTCGGCCTGACCTGCCAAGGTTTGAAGATGGTCAGCTACCTCTCGGATCTGAGCCACGACTTCACCCATAATGTAATCTCGATCCCTAACTTGACTCTGAGAGTGATGAAGTTGTTCCTTCCAACGCTCCTCATTTACTTCAAGAAATTCTACCCAAAGCTTAAAACTTTGAAAAGCAGACTCTAACTCCTCTATTCTTCCTTTCATTTCTTCGATCTTGCTCAATCTTACCGTTAGCTCAGCCACGGAATTACAATTTCTATACTGGTAGAGTACTTTTTCAAGTTCTGCCACTCTGGCCTTTAATTCCCCTTTGTCGTTCGGGGCTTCTGATAGACTCCTCTCTAGCGCCTCTCTCTGAGTTTGAGCCTCTTGGAACCTTTTCTTCCATTGATCAGCCTTGGTCTTTTCCACTTGAATTTCCTGCCGCCACTACTCTGAAGTTTTCTTCAATCCAGCAGTTCTCATTGATAGACGCAATTTCTTGTAATCCTTCTTTAAACTATCCAAGTCTTTCTTGGCCTTATTTTCCCCTTTCTTTTGCCTCTTGGCCTCTAACTTTTGAACGTCGGCATCTAATCTTAAATGCGTCTTCTCTTCCTCTAATTGCTCTATCCTCTTCTCCAACTCCCAATTCCTCTTTTCAAAATCTTGCTTTATTATCTCTAATTCTGATGGGACTACCTGTAAATATTCCTCCATCGATCATACTCCTTCCAGACTTGGCCCTAGGATGTTGTCAGTAATCCTTCTACTGAACCATCTGCTATACTCGGGAGGAGTCATTGATCCTACCATCAACTTTTTCATCCGACGAGTCTGATTCCAGGCAGTGGAAATCTCCTTGATCCTCTTCTTGTAATTATCTCCTTTATACGAGAACTCACATTACGCTAGACCATGTGTTACCGATATAAACTGCCTTGATCCGTATTGTCTTAGTACAAGTAAAGGAGCATAACCAATAGCTCCCCAAATTCCGAGCAAAGGAACCCAATCAAAACTCCCGCATTGGAACATGATCTCATTGGGCACGGACCAAGGAGCTCTCCATTCAATATCCTCCTCCTGAAGATTTTGGAGAAGTGCCATCCCATTCTCTTCTGACACGTCGTCTCTTCTTGGTGTTGCTGCTATTTCTTTCAGTGGGGAATAATTATCAGAGAAGACCCGATAAGAAACCTTATCTACCTTCTAGAAGTGGCTGTGAAACCAAACCAGCAACAACTGAGCACACCCTATGAACCTACCCTCTCCGGATCTTCTACATGCATTCAAAAACCTAAAAGTCTCGACTAAGATTGCAGGAACTGGCGTAACCCCTTTACTGAGTTGGTCGAAGAAATCTATGACTGCTTCATCTACATACCCTAAAGCTCTAGGGAATAGCATCAATCCGTAGATGCTCAATGCAAAAACATCAACTCTCTTATTCATATTTGGATGAGCTAGAATCAAATCCCTCAAATTTCTCCACGGGATGCATTTACACTCGCCCTTTTGCTTAATCCTGATTGTAATCCACTGCTCACTCATTCCCGTAATGCTTATAAACTTCTTTCAAAAGGCTGGGACATAGGCAGCTCTCGAATAGATTCTATCAACTCGAACCCTCGGACAATGCAATAGAGCCGTGTATTCTTCTATGGTGGGTACTAAATCCACTCTCCCAAAGGTAAAGCAACAATATGCGGGGTTCCAGTATTGAGTGAGGGCTCGGAATAACTGCTCGTCTACCTTGATGCCAAGTAAGTACGGCAAATCTCCATAATTATGGTAGAACAACCTCTTCGTCTCATCCTTCCACTGATCCCATATCACTTTTAACTCTTGAAGATTGTTTTGCGTAACACTAATACGAGTGTAGTCCTATAACTCTGACACATGCCCCGTAGCTAGACTATCCCCCTTCTCTAATTGTGTTGTTTCTGGCCAAGTTCAAACAGGCGCGTTATCTTCCACTTTATCAAGAAAGTCATTTTCCATGGCCAACTCTCTAATTTAGCAACCAAACCCGAATCGACACCTCTTAAATATGGAAATGCATGCAAAATAAAAAAGATAAAACACAAAAAGTCAGTACAGAAGTAAAATTTAAAGCATGAAAAAAAGGAAAACAATCAAGCACCTATCTGGGTGACCTAGTAAGGTTTAGTGCCGCTCTACCTAGGGTGGGCTCTTAGAGTTTTCTATATGCAGTTCGATTCTAAAGTTGAGGTACCTGAACCAGCAGATTCCTCTATCCTCACCCATTATAGGCTCATACGGACCTAGTTCGGTTCAGGGGGACACATTTCCCTATGGCTGCACAGAGATGAAAATCTCACGAAGACATAGGTACGGATGTATCCCGAAAGCGATTCACTATCCTGCACGGAGGTGAAAACCTCACGAAGGAGTAGCTTCTCACTCTCACTTAGAAGGGTGTGACCCAGGGGTCATGCGATATGATGCAAAACTATTCTATAAGACTCGAACCACAACAATCAAATGAGATGATGCAAACGAATGTAATAAAAGGATAGTAATTTTTCAAATCAAATTTTCAATTTTTTCGATGAAAAGATAGAAAATAATCACTTTTATGGCTTGACTCTCTAAGGTGTTCTCCAGTGGAGTCGCCAAGCTGTCGAAATCATCGTTTACTAAGTTTGAAAAACGGGGTCAACTTTGAAAATCAGAAATGGAGTCGCCACTGACCTTATTTTGAGGTGTGATTGGATCACCTTGAAATAGAAAACTTTGATTTATTAAAACATATTTTGGTCTACAAAAACTTGAAAAAACGAGTTCGGGAGCGGGTTACGTACGAGGAAGGGTTGGCACCCTCGTAGCGCCCAAAAAATTGGTACCTAATTGATTACTTAATGTCTTAATGTCGAAAATTTGAAAAGATTCTAGATTACAATCCGTTTTCTTAAGACACATTTGGACAGAATCATATTGGATGCCAAAACTTCTTATTTCGAAGAAAAAAAATGTCGTACTCAGTAAGTTAGGGCACAACATCTTATATTCTCGAAATTAAAATTATCTTTTGATTTTTAAAACCCCCGTAATACAGTTTGAGAAGGGTATTCGGTTATTTGGGCCTTATGAAAAATTGGAACCCAGTAAGTTAGGGCACAATTTCTCAAAATTCCCGAATACGGAATATTACCTTTGTTTTTTTGAAATTCTTACATCGAGATGATAAAACGTCACATCCAGTGAGTTAGGACGCAACGTCTCAAATTCCTAAGAATAAGTTTTTTATTTAAAAACTTATGCATTTTGATTTAAAAAGAGAAAAGGGTACTCGATTGCCACGATTAAACGAGAAAAATCGGAACCTAGTAAGTTAGGGCACGATTTTCTCGAAGTGTCCAAACGCGAGCATTGCCTTGTTTAAAAACTTTGAGTAAAACTATTTTAAAACTTGGACGTTGTTAAAACATGACTTTTTGAGTGAATAAAATGCGATGGAATATAATACAATGCAGAGCAATTATTTACAAGTGAAATACAACACTATTGAACCACAAATGGCAAATAAATATAAAATGAGAATTAACACACATAATATTAATAATCACCGAGCATGGAATTAATGATAGGAAAAATAATTTAAAAATAAAATACATACAAGTATAATATATGTTAAAAATACTTGAAATAAACAAAAGTGATTTTAAACATGTTTTAAAACAAAAAGATTTTAAAGGATTAAAAGGAAATATAAAAATATGAATGGATTTTAAAAAAAAAACATATATACATGAAATAATGAGGAATTAACAATGTATTAAAAAATATCATATAAATCTTGAATCAAAATATGTATATATACAAAAAAAAAGTAAATGAATCAATTAACAAATATTTTTACAAATGAAAATATAAAAAGATGAAATAGTTTAAAATAATATATTAAAACGACTTTAAGAAGAAATAAACTATAAATAAATTAATAATAATAAAACACAAGTTAAAAATATGATAGGTTCAATTGAAACAAATTCAAAATCCAATGACTAATTTAAAAACTAATAAAGTCAGTAAATTAAAAATAAGGACCAGAATGAGAGGCGTCCTGAAATATAGGGAGTAAAAGTGTGAATATTCAAGTCCTTTAAACGCAACGTTTAAAAGTGGACGAAATTGAAAAGAAGTACAAAATTCAGGTGAAAAATTAAAGAATTAAAGAACATCTATATGACCTAATCAAATTGAAGCGAAACAGGGAAGGATTGAATATGCAAATATTCCCTCAAAGACCAAAACGCGTGGATCTTGGCTGCATTCGGGTCGGGTCATTGGGTATTGGCCAATACGGCACTGTTTTGGTGCCAATGAATCAGGCGCCAAACGGTGCCGTTTCAGACTATTTATGTAACAGCCCGATTTAGCGCTTAGCCAGAATAGTGGTGCGAGACCACAAATTCGAGTTAGTAAAATGGGTTTTTAAGGTATTTGAGATGTTTGCATGATGATATGAAAGTTTCATGTAGAAATTTTATGGAAATTTCCATTTAAAGGTCCATTAGGACTAAATTGAAAAAGTTGCAAAACATGAGTTTCTAGAAGCTTTTTATATGAAATAGCTTTAGAATATTAATTAGAAGTCCTTAAATAGCAATTTGCCCAAATTATTATTTTTGGACAAAAATGGACATGAGTTAGTAAATGGTGAAATTGTAAAGAGAAGGGCATTTTGGTCATTTATTAATTAAATGGTTAATAGGGGAAAAAGATGACAAAAATCATTCTCATCTTCTTCCCCAAGTGCCGAAAATTTGAAGGAAGCCATAGCTAGGGTTCTTCAATTTTTCAAGCTTGCTAGTAAGTTCATTTTAGCCCCGTTTTTTAATATACTTCATATTTTTGGAGTCCTCGTATTATGAATTAGCTAATTTTAGCTATAAGATGAGCTAATATGCATGTTCAAAAATCTACCCATGTATGACATGCTTGTAAAATGATGTTTTAAGAAAGATTATGAGAATTTGATGTTAGATAAACATCTTTTCCTAAATGAATTTCATGAAAAATGCTAGTAAGGACTAGCTTGTAATAGTTATGAAATTTGTCATACATGGTAGAAATAATGAGAATTGGTTATTTCTATAGTTAAGACAATGAATCGACTGAGCATGAAGAGTTAGAAAGTTTAATGAAAATCACTTTACGAGCCTAGGGGCAAAAGTGTAATTATGAAAAAGTTTAGGGGTAAAATTGTAATTTTGCCAAAGTATGAGTTAGGAGTCAATTTAGTCAATGTGATTATGAAATGATCTAAACTATTATTATAGATCAAGAAAAAAGAAGCCCGGATCGAAACCGAGACAAGAACAAAGTCGAGGACTAAATTACATATCTATATACATTCTGTATATCGAGGTAAGTTTGTATGATTCCTAAGCTTTATGATTACTATCCCTGAATTGCTTAGTATAATGTACATTATTACCATAGAAATGCTTAATGCTATGTTAAATAAAGAAATCAATGAGATTAAGCATGAGAAAGTCCCAATTGAAGTTGAATTACTTAGGATACTCCATCTACCACATGAGATAAGAAAGTTCGTATAAGACCAAGCCAAGGCATGGCATCTGCAATCAAGCAAAGTTATCATGTAAGTCTAAGACAAGTCTTGGCATTAAAGAGTTATTATGAGATGAAGACCCATGTAAGCCCAAGCTGAGGTATGGCATTGGTGAGTCTCCAAGCAAAGATGTCATGTAAGTCCAAGACAAGTCTTGGCATTGAAAAGCTATCATGGGATAGAGATCCCATGTAAGTCCAAGCCAAGGCATGGCATTGGTGAGTAACAAGGAAGATTTAAAGTAAGTCCAACCCAAGGCTCGGCATTGACCAGTTCATGAGTAAAGATACCAAATAAGACCATGTCAAGACATGGCAATGGTAAGTTCCTAAGGGAACACACAAGAAAGACTTTGAGTAAGTCCATGTCAAGACATGGCATCGATACCAAGATGAGAGATCCCATGTAAGACCATATCTAGGATATGGCTTTGGCATCGAGTTATATGTGGGATGAGATTTAGTATCCTCGGTTATTCATAGAAATTCATCAGGCAAATGAGCAAAGCTTAAATGGGTAAAGCTTAAATGAGATAGCAAGAAATTTAAGTAAGCAAAGCTATTATCAAGTTGGAAATGAGTATTATTCATGTTATGAATGATGAATTAGAGATTATGATTATTATAGTAAAGTATCTGATCTATGTGATCAAGTGATACAGGTACCTTATTTACCTCACGAGCATGAGACTAGTAAGTATCATGAGATATGTAAGAATCAGTAAGAGTAAGTAAGCTTAAATAGCTGAAATTATGATGCCATTGTTTATGCCAAATGGTTTATGTTAAACAAGTATGATGCTATGTGAATTATATGCAAACTTACTAAGCTAAATGCTTACGTCTTTTATTCTTTCTTTCCATGTAGTCCTGCCAAGCTAATCTCGTGGATCATCATCATCGTAGCTCGGAGCACACTATCAATCGCTATTTTGGTATAGCCAAGATGTTTATATTAAGTATGGCATGTATAGGAACATTTCATTTTGAGGATATGTCTTAAAAAGGGCAAAAGTATGGACTATCAAGTTTATTATTCTTTTGTATATGGCTAAGTGATTGGCCAAGATTGACTAAGTATGTATGTTTATCGATATCAATAAAGCATGTAGTATTGTTCATGAAAGATGTAGTAATTTGAGTTGTTAAATTGAATATGAGATTGATCTTGATTTCAAGGTGGCAATTGGCTTGGTAAATAGCCTTCAAGTGCCCACATGGATAGACACACGGGCGTGTGTCTAGGTTGTGCATCCCCTGCACCTTAGTATTTTAAGTTAGATTAGACTACAGGCTAATCCCAATGCCGTTTGTTTAGGCCATGTGTGACACACGGTCAGAACATGGGCATGTGCCCCAGGCCGTGTGAATATAGTCAGTGTCGATCACGGTCTAAGTCCACGGGCGTGTCAAGGCCGTGTGAATATAGTCAGTGTCGACCACGGTTGGAAGACATGAGCGTGTCTTAGGGGTACACGGGCGTGTCCCAAGCCACATAGGCTTGTGACCCCTGTTTTAAAGAAAAGTTTTCGATTAAGTTCTGAAAGTTTCTAGATATGTGTTTAAGGCCTCATAGGCCCATGAAATGTATGACTAGACTAAGAAAGAGAAGTTTGAATTAGGAACAAAATTTTACAGCCCGTAAGTGCATGTTTAAGAAAGTTCAAGCATAGTAATGTCTCGTATCCGGTCTCAGCCTTGGACTCAGGTATGAGGTGTTACATTTAGTGGTATCAGAGCTACGGTTTAGTCGGTTCTAGGACTAACGTAGCATGAGCACGAGTCTAGCTATACATGCCATACGTAAGAATGTTTTTATAATGATAGTGTGACAACTCCTGACGACTTAAATTATGTTTATACATATAGTAAATAGATCCCGAAAGAGCTGTGGTGGATGATGTAGAAAGTAACGCGCCGGCTCCCATTGAAGGGATGGTGCCGAATTAGAATAAGAATAGACCCACTACGGTGAGTCAAGGAGGAGGAGAAGAGGCTAGAGAAGTCTTCCTTCATATGATGAACACATGGTATACGGAGTTCGTTCGTACGAACCCGAATGCAGAACCCCCTTCACCCCCACCTATTCCACAATCTATTCATGTAGCCCCTCAAGTAGTAGAGGTGGTAAGAGGAGACAAACCTCCAGTTGATAGGATCAGGAAACATGGGGCAGAAGAATTTCGGGCTAAAAGTGATGATGATCCAGAGAAGGCCGAATTCTGCTTTGAAAATACCATCAGGGTATTTAATGAGTTGTCATGTACATCTGAAGAATGCATGAAGTGTGTAGTTTCTCTTTTAAGAGATTCTGCCTATCAATGGTGGAACACCTTGGTATCGGTAGTACCAAGAGAGAAGATTACTTGGGAATTCTTTCAAGAAGAGTTCAAGAAAAATATATCAGTCAAAGGTTTGTGGACCAGAAAAGGAAGGAATTTCTAGAACTGAAGCAAGGCAAGATGTCTGTGACTGATTATGAGCGTGAATTTGTATGACTCAGCAAATACGCTTGAGAATGCGTGTCCACTGAGGCTATCATGAGTAAATGATTCGAAGATGGACTAAATGATGACATCAAATTGTTTGTCGCTGTCTTAGAACTAAAGGAATTCGTTGTGCTAGTAGAGAGGGCTTGTAAAGCCAAAGAGCTAGTAAAGGAGAAGAGAAAATCTAAAATGGAGCCCTGTGACTCTAGAAAGAGATAGTGGAATAAGTCATTCCGATCCTCATCCAAGAAGTCAAGAGATTTCTCCACCCGATCGGCTACTTCCACTAGGTTTTCAAGGAAGGACAATGGTAAGCAGTATTTGGGAAATAAAGCACAGACGACTTCAGTTGCTAGTGTAGGGAACATCCGATCGGATAGACCTGAATGCCCACAGTGAGGCAGACGTCATCTGGGAGAATACCGAGCACATGAAAATGCATGTTTTAGATATGGTTCCCTAGACCACTACATAAAGGATTGTCCTGAGACGACAAAAGAAGAGAGAACTCAGAACCCAAGATCAGGGAGTATGATCAGAGGAAGACCGTAGAGGAACCCGGGAAGTGGGGCAAGTGGAAGAGGTAACCCTAGAGAGCAGGCCGCAAGACCCAAGGGTAGGGCGCCTGCAAGGACTTATGCCATTCACGCTCGCGAAGAGGCATCTTCTCCTGATGTTATTACGGGTACTTTTTCTCTTTATGATATCAAAGTTATTACTTTAATAGATCCCGAATCCACACACTCTTACATTTGTATGAAACTAGTATCCAGTATGAGTATGCCTATAGAGCCTACAGAATTTGTGATTAAGGTGTCTAACCCTTTAGGCAAGAGTGTGTTAGATGATGAAGTATGTAAAGATTGTCCATTGATGATTAGAGCTCATTATTTTAAGGCAAACCTTATGTTGCCACCATTTGATGAGTTTGACATCATTCTTGGTATGGATTGGTTGACCACTCATGATGTAATAGTAAATTGTGGGAAGAAGTACATTGAGATGAGATGTGAGAATGGGGACACTCTCCATGTAGAATCAAATGAACAAGGTAGATCACCAGTAATGATTTCTCATATGACAGCACAGAGATATATAAGAAAAGGGTATGAGGCGTATCTTGCCTATGTGATGAATACTAGAGAAACAGAGCTAAAGATTGAGTCAGTGTCGATAGTATGTGAGTACTTAGATTTTTTCCTAAAGAGTTACCAGGATTACCTCCAGTTAGAGAGGTTGAGTTCAATATTGAGCTAGCTCCCGGTACTGTACCGGTATCTATTACCCCTTATAGAATGGCTCCAACGGAGTTAAGAGAACTGAAGTCACAGTTACAAGAGTTGACAGATAAAGGCTTTGCAAGATCAAGTTGTTCACCATGGGGTGCTCTGATTTTATTTGTGAAAAAGAAAGATGGCACCATGAGATTGTGCATAGATTACCGTCAGCTTAATAAGGTGACAGTGAAGAACAAGTACCCATTGCGTAGAATCGATGATTTATTCGATCAATTGAAAGGAGCCACTGTGTTCTCCAAAATAGACTTAAGATCAGGGTACTACCAGTTGAGAGTAAAGGATTCAGATGTTTCTAAGACCGCCTTTTGAACAAGGTATGGGCATTGTGAATTTTTAGTCATGCCCTTTGGATTGACCAATGCTCCTGCAGTATTTATGGACCTAATAAACCGCATCTTTAGGCCATACCTCGACAAGTTTGTAGTTGCTTTTATTGACTACATATTGACTTATTCTTGAGATGAGATCGAGCATGCTGAGCACCTACGAACAGTTTTACAGATTCTACGAGAAAATCAGTTGTATGCCAAGTTCAGTAAAAGTGAATTTTGGCTCAAAGAAGTAGGATTTCTGGGACATATTGTCTCGAGAGATGGAGTCCGAGTGGATCCAAGTAAGATTTCGGCTATAATGGACTGGAAACCACCAAGGAATATAGCTGAAATTAGAAGTTTCCTAGGCTTAGTCGGATATTACAAACGATTCATCAAGGGGTTTTCCATGATTGCAACCCCGATGACTAAATTGTTACAGAAAAATGTGAAGTTTGAGTGGACAGAAAGATGCCAACACAGTTTTGAGAAACTGAAAGCATTGTTGACAGAAGCTCCAGTTTTAGTACAACCTGAGACGGGGAAAGAATTTATAATTTACAGCGATGCATCCTTAAATGGGTTAGGTTGTGTGCTTATGCAAGAGGGCAGAGTGATTGCTTATGCCTCAAGACAATTGAAGCCTCATGAGAAGAACTATCCAACACACGATCTAGAGTTGGCTGCCATAGTCTTCGCGTTGAAGATATGGAGACACCATCTATATGGTGAAAAATGCCGAATTTTCACCGATCACAAAAGTTTGAAGTACTTGATGACGCAAAAAGAGTTGAACTTAAGGCAATGGAGATGGTTAGAGTTAATAAAAGACCATGAGTTGATCATTGACTACCATCTAGGAAAGGCGAATGTGGCCGCCGATGCTTTAAGCAGAAAGTCCTATTTGTATTAAGGGCAATGAATTCACGGATGACTTTATTCGATGATGGTTCTTTTCTAGCTAAGTTGAGAGCTAGACCAGTATTCCTCCAAGAGATCTTCGAGGCTCAGAAAGAAGATAGCGAATTGGAAGCCAATAAAGCTCAGTGAGAGTTAGATATTGAATCCGACTTTCGGATTAATTTCGATGGATGTTTGATGTTTAAAGATAGAGTTTGTGTACCAAGAAAGGAAGAGCTTATTCAGAGAATTTTGCATGAGGCACATAACGGATGTTTATTGTAACACCCCTAACTCGTGTCCATCGCCGGATTAGGGCTAAATGGTATTACCAAACTAAACTCAATTCCAAATAACCATTCAATTGAATTCAAGCATACACAATGCGATCATTACTATATTATATAACATTACAACATTTTAAAATTTAATTTCTAACATAGCTAAATACATGAGCATATCCACTCAATCACTTCACATCACATTACTAAAGATCCTTTATCAATTATTTCAATTTATTTCATCAAACAGTCAAGCATAGTTTAAACACATCTTAACCATATGCACAATGACTTAATCAAATATAATATCTCACATACCATAATTTAATCATATGCTAAATATGTACCCCATGAATTCAGCCGAATAATGGAACAAGCTCATCATTCCTATTTCTGAAGTATTAATAATCTATCTAATCATGCCTAACATATAAGTATATTTACCACCACAAACAGAATCAAAGTAACCAAACCTCAAACGATCACATCATAAATATACCAAATGTGCTTGGTCTATATCTATTAAAAGAACAAATGCACAATTGGTTCCTTAAACAAATATTAGTGCACAAACCGATTCTCTTATGAACAAACCAAAACAATCATAGAATATACATTCTGTCATTTATGAAAACATCCAATATATAATACATTTATATCATTATGAGTCTAAGCCTTAGCCGAATATACAATTACACCTTATTATAATTTTAATCCAAATCCAAATTATCACCCAATCGAGCATAACGCATATGCATACTAAACCAATACAAACTAAATCAAAATGTCCATTATACCATCAATTATAAATTCATCTCATATATATATATGTACTAATGCATGTAACGAACATACAAGTTACTATACTTATAATTCATTAAAACCACACATTCTATAATTAAAAACATGAAACATTGCAAACTCAAGACATTGAAAGTAAGCCATATTCGCATGGCTTTAATATATACATAAACAAAAGTTTCCAACTCAATCGTAGACATTATCCATCCTATACATGCCTTTATCCAAAATAAAGCAAACCAAACGAGTACCAAAAAGATGATAGTGTGGTTGACTTGCTGACGATTTCCCTGAGCCCGTAGCTTGACCAAAATCTATAAAACAGAACATTAAACATAAGCAGAGTAAGCTTACTAGCTTAGTAAGTCTTAAGCATTGATTTAAGTCACTTAACCATTTAAACATGATTTAAATCAATTCATGACATAAAACCTACATGTCTTACTTATAAACTCACCATAGCAAGATATCATTACCTAACTTGGTAACTTTCAATTCCTTACCAAATACCTCAATTGCAGAATATACATATATAATTACAAAACTAGGTGTATAAATGTACTTACAAGAACCTTTTTAACCACACTCATACTTTCGCATTTCCAATAACCATATGGCATATTATATTGTATTTATATAAACTTCACAACCAAGTGTATAACACATTTTTTCTTCATCATTTCATTTGCTCACTATCATAGCACATATATATATATGACATTAAAGTATGAAGTACATACCTTGTTGCTGAATTAACAAATTCATTTTCAAAGCTCCAGCTTACTAGATTTGCTTTATGACCTTATTACTATATAAACGAAGTTCAAAATTGAAACTCACCGGTATAACACCTGCTAAGCTTTAACGCGAATTGCACACACCGGCACTAGGCCTGCTAGACTCAAGGTCTGAGATTTAAACACCGGCATTAAGCCTGCTAGGCAATAAGCCCGAACTATTTCACCGGCACAAGGCCTGCTAGGCTCAAAGCCCGAAATAACTCACCGGCACAAGGCCTGCTAGGCTCGAAGCCCGAAATAACAACATAATTAATCCTTCAATACACATTTCTTAATGCTAACATCACAAGCAAATCATATACATCATTTTACATCCACATATTTTATCGAATATACCTATTCATATCACATTAACAAAATATATTCAATCCAGTGTAATACCCTTACATTCGGCTAACACATAAATTTATACTCCAAATTATCAAATATTATCATGTAACATGTTCATAATCAATTCTTTAATATATATTTACTTAAGAACTTACCTCGACTATCGACGGACAACGTAGACCGACTATTCGATAACCTTCGTCTTCCCCCAATTCAAATCCGTTTTTCTTTGTTCTTGATCTAAACACATTAAAATTTAGCTCATTCAAGTACATTTCATTTCAATTTAGTCCCAAAACACATAAACGGGCAAATTACCATTTTGCCCCTATTGTTTCACATTTTTACAATTTAGTCCTATTTGCATAAAACACAAAATACACAAAATTTCACCATACCATACAAGGGCTGAATGTTCATAGGAACCACACTAGTCCATTTATTTCATTTATTTTGCATTTTGGTCCCCTCAAAAATTCATTTTTGCAATTTAGCCCAAAATACTCAAATTCACTAAAATCTCAATACAAAACATGCTAATCTTTAACATATCTTTAATATAAAATCATCAAACATCAAAAACCCCAAGAACATAACAATGGTCGAACATCAAGCATGCTCAAATTCAAAAATTCTGACATGGGTCAACTAATATTCGAAGCAACGATCTCAAAAACGTAAAAATTATCAAGAACCGAAATCAAACTAACCTTGAATTTGTGATTATAGGTGCCGAAAATCAAATAAAACCAAACCCTTTTCTTTTCTCAACATTCGGCCAAGCAAAAATAAAAGATGATAATGGCCATTTTTTTATGTTTTATTACATATATTATGTTATTAATAAATTACCAAACTAACCTTATAATATAAAATAAACATAACATATAAATAAGGACATTGTTGGCACATACCGTTCACTACCTTGTAAAATGGGCTAATTGCCCTTTTAGTACCTCATATTGAAAAGCCATTATCATTTTAGCACTTTTCACTATAGTATGCAACTTTTACACTTTACGCGATTAAGTCCTTTTGTCAAATTAAACATACAAACGATTAAATTTTTCTACGAAACCTTCACACACATTAATTCATATATAATAAACAAAAAATATGATATTTAAAAATTTCTAGGACTCGAATTCGTGGTCCCGAAACCACCGTTCCGATTAGAGTCAAATTCGGTCTGTTACATTTATCTGTACATCCGAGTAGTACAAAGATGTATAATGATTTGAAGCAACAGTATTGGTGGCCGAGAATGAAGAAAGATATTTTAGAGTTGGTTTCAAGATGCTTGATTTGCCAGCAAGTAAAGGTTGAACACCAAGTACC
This sequence comes from Gossypium australe, assembly GCA_005393395.2. Lineage (NCBI taxonomy): Eukaryota > Viridiplantae > Streptophyta > Magnoliopsida > Malvales > Malvaceae > Gossypium > Gossypium australe. The sequence continues at coordinate 70,563,167 of CM016617.1, forward strand.
TTCGGGTTTGCTTCAACCCATTTTGGTTCCCGAGTGGAAATGAGACCGTATCACTATGGATTTTGTAACGGGTTTACCGTTGTCACTGAGCAAGAATGATGCTATATGGGTTGTTGTTGATAGACTCACGAAGTCAGCCCATTTTATACCTGTACGAGTGGGCTACTCACTCGACAAGCTGGCAAGCTTGTATGTTTCTGAAATAGTAAGACTTCAGGGAGTTCCTTTGTCAATCATATTTGATAGAGATCCGAGATTCACATCCAGATTTCGGAAGAAGTTACAAGAGGCCCTGGGTACAAAGTTGAGCTTTAGTACAGCTTTTCATCCTCAAACCGATGGACAATCGGAGAGGTTAATACAAGTACTCGAATATATGCTTCGGTGCTGTATTCTTGAATTCCAAGGTAGTTGGGAAAAGTTTCTTCCATTGGTAGAATTTGTCTACAATAATAGCTTTCAGTCGAGCTTAAATATGGCACCTTACGAGGCTCTATATGGGCATAAGTGCAGAATGCCTTTATTTTGGACTAAACTCAAAGAAACTCAAATTCACGGAGTTGATTTGGTTAGAGAAGCTGAAGAGAAAGTGAAAGTGATACGAGAGTGTTTAAAAGCTGCAGCGGACAGACAGAAATCCTACTCGGATTTAAGAAGAAAAGAGATAGAGTACCAAGTCGGGGATAAAGTTTTCTTGAAAGTGTCATCATGGAGAAAAGTTCTAAGATTTGGCCGGAAAGGCAAGTTGAGCCCTCGTTTCATTGGACCATATGATATTACTGAGAGAGTTGGACCGGTAGCTTATCGATTGGCTTTGCCATCTGAGTTAGAAAAGATACATGATGTGTTTCACGTGTCAATGTTGAGACGCTACCGATCAGATCCTTCACATGTAATTACCCCGTCAGAGATAAAGATTCATTCTGACATGACTTATGGGGAAGAACTAGTTAAGATTTTAGCTCGAGAAATCAAGCAGCTAAGAAATAAAAGTATTACCCTAGTGAAAGTATTGTAGCATAGACATGGGATAGAAGAATCTACATGGGAACCAGAAGAAACAGTGAGAAACCAATACCCAAACTTGTTTGCTGGTAAGATTTTTGCGGACGAAAATCCCTAATGAGGGAGAATTGTAACAGCCCGATTTAGGGCCTAGCCAGAATAGTGGTGCGAGACCATAAATCTGAGTTAGTAAAATGATTTTTTATGGTATTTGAGATGTTTGCATGATGATATGAAAGTTTCATGTAGAAATTTTATGGAAATTTCCATTTAAAGGTCCATTAGGACTAAATTGCAAAAGTTGCAAAACATGAGTTTCTAGAAGCTTTTTATATGAAATAGCTTTAGAATATTAATTAGAAGTCCTTAAATAGCAATTTACCCAAATTATAATTTTTGGACAAAAATGGACATGAGTTAGTAAATGGTGAAATTGTAAAGAGAATGGCATTTTGGTCATTTATCAATTAAATGATTAATAAGGGAAAAAGATGAAAAAAATCATTCTCATCTTCTTCCCTAAGTGCCGAAAATTTGAAGGAAGCCATAGCTAGGGTTCTTCAATTTTTCAAGCTTTCTAGTAAGTTCATTTTAGCCCCGTTTTTAATATTCTTCGTATTTTTGGAGTCCTCGTATTATGAATTAGCTAATTTTAGCTATAAGATGAGCTAAGATGCATGTTCAAAAATCTACCCATGTATGATATGTTTGTAAAATGATGTTTTAAGAAAGATTATGAGAGTTTGATGTTAGATAAACATCTTTTCCTAAACGAATTTCATGAAAAATGCTAGTGAGGACTAGTTTGTAATAGTTATGAAATTTGTCATACATGGTAGAAATAGTGAGAATTTGTTATTTCTATAGTTAAGACAATGAATCAGCTGAGCATAAAGAGTTAGAAAATTTAATGAAAATCACTTTACGAGCCTAGGGGCAAAAGTGTAATAATGAGAAAGTTTAGGGGAAAAATTGTAATTTTGCCAAAGTATGAGTTAAGAGTCAATTTAGTCAATGTGATTATTAAATGACCTAAACTATTATTATAGATCAAGAAAAATGAAGCCCGGATCGAAACCGAGGCAAGAACAAAGTCGAGGACTAAATTGCATATCTACAAACATTTTGTATATCGAGGTAAGTTTTATGATTACTAAGCTTTATGATTACTATCATTGAATTGCTTAGTATAATGTACATTATTACCATAGAAATGCTTAATTTTATCTTAAATAAAGAAATCAATGAGATTAAGCATGAGAAAGTCCCGATTGAAGTTGAATTACTTAGGATACTCCATCTACCACATGAGATAAGAAAGTCCGTATAAGACCAAGCCAAGGCATGGCATCGGCAATCAAGCAAAGTTATCATGTAAGTCCAAGACAAGTCTTGGCAATGAAGAGTTATTATGGGATGAAGACCCATGTAAGCCCAAGCCAAGGCATGGCATTGGTGAGTCTCCAAGCAAAGATGTCATGTAAGTCCAAGACAAGTCTTGGGATTGAAAAGCTATCATGAGATAGAGATCCCATGTAAGTCCAACCCAAGGCATGGCATTGGTGAGTAACAAGGAAGATTTCAAGTAAGTCCAAGTCAAGGCTCGGCATTGACCAGTTCATGAGTAAAGATACCAAATAAGACCATGTCAAGACATGGCAATGGTAAGTTCTTAAGGGAACACACAAGGAAGACTTTGAGTAAGTCCATGTCAAGACATGGCATCGATACTAAGATGAGAGATCCCATGTAAGACCATATCTAGGATATGGCTTTGGCATCGAGTTATATGTGGGATGAGATTTAGTATCCTCGGTCATTCATAAAAATTCATCGAGCAATTGAGTAAAGCTTAAATGAGATAGCAAGAAAATTAAGTAAGCAAAGCTATTATCAAGTTGGAAATGAGTATTATTCATGTTATGAATGATGAATTAGAGATTATGATTATTATAGTAAAGTATGCTGATCTATGTGATCAAGTGATACAGGTACCTTGTTTACCTCACGAGCATGAGACTAGTAAGTATCGTGAGATATGTAAGAATCAGTAAGAGTAAGTAAGCTTAAATAGCTGAAATTATGATGCCATTGTTTATGCCAAATGGTTTATGTTAAACAAGTATGATGCTATGTAAATTATATGCAAACTTACTAAGCTAAATGCTTACGTCTTTTATTCTTTCTTTCCATGTAGTCTCACCAAGCTAATCTCGTGGATCATCGTCATCGGAGCTCGGAGTACACTATCAATCGCTATTTTGGTATAGCCAAGATGTTTATATTAAGTATGGCATGTATAGGAACATTTCATTTTGAGAAAATGTCTTAAAAAAGGCAAAAGTATGGGCTATCAAGTTTATTATTCTTTTGTATATGGCTAAGTGATTGGCCAAGATTGACTAAGTATGTATGTTTATCGATATCAATGAAGCATGTAGTATTTTTCATGAAAGATGTAGTAATTTGAGTTGTTGAATTGAATATGAGATTGATCTTGATTTCAGGGTGGCAATTGGCTTGGTAAATAGCCTTCAAGTGCCCACACGTATAGACGCATAGGCGTGTGTCTAGGCCGTGCGTATAACACCCCAAACTTGGCCTAGACGTTATGATCGGATCTAGCATGTCACATAAAAGGGTTGTTTAAAAAACTAGGCATTTGTTAAAAATTTCGTATTCTTTTGAAACTCCGAGCTTTGTTGTTTGTGAAATTCGGATTTGCTATAATTGTTTTCTTGTAAAAATGATATTATTATTTTTGAAAACTTTGTTTATTAAGAAATTGCGGAAACGTGATATTTTGTAAAATAGTTATTATCGTCTTAAGAAAACCTCGAGTTTAATCATTAATAATTTAAAAATAACTGAAATGAAAGTTTAAAAGGAAATAGGATCCAATGGCCTTATTACACAATATGAAACCCAAATTAAATAATCATAAATAAAGTAAAACTGGATTTACGTGAAAACTACTCCGATGTATGGCCACCACCGAGTCCTCCGCAGCTCCAAATCCTCTAACGCTGGGGATTACCTGCAAGGTTAAGGGAAATGTGGTGAATTACGAGAACTCAGTATGTAATCCCCTAAATGGTCACTGACTGGGAGCAAGCCCATATGACATCAACCTGGGTCTAGGCCCTTTTATCATGATAATGCAACAATGAAATGCAATGTAACCCAACCCAATCTAGCCAATCACACCCCCATACCAACCAACCGTCACCTGTGGGGATCAAGTCAACCCACCCTGCCAATCACACCAATATTGCAGACGAGCTGCTAATCACAATATTTGTGGCTGAGCCATCAGAGTCAAAGTATGTATATATATGTGGCATAGCCACTAAAATAGTATGTGGCAGAGCCACCAGGCTACACTGCTCTTCAGTCATTATCCCGCCCCATGCAACATGATAAAATGCAATGTATCATCATATAAAAGTGTAATAAAAATCATACATACAATATTCAACCATGAACAAGGATATAAGGGTCATCTTCACCCCTTTGGGGTGTTTCGATAATTTTACCCATCGAGGGTATTTCGATAATTTTGCAAATTAGGGGTATTTCGGTGATTTCACAAACCAGGGGTATTTCGATAATTTTGCAAACTAGGGGTATTTTAGTAATTTTATAAATCAGGGGTATTTCAATAATTTTGCAAACTAGGGGTATTTCGATAATTTTGCAAACTAGAGGTATTTCGGTAATTTTGCAAACCAGGGGTATTTTAGTAATTTTGTAAATAAGAGGTATTTCGATAATTTTGCAAACCAATGGTATTTCGATAATTTTGCAAACCAGGGCTATTTCAGTAATTTTATAAACAAAGGGTATTCTAAACAGAAATAACGATGTGAATGGGCCTAAGGCCCATTCTCGACCCAAATGGGTCGACATGCTCGTGTGGCCCGTTTAGCCCAAATCTAGCCACATATATGAGATTCACATAGTCTAATCCAACATCCACTACACAATCGTACAACCTAATCATATGGGCTCATGGGCCCATTGGGCCCGCTTAGCCCCTTTCGACCCATCGTGGCCCAAACAACATCAACCCACAAGAATACTCATGGTGGCCTCAACTATCGCGTCGAAGCTCCCGCATGTGCACTCGCACGCTCGTGTGGCTACTATTGCTGTGTGACCGGCATTTCGGCATTTGCCGCTCTACAGCTAGAGTAGGGCGAAATATACACTTGATAAGAGTCTGAAGCTAATCCGCGCTCCGAATGGCTCCTATGCCCAAACGCCCACCGAGGTATGCTTCCTCTCCTTATAGACAGCTCCATTTATAGCCAGCTTCTCACCTTCCCTCTTGCTAGCTTTCCGATGTGGGATCCCACCTTCAGTAGAGTTTAAATCCAACACAAACTCTGGCTGTCCAATTCGCAAAATAAATACTCCCTTGCATGTCATGAGATTCGAACCCAGGCTCCCTTGTCACATAATCCACGCCGCTAGCCACTTTACCAACTAGCTCCTTGTTGTCTTAAAACATGTGCAACTAAATATAAGCCTATGGCCAAAGTCTAAGTTCCATTTAAAAAGAAAATCAAAATGCAAGCACCAAGACTTGAACCTTGGACCCCTTGCTTCCTTGTGGCGTCATTCCCTTGTCTCCTATGTGGCGTCATTTGCCACTAGACCTCAACCCCTTTTTGTGTCATTTTTCTCCATATTTTATTCTTAAAGCCTACTTACTAACTCCCAGGGTTTTATTCACCTAAAACCAAAATTTTCCTAAAGCCCAAGTTTGATCCCGGGGCTTCATGGAAGCCCCCTAACCTTCTAAAATCACTCACCTAATAGGTCCAACTTACATTAGTGCCGTTCTCTTGTTCTCAAAATTTTAAACGCTCCCATGGCCAAGGCCCAATGGGCCCAATTCTACTAGGCCCAAAATCGGGTCGTTACAGTGTGTCCCCTGCACCTTAGTACTTAATACGGTCAATGAGACCTAAGTACTTAATACGTTCAAAATCTCCGTTTTGGGACCGTTTCTCGTTCTTTTCATCATCCGGTGCTTTCCTGAGTATAAAACATGAAAACAAAGGATTAAGAGCACCAAATTCCACAATTCAAAGCTTAAATCATCCAAAAGTATGCTAAATGTGGGATTAAAATATGTTTCTATTACGGTTTATCAAATACCCCCACACTTAAGCATTTGCTTGTCCTCAAGCAAAATTCTCAACTCACAATTAAAATGAACTTCCTTGAATTATAATATTCATCAATAATGTTCCATCATAATTCAAAATCGACAAGAGTTGACATCCTCACTAAAGATTCACTCAAATCACTCAAAGTGTTTAAGGTTCACAATTAAGCACTTAAAGGTCGAACATGAAAAGTTAATCCCATAGGCTTGCATGAAAATCAAATCTCCACCACTGTAAAATGAGATGATACATGTAAGACCCCTAACTTGTATCCGTCGTTGGACTAGGGTTAAAGGCGTTACCGGACCGATCGGAAACATTTTCAGAAGTTCATGCATTCATCCATCAATCTCAAGCATAATGTCCCTTAATAGGTCAATGAGACCTAAAACATGCTTATAAACCGGGTTGGGACTAAACCGATACACATACAAAATTTCATGGAAAATTAAAACCTTTCTAAGTTTCAAGGCTTACACGCCAGTGTGGGTAGGCCGTGTGCCTCCCACAGCTGCTAGACACACCCGTGTGTCCTCCCCGTGGTCAAAACTGACCTTTGCTCCACGGCCACCAAGCACGCCCGTGTACTTTGGCCGTGGTCGATCCTGTCAAAACCACACGGCTACCAGGCACGTCTGTGTGCCGTGGCCGTGTGCTCTTAGGCCTTATACTGACTTACGCCCACGGTCACTAGGCACGCCCATGTGCCACAACCGTGTGACATTATAGGCCATTTTCAAGGCCAAATTGTCACCCACTTGGGTCTTACCTACAAGCAATATTTATCAACATATTTCATGCATACTAGACAACCAAAATAACCATTCAATCTAAACTTTCAATATCCATTTCAATCATGCCAACTTCCAAGACCAAAACATATGTATATCAAGTATAATTCAACCAAATGCTTACCCAAAATTTGACCAATTCATACATCACAGACGTGGTCTTACATGATAAAATAGAACAGATACCTATGTCATGACATAGCTAGTCCTAACTATTCCTAGGTTCGTACGGGATTTCTCGGACATTGTCACTAAGTAGTCCTTATCTCAGAATTCATGAACAGATCATAACATAAGTATTCATTGATAACAATAGTCATAAGAACATACATAATTCAATACGAATACGTTTATTTGCATAATGACTTACCTCGGATTCGATTTAACAGAAATGGAAACGGCTACTCAGTTACTTTCGCTTTCCCGCGATCTAGGTTCGTTTTCCTCGGTTCTTGATCTAAACATATTCAGAATTAACCCTTTTATTCACTAATTTATTCAATTCAATCCAAGGACACACATTTAGGGATATTTGCAATATAACCCTCATATTTGCACAATTTATCAATTTAGTCCATTTTTCTCAAAACATCAAATTCACAAAATCATTACATACTCATGCTTAGCCGAATGTTCATACATCACATACAAGCCTATATTTTCATCAAATTTGCAATTTAGTCCCTCAAATTACTATTTGAACAAAGTATGTTCATCTAGCTCAAATCTTTCATTTAACAATTAAATTCCTTACAAAGCTCAACATATCATCAATGACATATCTCACAAACATCATCAATACAGAAAATTGAGACATGGGCATGACAGTAGACAAAGCAACGATTGCAAAAATGCTAAAATTATCAAAAACCGAAGTCAAAACTCACATTAATTTGAGCTTGAAATGGCCGAACCTAACTTAAGGTTTTCTTCTTTTTCTTTCTTTGATTTTCGGTGGTAAGACATGAAGATAAACATCCACTTTCATTTGTTTGTTTTATTACAAAACATAGTATTAATCTAATTACAAAATTATCCTTATAATAAAACATATATAACAAATAATTTAAGGCCATTTTAGTACTTGCCATATAAATCCTCCATACTTTTAAAGACATGGCAAATAGGCACCTTTTCATGTAGCATGCTAATTTACAAGTCAATGTAATTCAATCCTTTGCTCAAATTAAACACACAGACAGACGAATTAGTTCACGAAAATTTACCACATACTTAGTCACATATCAATGGCACAGAATATAATATTAAAATATTATACAGACTCAGATTTGTGGTCCCAAAACCACTGTTCTGACTAGGGTATAAATCGGACTGTTATAATTCTCCCCCTTAGGGATTTTTATCACCGAAAATCTTACCGTTAAACAGAGTCAAATATTGCTGTCTCATTGAATCTTCCGGCTCCCATGTTGCCTCTTCTATTCCGTGTCGATTCCATAGTACTTTTATTAACAAAATTTTCTTGTTTCTCAACTCTTTCACTTCACGAGCTAAGATATAGATCGGTTCCTCTTCATATGTCATATTAGATCGGATTTGAATTTCAATCGGAGAAATCACATGTGATGGATCGGATCGATATCTACGGAGCATCGAGACATGAAATACATTGTGTATCTTTTCTAGCTCAGAGGGCAACCTTAATCTATATGCAACAGGTCCAACTTGTTCAATGATCTCATACGATCCGATGAACCTTGAACTTAATTTGCCTTTACGCCCGAATCGGAGTACTTTCTTCCACGGAGACACTTTCAGAAATACTTTGTCAATGATTTCAAATTCTATATCTTTTCGTTTCAAGTTTACATAAGACTTCTGACAGTCAAATGCTGCTTTCAAACAATCTCAGATCAGTTTCACTTTTTGTTCTGAGTCTTTTATCAAATCAACCCCATGTAGCTTATTTTCACTGAGCTCAGTTCAATGCAGAGGTGTACGACATTTACGTCCATACAAAGCTTCATAAGGTGCCATTTTGATACTTGACTGAAAACTGTTATTGTATGCAAATTCAATCAATGGCAGATATTGTTCCCACGTACCGTTAAACTCAAGTATACAACATCTTAACATATCTTCAAGAATCTGAATGATCTGCTCGGATTGACCATCCGTTTGCGGATGAAAAGCTGTACTGAATTGCAGTTTCGTACCTAAAGCTTCTTGCAATTTCTTCCAGAACCTCAATGTAAACCTCGGATCTCTATCTGACACAATAGATAGTGGCACCCCGTGCAATCTAACAATCTCAGAAATATAAAGCTCGACTAATCTATCAAGTGAATAGTCAGATTTTACCGAAATAAAATGGGCAGATTTCGTCAATCGGTCAACTATGACCGAAACCGCATCTTTCTTTCTCGGAGTCTGAGGCAAACCAGAAACAAAATCCATTGTCACTCTATCCCATTTCCATTTAGGAATCAGAATCGGTTGTAGCAAACCAGACGGAACTTGATGTTCAACTTTCACTTGTTGACAGATTATACATTTCGAAACAAAATTAGAAATATCTCGTTTCATACCAGACCACCAATAGTGTCATTTCAAATCATGATACATTTTTGTACTCCCCGGATGAACAGATAGACGACTGTTCTGAGCTTCACACAAAATCAGCTGAATCAACTCCGGATTTATCGGAACACAGATACAACCTCGAAATCTCAAGCAATCATCAATAACTCGAAATTCAGATTCAGAAATCAAATCACACTGAGCTCGTTTTGTTAATAACTCATTATCAGATTTCTGAGCATCACATATCTGCTGTATACACAATGGTTTCACTTTTAACTCAGCTAACACAAAACTATCATCAGACAAATCTAACTGAGCATTCAAAGCACGTAATGCAAACAATGATTTTCTACTCAACGCATCAGCAACAACGTTCGCTTTACCCGGATGATAATCTATCACGAGCTCATAATCCTTTAACAGCTCTAACCATCTTCTTTGATGCAGGTTCAAATCTTTCTGAGTCATCAGATATTTTAGACTTTTATGATCTGAAAACACATGAATTTCTCACCGTACAGATAATGGCACCAAATCTTAAGTGCAAACACTATCGCAGCTAGCTCAAGATCATGAGTCGGATAATTCTTTTCATGAGGCTTCAATTGTCTTAAGGCATAAGCTATAACTTTGCTTCCTGCATCAAAACACATCCCGAATCGTTCAACGAAGCATCACTATATATAACAAACTCTTTACCCGATTTTGGTTGTACTAACATTGGAGCTTCTGTTAGCAGAGTTTTCAACTGGTCAAAACTTTTCTGGCATTTATCTGACCATTCAAATCTAACAGCCTTCTGAAGTAATCTAGTTAACGGAGTAGCTATCACTGAAAATCATTTTACAAATCGACGATAATAACCAGATAAACCCAGAAAACTACGGCCTTCAGATACATTTCTCGGAGGTTTCCAATTCAGAATAGCAGAAATCTTGCTCGGATAAACACGAATTCCAGAAGCTGACACAATATGCCCCAGAAAACTAACCTCGTGCAACCAGAATTCACATTTGCTAAATTTCGCATACAATTGCTTTTCTCTCAAAGTTTGCAACACAATTCTTAAATGTTCAGCGTGCTCATTTTCATCACGTGAATAAATCAAGATGTCATCTATGAACACCACAACAAATCGATCTAGGTGCGGTCTGAAAATTCTGTTCATCAGATACATAAAACTAGCAGGGGCATTGGTTAGTCCAAATGGCATAACTAAAAACTCATAATGCCCATACCTCGTTTTGAAAGCTGTCTTCGAAATGTCTGAATCTTTAACTCTCAACTGGTAATATCCTGATTTCAGATCAATCTTAGAAAATATAGTAGCTCCTTTTAATTGATCAAATAAATCATCTATTCGATGTAACGGATATTTATTATTTATTGTCACCTTATTCAACTACGGTAATCGATACACATCCTCATCGTGCCATCTTTCTTTTTCACAAACAGAACAGGAGCACCCCAAGGCAAGAAACTCAGTCTAGCAAACCCTCTATCTGTCAATTCTTGTAATTGTGATTTTAACTCTTTTAGCTTTGTGGGTGCCATTCTATACGGAGCTATCGAAATAGGTGTTGTACCAGGCAATAGATCAATGCCGAATTCAACTTCCCGAATCGGAGGCAAACCCGGTAACTCTTCAGGGAACACATCAGGAAACTCACAAACAATAGGCACTGATTCAACTTTCTTCGTAGATACTTTCGAATCAATCACATAAGCAAAATATGTCTCATAACCCTTTTTCACATAAATTTGAGCTTTCAAAATAGATATCATGGTAGGCAATCCATTCAAATTATTAGACTCAACTCGTACAATCTCATCATTCGGACATCTCAAATCAATAGTTTTTCTTTTACAGTTCACAACAGCATCATGCAAAGATAACCAATCCATACATAGAATAATATCGAACTCATGAAATGGCAAAAGCATCAGATCAGCAGGGAAACAGATATCTCGAAACATTAACGGACAGTTCTTGCATACTTTGTCAATAAGGACACTTTTACCTAAGGGGTTCGATACTTTTATAGCAAACTCAGTAGACTCTACAGGCAAAGTCTTACTGAATACTAAATTCATACATATATACGAATGCTTAGAACCAAGGTCTATCAATGCAATCACAGAAGTATCATAAAGTTTAAAAGTACCCGTCATAACATTTGGAGATGAAGCTTCCTCTCGAGCTTGGATAGCATACGCTCTGACATGCGCTCTAGCTTCAAATCTGGCAACATTGTCTCTCGTAGTTCTCTGACTACCACTGACATTTCTTACATTCTTCAAAGGTCTACCTCTCACAGGTGCATTATCATATCTCAGATTTTGAACAGTCTCTGGCTCGACAGACTCAGGGCAATCACGGATAAAATGATCAAGTGATCCACATCTGAAACAAGCATTGTCATTAGGTATACAACTTCCCGGATGCCTTTTTCCGCAATGTTTACATTCAGGTCTCTCAGTCCAGACATTACCAACACTGGCCACTGAAGTTGCTGGGGTTTTGGAACTCATTTGCGGTCTAGATTGATTTCTGTTCGAATGTCCCACATTATTTCTGGAACGACTTTGATTATCTCTGAATCTTTTCGGAGCAGACTGGAATGATTTACTCTAAAATCTCTTTCTCATATCTCGAGCTTCAAACTCCGATTTTCTTTTATCTCTCCCGAGTGCCTTAGCTTTGCACGCTCGATCAACGAGTATAACGAACTCTTTTATTCCTAATATCTCGACTAACAGGCGAATATCTTCATTAAGACCATCTTCGAATCTTTTGCACATTATAGCTTCAGATGATACACATTCTCGAGCATACTGACTCAGTCTCACGAACTCTCGTTCATTTTTTGAAACAGTTATTCGGCCCTGTTTTAGTTCCAGAAATTCCTTCCGTTTCTGATCGATGAATCTTTCATAGATGTATTTCTTCCGAAACTCGATCCGAAAGAAGTCCCATGTAACTCGTTCTTTCGGAACAACAGAAATCAAAGTTTTCCACCATTGATAAGCTGCATCTCAGAGTAATGACACAACGCACTTTATGCATTCTTCCGGAGTCAAAGACATTTCGTCGAATACCCGTATAGTATTTTCTAACCAGAACTCAGCCCTTTCAGCATCATCATCATTAGTAGCCCGGAACTCTTCAGCTCCATACTTAAGGATCTTGTCAACTGGAGGCTTATTCCACGGATATATCAAATGTCTTGTAACACCCCAAACCCGGTCAACACACCACGACCGAATCTGGCATGTTACGGAGTGAAAATAATTTGAAACCACAAGATTGTCAGATAATTTCTTGGAAAACTCTTTCAACGTTTAAAAGTTTGGAAATCCCTGTTTAAGGTGATATGGAAGACGTGTGATGATTGCTTTAAAACTTATGCTTGAAAAACCTATTTGTTATAAATTTTAGAAAACATTCGATACTTGTTAAAAACGGGATGTGATGAGTATTATCAAGTATAAAACCTTTTTCATTTGAAGTTGTTTGAAAATTTAAGTTTAAAACATTCACATTACCTTTGTTATCATCTTATAAGTTGTGTTACCCGATAGCAACGTTTTAAAAACCCGAAAGAGTTATAGTTTTGCAGACATTGCTTTTTACCGGTTAATTTAACAAGTTTATAAACCCGATATATGTAATAATATAATCAAAATAAAAGCAAGTAATTAAAAACCCAAAATAATACTTAGCGGCCTTATTACAAACCCAAAACCAAATTAAAAGAAAATTAATAAAATCGAAATAGCAGTTTAAAGTCCAAAGCCAAACTAAGATGCATGGCCACCTCGAGTCCTCCTCGGCTCCATATCCGCGATCTATGCCTCATCTGCAAAATATAAGGGAAGGGGGTGAGTCACCAAGACTCAGTGTATAAATCCCCAACCCGATAGTTCAAGCACTTACACAGATCATTAGTAAAACATGCAAATCATGCAACCCATAACCTAACCATCCGATCTCCTTTTCCTACCCCGTGTGGTCAAAACCACTGGTGGTCAAAACCACTGGTGACCGAAGTCACAAATATATCGGTATGGTCAAAACCACTGGTGACCATAGTCACAAATCAAGTGATGGGGCCAACCCATCGTGTGGTCAAAACCACTGATGACAATCCCGTAATATATCATGTGGGGCCAACCCACTGTGGTACCAAACCACTGGGACGAGTCACAATATCCATATATGGTCAAAACCACTGGTGACCGTAGTCACAAATATCATAAGTGTGGTCAAAACCACTGGTGGTCAAAACCACTGGGACTTAGTCACAGATAATAATAGTGTGGTCAAAACCACTGGTGACCGTAGTCACAAATCAAATGATGGGGCCAACCCATCTTGTGGTCAAAACCACTGGTGACAGTCTAATAAATCATCCCCCCTCCTCTCATCAATCCCATCATCATGTCCATATCATACGTGTGTCATAATATCATGAAATCATACAATAACGCATAGCATAGCATTTAACAAAACATGATGATGTATAGCAGAAAGCACATAACAGGGGACTTACCCGGTTTCCAAGCTCATGCCCACAAGGCAAAGTCACTAACGCCAATGGTTATAACAGTAACATAATAAGCATTATTATACTAATAAAGTGTGTAAGCGTTTACACACTTGGCTATTAGAAAATCTAAGTGAATCCCGAACTACGCAAACTAACGAGATCTCGAACGCTGCTCCCTCCTACAATCGACCAACATTAGTTAGTAACCCAAAAGCCCATTCGGCTCTATTAGAAATCCCGAAGGATGTGTCGCCCAAGGGTACACCTTACCTAGATCAGCAATCAAATCCCGAAGATCCACAGTATTTGTCCAACCTCCTCCCTACAATCGGTTTTAACACCATTAAGAATCCAAAGGCCATTCGGCCATACACTACAAGAAATGAAAAAGGAAAAGAGATGAAGTAACGAAACATACCACACCCAAGTTTGAGGTTCGGCTATGAGAACCAAAGAAGAGATGAGTTCCAGCACTTGAGATGATAATGAGAAAACGCAAAAAGAGAGGGATTTATGAACAAGGTATTCGGCCAACCACTGAAAGAAGAGAAGAAGAACACTCAGCAACGTTTTGGCTTTTGAAGATGGTAGAGAAGGAGAAGAAAATAGAATAGGAACTATTTCGGCAAAAGATAATGAAAAAGATTTCGGCACAAGGGAGATTAAGAGAAGAAAAAGATGGAATAGAAAGAAAATGGAGAAGGAGATGTAAGGGTCAAGTTTCGGCTTGAGCAAAAATAGGAAGAAGAGAAGATGAACAATGGTGGTTTCGGCAATGAAGGCTAACCAAGGAGAACCGAAAAAGAAAAGGGAAAGAATGGCCACTTGAGTTTCGGCTTTTACAAAGAAAAAGCAAAGATGGTTCAGCCAAGTACCTAGAATGCCGAAAAGAGAAAAGAGAGAAAAGCACCTAAGGTTCGGGTTTTAGCACAAAACGCAAGAAGGGAAAAACCACCTAAGCTAGCCGATTTTAGCTACTCACCAAGGCACATTCGGCCACCACCCAAAAGAACCCAAAACCGATTCCCCCTTGCCCAAAACACCTTACCAATTTCGGCTGAGCACTCTCCCCATCTCAAACTTCCCTTTTTTTTCTCCACGAAATCCTCCCTTCCACTCATTCAAACAAGTTTGAATGAGTCCACCAGCTAAAATCTCTCTTCTCCACATATTTTGAATCTGCCAGCTTAATCCATATCTTAGGAACAGAGACCCACCTGAGCACTCCTCCTTCTAGCTTGTGGCGTCAAAAATAAAGGCACATAGGGGATTTCTGCAACTCGAACCAAGGCTCTCCCACACTCCTATGGCGTCACTTCCCTTGAGCTTAAGTGGCGCCTCCCTTGCCACTTTACCACTGGGATTCTTGTGTCTAAATCCCCCAATAAATTCTTTTAACCCCTAATTCCCCTAACTCCTTTCCCTTAAGTGCTAAAATAAAATTTTTGGCCATGACCCAGGACTAACCCGAGGTCATGCCTAGACCCCAAAACATACCAAACAAACACAACTGACACATCATCACATGCAACACATGCAAAAATGCAAAGACCCCGGTTTAAGGATGTTACATGTCTGAGGGGGATTAATTGGGGGCGGGGGTTGCGAAACAGTTGGGTTATTCTTTACAAATTGAGTGAACCACTCACTCATCATTTGGAAGAAAGCTTGTTTAGCTTTTCCCTCTTGACCGCTAGTAGCTGGTCTCGAATCAGAAGGCGTTGTCCCTTACGTGGGAGCAGGCGCTTTACTTTTTACGTCGTCAGCTACGGCTCTTTCGGGATCCATTACTATATGGAAATCACATTTTTACACGTCAGGATTCATCACACTATCACAATTCAGATATATGGCATGTATAGCTAGACTCTGACACGTTACGTTAGTACGAGAATCGGCTAAACCGTAGCTCTCATACCAACCAAATGTAACACCCCTAACCCATATTCGTCATCAGACTATGGTTAAAAGCGTTATCGGACCGATCGGAAACATTTTCAGAAGTTCATACATTCATCCATCAATCTCAAGTATAATGTCCCTTAATACGGTCAATGAGACCTAAAACATGCTTATAAACCAGGTCGGGACTAAACCGATACACATACAAAATTTCATGGAAAATTAAAACTTTTCTAAGTTTCAGGGCTTACACGCCGATGTGGGTAGGCCGTGTGCCTCCCACGGCTGCTAGACACACCTGTGTGTCCTCTCTGTGGTCAAAACTGACCTTTGCTCCACGGCCACCAAGCACGCCCGTGTACTTCGGCCGTGGTCGATCCTGTTAAAACCACACGGCTACCAAGCACGCCCGTGTGGCGTGGCCGTGTGCTCTTAGGCCTTATACTGACTTAAGCCCACGGTCACTAGGCACGCCCGTGTGCTACAACCGTGTGACATTATAGGCCATTTTCAAGGCCAAAATGCCACCCACTTGGGTCTTACCTACAAGCAATATTTATCAACATGTTTCATGCATACTAGACAACCAAAATAACCATTCAATCTAAACATTCAATATCCATTTCAATCATGCCAACTTCCAAGACCAAAACATATGTATATCAAGTATAATTCAACCAAATGCTTACCCGAAAATTGACCAATTCATAGATCACATAACCATGCCAAAAACATACTCCACTTATCATATTCATTTAAGCAAATTCTCAACTCATAAATAGCCTAATCACATGGCTAAGTTCATATAACAAACTTATACCAAATACTAGCCTATACATGCCATATCTAGCTATATACATTTCCAAAGTGTACCAAAATGAGTTTAGTAGTGTGATGACGATCCTTGACGGTCCCGAGCCTTCAGTAGCTTTGACGACCTATAAAACAGAGAAAACACATACACAGAGTAAGCTTTCCAAAAACTTAGTAAGTCATAATACAAACAAACTTAGCATGGAAGGCATATATGCACATAGGAACATTGGCACATTATAATTACTTAGCAAACTATCACATATATGCTTTGGTCCATATACTTGACCATATTTGCCACATTCACCAATTAAAAAGTTGTATATATACATAGCTCATTCATGCTTACTTTCACATATTATATTGTTATCCTAATATACATAATCATCATAGTAAGATCACATAGGTACTTACCTTATATACACACTTAGTGTATAAATCAACGTACCCGAAACGGATTCACTATTTACATAGCCATTCGTATCATAGACTTGCCCATTGAACCGTAAGGAATCTAGTAGGATACTCAGAAAGCTCGGAATAGTCGTACAATGCCAACGTCCCAGACGAGGTCTTATATGCACTCAGATATCGATGCCACTGTCCCAGACAGGGTCTTACACAAATCAATACGATGCCGATGTCCTAGACATGGTCTTACACATAAAGATCATATCGATGCCAACGTCACAAACAAGGTCTTACACAAAATCTCAAATCAATGCCAACGTCCCAGACGTGGTCTTACATGATAAAATAGAACAGATACCTATGTCATGACATAGCTAGTCCTAACTATTCCTAAGTTCGTACGGGATTTCTCGGACATTGTCACTAAGTAGTCCTTATCTCGGAATTCATGAACAGATCGTAACATAAGTATTCATTGATAACAATAGTCATAAGGACATACATAATTCAATACGAATACGTTTATTTGCATAATGACTTACCTCGGATTCGATTTAACAGAAATGGAAACGGCTACTCGGTTACGTTCGCTTTCCCGCGATCTTGGTTCATTTTCCTCGGTTCTTAATCTAAACATATTCAAAATTAACCCTTTTATTCACTAATTTATTCAATTCAATCCAAGGACACACATTTAGGGCTATTTGCAATATAACCCTCATATTTGCACAATTTATCAATTTAGTCCATTTTTCTCAAAACATCAAATTCACAAAATCATTACATACTCATGCTTAGCTGAATGTTCATACATCACATATAAGCCTATATTTTTCATCAAATTTGCAATTTAGTCCCTTAAATTACTATTTTCTCAATTTAGCCCCTAATTAGCTAAATTCATCAAAAATTCAAGAACAACGTATGTTCATTTAGCTCAAATCTTTCATTTAACAACTAAATTCCTTACAAAGCTCAACATATCATTAATGGCATATCTCATAAACATCATCAATACACAAAATTGAGACATGGGATTGATAGTAGACAAAGCAACGATTGCAAAAATGTTAAAATTATCAAAAACTGAAGTCAAAACTCACCTTAATTTGAGCTTGAAATGGCCGAACCTAACTTAAGGTTTTCTTCTTTTTCTTTCTTTAATTTTCGGTGGTAAGACATGAAGATAAACATCCACTTTCATTTGTTTGTTTTATTACAAAACATATTATTAATCTAATTTCAAAATTATCCTTATAATAAAACATATATAACAATTGAATTAAGGCCATTTTAGTACTTGTGCCGTCTACTAACTTAGGTAATAGGTAAATTTTCCATATAAATCCTCCATACTTTTAAACACCTGGAAAATAGGCACCTTTTCATGTAGCATGCTAATTTACAAATCAATGCAATTCAATCCTTTGCTCAAATTAAACACACAGACAGACGAATTAGTTCACGAAAATTTACCACATACTTAGTCACATATCAACGGCACAGAATATAATATTAAAATATTATACAAACTCGAATTTGTGATCCTGAAACCACTGTTCCGTCTAGGGTATAAATCAGACTGTTACAATACACAAATCAAAAGGTCTTTAAAAAAGGGTTGTAATGGGGCTTGGGTTAAAGGTGTGGATAAAGGCTGAATTAGAGGGTTAGAATCGAGATTGAATTGACAATTTACCTAACTAGAAAATGAACTAATCCTGAATAATTACATCAATTGAAAACATGATATACTAATAACATGAGCTTCTCCTCAAGACGTGGAAGCTCAATAGAGCTAATATTGAATATACTTCGTTTTTTTAAGAACAAATCAAGTCATAATAAAAGATGAATTTAACTACTGAATTAAAGATTATAGTTAGGCAACTGATCAAATCAAATCTCGATATAAGGGTGGTTAAGAGGAATGGTGATAACAAATACAGATCGGGTTTTTGGGTTAATATTAGTGGGTAAGTCAATAAAAAGGGTTGTTAGGATCAAAGGTGTTCACTAGGGGTTAATTGTAAGGGTAAGCTTTTTAGTGGAGTGAGTGGTTTAAATCCTGAGTGCCTTTATCATCTCAGTGTATCAAATCAATTAATGTGGTCTCGACATGTATAATCAAAGTAAGTTCTAGAATAACAGCTCAATGTTGACACACTCATAATCATAAGGTGAGCACGAAAGAATGTATGCTCTAAAAAGGCTCAAGATCTCACAAAAATTATGGGTTTTTTATATCAACTCTGTAAATTTCAAATTTCAAGGTAATAGTTAGATTAAGGTAGACAACCTAAAAAAATTTTTATTTTGAAAAAAAAAAGACTTATCATGCTTAATTCTCTAGTCTCCTAAAGTTTAAATCATCACTGCACAATTATCAATGACTTAATCCAAAACATATCAATAAAAATCATGATTCAAAAGAAAATCGTTCTAATCATAATATGAGAAAATTACTTAAGAACAAGGCATAATTCAGGTATTTTCAAATAATACTATAGTTAACCCCCCCTCACACTTAAGATGTACATTGTCCTCAATGTACAAAGATAGATAATAGCAAAATATTAATAAAATCATAAGATAGGAAGAGAAGTGAAACTTCCTAAACTTTGGATGGAGTCAATGAAAAGGAACCGAATAGGAATTGGTAGAGGTGAACTTGGAGGAGTGACTCGAACCATTTGAAATTGAATTCTCGAAGTAGCCGGCCTGATTTTATTGTATCCTAAGCTAAATCTAAATGGCATGAAGAATAAGAAGAAAATGATAAAGAAAGTAAAAAGAAAATAAAAATAAGCATAAAAGTAAAAAATGGAAAATGAATATGCGTTTAAAAAGAAAGGGTAAAGGGGACGAAGACTTTGCGGGGGAAGTGAACAGAAGAAGGGGATTTCAAATAGAGGAACGGTGTAACACCCCAAACCCGGCCCATACACCACGGCCGAACTTAGAATGCCACTGCGGAAAACGTTTGAAAAGTTTTTGACTTAAAAGTAAAAACATAAAAATTTGTTGTCTTTAATAAAACATTGTGTATTTAAAATTCTAAGTAAAAAAATTGTGTTATTACAAATCTTCCGGATTTAAAACTTTAATGTATGTTTTTAAGATAATGATTGTTTTTAAAAATATAAATAAAACATTTCCAAGTACTATTTTTTATCGTCGATCCAACTTAAACATATAAAAATTTCCAAGTACTTTAAGTGGCCCTTATTACAATAAATGATTATTCAAAAATATTGAAAATATAAAGTGCATGAATTAAATAAAACATCTTCTGCATGGCCACCTTTGTACCCGCTCCAACCCGGTCCAAGCATCATGCATCACCTGCGATGTTTGGTAAAAATTTGGGTGAGTCAAACAGACTCAGTGTGTAATTAATCCACATATTTCCACCCATGTGGGCTTAGCCCACAACCACACTAAACCACATATCAGATAATAAGGCAATTAATCCACATGCTTTCACTTATTGGGCTTGGCCCATTACCACACCACATATCATATAATAATGCAATTTATCCACATCACATATTGGGCTTGGCCCATTACCACACCAGTCCACATACCACATAAGTTTATGCGAAATGCACCCAACCCATCCTAGGGTCCATCCTCTACACACCCCCGTATCCAGCCACCACACACCAGGGGATTACTAAATCACCCTCCAACCTCTACACACCGATTTGGCAATTTATGCCATCCACGTGAACTAAATCACAAATAATCCACAACGCGACCTCAGTCAGCGCCAATCCACGATGTAGCTCGCAGCTAACACCAAAACCACGATGAGGCACATAGCCATCACCAACCACGATATGGCACAAAGCCGATATCAACCACAATGAGGCACAGAGCCACTCATCAATCCACGTGAGGCTCGTAGCCATCACTAAACCACGTACATAAAGTACACCCTGTCCTTCTTTCATATTCATTTCCCATCCCATGCACATGCAACGTACAATAGTGCCATGATAAATAATGCATGCACATGTTATTCAGGCATTCAACCACATTTTCATAGGCATATTCACAGTCTCGTTAATAATTAACACTGACCTGGTTATCGGTATACCCCTTAAGGGTATCCATCTCAATACTGCCACTGCACTTATTAACATACACATAACACATGCAAATATGACATATAACCGGGAATTTGTGGGTCAATCACACACCTGATAACTTGAAGTACTACGCTCTCAATCCCGATGCTATCACTAAGCGAAACTACAGCTATCTGCCTACGCTCCTGCTCTGACGCTGGCCGACACCCCGGTGGCCAATCCCGCACTGCAGAGACTGATCTCTTCTTAAACTTAGGGATAGGGACTACCCCTTGTCCTTCTTGATTGGCACTCGCATCCATCGAAGAGCACTCTAATCAAAACCCGATTAATACGAGACCTTTAAACGAATAAAAACTATAACTTAACATCCTTACCAAAATGGATCAGAATCCTGAAAGCTTTTGCTTACTTCTGTCGATCTGCCCCTAAACAATCACAGTCAGAAATCGGCTAACGTTAATAACCAAAATGGCCTATGGCTGAATATCACCAACCCACTTACCTTGCTAGTCTAAATCCCGAATCACCACTTGTCTATGGAGTTGTCGAAATCCCTATTTAGCAAATGTTAGAATCGGTTTCAACCCAAAACTCAAGAAAGTGGCCTATGGCCAAATGCTATAACTGCTTACCTTGAAGAATCGAATCCAAGAAACTCCTTAATGCCTCCTTCCTTCGGCTACACACAAAAGAACACATCACTATGGCCTTAAAGAACATTCGACCAACCTTAGACCAAGGCCTAATCACTTGATTCGGCACTCTTATGAAAAGAGATCAAATCGATTACTAGAGAAGAAGTTCCTTACCACCAACTCACGAGTAGTCCACTAGCTCTAAATGTCGACAAGAGGGAAGAGATGTTGACATCGGCTTTTGATCTCAATGAATGATTCGGCTCCAAGGAGAAAGACGCAATCGGCTATAGTCACCAATATAGGGAGATTCAGCTTCAATGGAAAAGAAGAAAGACTGGCATTATGGTTCGGCCTTTATCAAAAAGATGGAGGGAGTGTGGGGCTTAGTTGATTTCGGCAATGGTGAACAATGGTAGAGAGGTTTCGGCTATGACTTTTAATGACAGAGGGGGTATTCGGCTTCAAGGAACTAGAGATGGATTTGGGGTTGAAAGAAAGAGAAGAAGAATAGGAGAGGAGTAAAAGAATTTCGGCAACTCACCTAAAGCACCAAATGACCGAAACTTGAAGAGAAAAAAGAGAGGAAACAAAGTCATTAACTAAGAATTTCGGCACTCTCCCCTCACACACCTCAAAACCGAATATACACCTCCCCTAGAGTCCTACAATCGGCCACTAGCTCTTCCTATATCAAATCCCTTGATAATCTCCTATTTTATCTCTTTAACACCCATTCAAAATAAATAAAATAAAACAACAATTATCTTCTACTCTTAGCCGAATTTAAAAAGAATAACCAAGCCTTATCCTCATCCTTCCAAAGTCCCAAAGCCGTCCAATACTTCTCCCTCCTCTTGACGCCAAAAAGCCAAAATAAAACCACACTCCTTGCTGCCAACATGACTCGAACCTCCTCCCTCCTGAAGCTCCCTTTGACGCAAACTTCACAGCACCCTAGGTGGCGTCCCTTGCCACTTTTCCAAGGTTATATTTGTGTCATAAACTCCACCACAATTTCTCTTAAGACCTCCCTTGCCTAGCTCCCCCTTAACTATCACTTAAAACAAAATTTTTCTAAGACACTCTCCTACATCCTAAGGTTCCTAAAACCCCTAAAACACATCCAAACATACACTAAGCCCACTATCACTTGAATTATGCATTAAACGCATAACCCCTAAATCCCGGATGTTACAAACGGTCCATGCCCATGCCCTGGGCGTGTTATGTCACACGGCCGAATCGTATGGCAGTGTTGACCTTCATGCAATTATCTACGCCCGTATAAAGGGTTCGCACACCCGTGTTGCTTAATCAGTGTCGTCCACGGCTTATAAGCACGGGCGTGTCGCACGCCAGTGTTTTTTAGTCAGTTTCGACCACGGCTGCATTGCACGGCCATGGCCTTTTATCGCAGCCCGTGTTTTGCGAAATTTTTGTCCTTGATTCGCACGGTCTCTGCCATGCTGGTGTGCAAATTCGTGGTGTCCACACAGTCACGGCCACGCCCGGTGCAAGGCCGTGTGGTAGGGAAACCTACGCCTAAAAATTTTGGTTAGTTTTTAGTTAGATGCTAAAATTTGAAAATATGGACGTTAGTGGGGTTAGTGCTCGGGTTGCCTCCCGAGAAGCGCTCGTTTAAAGTCTTGAACTAGACTTACCTATTTTTCGTATGGCCATAGTGGTTCATGGAGTCGAAACTCCTTTTTCTTACTATCAATTCTATCAATATATGGTTTGAGTCGGGTAATATTTACTTCAAAAGTGCCGAAATTAGAATGTGTTACCTTGACCGTTCCGTTTGGAAAGACCTTACGTGCCGTAAAAGGAGTCGCACTGTTTGTATTAAGCTCTGAAGTGGCTATTCGAAGGTCGGTTGCATCTGACAGTACCTGGTCCCCAACTTTGAAGTGATTGATTCCACCTTTAATACTTGACGTCCTAGCCATGTCAAGAACCTGAAGAGTGATCGTTTCATCACTTACACGAAATGTGAGCTCACGTGGTCGTTTATTTCGTAGAATTGCTGGGCACACTTCGTTTAGCTCCACATGCGACGTATCGTCTAACTTCCGTTTGTTTGTCAAAAATTCTTTTAAAAATTTCCTTGAATCTGGCATCTAAGAAAGAGCTTCAAGAAACGACAAGTTAATATAAAATTTCTTTGGAAGTTTAAGAAAATTATCGAATTGTTCCTTTGTGTGGCCTTTCTTTATTGCATTGGGTTATGGCACACGAGATCGGTACTCTATAATTACCGGGTTTGGTTTATCATGGCTTACTTCAACCTTACCTTCCTCTACCACATTCTTTTGCTTCAATTTTGGTTCATCTAACCCTTCGCTATCCTGAGCTGTTATGGCTTGAGGTTGCTATCTTGGGTTAGTTTCGGCGTTGCTAGGCAAGATACCTTGTGGTCTTTCTGAGATCAGCTTAGCAAGCTGACTTAACTGGTTCTTGATCCCTTGAATCAATGCTTCTCGATTTTTGAGTGTTGTTTCAGTGTTTTGTAAATGAGTTTCTGACACCGCTATAAATTTTGTCAGCATCTCCTCAAGGTTTGGTTTCTTTTCCTGTGGATAGGGTTGTTGTTGGAAGCCTAAAGGAAGTTGCGGTCTTTGATTACCTTGACCTCCCCACGAGGACTTGGGATGGTACCTCCAACCTGTATTATAAGTGTTACTATAAAGATTATTTTGAGATCAAAAATTATTACCCATATAGTGAACTTGCTCGTTTTCAGCGCTTGGGTTGTAAGGTGGATTTTCTGTGTTGCTCATCCCTCCTCCATTCATATCACACTGCCTAACCGGATGTACCTACGTAGAACCATACAAACCATCATTTTTTTTATTTAAAAACTCTACCTGCTTAGATAACATGGTGACCGCGTCAAGATTGAAAACATCGGCTGCTTTAGTAGGATTTGTCCTAATGACTTGCCACTAATAATTATTCAGTGACATCTCTTCGGTTTCTGCGAGCGGTATGTTCTATTTCACTGTCAAAAATCAAGGGACCTGACGGGTTCCTCCTAGTCAAAAAATAAGATTACCTGCCAGAAGCCAATAAAAGAAGAAAATTTAGAAAAATAAAAGTAAAATTTAATTGCAAAAATAAAATAAAATATAATATGTCTAAAGTAATAAAAATTAAGCGTTCTTAATATTTTAGTTCCCCGGCAATGGCGCCAAAAACTTGATCGTGTGCCAGAGTCTTAAAAATTTATAAAAAGAATGATCAAGCCTAGAAACTAACTATGACAACGATGGAGGCAAGTGCACCTATCGAACAGTAGTATAGCTTAGTGGCAAGACCGGATTGTCGAACCCAAAGGAACCAAAAGTACTAATACTAACTTTCTTTTTATTATTTAGCCTAGAAATTAAAGGATTTATTAATTAATCTAAAATTAACTAACTATTAAGCTAAAGATGCAAAGACAAAGAGAATGAATTGGGGAAAATACTTGTGGGAAAAACCAATTGATTAAGACAATACCCGAGGAAGAATCCACCTAGACTTCACTTGTTATTTAACTCTAAACCAGACGATTTATTCACTTGACTTGATCTGTAAGATTCCCTAATTTATATTAATACCTCTTTCGAGGCTACTAACGTCTAACCCTAGGTTGATGAATTGAAATTTCTTTCTAATTCTAACCCTTAGAATTTCTTTCTAATTAGGTTTGACCCTAATATGGCAGATTTTCGTCATCCTATTTCTAGGGTTGCGATCAACTCCGCTTAATTATGCTAGATCTACTCTTAAACAGGGACTTTTGCTCCACTGCCTAAGCACATCAATACTTGAATCAATATCCTAAAATATCAAAACAAGAATTAAGAACACATAATTAAGAACAAATCAAGTATTTATCATATAGTTTAGAAAACAATAACAAGATCCGTCTTAGGTTTATCCCCCTCAGGTATTCGAGGGGTTTAGTTCATAATGATAAAAGAATACATCTCAGAAGAAAATATAAAACAAAACATAAGAAAAACCCTAAAACCCCCTGAAGGAATTGAAGAGGACATCTTCCGTCTTGAGTATAACTCCGGCTTCTTGAGATGAATCAACTGGCTTTCTTCGAGTAAATTTCACAATTTTGGCTTCTCCGGCTTGTCTTTTCAACCTAACTGGACGCCTAACTGGACTCCCCCTTGAAGGTTGGCCTCTAGGGTGTTTATATAGGCTTTTGGAATGGCTTTCTTTGTCTCTAAGTACCCTAATCCGAATGAAACTCTTCTTTGTCACGACAGGGACACGCCCATGGCACACGCCCGTGTGAGTCGTGGCCAGGCCGTGTTCGGGTCCGTTAATGAGGCACAGTCGTGTGGTCTTGGGCCCAGGACGTGTCGATTTCGTGATATGGCCCATTTACTCCGTTTTGGGCCCGTTTCTCATTCTTTTCATCATCTGGTGCTTTCCTGAGTATAAAACATGAAAACAAAGGATTAAGAGCACCAAATTCCACAATTCAAGGCTTAAATCATCCAAAAGTATGCTAAATGTGGGATTAAAATATGTATATATTACGGTTTATCAGCGGACGTGGTGTACGAAGGCTCGCTGGA
This sequence comes from Gossypium australe, assembly GCA_005393395.2. Lineage (NCBI taxonomy): Eukaryota > Viridiplantae > Streptophyta > Magnoliopsida > Malvales > Malvaceae > Gossypium > Gossypium australe. Next base: position 70,589,678 of record CM016617.1, read on the forward strand.
GGTACGGAGGCTGCGGAGGCGTGCGTGGAGGCGTGCCTGGTGGGGCGCGTGGTGGCGTGCGTAGAGGTACGCGCACGGTGCTGTTAGGGTTAAGGGCTCTTTTCTGTTTTTGGTTTAGGTAGTGGGCTGATATGGTTAGACATTTGGGCTGATATTGGGCCTGTTATTATTAGGCTTGTAAAAACAGACTGTTATTGGACTTCTATTATTTATTATTTCGTTTTAATTTTGGTAATGGTATGGGCTCGGGCAGATTGGGCTGATTACAGCCTAGACACGCCTTTGTGTAAAAATCATGACATTCTGTTTCTGACGTCATCACCCCATAAGTGTCACACGGCCAAGGCACACGCCCGTGTCCTTCGACCGTGTAGCGAATTAAATTCCTAATTTCAGGTGTATACTTCACACGGCCTGGGCACACGCCCATGCTCTATGGCCGTGTCTTCCACACGTTTGAGACACACGGTCGTGTCTCAACCCGTGTGGTTACTACTAGGCATACTGACTTGCCAACTTAGCATGCAGGGGTACACACGGCCTATCAACACGCCCATGGGGCTAACCGTGTGGCACACACGGCCTAGACACACGCCCATGTGTCTACCCGTGTGGACAATTATAAGGCTATCAACCAAGCCAATTGCCACCCTACAAAGCAACCACACTTATACCATTTCATTGCGACATACATCATGACCATAAGGCACTTCCAATGCCCAAAATCAAGTCATCCATACATAGATTTAAACTACATTCATTATGCATATTCCTTACTCATTTATCATCCAAACACACAAGCATGTACTTTATAAACTTCTTCACCTTTTGAATATATAAAACTTATCAAGTATTGGCCAATTTCCAATGGCCATTTACAAAATCAATTTAATGACATTAATAGCCACACCTTGGCTAATCAATATGACATATCACAAAAGTAACCAAATTCCTATACATGCCATACTCAAAATTAATCAAACTTTGTTATACCAAAGAGGAGTTAATAGTGTGATTTCGAACTCCGACGTCCTACGATCCCCGAGTTAGCTTGGCGATACTACAAGGAAAAGGGAAATGAGAGGGGTAAGCATAAAGCTTAGTAAGTTTGCATGAAATAAATAGCAACATAAAGGCTCATAATGTCATCCACCCATTGCATTGCATAAAAGAAAACACAAAGCCTCAAGCACGTTGCCATAACTTACTCATGCTTACTTTTACCAATTACAAGTCACATATCGTGAACATTTCTTGTGAATTACTCACATGTACTTGTATCACTTCATCACATAGCTTTAGCACTAATTTCATCTCTGTTATAAGCTTAACTATTTATTTCGTTGAATCATTTGGAATACCCGAGAATACACCAACATCATCATACATGTAAATACGATGCTAATGCCATATCCCAGATATGGTCTTACATGGGGTCACATCTCGATGCCGATGCCATATCCCAGATATGGTCTTATACGGGATCTCATATCAATATCGATGCCATATCCCAGATATGGTCTTATACAATTTTCATATTTGATGCTGATGCCATATCCAAAATATGGTCTTATATGGGATCTCAATTCGGTGCCGAGGCCATGTCCCAGGCATGGTCTTATATGAGACCTTACCAATCTCATGTCTTGATGATGATATCTTCTTACTTCTTAAAGTCCAACCGGGACCTCAACATCATAAATTTTCATCATTTTCTCATTTAACATCATTACTCAATTTCATAGAAATAACATACATCTTCGCGAATATCAAACATTTCAAAACTTAATAACATGATGTTGAATTTATTACACACACTCTTACCTCGATACCAAAATAGGCCAATTTATTGATCTAGCCCAAAACCTTGCCTTTTCCTCGGTCAAGGTTAATTCCTCGTTCTTCTTGCTCTATAATAAAAAATTCACTCATTTAATTACCACATTAATCAACGCATTTCAATAATCATACTTTGGCAAAATTACCATTTTGCCCTTAGACTTTCACAAAATTACTAGTTTACCTTTAGGCTCGTAAATCGATTCTAATCAAACTTCCTCCTTTAACAATCCTAGCTGAACATTTATTACTCTTATAGAAACTCTCAATACCCATTATTTCACACATTTAATACCTATTTTACAACCTTTACAAAAAGGTCCTTTTACGTGTTTTCATGGAAACGCCTTTCGCAAAAGTTGTTTATTTAACAACTAAGACTCATTTTTTTCCATAAAATTTGAGAAATCAACACTAATGCTCTCATGTAAAAACCTTAGGTTTTCAACCATTTGCAAAATAGTCCCCTCGTTAGCTAGCTCAAAGCTACAATGGTCTCAAAAGTACAAAAATCATAAAAAATAATCAGCAAGATGACTTACTTGTGAAGGTGAGGAGTTGCTAAAAATTTTCAAGCTTTCATGGCTATTTTTCTTGGAAAAATCGGTGGGGAGAAGGATGAGAAAAGATGATATCTTTTCTTCTCTTTATTTTATTATATTATATCAATTTAACCACCTAATTGCTACTAACTTTGACTTATTTTTCAACTCTTTGTCCCCTATGGCCGGCCAACCATTATTTGAGGGGCTAATTGCACTTTAAAGACTTCCAATTTAATATTCTATAGCTATTTGGCACTTTTGGCTTGCAAAATAGAACTTTTGCCTTTATGCGATTTAGTCCTTTTTCGAAATTAAGCATGCAATAGCTAAAATTAATGCACCAAAATTTTCATGCACCCATATAATCATGCTATAACTCATAAAATAACATTAAAATAATTTTCTTCAATCTCGAATTAGTGGTCTCGAAACCCCTATTCCGACTAGCCCCTAAATCGGGCTGTTACATTTTGTCTCAACCGTGTGAGACACACAGCCCAACGCTCAGGCGTGTGTCTTAGCCGTGTAAAAACTGCACTTAATTTTTGAAAATTGAATTCTCCACATGGCCTAGCACACGGGCGTGTGGTTGGCCATGTGACCTAAGTCAGAGAACTACACAGGTGAGGACACGAGTTAGGACACGGACGAGTCCTTCACATCGATGCCTACACAGCCTAGGACACGGGCGTGTCATTGGCCGTGTGAACCACACGGCCTGGCCACACGGGCATGTATCCCCTGTACCTAAGAAAAATTTTATAATTTAGCGAAAAATTCTCTGAGTTTCCGGTTTAGTCCCAATCTGATTCTAACATGTATATTGGGTCTCGAGGCCCATACAAGGGACGATATGATTGATTTCAGATATGAATAGTAAATGATACGATTTAATTATAATTAATCTATAAATTCTAGTAATGCTCTGTAACCCTGTTGCGGTGACGAATACGGGTTAGGGGTGTTCCACTTTGCAATTCTCCTTGCCCAATTTTCTTAGATTCTCCATGTTACTAGGCAAACCTCCTTGTGGTCTATTTTGAAGTTCATTGGCTAACTGCCCCATCTGGTTCTCCAAATTTCTCAAAGTTACATAATTTTTTGCCATGTATGCTTTTAATAAGTTCTCAAGGTTATTAGAAGACTCGGCTGGTAGAGGATTTTCTGTGTTGCTTGGTACAACACCGTGTGGTTTGCTTCTACGCTCATTAGCTAATTTTCCCACTTGATTTTCTAGATTCTCCAATGTTGTTGCTTGGCCTTGAATCAAGCCATCACTTTTAGCAATGTATGCCTTCAAAAAATTCTCCAAATTATTAGAAGGTTCAACTTGCGGTGGTTTTTGAACTTGTTGGTTGAAACTAAGAGGTTGATTTACTCTATGTTGTATGTAATTGTTGTTCGGTCCACCTCCTTGGTAGTGGATTGGTGGCTGAGATGCAACATGATTTAAACCATAAGTAGTAAACTGTTTCAACATTGAAGAGATAGACGATACCTGAGCTGAGAGTGAAATAAGGGCGTCTACTTCATGCACTCTAGCTACTCGTCTTCCTGAAGCTACTTCATTTTTCAGCCACTGGTAATTATTTCTAGCTTTCTCTCAATGATCTCGTAAGCCTCATTATAAGACTTTGACAAGAGACCACCATTCGCAGAAGCATTTACCACCAACCTTGTATGTGCTTTGAGACCGTTATAAAACATCTTCAACTGGATGTAATGTAAAATCCTGTGGTGAGGGCAACTACGTAGTAGCTTCTTGAATCTTTCCCACTCATTGTATAAGGATTCATCATCCATTTGTTGGAAAGTGGTGGTCTCATTCTGCAACTTAGCATTTTTACTAGGTGGAAAATACTTTACCAGAAAGCATTCAGCTAATTCTTGCCAAGTAAAAATTGAGTTGGGTGGCAACGAATTAAGCCATGCTCGTGCTCGATCTCGCAACAATTATGGAAACAACATCAACCTCAGTGTGTCTTTGATTACACAGATTATCTTGAAGGAATCACTCACCTCCATAAACAATCAAAGGTGAAGATGTGGATCTTCTGTGGGCATTACACTGAATTGGCCTATTGTTTGAAGCATCTGAAACATCATAGGCTTCAATTCAAACTGTGGTGCCTCGATATTCGATCTCCTAATTCTCGAATCTAGTTCGTTAAAAAGGGATAGAACATACTATCTTATGGCATGATCCCTATAATCAGCAATAAGGATTAGATTATGAACATTAGCTCTTCATTCCCTTGAACATCATTTTGATTCTCAATGTCCATTTTAGTGGCTTGTCCTTGGGCTAATCTTTCTCGTTTTCTTTGTGTAAATGCCTTCTATGAGATGGATTTAGCAGCATAATTCACAAGATTTTAACAACGATAACATGAATAGGCTAGAATAATTACATTGCTTAAATTAGTTCATTTTTATCATGCTCATAATGTTTCAAAAATGTTTCCATGGCAACTCGATCTTTCATGAACTTGAAACCAATATTAAGTCATTTCAGAATAATTTTCTTAGAAAAACATGCATATTTATCTAAGGGTTTCTTAGGATTCATGTGAAGTAACAGGGACGGGCTAGGTTTGAAAAAATTTAATCACATAAACTTAACAACTATGCAAGATACTAGAGCTCTCACGAGTTATTATGAGCCTTTAATTTACTCGGGTTAGGATCTAAATTAAGCATGCACTTTTCAATTATTGCGTCCATTTGTCATCGTCTGGCTAGGATCGCTCAACTAATTCTAATAAATACTCGAAATTAATATTATTTCTAAGAAAAAAGGTGCCATAAACTACTAAAAAACCTATATAATTTAGAGTTTACAATGCATCTTCTCATTACCATGCTTCTCATAGTAATCGAATAACATAAAGAAGTGAATGGAACAATACAACACATATATTTTCTCATTACTACAATTATTATTTTTAATAATCAATTGTGGATCATCTAATACATAAATATCACAATTATATCATAAATAATTAGTAGACAGATATATAAAGAGATGGGTAATAAAATAAAATTTCCAGCCAATGTTTTCATGGTTCTATTTCTAGAAAATAAATGGAAACAAAAATTACATAGTTTTTTTTATCACAAGCCATTCCTTGTGTCTTCGACTGCCATAACTCCATCTTCTCTTCGTCATGGACTCTTTTTTGGGAAAATTACATTTATGTCCATTGTCTACTTTCTAAGAATCACAACCTTGGAAAAAAAATAATCATATAACAAATATATAATATTGTATTCATTCACATACATTCCCCTAAACATGCGAATAATTACAAGAATGTCACATCTTATAAAATATTAATCAAACAAGAAGAAAAGAGAGATTTAGTCTTGGTTTACACCATAAACATATCACAACCCTGGTGAATGGCTGCGTGTGTGTGCATTATGACAACAAATTTATATAATATTTTTTAAAGCCCAGTTTTACTACAAGCATACAGGTCGGTTGTAATATTTTCAAGTGTACAATGGAACACTTAGAGTATTCCAAGGATCAAACCCAAATGATTCGGTGATTTAATGATTTGTATTCAGAAGCACATGTAAGAAAGGAGTCAGGCTAGCTACTCAATAATTGTTATAGTACGACAAGGCATAAACATATATTTTTAACACTAATTTCTAAATTAACTATCCTAAGGACTAAATTGCAAGGAATGTAAAACTAAGGGACAATCCAAAAAATAAGTAAGGTGGTTGATTGATTTCAACGTGGTTCATCGGTCCTCGAATAAGGGACTTAAATCGCTTAAATTACTAAGTGGCTATATTTTATCTTCTGATCTCAATTTTACCGACTTTGATGAATTAGGTCCAATTTATTTCCAATCTCACCAGTTAATTCGAGACTAACGAATGGGTGTGTGACAAGATTACCTTCCAATCTCACTTTATCTTGATATTCCCTTAGGGGCGTCACTACCTAACTTCTTAGTTCTATTCAGATTAGTCCAATTTGTTACAATTTAGTCCTTTTTCCAAAATTCAACTTACCCGCATCTCTAATAACCAACCCCTTTGGGTTTAGTTACCCATTACCATATTAAAGCTAACAAACATGAAAGAAACAACTAAGATATCCATAAGCATCAAACACAAGAAAATAAAGATAAAAGATTGGATTTTTCAGTTGAAAACTAAAAGCAAAATAAAAATGAACAACTAGCAGCAAAGTAAGAAGCAAGAAACATTAAAGGTAGAAACTTTAACAACTAAAACTAAAGAAAACTAAAATAGAATTAACAAAGATTAAAGAGTGATTACAAGAAAAGTTAAAGTCTTTAACATGTAAATAAAACTAAGCTACAACAAAAACTGACTTAAATAATAACTATGAAATCTACTCTAAATAGAAAAGAGAAAACTTAAACTAAAAATGAAATGAAGAAGAAAAGAAAAGAAACCCTAACCCTAACCTAAAACTAAGGAAAAAGATGATAAAAAAAAAGTGGAAAGCTCCTCTCTTTCATTCTACCAAAAGTGGATTTAAATAGGTGATTTCAACCCTAACTTTTGGACCGAAATAACCCTAGGTGCTTAAGTTTGATCGGTGTGGCCTTTGGATACATCTAACCTTGTAGTCATTTTTTTGTTGCATCAGAGAAGATGTTGCAACATCCTAGGTATCGCAATATCCAAGTCAGAATTGAAATTTGGAGCCTTGGGGGTCTCGGTATCGCAATACCATTGTAGGTGGCCGCTATTCTCCCCATTTTAGCACTGTTAGGGATATCATGACTTCCATGCTTCGATATCGCGATACCCCCTTTTAGGTGATATTTTTGCTCACATTCGAGCCTTCGATGACTCCTTACAACACCCAATCCACTTGTTAGATTCCCCATGACACGAATGGCCAAATTAGGTCATAAAATGAGCAGGAATGAGACATTTTCACTTATTACTCGAAAAATATGAAAATAAAAAAAACTATCTAAAAACACTATTTTGCTCGAGAAAAAGTTCCTTAAGTGCATCGTAAATGCCTAATTTGCCACATCGATTTGTGGCAGATCATACCCCTACACTTAACCCTTTCTTTGTCCCAAACCAAACACACAAAACATGCAAAAAAAAAGGTAAGACTTGGGAATGAATTTATTTGACATTTGATTAACAAGCATGCATTATGTACCAAGTTCTTTTATTGCAAAACTCCTAATTGATGCATTGTAAACTCATAGGTTTCAGATTAAATCGTCTTAATTCTAAAATTTATAAAGTAAACAAAAGTAGAGGTATTTCTGAATATCAGATTTTTATACATTATTCCATCACAATAAGAAATGAAGATATGATGTATCTATGTACGGAAGAAATCGACTAATTCATTTTCCATAAGATTCCATAAGTTTCGGTTTGTAAACTGAGACACCAAAATCACATAGGGCTTAGTGGCTTGTAATTCTGAGGCTTAGGTTGGTACGGATGCAAAGAAAGATAATCCCAAAATAGTTCAAGCACTATGAACAGTATAGCACAGTATATTTTCCCAATTCTCCCCAAATGTGATCATTTGATCTTACTGCCTTATTTCTCCTTCTCTCACATTTCTTATTTCTCTAATAATGTGGAAGACATGGGTCGATTTTAGGTTGTTTTGTGCACTATGATTATGAGACATAATGCTTTTGATCCTCACTATATCTTCTTTCTTTCATACTTTCATTTTTTTTTTTGCGCACAAATTTTAGTAAGAATCAGTTACGAAAGAAATCAACCTTTCTTTACTAGTCACTCAAGTACACTTTTGTGAGAAAACTCCGTAATGATCCTACCTAACCCTCGATGTCCATGGACTGACATCCATTCGATAGTGCATTACATAGTTCACTAGTCACTCAACTATGTAAGTTATGTTTCGAACTCAATTTAGGCTTAAGGTATCAAACATAAAGGCTCATCAAGAAAAGACAATGCAAGGCTCAGATTTCGGGGACTAGGGTAATGTAGCATATAGGTTAGTTATTTGGGCTGTAACACCCCTAACCCAAATCCGTCGCTAAAGCAGTGTTACGGAGCATTACCGGAGTTTACAAATCAAATGAATAGAAAATTCAAACATTTCATATCATACAGTTTTCATGTCAAAAACCAATCAAAATCATACATACTATCCCTTATATGAGCCCTCGAGGCCCAAAATATGCATTAGAAACAAGTCGGGACTAAATCGGATACTCAAAGAATTTTTCGAAAAACACTAAAATTTTTAAAATCTACAGGGGGCATACGGTCATTTGGGCATTAGAAATAGGGACACACAGCCGTGTCCCAGCCTGTGTCTGTGCCTGTGTAACTCTCTAACTTGGTCACACGGCCAAGCCACACGCCCGTGTGCTAGGTCGTATACCCTTCGAAATAACCTTACACGCCCGTGAGGCAAGCCATGTAACAGCCCGACTTGCAAACCTTTTTAAAGCTACAGGGGACACACGACCATGTCACCTAGGCGTCTGTCGCACACGGGTGAGACACACGCCCGTGTCTCTACCCGTGTGGACGAAAACAGGCCATTTTACAAGCCATATTTCTCACCCAAATTGGCATCCACCTACACCCAAAAATGCACACATACACAAGCTATAATCAAGCATCCAAAACAAGCATGAATAAGCTTTAATCATGTGGTATAATCACATACAACCAATATGTCCTTAGGCACCTCAAATGACCAAGTATAAACATGTGCAACCAAGTGATCCATGTAACCAAGTAATCAACCAAGTTTTATGTATAATTGCATCAATACACAACATGTAAATCATATACCAAAACTTACCATTTGGTACCAATTATACCATTTATTCAACAACATCAAACACATATATGCTTACCATAGCATAGCACCAAATCATACCAAGTTATAAAACATACCTCATATACATATTCAACTACTATTTTACCTTTCATCATTCAACCACAAATCAATCCACACATCAACCTTATAGGGCAAATTATTCACATACCAAAATACCAAAATACAAGGCAAATAAGTGGCTAATCTCAACAAAACACATATAGCCAACATTTAGCCAAAATAACCTATACATGCCATTATAATCAAAATGTAACTAACAAAAAGTACCAAAATAGCCGATGGATAGTGTTATATAGCTCCGACAAGCTTCCAACCAAAACGAGCTTCCTAATCACTATAAAACACGAAAAATAACATAAAGTAAGCATTTAAGATTAGTAAATTTGTATAATTTAATCACAATTTAGGTAAGTAAACATAGCATATCCCAACTCAATTTGGCCAAATGCCTAAGCACATATTCACCAACAAGTTAATCATGTAAAACACATATAATAGCCAATACACATGGTTGAGCTCAACAATTATTCAAGTTGCCTATACATGTATCATCCATTTCATATATCAATGTATCATATAACATAATTTCCATGCATTTTATGTAAATACCTGTAGTAGTTCGTATCGGACTCATATAATCTCATAACACAACTGTGCCCCGTTGAACCATTTAGAATATCATTAGATACTTGGGTAGCACACACAAGGTGTACTGAACTGTAATTCATCAATTCCTGTACATGTATACTTATACGAGCTCTGAATTGATATGCTCTTGTGAGCTATAAACGGTAAGCTCATACAAGCTGAATATCAGTAAGCTCTCTCGAGCTGAATATCGGTAACCCTAATGACATGTCATTTGTATCCTACGAATTCCTATGGTTCAAACGATCCTCAATAATTGTCGAACATCGTTGGATATGTGATCGGTATTCATATATGACTAATGCAAATCAAATACATATAATTCAATTAAATCATATAATTACGCAATTTAATTACATGAACTTACCTCAACGAGTATACGTAGATACGAAGGCGATTAATCCAAGATTTTTCCTTTGCCCTGATCTAACTCCGCACGAGGTCTATCTTGATCTATACGGATAAATTTAACTCAATTTAATAAATTTCACATTCAATTTAGTCAAAAATGGAATTTTAAAAAATTTACCCCTATACTTTAAATTCTTTGCAATTTAGTCCCTAAGCTCGAAAAATAAAATTCAGGCAATTTTTCCCTTACCCACGCCAAGCCGATTTCTATACATACTAATAGTAGCCCATGTTTTTCACAAATTCACAAATTTACCACATAATATTTTCTATTTTTCATCTTAGTTTGGATTTGACAATTTCACTAAAAATACCTTTACAAAAGTTGTTTATCTAACAACTGTAACACCCTAAACCTGGCCTAGACGTTATGGCCATATCTGGCAATCACACGATAGTGTTTTTGAAACCTATTTGTTACGATGAAAACATTCCATGTTATTATCTTTAATAAACCTTTGTTAGAACTTAGGAAGTCGTCTTTATTCATTTAAAACATTTGTTTTGAAACATCCCTCGTTGCGAAAGCTTTAATAAATCAATCGAGGTGATCATGCGTTTAGAAAATACTTTAGCCTTTTTTTTGAAAATCGAATTTCCTACGACCAGCAGGTATAAATCCATAAAGTAAAATAAATAAATAAAACCTAAATTTAAAACCAAAGTCCCAGAGGGTCCTTAAATTACAACTCAAATAATCAATATTAAACAAATCATAACTCATAAATTGAAAACCATGAAGTCCAAAAATTACTGTGGTCACCGTTGAGTCCTCTATCGCACTGATAAATCGTAATATATACATATTTTAATCCCACATTTAGCATACTTTTAGGTGATTTATTCCCTGAATTGTGGAATTTGGTGCTCCTAATCCTTTAATTACATGTTTTATACTTAGGAGAGCATCGGAAGGTGAAAAGAACGAGAAACGGGCCAAAAATGGAGAAAATGGGCCAAAGCACGAAATGCACACAGCCTGGGCCCAAGCCATACGGTCGTGCCTCTTTAGCAGACCCGACCACGGCCTGGATTCGATTCACACGGGCGTGCCACACGGGCGTGTCCCTGCCGTGACCTGTTTTAATTCTATTTGGAATAGGGTACTTAGAGGCAAAGAAAGACATTCCAAAAGCCTATATAAACACCCTAGGGGCCAACCTTCAAGGGGGCATCCAGGTAGGCTTAGGAGCCAAGCCAGAGAGGTCAGAATTGTGGGATTTACTCGAAGAAAGCCAGTTGATTCATCTCAAGAAGTCAGAGTCATACTCAAGACGGAAGATCTTCCCTTCAATTTCCTTCAGGGGGTTTTAGGGTTTTTCTTATGTTTTGTTTTATATTTTCTTCTGAGATGTATTCTTTAATGATTATGAACTAAACCCCTCAAATACCTGAGGGGGATGAAACCTAAGACGGATCTTGTTATTGTTTTCTGAACTATATGATAAATACTTGATTTGTTCTTAATTATGTGTTCCTAATTCTTGCTTTGATATTTTAGGATATTGATTCAAGTATAGATGTGCTCAGGCAGTGGAGCAAAAGTCCTTATTTAAGAGTAGATCTAGCATAGTTAAGCAGAGTTGATCGCAATCCTAGAAATAAGATGAAGAAAATCTGCCAGATTAGGGTCAAACCTAATATGGGAGTCCATAGATCGATTTAATGCAATTCTAGGGGTTTTAATTAGAAAGAGATTTCAATTAATCAACCTAGGGTTAGACGTTAGTAGCCTCGAAAGAGGTATTGATATAAATTAGGGAATCCTACGAATCAAGTGAAGTGAATAAATTGTCTGGTTCAGAGTTAAATAACAAGTGAAGTCTAGGTGGATTCTTCCTCGGGTATTATCTTTATCAATTGGTCTTTCCCAAAAGTATTTTCCCTAATTCATTCTCTGTGTCTTAGTATCCTTAGCTTAGTAGTTAGTTAATTTTAGATTAAACAACAATTCCCTTAATTCTTAGGCTAAATAATAAAAAGAAAGTTAGTATTAGTACTTTTGGTTCCCTTGGGTTCGACATTTCTGCCTTGCCACTAAACTATACTAATGTTCGATAGGTGCGCTTGCCTCAATCATGGTGATAGTTAGTTTCTAGGCTCGATCATTCATTATATAAATTTTAAGACTTTCAAACACGATTACGCACCGATCCGTCTAAGTCTGGGGATTACCTGTGCACATTAAACAAAAAGGGTGAGTTTACGTAAACTCGGTGTGTAATCTCGTAGAAACAAACAAACAATCAGTATTCACGGTGCATAGTTGAACAGTCTTGAACTTCAAAGGCTTGAACTTGGGACCTCCCAAGCACTCCCAGAACACATAACCACTAAAGCTGACAAATATTTGTGTCATATTTTCACAATAACGAAATTAGAAATTTTGGTGCATTACAACAACAACCATCCATTTTTTACCATCAAAATTAAAAAATCAAGCATACTCATCAATGGCAAAACCCTAATAGTTTAACCATTCTACAAATTAGTCCCCGAGCTAGCTAGATTAAGCTACAACGATCCTGGAAACATAGAAATAATTAAAAAGGAACAAAAATCACTTACCAATTGAACACACAAGCTTGGCTGAATGTGAAAGATGAAAAATGGATTCTTTTTGCTTAAGAATCGGTTGAGGAAGATGATACTAAATGATATTTTAATTTGTTTTTAATTATTATAACCCTAATTACTTAATTACCTATTTAACCTTTTAAAACATTAATAATTACACTTATACTAAGCCATGTACATCCACTATCACTATTATTGGTCCAATTACCATATAAGGACCCTTACTTTAAAGTTCTATAGCTATTTAATACCATTAGCTATTAGAACTCAACTTTTGTACTTTATACGATTTAGTCCTTTTTATCAAATTAAGTATGCAAACAGTGAAATTTCTTAACGAAATTTTTATACAGTATTTCTATCATGATATAGATAATAAAATAACAATAAAACAAATTTTTTGACCTCAGATTTGTGGTCCCAAAATCACTGTTCTGATTTCACTAAAAACGAGCTGTTACATGGGCTACAAAAACAATGCCTTAGGTCATCCCTTAGCATTTTCAATGACTACAAAATCGAAACATATTTCTACTTATCTCAATGAATAATGAAAATTTCTAAAACATAAATGTACACACCTATCTTCATTCTTATTGATAATTTGGATAAAATAAAGAATTTTTCAACTACCTCTATCCTGTTATATAATGTAATTCATTGAACTAAATAATTTATTCACAACGCAAAAAATTCATCATGCGTCAATTAAAACTTATACATTAAAAGAACTTAATCCACAATACCATGCCACAATTCAACAATATCAATCAATTCATGTCCAAGAACCATGCACACAATAACAAACATCAAAGAGATAAAAGAAAAATATTTTTGAATTTTTTTAAAAAATGGCATAAAAGCCAAAAACATACAAAAGACGAATAAAAAATCAAAAATAATATAATGTGCATCCCCTCCCCCACACTTAAATTACACATTTTCTTCAATGTGTATCCCAATACAAAAGATTAAGAGGTTACCAAACTTCGCTAGAAGGAGCATCAGACTAGCTTAGGTCATCCACATTCACATTTAAGATTGAAGTTGTTATGTAATCTTCGAATGGATGGCCTACACAGAAAACAAACAAGCACACGAAAGAAAATGTATTTGGGAGATTAGGACTAAAGATTAAGAGAATTTGAGCTTTGGTGTATCGTGATACTAAGAGTTAATATCACGATATCCTTGAAATTTTTAGAACCCCAATTTTGAAACTGTCTTAAGTATTGCAATACTGACCTATGGGTATTGTGATACCACTGTAATGTACCCAAAAACTCTTAATTTTCTAGTCTAAACTCCCAACTACACAAAAATTAAACTGCCTAATCCTAAATTTAAACATAGAACAAATTTTAAATCTAAACTAAATAAAAGTAAATAGAGTCTTAGCTAGATTAAGTTTAATTATTTACAAAATAAGTTTAAATTTAAAATCGCTCTCCGGCGATACGTCATGCCCCTGAAGTGGAACTTCCATGAAGTCCTCGAGAATATAACCCTTCTCTTGTTCATCTTTGGGTTGATCAAGGCCTTCTTCAGCAAATGTACATATCGATCCCACATTGACTTAGGTCGTGTTGATACAAGGTGGGATCGATATGTACACTTTGAGTCATTTTTTACTAAAATCGGACCCACTCCATTGCACCTTTTGAGGAACCATCAATGTTAGGATCACAAACTCAACATGTTTAGTGTAACAGCCCAGTTTAGACCCTAGTCAGAATAGTGGTTTTGGGACTACAAATTCGAGGTCAGAAAAATAATTTAATATTATTTTTGATGTTTATGGCATGTGATAAAGTATGTGTGAAAGTTCTGTGTGAAAATTTTATTGTTTGTGTGACGATCTGTGAAAAAGGACTTAATCGTGTAAAATGTAAAAGTTGTGTGCTAGAAGTTAAAAGTGCCTAATTGCTATGTCTCCTTAAATGTGAGGTCCTTTTGTTGTGAATGGACCATTCGTTTAATGAATGGACAAATGTGGTCATGAATTAGTGGGATTTTAATGATATTAATAAGGCTAATTTAGTAATGAGCTATATAAGTGTAAATTAAATAAAACAAAGGCCAAATTCATGAATTCATCTTTGTTCTTGCCAAAAATACAAAGAAAAAGAAAAGAAAAAGAGTCCTTAGGGTTCGGCACTCATTTTGACTAATCAAGGTATGTATTTTGATCCATTTTTTTTTATTTTTATGTTTTTGTGATTGTTGCTTAGCAATTTATGAAGCCCATGCCTCAATTTTAGAATTTAATGATAATTTAGAGTTATGCCATTGATGATTTTGTGAGTTTAATGATGTTAATTGATGAATTATGAAAGCTTGGTGCGAGATTAATATGTTTTGTATTTGGATTTTGGATGAATTTTAGTATATAGGGCTAAATTGTGAAAATGAGAAATTGAAGGGCTAAAATGTAAACTAAATTAAATATTGTGGGATTATGTGAGTTAAGGGAATATTCGGCTAAGCCTTTGTATAAGGAAATTTATGTATTTTGTGATTTTATGAAATGAGGACTAAAGTGTTAAAATGTGAAAATATAAGGGTTAATTTGTAAAATGCCCTAAATATGTGTATATGTATTGAATTGAATGATTTGGTGAATAAAAGAGTTAAATTTGAATGTGTATAGATAAAGAACCAAAGAAAACAAAATTAGATCAGAGGAAATTAAAAGTAGTTGAATAGTCGTTCGTTTCCGTTCTTTCTCGTATGAGGTAAGTCTATATACAAATAAATGTGTTTGAATTGAATTATTATTGTTTATATGTGAATAAATTGTGATATATGGCTATTCGAGCTGAATATGTGAAACCCGAGGAAGTTCTGATAATGTGACGACATCCGAAAAGCCCCGTACAAACCTTAGGAAGTAGTTAGGATACGTATGTCATGACATAGGAGTACAATATGAGTTATCGAGTAAGACCACGTCTGGGACGTTGGCATCGATTTGAGATTTACGTGTAAGACCATGTCTGGGACAACGACATCGTATTAGATTTCGTGTAAGACCCTATCTGGGACAATGGCATCGATATTGATTACAGATAAGACCACGTCTGGGATATTGGCATTGTACGAGCTTTCCGAGCTATCCGAGTATCCTATTTGATTTCGAACGGTTCAACAGGCATTCCGAGTAATGAATGAGTATATGAATGTGCATTCAAATTCCGGTACGTATGTATGTATATGAAATTTGTCAATAAAAGATATGTATGTATATGATCATTTGATATGTGAACTATATTACATGATATGTGGTTATGAGTAAGTGAACATGATCACTTGAATTATAAGAGAAATATGACTTGTGATTGTGTTATGTCACGAATCATATGTATGAAATGGTTTATAATTGTTTTATATGATAACTTTATTTGTATATGGCCTACTAAGCTTTTGAAAGCTTACTTTGTGTGTGTTTCAATTGTTTTATAGATTATCAAAGCTACTGGAAGCTCGGGGATCATCGAGGATCATCACCACACTATCGAACTATATTTTGGTACCTTTTGAAAATGTACATATTGAAGTATGCCATGTATAAGCTAGAGAACTTTGATTATGTTTTGAAATGTGAAAATATAGCCATCTGTTATGTCTTGATAATGAATGTGGTTATGGAGTGAATTTAGTGCATGCTATATGATGAGAATTTTGGTATGTTTTGATGTGCTCATGAATGGCCAAGAGAAATGGTCAATTTTGGTAAGTTCCATAGTTGATTTGGGAAATTTATATGATAAGAAATGCTATGAATTGAAATGGAATAATATGATGTATGAATCACATGTTTTTTATGTGAAGTTGGTACTTTAAATTGGTATGTTTGATGTTGGATTTGTATATGGAAATGAATGATGTTGTTACGGGTCAAATTATGTATGATTTAGTATGTTTTTGGCTGCCTTTTGGACATGAATTGATGCTTGTTGATGCTTATAGGTATGACCCAATTTTGGGTGGAAATTTGGCTTTGCAAATGGCCTATATTAGCTCACACAATTAAGCACACAGGCGTGTGTCTTGACCATGTCTCTCAAGGTTGCAATTCGAAGCAAGTCAGACTTTCACATGGCCCAAACACATGAACGTGTGACTGGCCATGTGATTCAAGTCAGTGTTGCACACGGGCTAGACACACGGGTGTGTGACAGGCCATGTGATTCAAGTCAGTTTTGCACACGGGCTAAGGCATGGTCCAAGGCACGGCCATGTGAGGCACATGACCTAGCCATACGGGCATGTGCCCTGTTTTGAAAGAAAAATTTTCCAAGATCCACAAAGTTTTCATATGAGATTAGTTTAGTCCCGAACCTTCTCTAAAGCATGACTTAAGTCTCGTAGACTTTCTTAAGGGACTATATGAGCATTATTATTATGAAATGATGATGTATGATTGATGTTGTGATATGAGTGTAAAATGTTTTGATTTGTCCGGTAATGCCTCTTAACCCTAGTCTGGCGATGGATACGGGTTAGGGGTGCTACATTTAAAGTTCTCCACCTCCATTTGAGCATACCTCTGTTTGAGAATTTCCTGATTCAGTCCTTGTTGTGGGGTTTCTTCTAAAATGTCCAAGAAGTGTGGTGGCTTCTCCACACTTACCTCACAAGAGTCGAAGATTTCCTCTTTAACGCCTAATACTACACTCAAGTCTCCAACCTCTATCTTTTTTTTAACATCAACCTTCAAGTCTTGTTGGTCAACAATTTCATAAAGGACATCTTCCTCCACTTTAACATTATCAGGCTTGACACACTTGTCCACCGGAACTTGTTCCCTAACTCGATGTTGAAGGAGTTCAAGTATTTGGCCCAATTAGTTCTTGACAGCTTCCGTGTTTCCTCGACATTCCTACATTCCATTCTCAAAGGCAGCATCCCAATGGATCTGGTCATGACCGTCATTAAGTGCCTCTAAATCCTAGTTGTCGCTAGCCATCAGTGTAATAGCCCGATTTTGAGGGTGATGAACAGTGGTTTTTGGGCCACAAATTTCCATCGTGTTGAATCGTAAATATTATTTTAGAATATTTATGGAGTGATTTGAGTTGTATTCAAAATTTGGTCCAGAAATATTAACGTTTAGATAGCTAATTAAAAAAAAAGGACTAATTTGTATAAGGTGCAGAATTTCTTAATTACTGCATTTAGTGACTAAATAGCTTAATTATTAATTGAGAAAGGAACTATGTGATAATTAGGCCTTAATTAATGTTATGGGACGACATTACTAAAGAAAAAAATAAAAATATTATGTAATTGATAGCAAAATTGTAATTAATTTGAAATTAAGTAAAACAAATTGAAAAACTAAAACAATTCCTATTCATTTTCTTCAACCTTGGCCGAATCCACCATTAGGGAGAGCTTCAAGCTTCGATTCTTTGATCCTTCTACATGTGAGCTCAATTCTCATCTATTTCTTGTAATTTTTATGTTTTTGATATTGTTGCAACTAGGTCCAGCTAGCCCGTATCTTCGTTTTTGAATCTATTCAAATTTTAGAAGTTTCCATTGATGAATCTTGAATTTTTTTTATGATAACCATGTATTTGAAGCTTTGATTATGTTGTTTGATGATTTTGTAAAGTGATTTTTTGTTAGATTTTGATTTTAGGATTAAATTGTGAAAATGTCAAAAATTTTGGGTTTAATAGTGAATTTGATATTTATTAGGGACTGTTTAATGGCCTAGTATATTTGGATGGAATATTGACTTGAGAAAAATGGTTAATATGATGAATTTTGGGTTTAGGGTTTAGGGTTTATGGCCTGGCGACATAACCGTGTCTCATTTGATGAGTTCTTTGGGGTACAAGTCAGTGAGTTACATGGCCTGGCACACGGGCGTGTGACACACCATGTGACCGCAGTCAGAGAGTTACACGGGTGAGGACACGGGCTGGGACACGGCCGTGTGTCCCTAGTTAGAAGGTTACACAGCCTGAGACAAGAGTGTGTGTCTCAGCCGTGTGAGGCACATGGTCGTGTGACCCTTGTAACCAATTTTTTGTAACTTTTTCCTAAACTTTCCAAATAATTTAAATTTAGTCCCTAATTATTTCTAAAGTGTTTCTTGGGCCTCGAGGGCTCAATATAGGAAAGGTGTATGTGTATGAATGGTTTATGTTATGTTTAGGATATTGAATGAAATTAAGTTTAAATGTTTCGATTGTATGGTAATGCTTTGTAACCCTAATTTGGAAATAGATACGGGTTAGGGTGTTACATTTAATGGTATCAGAGCTATGGTTTAGTCGATTCTTAGACTGAATGTAGTGTGTGAAATGTCTAGAATTATATGCCATATAAATTTGTGATAGTGTGACGTGTTTGCTTCGATCTAACCTTTCTTTTTCTTATAGATTGTAAAAATGTCAGACGAATCTAATCGTGCTGACAATGATGATGTTAATAGTAATGTACCAACCTCTGATCAAGGGACGAGTAGTAATATCCTGATTCCTCAAATACAGGAGCATGAACTTAAAAACATGTTCTTCGGGTTTATGAACCAGTGGTTAATGAGTTTATGCAAATGAATACTCCAACTCAACGACCTCCACCCCCTGTTATACCTCCGATTGCACCTCCACCTCCTCCTGTGACTGAGCCTATTCAATGTATTCCAATAGAGAAGCTTAGAAAGAGTGGTGCCGAAGAATTTTGAGGTAGAACGAAAGATGATCCGGTTAAAGCTAAGTATTGGCTTCAGAATATCTTGTGAGTTTTCGAAGAAATGGCGTGCCCTCCTGATGATTTTCTTAGATATGCCGTTTCATTATTAATAGAGGAAGCATACAGTTGGTGGACTACGTTGGTAGCTATGTTACCGATAGAGAAAATTTCCTAGGATTTCTTTCAGACCAAGTTTAAAAAGAAGTATGTCAGAAAACGGTATCTGGATAAGAAAAAGTGGGAATTTCTTGAGTTATGACAATGAAACAAGTCAGTGGCTGAGTATGAGAGAGAGTTTCTATATCTCAGTAAATATACTTGAGAGGTTGTGCCTACTGAAGAAAAGAGGTGAATTCAATTTGAAGATGGCCTGAATGATGAAATCAGAATGATGATCGAAGGTAATGAAATCTGAGAATTTGTTGTCTTATTAGATCATGCAAAGAAAATGGAAGAAGTTTATAATCACAAGATACAAAGGGACAGATGGATTTGAGACTTTAACAAGAGGAGTTCTTCCAAGTCATTTTTCGTACCATCGGCAAAGAAGACTAGAGAAGACTTTAGTCGAGCTACTTCAGTGTCTGAGCATCCGAACAAAAATTAATCAATTTAGCATGATTTTAAAGTTCCTACTAAACCAATTGATAGTGTGGGAAGTGTACAGAACGCTCCTAAGCCCAGTCGTAAACATTGTGGAAAATTTCATCCTAGCGAGTGTACTAAGTTGGGAGCCTGTTATAGATGTGAGTCAACTGATCACTTTCTCCGGAATTGTCCTAAATAGTTAAAAGAAAATGAAGAACAGAATGACAAGTAAATGTTTACATCTCAGAAAGGTAGACGTCCAGACCAGAATAGTACTGCTGGGAATACTCGTATGGGAGCAAAAGACATTGTTGTTCAGTCAGAGGTTAGAGCACCTGCTTGCACATATGCTATTCGAGCCAGAGAGGAAACTTTTGCACCTAATATGATTGCTAGTATATTCTATCTCTTTGATGTTACTATGTATCCATTGATTGACCCTAGGTCAACTCATTCTTATATTTGCAGTGCATTAGTAATGGAAAAGAAATTACCTGTTGAATCAACTGAATATGATATTTAAGTTACTAATCCACTAGGTCAGAGTGTGCTAGTTAACTTAGTTTGTCATAAATGTCTACTGAAAGTTAGAGGCTATGAATTCCCTACCGATGTAATGTTATTACCCTTTTTTGGAATTTAATGTTATTCTAGGTATGGATTGGTTATCGTTGCATGATGTTGTGGTAAACTGTAGACAGAAATAGATTGATTTGAGATGCCATACAGGAGAGATGATTTCAATTGAATCTAATGGGTTGAATAGTGTTGTTAGAATCATTTAAGCTATTTCTGCATGGAGATTGATACGTAAAGGTAGTGAAGCATTTCTAGCATACATTCTTATACCAAAGATCCAGAATCTAAGTTAGATTAGCTACCAATTGTTAGTGAATTTACTGATGTATTTCCTGAAAAGTTGTCGAGTTTACCTCTTGATCATGAAGTTGAGTTTATGATTGATCTGGTTCCTGGAACTGCATCGATATCTATATCAGTGTATCACATGGCACCAGGTAAATTTCAAGAGTTACATGGCCTGGCACACGGGCGTGTGACACGACCGTGTGACCCTACTCAGAGAGTAACACGGGTGAGGACACGGCTGTGTGTGTAACAGCCTGATTTAGGGGCTAAACGGAATAGTGGTTTCAGAATCACTAATCTGAGATCAGATAAAAATATTTTTTATGTTATTTTATGAATTAGAGCATGATTGTATAAGTGCATGAAAATTTTGGTGCTTTAATTTTAGCGATTTCATGCTTAATCGTGAAAAAGGACTAAATCGCAAAAAGTGCGAAAGTTCTATTTTATAAGCTAAAGGTGTCTAATAGCCATAGAATATTAATTGGAGGTCTTTAAAGAGAAATTAGCCCCTTAAATCATGGTTGGCCAGCCATAGGGGACAAGGGAGTCAAAATTGGTCAAAGTTGGTAAAGGTTTGGTAACTAAATTGATTGTTTTATATTAAAATAAAGAACAGATGATATCTTTCTCTTTACTCATCTTCTTCCACCAAAAAATAAAAGCAAAATAGGGGTTTTAAAGCTTAAAAATTTCGCAAACTCTTCTCCTTACAAGTAAGTGATTTTAATGGTTTTTCTTAATGATAGTTGTATTTTTGGAACCCCTAAAGCTTAAGCTTTCTAAAGAGGGGATTATCTTGCAATATGGTGAAAAGTTTAGAGTTTTTCCATGTGAGCTTTTAAGTTGTTTGCTGCATTTTTATGGGAGAAAATGAGTCTTAGATGTTTAATAAGCAACTTTTGTGAAAGGTATACCATGAAAACACCTAAAAGGACCTTTTTGTAAAGGTTGTAAAATATGTAGTAAATGTGTGAAATGTTGAGTTTTTATGGTATTCATAAGAGAAATAAATGTTCACCTAGGCTCGTTAAAGAGAGAAATTTGATTAGAATTGATTTCCGAGCCGAGGGGTAAAATGGTCATTTTGCAAAAGTCTAAAGGCAAAATAGTAATTTTGCCAAAGCATGATTATTGGAATACATTTATTAATGTGATAATTAAATGAGCTAATTTGCTATTATAGATCAATAAGAACCAATAATTAACCTTGACCGGGGAAAGAGCAAAGTATCGGACTAGATCGATAATCTAGCCTATTTTGAAATCGAAGTAAGTTTGTATGAGATAAATTCAACATTTATGCTAGTATGTTTGAGAATGTCTAATGTTGTATTGATATATGACATTCTATGAAATTGAGTAATGGTGTTGAATGAGAAAGATGATAAAAGTTGAGATGATGAAGTCCCGGTTGGACTATAATAAATGTGAGAATATTATCATCGAGACATGAGATGGATAAGGTCCTGTGTAAGACCATGTCCGGGACATGGCCTCGACACCAAATTGAGATCCCGTATAAGACCATATCTAGGATATGGCTTCGGTACTGAATATGAGAATCGTATAAGACCATATTCGGGATATGGCATCGATACTGATGTGAGACTCCATATAAGACCATATTCGGGATATGGCATTGGCACTCAAAGGTGACCCCATGTAAGACCACATCTGGGATGTGGCATTGGCTTCGTGTTTATGTTAATGACGATGAATATGCGTCCTTGAGTATCCCTAGTGATTTAGTGGGATAAACAAATAAGCTTGGAAATATGAATGAGATTAGTACTAAAGCCATGTGATTGAGTGAATACAGGTACCCGTGAGTAACTCACGAGAATTGTTTACGATATGTGGCATGGTATGTGCTAGATAAGAACCAGCGCGAGTAAGTTATGGCAAAGTGCTTAAGACTTTGAGTAGTTATCTAATGCCATGGATTGATGTCATTATGAGCTTATTGTTGCTATTTATTTTTATGCAACTTACTAAGCTTTATGCTTACCCCTCTCATTTCCCTTTTCCTTGTAGTATTGCCAAGATAACTTGAGGATAGTGGGATGTTGGAGTTTGGAAATCACACTATCGACATCTCTTGGGTATAACAAAGTTAGACTTATTTTGAGTATGGCATGTATAGGACTTGGGTATTTTGTTACTTCATATTGATAGCCAAAGTGTTGGCTATTTATGTTATCAAAGTTATTTTGTAAATGGTCAATGGAATTGGGCCAATACATGACATGTTTATTTATATTCAATGATGCAATTATGAAGTTTATGCTTATGTGGATGCTTTGAATTGAGTTTCGGAAGTGCCTTAGGGTCATGAGTTATGTTGAAATGAATTAGTATAAGTATGGTTGCTATGCAGGGTGGCATTTGGATTGGAATATAGCCTTTTAATGTCCACACGGGTAGACACACGGGCGTGTGTCTAGGCCGTGTATGACACACGGTCAACCCCATGGGTGTGTTGATCGGCTGTGTGTCCCCTTGCATACTAGGTTTGCAAGTCAGTATGCTCAGTAGTAAACACACTGGCAGAGACACGGCCGTGTGCCTCAGCCGTGTGGAAGGCACGACCATGGACATGGCCGTGTGCCCAGGCCGTGTGAAGTCTGCACTTAAAACTTGGAATTTAATTTGACACACAGTCTAAGGACACAGGCGTGTGCCTTGGCCGTGTGACCATAGTGAAGTGATGATGTCATAAACAGAATGCCATGGTTTTGGCACACGGGCCATGACACGAGCGTGTCGATGCCGTGTGAGGGACACAGGCCAGTGGCACGGGCGTGTGTCTGGCCGTGTTAAAACCCCTGTAGGTTCGAATTAGAAAATAAATACCACAAGGGTTAGGAACATGGGCTTGTGTGACCACACGGCCTGCCCACACGGACGTGTGGCCCTGTTTAGGCAAAATTTTTCTAAGCGCGTAAAAGTTTCCGGTTTAATTCTGAGACCTTTCGAATTTATGTTTGAGGCCTCATAGGCCCATGATAAGGATGTTATGCATTTGAATGAGAAGTTATAAGTTGGGGATGGATTTTTTTAAAGCCCAAAGTTGTATGTACAAGCAAGTTAAGTCCGGAAATGCCTCGTACCCGGTTCCGGAGTGGAATACGGGTAAGGGGTGTTGCAGTGTGTCCCTAGTCTGAAGGTTACATGGCCTAAGACACAGACGTGTGTCTCAACCATGTGAAGCACACGGCCTAGCCACACGGCTCTGTGACCTTTATAACCAAATTTTTGTAACTTTTTCCTAGACTTTCCAAATGATTTCAATTTAGTCCCGAATTAATTCTAAGGTGTTTCTTGGGCCTCAAGGGCTCTATATAGGAATGGTGTATGTATGTATGAATGGTTTATGTTATTTTTAGGATTTTGAGTGAAACTAAGTTTAAATGTTTCGTTTGTACGGTAATGGTCTGTAACCCTAATCTGGTGACAGGTACAGGTTAGGGGTGTTATAATCAAATACGAGTAGGTATACCAATCGTAGCAGGAGTCGTCTCCTGGTTTCGTAAAAGGGTCGTAATTGTAACATCCGGGATTTAGGGGCTCTGCATTTATCTTGTTTCTATGTGTTTGGTATGCTCTGTGTGTTGTTTAAGTGTGTTTGGGGTCTCCGAGAAGGCCCAAGGTTAAGCCGGAACCTTGGCCAAAATTTTATTTTTGGACCTTAGGAGGGAAGCTAGTAGGGGGTAGGGCTTAAGGTTTGTTGCTCGTGTTTGTTGACACAAGAACTAATGTAGTAAAGTGGCAAGGAGGCGCCACTTAAGGTGCAGGTAGTGACGCCTCAAGGGAGCTGAGAGGGAGCAGGTTCAAGTAGCGTGGAACTCAATTTAGATTTCTTTTTGGCGTCAAGGGGGGTAGTGGTGAAGTTCGGCTGGGACAGTTCAGGATGGAGTGTTGATTGGGTCAAAAATATTCGAATGTGTGGCTGGGAGAAAATAAAGGAATTGGAATCATTCAAATCGTTTTGAATGAGTGATCAGGAGTGAATTGAGTAGAAAACAAGGGATATTGGAGAGAGGTAAGTGTTTGACCGATTGTAGGGTTTATGGGAAGGAAGAATTCGGCTAGAGGGGTTGGGGGGCCATTTTGTTTCGGTTTTGTGCTTAGTAGTGAGGGGTACCGAAAATTGTTGGAAGGTTTTAGCTTTTCTTTTGTTTCTTTAGGGGGTTTCGGTCATTAAGGAGTGTGGAGTGCCGAAAGTGCTAGCAACTTCTCTTCTTTTCTTCCCTGAGTCATTGGCCGAATCTGAAAAAGACCATTCATACATTTCTTGCCTCAATTTCTCTTTAGCCGAACCCTCCTTTTCTCATTTCTTTCTTTTTCTTCTTCTTTTCATTTGTTTCAACTAGAAGCCAAAACCCCTAATTACTTCCAACCTCTTCTCCATTTCTTCTTAGCCGAATTTCTTTAATCCCTCTTCTTGGCTCTTCAATTGCCGAAACTTATCCCCCATTTTTTCATCACCATTTGCGTTCTTCAAATCGAACCCTCCATTGATTCTTGTTCCTTCAATATTTCATTTTGGCCGAATCTCCCTTGTGTGTTCTTCTTCTTCTTCTTCTTTCGTTCTTGGGTCAGTGGATTACTGTTATTGTGCTTCTTAGTCTTTCCAAGTGGATCCTATTAGATCGTGGTAAGTATTCTCCTCCCCTTTCGGTTCTTTTTCTTTATTGATGTCGTAGGCATTAATCGTGTTCTTTGTTTATGGCCGATTGAAGGGGGTTTTGTCTTCGTGATCTTTCGGCATTTGATCTACGATTGAAAGGTGTTAGTGCCTGAACCCAAGCCTTATAAATCTTCGAGATTTATCGATTCGGGTAAGGGATGTTGGTGTTTGAATATGTATTCTTGTTTGTTCCTTGTTTCATATCTTAACTCGGTCTTCTGATCAAGATTGTTTTATGGACTCAAGTACCAGCAAGGCAAAGGAAGGGGTTAGACCGATAAACCCAGCCCCTAATTTAAGAGACGTGCCGTGTCAGCAGTACGAGATTTGCCACCGGGTTGTGGGCCGGCTTCAGAACAGAGTCGTAGGCAGATAGCAGTCGTTTCTGCTATCGATAGTGTCAACGTAGAGAGTATTATTTTGCGTGTTACCAGGTGTGTAGACCCTAACACACTTTATTTTAACTGTATTATTAATTGTATGGGCTGAAAAGCCGGAGAAGGCTGTGAATACAGTTGAAATACCCTTGTGGGTAAGGCAGGGAGTGCCAAGTACGTGTCTATAATGACTTAAAATGAGGTTGGATGTATGTGATAATTTGTTGCCTCGTTAATAGCATGTTACATTCAGTATGTCATATATGTTGTGCATGGGATGTGGGAATGATGATGATAAAGGGAGAAGTGATAAGTTCACGTTGTGATCTGTGGCTCTGCCACATTTGATTATAAGGTTACATAGTGATCGGTGGCTCTGCCACAAATGATTTATAAGGTCACATGGTGATCGGTGGCTAAGCCACAGTGGATTTCAAGGTCACATAGTAATCGATATTAATACTGGCAGAATGACTGTCAAGACGGCGTGTAGCGGATGGAGGGTTGATTGTAGAAATCCCCACAGTGTCATGGTTGGTACGGGATGGCGTGTAGAGGATGGAAAATACTAGGTTGGGTTGGGCTTGATGCATTCATGTAGTTGTATGATATCATGTATGGGTTAAATATGAGATGGTAGGCCGTGGGCCGTGTTGTGTGTTTTAATGGTTTTACACACTGAGTCTCTGTGACTCACCCTGTTTCCTAACTTTTCAGGTAACCAGTAGACCGTGGATTTGGGAGCCGAGGCGGACTCGTGGAGGCCATGAAGTCTTTTCTTTTCGCAAACTTTTTACTGCTTAATTAAATTTTAAATTGGGGATTTTTGGTGTAATAAGGCCTTCCTAAATTGATGTTTGGGTTTTAAATTTAGTTATTTACCATTTATTTAGAACTTGACACTATGCAAACTTAAACACGAAGTTAAAAATGGGATATTCAAAATACGAGTAACTCAAAACCTACGCTTTCTTCAAGTATCACTAAATATAATGAATATTCGGTTAACACAAATCGAGATTTTCTCCAAACTATCAAAGCGCTGTTTCCAAGACATCGCTTTAATCGAAAATTTTAAAAAATCTACGGTTTTTCCTAAATTAAACAAAACTTTGTTTTACTTTACCTTGTAACATACCGAATCCGGTCGTAACGTTTTGGCCGGGTTTGGGGTGTTACAGTAATCATCCCAACTAAGTATTGAAGCGCCACCCACATCAGACATGAAAAACTTTCAGGCCACCTATAATCGTCATTAAACATGACTATCAATCAACTATCAACAAGACAAAAACAAGAAAACCATAAAATAAAATAAAAAGTGTTGTATCTATAGATTTAACTTTTGCTAATTATCTCCCTAATGAGCATGAAATAATAAAATAAAAATCATTGAATCTTACACCCATTCCTGATAATTGCACTAACAACTTGATTGGTTGCATCCGTGTGCATTAAAACAATGAATTTATACAATAATTTTTAAAGCCTGGTTTTACTACAAGCGTACAGGCCGGTTGTAATATTTGTAACTGTACAATGGGACACTTAGAGTATTCCAAGGATCAAACCCAAAGGATTCGGTGATTTAGTGATTTCTATTAAAAATACATGCAAGAAAGGAGTCTAGCTAGCTACTCACTAATTGCAATAGTACGACAAAGCATAAACAATATCTTTTAACACTAATTTCTAAATTAACTATCCTAAGGACTAAATCGCAAGGAATGTAAAACTAAGGGACTATCAAACAAATAACTAACGCTAGTTGGTTGATTTCGATCTGGTTTACCTATCCTTGAAAAAGGATTTAAATCGCTTAAATTTCTAAGCGGCTCCATTTTATCTGTCGATCTCAATTTTACCTACTTAAACGAAATAGGTCTGATTTATCTTCCGATCTCGTTTGTTAATCTAGAACTAACGAATGGGTGCGCGACAAGATTACCTTTCGGTCTCACTTTATCTTGATATTCCCTTCGGGGCGTCACTACCTAAGTTCTTAGTTCTATTCAAATTATTCCAATTTGTTATAATTTAGTCCTTTGTCCAAAAATCAACTTACTCACATATCTAACAACCAACCCTATTGGGTTTAGTTACCCATTACCATATTTAAGCTAACAAACATGAAAGAAACAACTAAAATATCCATAAGCATCAAACACAAGAAAATACAGATAAAAAAATTGGATTTTAATGGAGAAAACTAACAGCAAAGTAAAAATGAACAACTAACAGCAAAGTAAGAAGCAAGAAACATTAAAGGTAGAAACTTTAACAACTAAAACTAAAGAAAACTAAAATAGCATTAAGCAAAGATTAAAGAATGATTATAAGAAAAGTTAATGTCTTTAACATGTAAATAAAACTAAGCTACAACAAAAACTAACTTAACTAATAACTATGAAATCTACTCTAAAAAGAAAAGAGAAAACTTAAACTAAAAATGAAAAGAAGAAGAAAACAAACCCTAACCTAAAAATAAGGAAAACGAGGATAGAAAAAAGTGGAAAGCTTCTCTCTTTCATTCTACCAAAAGTGGATTGAAATAGGTGATTTCAACCCTAAACATTGGAGCAAAATGCCTCTAGGTGCTTAAGTTTAATTGGTGTGCCTTTTGGATAAAACTAACCTTAGTCATTATTTTGTTGCATCGGGCAGAATGTTGCAACATCCTGGGTATCGCAATATCTTGTTTTATATATCGTGATATCTAAGTTAGAATTGAAATTTGGAGCTTTGGGGGTCTCGGTATTGCAATACCTATCCTTGGATCGTGATACCATTATATGTGGCCTCTATTCTTCTTATTTTAGCACTATCAGGGGTATCATGACTTTCTTGCTTCGATATTGCGATACCCCCTTCTAAGTGATGTTTTCATTCACAATCGGCACTCCGATGACTCCCTACAATACTTAATCAACTTGTTAGCTTCGCCATGGCACAATTAGCTAAATTGGGTCACAAAATGAGCAAAATGAGACATTTTCACTTATTTCCGGAAAAAAAATGAAAGTAATGAAAATAACAAAAAATCATGTTAAAAACACATTTTGCTTGAGAAAAATCTCCTTAAGTGCATTGAAAAGATCTAATTTACCACATCGATTTATAGTAGATCACCTAGTTCTTGATACCACACCCCTTGGTGAAGCCCTAATATTTGAATATTGAAGGAATTTCAGAACAAGTCCTGAGAAGACGAAATGTTAGATTCGACTAAGTGTTGAAGTTCAAGAGTGTTCCCTTGAGCGAAGTCTCTAAAGAGAGTAGATTGACGTGGTTCTATCTGCCCAAACGATGCTTTTGGTAGAAAAAGGTAAGTTGAATAGTTAGATTAGGAGTAATGAGGGATTTCTAAGAAAGGAACTTACTGAGTTGTCAAGGAATTTTGAGTATTAGAGATACCCCGAAAGGCATTGCACGCTAAGTTTGTCTAGTACAATCCTGGTTACGTCTTAACAGGCAGTCAGGAACAAACCATGAAATGACAGATATTTATATGAATATATAGGTGGATTGCCATATACATTTCCTTATAGTTACCCATACGACAGCTTGATTAGGATTGTAACATATGTTAAGTTATCATATGCACAAGGGTTGTATAAATCTAGGTGACCGGGACTAGAAGGAGAGTTTTTCTCTCTCTTCTCCATTAAGTATTTTTCGCATGAATCTAAAGAAAATAGAATAGACCCTTTCTTTCTCTCCAAAAAAAATCCTATTATCTTCAAGTTAGAAGAACAAAGATAAAGTATTCCTTATACTAGAGTAGAAATCCGGAGCTTTATCGGTGATTTCTTCATACCAAGGCAGTGGTTGCTAAAATCTTTGAGAAGAACTTAGAATTGGAGCCCAAGCTACTATTAAGGTTAACAGATGAGTCTCTAGACTGACTCTTACATGTATGTTTGTAGTCTAGATATTTCTATGCTAAGTGACTAAAGCATGACTCTAATAAGGAAAGGAATGATATGCGTGCATATATGTCTAAAAGCATGAACATGTTTGTCATGAGTTAGTCATGGTTTGAATGAGTTTGATATGAACTGCATTGCCTCTGTAAGCATGAATGCATCTGTCATGAAGAAGTCTTAAAGGAATAAGCCTGTCAAGTAGGAGTCTACATGAAGTGTCTGTATTTGTCTCTGGGATCATCTAAAGGGGTCCGTCATGACTAAACACATAATCTCTGAAATGAAAAGTCTATGGCACTTTAAGGGCCATATAGTGTAAGACCATGGCTAGCTTATGGCATCATATGGAAAAGATTTAAATGATGGTTGGGTGAGTACCAGATGGTGAGGGGCAAGCCTCACGATGGTGAGATTAAGCGAATCCCTATTGTTAAAAAAACCAATTTTTGTATAAGTAAGCTTTTATGGCTATTTCTATTAAAGGAATGCCTTTGTGGAAAATCTCTGATAAGGAATATCTTTGTGGTAATCCGTAAGGAGACGCCTTTGTGGCGCAAACTAAAGAAATGCTTTTGTGGAGATTTTCGTAAAAAGGATGCCTTTGTGGCTATCTCTGTTAAAAGGAAACATTTGTGGCAGTTTCTATTAAAAGGAAGCCTTTGTGGCGATGTCTATTAAAAGAAAGCCTTTGTGGCGAGACTCTGAAAGGAAAGCCTCTGTGGCCATCTTCGGAAAGAAACGCCTTCATGGTGTAATCAGAAGAATGGCTCTCATGATGACCATTGATAACTCTTAAAAAGAGTTATATTTTTCTATCTTTTGACCTTGCTAATTATAACACCCCTCACCCGTATCCAACGCCGAATAGGGTTGCAAAGTATTACCGGACTTCTAACACATATAACTATACTTTTGTCAATCATTTGATCAATTTAAACAATCATTATTCAATCTCAATCATTTTGTCCCTTGTAATAGCCTTCGAAGCCTTAAACATGCTTTAACAGCGATTCAGGACTAAATCAAAAACTTATAAAAGTTTTGGAAACTTAGAAAATTTTCAAACATACAGGGGTCACACGCCCGTGTGAACAGGCCGTGTGCCTCACACGACTACAGACACGTCCGTGTCTCAGGCCGTGTGGAAACAGGGCATACATACTGACTTGGGTTACACGGCTAACCACACGCCCGTGTGTCTATCCCGTGTGCCCTTCGAAATGGCCACACACGCCCTTGTGCCAGGCCGTGTACTAGGTCATGCCAAACCTGTAGGGTATACTGACTTATGCAACACGACCAAGTCACACACCCGTGTGCTAGGCCGTGTGCCATTTAGGGGGTATACTGACTTGTGACACACAACCAATCACACACCCGTGTGTGAGGCCGTTTGGAGCATACTGACTTCAATTTAATTTCAACACCAATGGACACACGGCCGTGCAACATGACCGTGTACCGCACACGGCTGAGACACACGCCCGTGTCTCTACCCATGTGGACAAAAAA
This sequence comes from Gossypium australe, assembly GCA_005393395.2. Taxonomy (NCBI): domain Eukaryota; kingdom Viridiplantae; phylum Streptophyta; class Magnoliopsida; order Malvales; family Malvaceae; genus Gossypium; species Gossypium australe. Next base: position 70,621,228 of record CM016617.1, read on the forward strand.
TAGGCCATTTGTGTAGTCATTTTGCCACCTTATTTTTACTTGCATATACAAGCATAAATTGCAACATTTCACAACTCAATTGGCAGCCAATGTAACACCCCTTACCCGTATTCGATGCCGGAATAGGGTACGAGGCATTACCGAAACACATACACTTGTAAATGCATTAAACCAAGTCATAAAATTTCATCCAAATTATGCATCATCACAAACATACAACTTGAATAACACTAGCCAACATCAATGGCCTTATACAAAATAAACTACTAAATATTAAAGGCCAACATTTTAGGCCAAACCAATTATGACATATACAAATGACTAAGTCCCCTATACATGCCATAAACTTAAGAGGTTTGAAGTCACTTTTACCCCACGATGATAGCTTGATAGTGTGATTACATCTCCGGCGATCTCCAACTCGAGCTAGCATACAACCCTATAAGATATGGGAAAGGAAGGGAAGTAAGCTACAAAGCTTAGTAAGTATGTAAATAATTAATAATGGATTTATTAAGTTTACAAAACAACACAATCAAATCTAAAATCACTTTCATCATTTATTCAAGTTTGGAGCAAGCTGTCTATTCGAGTCACAGTCACTAAATTATTTTTATCTAAAGCCACGAAACTCCAAATTAAGATCCGTAAATTTTCTGTGAACCTATACTCATTTATCTTCTCATCATACAATTTTCAGAATTTTTGGTTTTGCAAATTAGTACAGTTTATTCATTAAAGATTCCCCTGTTTCGCTATTCGACTGCTCTGACCACTTTTCACTACGAACCAATTTTATCATTATACAGAATTCATATGATGATAAAATTTATTTCATTTGAAAATAGACTCATTAAGGATTTCAATCATATAATTTATACCCCATAATTATTTTTGTACAATCTTTAATGATTTTTCCAAGATAGAACAGGGGATCAAGTAACCATTCTGAACCAGTCTCACAAAAGCTTAAATATCTCAAACTATACAATTCCTTTACTTTCTCTGTTTCTTTTATATTACAATAGACCCAATAAGCTTTAAATAAATATCTCATACTACTTATAATTCCATTTCTACCATTTTTTGTAATTTTTCAAATTCACGTCACTGCTGCTGTCCAAAACAGTTTTATTATAAATTTTTGCTTTCTTTCACTTTAGTTGTATTCATTACTTACCTATAACAATCATTCCAATTTCCAATCACATATTGAGCATATTGCTCATGCATTACACATATATATACATATACTTATCACTAAAACATCTCACATAATTTCATTTAGTCAGTTTTCCCGTTGAACGCTTCGGAATAATAACGAATATGCGGTGGTTTCGCACACAACCCACCTTTGAAATCGAAGCTCTCTTGTACACATAGTGACCTTCACTCAATACCACTCATGTGACCTAGCTCGATTGTACTCATAATTCTAGCTCTCTTGTACATATGGTGGCCTTCACTTAGCACCACTCATATGACCTAGCCTTTTCGTAGCTCTCTTGTACACATAGTGGCTCACACCATATACCACACATGTGACCTAGTTACATATAGCTTTCTTGTACACATGGCGTACTCTCGGTACTACACATGTGACCTAGCTACGTATACAAAATCTCTTGTAGCTCTCTTGTGCACATAGTGGCCTACACTTAGTACCACTCATGTGACCTAGCTACATGCCAATTACATCTTTCGATTCTGAAGGTTCAAACGGGAAATAACTCACTTTTTAACACTTTATCTCATTCTTTCAATAGTTAATTATGATTCAAAAATCAGATACAATACATTAAACATGCTGAAATATAAAACATCAATAAAAATAATGAATTATTTACATATTACTTACCTCGGTGCAAAATATGGCAAAATTTGCAATTTAGTCCTTAACCTTTTCTTTTCTCCGATCAAGGTCAATTCCCCGTCTTTCTTGATCTATAATAACATATTTAACTCATTTAATACTTACATTATTTAATTTAGTCCAAAAATCACACTATGAAAAAATTACATTTTTGCCCTTTAACTTTCACAAAATTATGATTTTGCCCCTAGGCTCAAAAATTAAACTTCATCCTATTTTCCTACATTTTAGGACATGCTGAACATTTTTCCCTTCTATGGCAACATCAAATTCTCACTCTAACATGTACTTATGAACATTAGGTATTTTTACCGATTATGTCGTTTTACTCGTTTTTACGTAAAATCGCTTAGAAAAAGTTGTTTAACATAACTTCAGCCTTCATATTCTATCATAAAACATCAAAATAAACATATTACACCTATGGGTATTTTTCCAAATATGAACCCTAGGTTAAAATATTGCTAGAATAAGATAAACCGAGTTACCGGGATTCCAAAAACGTAAAGAACATGAAAAACGGGGCTTGGATTGACTTACTATGGAGCTTGGAAGCTTGGAAACCCTAGCTATGGAGCCCCCCCTTGAAAATTCGGCCTATGGAAGAAGATGACAACCTTTTTCCATCTTTTTCCCATTTAATTTCCTTTTTATTACCAAATGACTAAATTACCCTTCATTAAAAACTTTGGTTCTTTCTACCTATATTTGTCCATTTTTGTCCATGAAAGCCTAATGGTATAATTATCATTTAAGGACCTCTACTTCAATTTAAAATTTCATAACAATTGGACACCTCTAACATGTAGAATTCAACTTTTGCACTTTTTACAATTTAGTCCTTTTGACTAAATTGAGTGCCCAAACGTCAAAAGTTTCGAATGAGATTTTCACGAAATCATTCCGTAAAATTGTATACCATAAAAATATAAATAAAATAAAATTTTCAACATCGAATTTGTGGTCCCGAAACCACTATTCTGTTTATGCCTTATTTCGGGATGTTACAGCCAATCCATGACATTTCAAACACATTTTATACCATTTCAACATAGCATTCAAATACCTCAATAATATCATGCATTTTCCATTCATGTGACTAATTCAAATCAAGTCATCAATTGTATATTTCCATTCCATCTACTACTTGCCAAAACATACCATATTTATAAACTCATACATAACCAAAACATTATACCAAATTAAGCCAAATCACATGGCTTAAACTTATACCATAACATGTACCAAAATTACTAGTTCAAGTAACCATAACTATCATCTTATAACTAGCCTATACATGCCATATTTACATATATCCACAAATTCAAAAGTACTAATCGGCAACTGGATAGTGTGATGCGTAACTCCGACTTTATCAGAATCGAGCGAGCTATTGAACCACTATAATACACGAAAAAGAAACAACATAAGCTTTATAGCTTAGTAAGCCCGTATAATTTAGAAATAATCTTACCATTTGTTACAAAATCAAACCATTAAACAAAATAAATCAAATTCACTTGCCAAATGCCTAAACACAAGCATTCATCAATGTGTTAGTCTCATAAATACATATATTCAACCTTTATCCCAATTTCATACTAAAATCATGTAACATATAAAACACATGTAACAATTCATTCACGTTCATATAATCAACAATCCATAATATAAACAGTAATTCATTCGATAACAGTAACTCATTCGTATAAACAGTACTTCATTCGTATAAATAGAATTTATGCCCGTTGAACCTATTAGAACTTCAAAGGATACTCGGGTGATATACATCAGTAATCCATCAATTCATTATCATTTCCGCTCTTTCGAGCTATGATCAGTAAGCTCCTCCTAAGCTGATGGACAGTAAGCTCTATTGAGCTGAAATGGTAAGCTCTAACGAGCTGAAAATAGTAAGCTCTTACGAGCTGATATATCGGTAAGCTCATACGAGCTGTGGTGAGTCCGCAACAAATGCAGGAACTTGACCAAAACGGTAACCCTAGTGACATGTCACTCGTATCCTACGAATTCATACGGTTCGAACGGGGCTCAGTAACCAACAATCTATATCAAATAGGCATTTGTATTCTAAGAATATCAATTTCTCAATTATATACATACATTTCAAATAAATTCAAGTATTTAAAACTTTGATTCTAATTATACGAACGTACTTCGAGTTGCTCAGATGGAAACTATCGACTATTCGTCCACTTTTCCTTTTCCCCGATCCAAAACACACATTAGGGCTATTTTACACATTTGCCCTAAACTTTCACATTTTTATAATTTAGTCCTTTTCACATAAAATTGCAAATTCATGCAATTTAGTACAATTACATGCTAGCCGAATTTCATAGGGACTCCTAGCAACCCATATCTTTCATTATTCACACTTTTACCCACATAATTTTACATTTTCTCAATTTAATCCCTTTTTGACATTTTTGTCAAAAATCACTTTACAAAACTAGTTTTACTAACAACAATTATTCAAATTCCATCATCAACTATCAAATTACTCAAGCATTCAACAATGGCAACATGATAAATCTTTAACAATTTCAAAATCTAAGATACGGTCTAGCTAGAACACGAAGCAACGATCTCAAAAACGTAGAAATCATTAAAAACCCAGTCAAAATACATACCTAATTGAAGAATTTATCATTGCCAAATGAAGAACCCTAATTTAGCTCTTCCTTCCTCTAATTTTATGTTATAAGATGATAATGGGAAACATTTAATTACTTTTGTTTTATTTATTTTATGATAAATTACTAAATTGCAAATATAACCTTAACATATAACCATTAAAAACACATAAAATGTGTCCATAAAAGTCCACTCATAAATCAAATGGTTTAATTACCACTTAAGGCCATCATATTTAAAAGCCAAAGCTAATTGACACCTTTAACTAATAGAACATGCATTTTACATTTTTTTCGCGATTTAGTCCTTTTTATCGAATTAAGCATTCAAATAGTAAAATTTATTTATGAAACTTTCATTCAATAATTCTATCTTGCTGTAAACTTTAATGAAATAATAAAAAATATTTTGGCCTCATATTTGTGGTCCCGAAATCACTGTTCCGATTTGACCTAAAAATGGGCTGTTACACTAATTGTTTGTACATAGGTATATTTTGTTGCATTTTAGGGCATTTTAATTAGCATTTCTTATATTGCATTTAGACTTGGACTATGTTGAGTTATTTGGTGCTTTTAATTGGTTTTTGTGGAAGTTTTATGTGGTGGCAAGAAAGGAATAGGTTTTCAAAGAAAGGAAATGAAGGAGTGAAGTTTTGCTAGGGCAAAGTCCAAATGATATGCCAGCACGAGTGCCGGGAAGGCTAAGTCAAATGATTCACGCCCAGCTATTTCAGTTTGAAATGTAAACTCGTACCAGATAAATCACCCTAGAAAAGAGGAGAAGATTATCACAAACCGATTGGTTGAACTCTATGTATAAAAGGACAATGAAGGGAACCTCAAAAGGCATCCCAGAGAGAAATAGAAGAGAAAGATCTCGAGTAGAAGAGAAAGTCGTCCTTTTGGTCAACAAAGGATTGTGCTGCTGACGTGTGGACTAGCGAAAGCTATTTTCTTGACATTCTTCTATTATTTCCTTCGTGCTCTCTTGTGAACTTATTTGGTTGTAAGCGATGGTGATGGTTTGGAATTATATTTTCCAACCGATGATACTTAACCGAAAATTATTAAAAACGTGTTTGGGGTCCATGGTATAAATCTGATTATTTTACTGCCCATTTAATTGTTTAAGTGCAATCCCTAGGAATAGTCGATGGCATATTATTCTTGTTAAGTTGATTTAATGCGGGAAAGGTTAGATTACTTAACTAATATTGGATGGCATGAGCAACATTTGAATGATGCTTGTGTCATTAAGAAGGAATTACACATGTTACTGTAATAAGACCCTATATAAGCAAGGACAATGACTGTTTTGCCTCTAAAAGAGGCAGACCACTCTAGGACTCTTCAGCACAGTAAGGGTGTGTTTAGTGTTGTTTCTAAAAAGCATTTTTGGGACAAAAAAACACTTTTGAGACAAAATTACTCCTAAACAAGCTATTTTTTTAGAGAAAAAGTGCTTCCCTCAAGCCCAAAATTGGCCCCAAAGCACTTTTGGGGGAAGCTAAAAATTTTAGCTTCTTCCAAAAGTTCTTTTTTTTTTCCAAAAGCACTTTTGAGAAGCATTACTAAACTAAGCCTAAGTTAATCAAGATTTTTCCACAGCATTATTGACAGTAAGGTTGATTTTGAGTAATCCCAACCTTCCACATAAATATCATAGACGCTATACTTGATTCTTTGCCGAAATATCTTCACCTTAGCATTGTTAGTTGATTATTTGTTCATTTATATATTATTCACGCAATAGTTCCCATATTTACATTTTTGTTATCACCTTTTTCATAGCAGTTCCAGTTATTTACCCATCATTGCATATTTCCTTTAGTTTTTGCCATAACATTTCCTTCAATCATTTTACTATAGCATTAACTTGACCCTATTAAGATAACTTGACCAATTTTGTGCCTCAATCCGATCATCGTGGGAATGATACTCACTTACCTCTTTATTACTTGAATCGACCTGTATACTTGCACAAAAATAGCACACCATTTTACACGCGACAATCATCTGAAGACAACGCCTATGGGCGGACTCCGAATAAATGGAAAACATAGTATTCTATGAATTGGCAAGTGTGGATTAGCTCTAAAAAGAAAAGCCAGTATGGAAAGTTATGGCGAAGTCTTTACAATCAATAGGGTCAAAGTTATGAACGAGAAACAAATGATGAAATCCTTGAGTAACGACTCAGGTAAAAGAGGGTTCTCTCACTAAGTTCTATTGAACTTAACCCCTTTGTGTTTTATGTCTCAGATAAAGGAGGCGTCAAGAGGGATAATTCCAAGGCTTCACCAAAGGAGTGGTGAAGTGGGCACTTACGCATATAGAGTGGGGGTTGCACGGGCATGTCAAGTCTGATAGAAATGTTTTCGTACAAGTCTCGAAAATTTGTTTGTAGGCCTTATAGATTGAATAGATCGTGTTGGTCAATAAATGAAGTCAACAATATTATTTAGAGGTTGAATAAGGGGGATAATATAAACCATGTGATGTGTAATTCTATTTGTAAGTTTTGTACACACTGTTTGCCATGACACAACTTTGTTGGGCAGTGTTTCTAATAAGATGTATTTCTTTGAAAATTTGTATGTTTTATGCATCTATAAGTCTTTAATAGTAATGTAACACCCAAGATCCAAAAATCTAGTGAATTGGGTCGGATTGAGGGCGTTACACTTGATGCTAATTGTTGGAAAAAATTCGGTTTGAAAACGGTTTTCTTACACAACAAAAAATTAAGATTTTGAAAATCGACCCGATTTGTGATATTTATAACAATAAACCTTAACCAAATTCATACCTATGTTTTTGGATAAGCGAATCCTTGATATTTTCCAACTTTCAACTAAACGGTCTTCTTTGTTATTCTTGCACCACAAACTGATTCGAGTGTGGGCTCAAACCAATTGAATCAAAACATAAAACTAGAAAAATTTTCCTTTTGGGGTGAAAACGAAAATTCTCTCTTCTTTAATAGAAACCGATAAAATTGTTATTCTGAAAAATATTTATAAGTTGAGAATAAATTCTCTCTATTTTTTGGCATAATAACAATCTATCAAAAGTTGTAACACCCCTTACCCATATCCGACGCCGGGACAGGGTACGAGGCATTACTTAACTTAAACTCACGCTACATACAATTCCGAATCATAAAAGTTTGTTCAAATTTAAAACTTTTCAAACTTCCTCTTAACAACCTTAATATAGGCCTACAACGCCCAAAACAAAACTTAGGAACGTTTCGAGATCAATTCGAGTCCCTTGGAAAATCTAAAGAAAATGTTATTAAAAACAGGGCCACACACCCGTGTGAAAGAATGGACACGCCCGTGTGACATAACACATGGCCGTGTTCTACACCCGTGTAGATTTATTTCTCCATTCGAATCTACAGGGGTTTTCACACGGCCTGACACACGCCCGTGTCTTCTCCTGTGTGCAAAAATCTTGACAATCTGTTTTTGACATCATCATCTCCAAAAGGTCACACGGCCAAGGCACACGTCTGTATCTTTAGACCATGTGGCGAATCAAATTCCTAATTTCAGGTACAGACTTCACACGACTTGAGCACATGCCCATGTCCTAGGGCCGTGTCACCCACACGGATGAGAGACTAGGTCGTGTCTCAACCCGTGTGGTTACTACTGGGCATTCTGTTTTGCCAACTTAAAATGCAGGGGGACACACGGCCAAACCACATGCCCATGGGGCAGACCGTGTGTCACACATGGCCTAGACACGCGCCCGTGTGTCTACCCGTGTGGACAAATACAAGGCTATTTACCAAGCCCCTTTGCCACCCTGAAGCAATACATAGCATGATCATGAAACACTTCTAATATTCACTACTTTATAATGCATATATAAATTTCACACATTACTCATTCAATTGTATAAACTTGCACTTCATGAATTTCATCATCATTGAATAAATATAGCTTGGCTACTTTTGGCCGAATTCAATGACCATTTACAAAATGAATAATTAACCTTAATAGCCAACATTTCGGCTAACCAATATGACATATCACAAAATGACCAAATCCTATACATGCCATACTCAATAATTAAACTTCACTATACCAAAAGAATAGCTTGATAGTGTGAACCGAGCTCCAACGTTCTACGATCCCCGAGCTAGTTTGGCGATACTACAAGGAAAGGGAAAAGAGAGGGAGTAAGCATAAATCTTAGTAAGTTTGCATGAAATAAATAGCAACATAAAGGCTTATATAACATCCATACGTTTCATTGAGTAACAACACAAGTTCTCAAGCACATTGCTATGAATTACTCATGCTTACTCTTACCAATCACATATCACATATCAGACACATTTCTCATAAGATACTCACATGCACTTGTATCACTTCATCAAATAACTTTATCACTTTTACCATCTCAAAAATAAATTTTAGCTCTTTACTTGAACCACTTGGAATAACGAAAGATACCCAAACTCGTCATACACATAATAATATGCCAATGCCATATCCCAGATATGGTCTTACATGGGATCACATGTCGGTGCCGATGCCATATCCCAAATATGGTCTTATATGGGATTTCATATTGATGTCGATGCCATATCCCAGATATGGTCTTATACGAGATCGTATATCGATGCCATGTCCCAAACATGGTCTTACACGAACTCTATCTTCGATGCCGATGTCATATCCCATATATGGTCTTACACGGGATCTCAATTCAGTGCTGAGGCCATGTCCCAAACATGGTCTTAGACGGGACCTTATGAATCTCATGTCTTGACAATGGTATCCTTTCTATTCCGAAGGTCAACCAAGGCTTTCACATCATAAATTTTCATCATACTTTCATTAAACATCATTGATCAATTTTCATAGAAATAATATACATTTCATGTAATCTCAAGCATATCAATGCATAATAACCTGATGTTGAATTATTACACACAAACTTACCTCGGTACTAAAATATGTATATTTGTTCGATTTAGTCCAACACCTTGTTCTTTCCTCGGTTTTGGTCCAGACTCGTGTTTCTTGATCTAAAATGAATATTTCACTCTTTTAATCACCACATAAATCAAGACATTTTAAAAGTTTCTACTTTGGCAAAATTACTATTTTGCCCTTAGACTTTCATAAAAATTACAATTTTACCCCTAGGCTCCTAAAATGAAATGTGTTCATTTTTCACACACCCGAGCCTAGCCAATTCATATTCCCTCTTATATCAACTCAAGATTTCAGTTATTACATACATTTACCATCTATTTTACAACTTTTACAAAAAGGTCCTTTTTAGGTGTTTTCATGGAAACTCCTTTCATATAAGTTTTTTATTAGACAACTAAGATTTATTTTCTTCCATAAAATTTCAGAAATCAACATGAATACTCATATGGAAAAACCCTAGACTCTTAACCATTTTGCAAAATAGTCCCCTCATTAGCTAGACTAAGCTTTAGGGGTTCCAAAAACACAAAAATAATCAAAAATGATCATCAAGATGACTTACTTGCAAGGATGAGAAGTTGCTAAAAATTTTAAGCTTTCAAAACCCCTCTTTGGCTGATATTTTCAGTGGAAGTATGAAGATGAAAAAGATGATATCATTTTTCTCCTTATTATATTTTATTTCCTTAATTTAAGCCACCTAATTCCTACTACTTTGACCAAATTCTTATTTTCTTGTCCCTTATGGCCAGCCAACCCTTTCCTAAGGGTCTAATTGCACATTAAAGACCTTCAATTTAAGGTTCTATAGCTATTTCGCACTTTTAGCTTGTAGATTAAAACTTTCGCACTTTTTGCGATTTAGTCCTTTTTCGCAATTAAGCATGCAATCGCTAAACTTAAAGCACCAAAATTTTCATACACTCATATAATCATGCTATAGCTTATAAAATAATATTAGAATAATTTTCTCCAACCTTAGATTAGTGGTTCTGAAACCACTATTCCGGCTAGCCCCTAAATCGGGTTGTTACAAAAGTTGTCTAAATAGCTCTACTAGTGCCATCTATTTATAAGAAGAGAATGTTTCCCCTGTAGAGTTGTAGAAGTTTATTTCCACTAGAAAAAAATATCCAAGTTTATCTAGGATATAGGAGGCAGCAACCCTAGTTAATGATACTAGGGTTTTGCCATCCCACCCCCTTACATGAGGGGTTTTAGGCCTCTCTCACATCGGATCTAATTATGAGTACTTCCTGGGCCTTTTTGACCCAGTACTCTATAATATGATCCAACCCAATTTAGCTTTTCTATTGACCCAGTACTCTATTAATTATAAACTCATTTACTTATGAAGTCATTCCACCATAGTATTGTGACTAAGCTCTTATCAACAACATACCATTACGAAAGCAACTACTCAGTGCTTGTCCAATGGCCTTGTCATAAATGTGTTACCCTCATAGGATATCTTTGATCTCTTTGGGATAATATTCATTCTCCCAATATGATCTTATTTTATCTCATGGTAACCATTACATCTTCTTTCATGAAAAGTCAATCACTATCAAATAGTGATCAAGTCATCCATCAGAAAGACGGATGACCCATGGCCATGTTTACTTTTCATCAATCATGTAATGCCAACGAGAGGGTATCATTTATCGATGTTTTGGGCTATGAATTTCATTTCTGTGAATGACGCTACATACTACAGAAGCCATACACCTAACGCATCAGCTTTCGGCTCCTTATCTATTTGAACTCAGGTTTTACTTATATCAAAATGTAGGAGTCAAGAAAAAGCTTCAAAAACACCACTGATTTCACCATTGCTCAACTTGTGGGTTTTCCATATTTTCAGTTAAACGTTCGTTTCTCCTTCAACTAAGGTAATGTTTCATTTTCTTCTTACTTTTTAATGATATCTAGCCTTTTAAACTGATTTTTTATCTATTGAATCAAAAGTTTCAAATAAATGTCAAAATTTAGGTCATTAATGGTGAAATTCAGGATTTTGTATAAAACTGATGTTTCAATGTGTTTTTCAATTTTTTATGAGATTAGAATGTTTCTAAGCTTCCCCTAAAGTTTTGTTAAAGAATTCTAAGGTTTTATTGAATTTTCATGAAAATTGGCATAGTATGTCGAATTTTTGGAACCATGAACCTGTGTAGTTTTGTGTACTTTGAAGGTTGGGAATTATTATTAGATATATAATTAGATGATTAGAATCAATTTTATGCAATAGAAACAAGTAGGAGTTGAGATTTTTGCATTTAGGATAAGTTAGTCCTAATTTCAGTTCCAAGAGGAACTAGCTTTAGTCCTGCGTTTTTACTTGTTAAGATGTGGTCATAGCTAAAAAAATTATTTGTGTATATTGTGTGGTTATTTGGTATGAAGCTTCGGAACTATTGGAGCCTTCAACAAGTAAGGCAAAAGGAAAGGAAAAGCTAGTTTAGGCTTTCGACAAATAGGCGAAAATGCGAACGGTGAGTGTTTGGAATCGCTGTTAGTAGTCACGATTCATAGTGTTAAATGGGAGTTTAGGAGTAGCCTAACCCCTATCCTAAGTTTCGAGTGTTTGCTTAGGCTTAATCATGAGATTCGAGCTTACTTGGTAGCTTAGAACGCAGAGTTGTTTGATGAGTTGGTTGAGAAATCCAAAGCTGTTTAGGAGACTTTAGCTGATACGACCACGGCCTCGTTGAGATGTCCGAGTCGTTTTTTGTGCTCGATCATCAAACGAAGAAGTATCGTTCTAAATTTTAAATAATTCTGAATTTGGCAAAGTATGGAGTTTTTGGTGACAAGAATAGGTTCAAAATTGCTAAGTATAGGATGATATAGTTTTGGCTAACAAGGGAAACAAAGAAATGAGATGGCTTGTGGTGATGGAACGTAGTGGGCTTAAAGGTCAAGAATGAACCAACACTATATACGAGTGTTGACTCGAGACTTATAGGACTTTTAAGGTGATTTGGGAGATAGGATAGGACCTTGACCCATTACCTAGGAAGGTAAGAACCAAAGGTATAAAGTTTGGGGTGAATGCCACACTACAAGAGTGATAAGTTCGATAAAAGAAATAGGTTGACACCATTGACTAGCAGATAAGTCAAGCTGAGTCTTGGATAAAATTTGAGAGATGAAAACCTCACAAATAACTCAATATTCATTCAAGATGGCAAAAGTCTATACAACCAGCTAAATACAAGGTATTTATAGTCCTAAGCTATGCCTAATCGAATAGTTACAAGCAATCAGCTTAATTAAGCTGTTAATGTGCTGAACTAAGCTTAATTTGGCTCGAAGAAACACATGTTGAGTTATTGTCCAAACAGAGTTGAGGTTTAACAGACTCAGAGTCCTACACCTGCAACAGTGCCTGCTAGAGGCCATGGTCACGGTAAAAGTAATGAGAGACCGGTTGGGCGGTGAGTTGTTTCTCATATTGTTGCTACTTAGGTTGAGTCAGGAGGTCCAGCTCGAGTGTATGCTATTAAGGAATTGCAGGGTCAAGATTCAATCGATGGGATTGCGGATATTTTTGCCTTGTAATCCATTCTTTTATTCTCATTGGTAGATTTAGGTTCTACACCTTCGTAAATTTTGAGTGATTTAGCTAATAAGTGGAGAATTTCGATAGAGATTATAAAATTAGGAACAATGGTTACAAGTTCTTTGGACGAAAGTGTTGTAGCGAATAGAGGAAATTGATAGCAAAGTTACTATAGACTAGTTTGTGCTAAGGAATAAGATCTTCAAGAAAAGCTGTAGGAAGTTAAAGAGAATAGGAATCAGAGTGTGCAACGAAAGTGTGATGGTTGGTTTAAAAGTAGAAATAGCATATTTTGTGATTAAGCAAGTGACGTGTCAGTAGGTAAATTTTGAGGACGAAATTCTTATTAGAGAGGGAGAGTTGTCACACCCCAAAATTGAGCCTAGTAGTTTCGAGTGTAAATTATGGATTTTGGATCGAAATAGGTTAGAAAATTTTGAATTATGGTAACCCGAAATTATTTTTGACTATAACTTTTTAAAAATCAAATCAAATTTTGAAAATAAGGTAGGAAAGATCTTCAATTTTGAAAAGAGGACTATTTTGTGAAAGGGTTTAAGTTAGGAGCAGTTTTAAAGCAATTATACCAAAGGTCTAAAAACACCCTATTTTCCCCTCCATCTACATTAAACTCAAAATAGTTTCTTCCCTCACCCTTATTGTTGTCGTCCCTTAATTTCCTCAAGCACCTTTCACTTATTTTCTTTTTCAAACATCAATTCCTGTTATTTCTATCATCATCCAAGCAATAAACCTCCCTAGAATTTCAAGAAAAAACTTTAAAAAAACCATTGATTTCACCATTGTCCAACTTGTGGGTTTTTTGAATTTTCAATTAAATGTTTGCTTCTCCTTCAACTAAGGTAATGTTTCATTTTCTTATTAGCTTTTAATGATATCTAGCCTTTTAAATTAAGTTTTTATTTAGTTTTGAATAAATGCTGAAATTTGGGTCATTAATGGTGAAATTCAGGAATTTGTATAAAATTAATGTTTCAAAGTGTTTTTCAACTCTTTTTGATGAGATTAAAAGGTTTCTAAACTTTCCCTAAAATTTTGTTAAAGAATTCTAAGGTTTTATTGATTTTTTGTGAAAATTTCCATAGTATGTCGAAATTTCGAAACCATAAATCTATTTAGTTTTGTGTAGTTTGAATATTGGGAATTATTCTTAGATTTATAATTAGATGATTGGAATCAGTTTTATGTGATGGGAATGAGTAGGAGTTGAGATTTTTGCATTTCGGCTAAGCTAGTCTAAATTTCAGTTCCAAATGGAACTAGCCTTAGACCAGTGTTTCTGCTTGTTGAGATGTGTTCATAGTTGTAAAATTAATTGTGTATACTGTGTGGTTATTATGGTGAAGCTTTGGAACCATTGGAGCCTTTGACGAGTAAGGCAAAAGGAAAGGAAAAGCTAGTTTAGGCTTTCGACAAATAGGTGAAAACACGAACAGTGAGTGTTTGGAATCGTTGCTAGTAGTCACAATTCATAGTGTTAAATGGGAGCTTAGGTGTAGCCTAAACCCCTATACTAAGTTTTGAGTGTAAGCTTTCTTATTCCTCTCGTTATTTTTGTGTGATATGTGAATATGCAATGTGGATTGTGTATTATGATGTGTTAATGTGATATGAGATATATATGCTTGAGATGCTATTGTGGAATGTGTTAGTTTGCTGGCTTAATTTTTTGCAGGAAAACAAAATGCTAATTTGGTACCAATTTTCTAAACGGTAATGATACCATCTATGAGAAATATCAATACCATCGAATGAGTATTGGTACCTATGTTTTCTTTTAGAATTTTTTGTTAAATCGTCTTTAAGCATGCTTCTAACTTGTTATAAGGTCGTTTAATGTATGTTTAGTATAGTTCAATGTCGTCTAGGGTATTTTCTGCAACAGCCCGATTTTGGGGCTAGTCGGAATAGTGGTTTCGGGACCACTAATCCGAGGTTCAAGAAAATTATTCTAATATTAGTTTATGTGTTATAGCATGATTATATTAGTGCATGAAAATTTTGATGCATTAATTTTAGCAATTTCATGCTTAATTGCGAAAACGGATTAAATCGCATAAAGTGCAAAGTTTTGTTCTACAAGCTAAAAGTACCAAATAGCCATAGAACCTTAAATTGGAAGTCTTTAAAGTGCAATTAGACCCATAGAAAGGGTAGGCCGGCCATAGGGACAAAGATGAGACATGGTTAATGGTTAGGTGGTGTTTGGTGACTTAATTAAGTAATAAGATAAAATAAAAAGAAAATGATATCATCCTTCTTCATTTTCTTCTACCACCAAAAATATCAACAAAATAGGGGTTTTGAGAGCTCAAAAATTTCAGCAACTCTTCATCCTTGCAAGTAAGTCATCTTGATGATCATCTTTGATGATTTTTGTGTTTTTGGAACCCCTAAAGCTTAGTCTAGCTAATGAGGGGACTATTTTTCAAAATGGTTAAGAGTCTAGGGTTTTTTCATGTGAGTATTCATGTTGATTTCTGAAATTTTGTGGAAGAAAATGAATCTTAGTTGTTAAATAAACAACTTATGTGAAAGGAGTTTCCATGAAAACACCTAAAAATGACCTTTTTGTGAAGGTTGTAAAATAGATGGTAAATATATGTAATAATTGAAATCTTGAGTTACTATAAGAGGGAATATTAATCGGCTAGACTCGAGTGTGTGAAAAATGAACACATTTCATTTTATGAACCTAGGGGTAAAATTGTAATTTTTATGAAAGTCTAAGGGCAAAATAATAATTTTGCCAAAGTAGAAATTTTTAGAATGTCTTGATTTATGTGGTGATTAAATGAGTGAAATTGTCATTTTAGATCAAGAAACACGAAGTCTAGACCGAAACCAAGGAAAGAACAATGTGTTGGACTAAATCGAACAAATATACATATTTTGGTACCGAGGTAAGTTTGTGTGTAATAATTCAACATCATGTTATTATGTTTTAAAATGCTTGACATTTCGTGAAGATGTATATTATTTCTATAAAATTGATCAATGATGTTTCGATGAGAAAATGAAAAAAAGCATATGTTGAAGTTCGGGTTGAACCTTAGGAAGTGAGAGGATACCATCGTCAAGACATGAGATTTGTAAGGTCCCGTATAAGACCATGTCTGGGACATGGCCTTGGCATCGAATAAGAAAATCATACAAGACCATGTCTGGGACATGGCATCAATATACGATCTCGTGTAAGACCATATCTGGGATATGGCATCGACATCGATATGAGATCCCGTGTAAGACCATATTTGGGATATGGCATCGGCATCTAGATGTGATCCCATGTAAGACCATATCTGGGATATGGCTTTGGCATCGTATTACGTGTATGACGAGTTTGAGTATCCTTCGATATTCCAAGTGGTTCAACGGAATAAAGAGCTAAGTCTATGTCCAAGAGAGTAAAAGTGAAACACCCCACACCCGGCCCACGAGCCCGGACCGGATCTGGTATGTTCCTTAAGTAAACCGGTTTTCAAATTCTTTGTTACTTAGAGAAAATTTGTAAAATTTTAGGAAAATATTGTTTTGGATTGGGCTTGGGTTGGGAAACCCATTTAATTAATTTAAAAATCCAATTTTATTAAGGTGACAAAATAATTTTTAGGGTTTGTTTTTAAAGAAATCATTCTTGTACTTAACTTTAATCAAAATTGTTCGTAACATAATAATTAAAAGTAAAGCAAAATAAAGAAAATCCACTGGGCCTTATGGCCTTATTACATCAAGTAAAACCCAATAATAAAATTAAAGGTACTAAAAAGAAATAAAGTCCAAATTAAATAAATTCTTCAAATGATGCATGGCCACCTCAAGGTCTACCGTCCCAGTCCGTCACTGTTCATCACCTGAAAATAGTTCCCACAACGGGGTGAGTCAACAGACTCAATGTGTACACAACATTAACATTCAACAATCAGGCATACAAGTTCATATCAAGTTCATATTCATATAAAAAAATGATGCAACCCAAACCCAAGCCTAAAGGTCCATCCGCTACACACCACCCGTACCTGCCAGTCACACCGTGGGGACTACTAAGTCAACCCTCCATCCGCTACACACCATCGAAGGCAGTCGCTGCAGTCGACGTGCTCATCGCCCATATAATTTATGTCATTAGACACCATATTCAAATAATGTAACCGAAGTTACCAAATTCAGATAATGTAACCGGAGTTACCATATTCAAATTTTGTGACCGTAGTCACCATATTCCGTTGGTGAGACTGAAGTCAACACCTTCTTCCCCTTTCACATAGATCCCGAATGCCCCATAAATTTATATCATGCATAACATACTTAATTTCTCATTATTCACAAGTTAAAATATAACATATTCGTAATCCTATCGAAAGTAGGAAACGTACCTGGGTACTCTTACCACATTTGTGGTACTTAGCCACATTCACATTCTTATGCATATTCATATATTAAAAATAATTGCCATATGATTTACCAAAAATTAATGTGAGTACACACCTGATTTGCTTAATAGATTCCTTGAAATCCCGAAGAACGATCTACCGATCTAGATCTTTATCTCCTATATTCGGCCAATTATTAAGACATATTAACAAACCTATTTGGCTTAAAAACCAAATCCTAGTAGGATTTGTATTACTTACCTTGCTTGCCGATTTGATTGATCAAGTTCCAAAAATTGCTAGTATCCCTTTTCCTTGAAATCAGCTAACACTAAATCATGTAACCATGTGAGTTTCCTGCTTTTGAAATAATGAAAAATAATTCCAAATACTAAAATTAAGCCTTGGCCGAATATCACTTACCATACAAATTCCAAATCTGAAGAGGATTCCTTGCCCTATATGTCTGTCGAAATCTTCATGTTAGATTTAATCTAACATATACATCATAACCTTTAATCGAATAAATTATCTTACCTTAGATCCTTAGATTTCCCGAAAGATTCCCCCTTGTATTCGACAGTTGTAAAAAGATCCTGAGAGATCCTTGCAGATTCGGCCATGAACAAAAATAGAGAATAGGCCCTTCTCTTTCGTCAAATAGAAAAGAAAGGAATTTGAATAGCTTAACCTTACCTTAATGCCTTGATCGATTGCTTCCTTGCCTAGAGTCACAAGGTTTCGGCTATGGAGATTTAATCAGGGATCAAAAAGAAAAGGTTTTGGCTTGACAGATGAAGAAAAGAGAAGAAGAAAAGATGAAAAGAAAATTCGGCAGAGGGGATTTTGGCTTAGGGAAAATTTCGGCAGAGAGGAAGAGAAAGCAAAAGTTGATGAGTAGCCCTCCTGCCTTCCTTTTATAGCCGAAAATATCAGCCTAGGAGTCCCTTACTTGGCCACCACTCCTCTTTTTGATAATATTATCTTTTTTATTTAAAAGATAAAAGTGTTTAATCCATCATTTATCTCCTCAAATAATCCTAAAAGAAAATCCTTTATTTATCACTTATTATTCACATATTTATGCAAATAAAACTCTTCTTTTTCTAGAAACCCATGCCGTCCACCTCAGCCTTCTGGAAGCAAAAATAAAACTTATTTATTTGCTTCTCAAGTGACTCGAACTCAGGCCCATTTCCCCTGCATGTGACGCCATCTCCTTAGGCCCTAAGTGGCATCTTCAAGCCACTTTTCCAAGCCTGGTTGTGTGTCAAAATTCTCCAACTTTTTCTTTTAAGGCCCTCTAGCCCTTATTTCCTATTTTGAACTTTAAAATTTGACATTTCGGCATTATTTCTAAGTTTCCTAAAATTTTCGATCGGCTCTGTAAACTTGCCTTTTTCTTACATTTCCAAGTTTCCAGAAATGTTTACTTTCCATTTTTGAATCATTTCCAAAAATGTTCAGGTTTCCAAAAATGTTCAGGTTTCCAAAATGTTCAAGTTTCCAAAATGTTCAAGTTGCCAAAAATGTTCATTTCCATTTTCATTTCCATTTCCATTTCCATTTCTAGGTTTCCAAAAGTATCAAAAATTTGTTCATAGTACTTGAGACTTGACATTTCGTACAATTAAACTGAAAATGCATAGGCCCTTTTCAGGATGTTACAGTTCTACCCCCTTAAACAAAATTTCGTCCCCGAAATTTCCTAACTACAATAGTTGAGGGTATTGCTATCGCATTGTCTTCTCTGGCTCCCACGAAGCTTCTTCCGCTCCATGATTGCGCCATAACACCTTGACTAGAGGAACCGACTTCCTTCGTAGTACTTTCACATCACGCTCCAAGATCCGAATCGGTTCTTCCTCGTAAGATAAGTCTGGCCTTAGCTCCACCTCTTCAACTGGTACCACATGAGACGGATCCAATCGGTAGCGACGTAGCATGGATACATGAAATACGTCGTGCATCTGCTTCAATTCTGGTGGCAACTCTAATTGGTATGCCACTGGTTCAACTCGCTTCAATACTCGATAAGGCCCTATAAACCTTGGGCTTAACTTCCCTTTTCGACCGAACCTCATTACCTTCTTCCAAGGCGAGACTTTCAAGAATACTTGGTCTCCCTCTTCAAACTCTATTTCCTTCCGCTTAAGGTCTGCGTACGACTTCTGCCTATTAGAGGCTTCCTTCAACCGTGCCCGTATTAACTCAACCTTCTCTTCAGTTTCTGCCACTAACTCTGGACCCAAAACTCGGCGTTCTCCTAACTCGATCCAACAAGTAGGTGTTCTACACTTCCTACCATACAATGCTTCGTATGGTGCCATCCGAAGGCTAGCCTGATAGCTGTTGTTGTAAGCAAACTCAGCTAAAGGCAAGTAATCTTCCCAACTTCCTTGAAAATCCATTACACAGCCTCTCAACATATCCTCCAACACTTGTATAACCCGTTCAGACTGCCCGTCTGATTGTGGATGAAAAGTCGTAGTGAAGTCTAACTTAGTGCCTAAAGCTTGATGAAGTGCCTTCCAAAATCGAGACGTAAACCTTGGGTCTCTATCAGAGATGATTGACACCGGTACTCCATGCAACCTCACAATCTCCGCCACATATAACTTGGCCAACTTCTGAAGAGAATAATCCATTCTTACCGGGATGAAGTGCGCGGATTTGGTCAAACGGTCCACTATCACCCATACCGAGTCCTTCTTAGTAAGCGTAAGGGGAAGCCCACTAACGAAGTCCATGGTAATTCTTTCCCACTTCCATTGGGGAACTTCGATTGGTTGAAGCAATCCTGATGGGACTTGGTGTTCAGCCTTAACTTGCTGACACGTCAAACATTTCCCCACAAATTTAGTCACTTCTCGTTTCAGATCAGACCACCAAAATTGTTCCCTTAGATCTCTATACAGCTTGATGCCTCCAGGATGCATAGCATAAGGGCTACCATGCGCTTCCCGAAGAATCCTTTGTCTCAACTCCTTATCTTTCGGCATACAGACCTTTCCCTTGTAGCACAATACTCCTTCATCATTGACGCCATAGTCCTTTAATCCTCCTTGTTGCACTTGCTGTAACTTAGCACTTAAGTCCTTATCCGCCAACTGTCCCTCTTTCACCTCCTTCAGCCATGTGGGCTTGACTTGCAATTCTGCCAATAGGCTTCCATCATCATACAGACTTAAATGAGCGAACAAAGCCCGTAGATCCGACACAACTTTCCTACTCAGGGCATCGGCTACCACATTCGCCTTGCCCGGATGATATTCTATCGAACAATCATAGTCCTTCAGCAATTCCACCCACCTTCGCTGCCTCAAGTTTAACTCCTTCTGAGTCAACAAATACTTAAGGCTCTTGTGGTCTGTGTAGATAACCGACCTTTCTCCATAAAGTTAGTGCCTCCAAACCTTAAGGGCGAAAACCATTGCTGCTAGCTCCAAATCATGGGTTGGGTAATTAACCTCATGCGGCCTTAACTGTCGTGACGCATAGGCGACCACTTTTCCATCTTGCATTAGCACACAGCCTAACCCCGTATGCGAAGCATCACAGTACACCACAAAATCTTTTCCTGCCTCTGGCTGAATTAACACTGGAGCTTCCGTCAAAACCCTTTTAAGCTTTTCAAAACTCTCCTGCTGCTTATTAGTCCATTCAAAGGGTACTTCCTTTCTTAGCAACTTTGTCAAAGGCGCGGCTATTGATGAGAACCCTTCCACAAACCTTCTGTAATAGCCTGCCAAGCCTAAGAAACTTCGAATTTCAGCCACAGACCTAGGTGGTTTCCAATCCAGCACTGCTTCGATCTTCCTAGGATCCACTCTTATTCCCTCTGCGGATACCACATGTCCTAAGAATGCCACCTCCTTAAGCCAAAATTCACACTTGCTGAATTTGGCATAAAGCTTCTTCTCCCTTAACACTTCCAACACAACTCGAAAATGCTTATCATGCTCCTCTTCCGACTTCGAGTACACCAAAATATCATCGATGAACACAACGACAAACCTGTCCAAATAGGGTTGGAAAACCCGATTCATCATGTCCATGAACGCGGCTGGAGCGTTCGTCAACCCAAACGGCATCACTACAAACTCAAAGTGGCCATATCTTGTCCTAAAAGCGGTCTTATGGATGTCAGCCTCCTTCACCTTCAACTGATGATATCCCGACCTTACGCCGATCTTTGAAAATACTACGGCCCCCTTCAGCTGATCGAACAAATCATCGATCCTTGGCAAAGGATACTTGTTCTTAATGGTCAGCTTATTCAACTGACGGTAGTCTATGCACATACGCATAGTTCCGTCCTTCTTCTTTACAAATAGGACCGGTGCTCCCCATGGAGACACACTGGGTCTGATGAATCCACGATCCAACAACTCTTGGATTTGAGCCTTGAGCTCCACTAACTCCTTTGGCGCCATTCGGTATGGAGCGATTGACACAAGAGCTGTTCCTAGTAGCAAATCTATCCCAAATTCCACCTCCCTATCTGGGGGTATTCCTGGTAATTCCTCTGGAAATACATCCACGAAGTCCCTTACCGCCCTAACTCCATCAATACCTTCCTCCTTCCCACCTATCGTACTAATGAAGGCTAAGAATGCCTTACACCCCTTCTTAACCATCTTCTCGGCCTTCAGCGTCGAAACTACGTTAGACAAGTAGTTCCTCCTTTCTCCGATCATTGCTACCACTTCATCCTCCGGGGTTCTTAGTTCCATACGTTTAGCCGCACAATCCAACATGGCTCGGTGTTCTACTAACCAATCCATTCCGAGTATAAGTTCAAACTCTCCGAAAGGTAACTCCATTAAGTCTGCCCGAAAATTCACTCCCTGAATCTCTAAGGGCACATTTCGAAAGATCTTGTCTACCACAATAGTTTGACCTAATGGGCTTACTACAGTCATCTGTCTATCAGAGAGTTCAGAGTCTAGGCCTAGTGTTTCCACTACACTACATGCAACATAGGAATGGGTCGAGCCCACATCAATCAGAGCAAAGTAGGGTTTGTCAAAAATAAAGAACGTACCGGTTATTACATCCGGTGCGTCACCATCTTCCCTCCGGCGAACCGCATAAACCAAACCCAGTTGCCTTGTATCGGCATTAGTAGTACCTCGGCCCTGTGTTCCACGGCCTCTGCCAGCACCACTACCTCTGTTAGCCGAACCACGACCCCGTTGAGGCTGTTGTCCGCCTCTACCAGTCTGGCTAGCATTCTGAACTGCCGGTCGGCTCTCATCTGGTTGCTTGGGACAATCCTTAAGCATATGGTCCTTGGACCCACACTTGAAACATCCTCCCGTCTTTCGCCAGCACTCTCCCAAGTGCTTCTTTCCACAATGCTCACAAGGGCGATACTGCCAGCCCGTACCAGCTTGTTGATTTCGTGGCTCGTCAACTCTAGGCCTCTTGTGACCCTTTCCAGATGGTCCAAAACCTCTTTTGGGCTTATTCCTATCCACAGTCTGTTTGGTAGCATCCTTGATTCCTTCGGCCACCTTGGCCTTTTCCACCAAAGCAGAGAATTCCCGCTCCTGATACGGTGCTATCAACAGTCTCAGATCGTCCCTCAGTCCGTCCTCAAAACAGACACAGCGTTCATGCTCAGTTGCCACTACCCCTCGAGCATAGCGGCTCAGCCTCAGAAATTCTGCCTCATATTCTGCGACAGACTTACTCCCTTGTACCAACCCCAGAAAAGCCTTTCTTTGCTCATCTGTATACCTGGTTCCCACATATTTCTTCTGGAATGCCTCCTTAACATATTCCCAGGTCAGATCCTCCGCCGTGGCACCATCTCGAACAGTTAGCCACCATTGATACGCTTCATCGCGTAACAACGCCACCATCCCTTTCAACTTTTCCACAGGAGTCAGATCGAGCTCATCCATGATACGCTCCGTTGCTTCCAACCAGTACTCAGCTGTACTGGGTGCCACTCCAGACACTCCACGAAACATTTCTGCTCCATTAGCTCGGAGCCGTTCAGGCACAGACTTACGATTTCCTGAATTTCCTTCCGCACCAGCCACCAATTCCAAAACTCGCAGTACAGCTGCGACACAGCATCTTCCCCCGTCTGAGCTTGCTGCTCAACGTTAACAGTTGGGGGTGGTGGTGGCGGTGGTATTTCATTGTCGGACCCTTGACCCGATCTAACGGGTTCCGACACGGTCATCCTTCCTCTACGTCGTCCACGACGACCACGTCCTCTAGAGCTCATTTTCTAGCGTCGAGATCTGATTAAGGAATTTTATGGATTAGACATTGTTCCACTTATTTACCGCGAAGGAGTTTTATGAAAAGAAACTTAAGAGTGGTTCTTTCGTATTCATACAAACACACAGTCTTTTCCATTCATTCATTCATCCATCAGACAAGTATGAACTTTCGTTCATTCAGAGAAACGTTGTAGTTTTTGTTGTTGTTGTTTTCCACTACCCAGGGGTATTTTCGTAATTTTGTCCTACAGGGGCATTTTCGTAATTGTTTTCAGAAGAAAAACGTTCCTTGGTGTTTTTGTCAAAAATTATTTTGGAAATTTCAAAGTCTCGGGGTAATTTGGAAAAATTTCAAAATTAGGGGGTATTTCGGTAATTTTTGACCTCAGGGGTATTTTGGTAATTTTTCACAAATCAGGGTAAATTTGTAAAATTTAATAAATTAGGGATATTTCAAAAGTTGTAAAACTTTGAGGGTTCTTTTTGAAAATTGTTCCTTCAGAAATGGGGATGTTGCAAAAATTTTGGAAATCAGGGTCATTTTGGTAATTTTGTAAGTTAGGGGCAATTTTGTAATTTTCCAAAATCAAAGTGTTTTGATGTTTTACAAATTAGGGTTTTTGAATGTTTATAAAATAATGAAATTTTGGTGAAGCTGTTGAGTAGTTGAACATTTTATAATCCAAGGGCATTTTGGTAATTTCACCACTGAGGGCATTTTTTTGTAATTTTCGTAAATCAGGAGTTTTTCAGAAAATGTTGTAAAAATAATTTTCTCATATTTAAAAGAAAGTTTTAAAAGTTTGAAAAAACTAGGGTTTGTTGTTTTGTTCTCTCTTCCTCCTTTGTTTTCAAACGGCTAGTTCCCTTTTTGGGTTTTAGTCATCTGTTTAGCCTATGACCGAGCCCTCTTGGTCAGGTTGAACCAAAGCTACGCACCAGGCAGGATTCGAATGGAGAGGAGGTGAGTCACGCGGACTACTTAAATACCAAGCTCCCACCGAAACCATTCCTAGACATGCGCACAGAGGTTGCCACACCACTGAGCCCTCTGAGTTAGGGTGAACCGAGGCTATGCACCAGGTAGGATTCCTGCGAAGAGGAGGTGAGTCACTAGGACTGCTTAAATACCAGGCTCTTCCGGATCCAATCCTAGACATGCGTACAGGGGTTACCACACCCTTAGCTCAGTGACTTAGCCATAGGGTTGTTTAGTGCATTAAGTCTTATGTGCTTGTGTTTGAGTAGACTAGTCCTAGGGTTCAAGTTCCTATCATTCTATTCTACGTTCCATGCCTGTTCTACCCTTACACAGTTCATAAATCACAGAATCACACATAAAGTTAGGGGTACTTACTTGGTGGACTGCGGGTCGGAGACTTAGGTGCCATGCCATAAACCCTGCTTATTTTCAAAGAAAATCCTTTGGGCTCGAATTCAAAACGTTTTGGGCCTTAGCCCACAGGCCGAGAGTTTTAAAACTGGGCTCTGATACCAAGCTGAAACACCCCACACCCGGCCCACGAGCCCGGACCGGATCTGGTATGTTCCTTAAGTAAACCGGTTTTCAAATTCTTTGTTACTTAGAGAAAATTTGTAAAATTTTAGGAAAATATTGTTTTGGATTGGGCTTGGGTTGGGAAACCCATTTAATTAATTTAAAAATCCAATTTTATTAAGGTGACAAAATAATTTTTAGGGTTTGTTTTTAAAGAAATCATTCTTGTACTTAACTTTAATCAAAATTGTTCGTAACATAATAATTAAAAGTAAAGCAAAATAAAGAAAATCCACTGGGCCTTATGGCCTTATTACATCAAGTAAAACCCAATAATAAAATTAAAGGTACTAAAAAGAAATAAAGTCCAAATTAAATAAATTCTTCAAATGATGCATGGCCACCTCAAGGTCTACGTCCCGGTCCGTCACTGTTCATCACCTGAAAATAGTTCCCACAACGGGGTGAGTCAACAGACTCAATGTGTACACAACATTAACATTCAACAATCAGGCATACAAGTTCATATCAAGTTCATATTCATATAAAATAATGATGCAACCCAAACCCAAGCCTAAAGGTCCATCCGCTACACACCACCCGTACCTGCCAGTCACACCGTGGGGACTACTAAGTCAACCCTCCATCCGCTACACACCATTGAAGGCAGTCGCTGCAGTCGACGTGCTCATCGCCCATATAATTTGTGTCATTAGACACCATATTCAAATAATGTAACTGAAGTTACCAAATTCAGATAATGTAACCGGAGTTACCATATTCAAATTTTGTGACCTAGTCACCATATTTCGTTGGTGAGACTGAAGTCATCACCTTCTTCCCCTTTCACATAGATCCCGAATGCCCCATAAATTTATATCATGCATAACATACTTAATTTCTCATTATTCACATGTTAAAATATAACATATTCGTAATCCTATCGAAAGTAGGAAACGTACCTGGGTACTCTTACCACATTTGTGGTACTTAGCCACATTCACATTCTTATGCATATTCATATATTAAAAATAATTGCCATATGATTTACCGAAAATTAATGTGAGTACACACCTGATTTGCTTAATAGATTCCTTGAAATCCCGAAGAACGATCTACCGATCTAGATCTTTATCTCCTATATTCGGCCAATTATTAAGACATATTAACAAACCTATTTGGCTTAAAAACCAAATCCTAGTAGGATTTGTATTACTTACCTTGCTTGCCGATTTGATTGATCAAGTTCCAAAAATTGCTAGTATCCCTTTTCCTTGAAATCGGCTAACACTAAATCATGTAACCATGTGAGTTTCCGGCTTTTGAAATAATGAAAATAATTCCAAATACCAAAATTAAGCCTTGGCCGAATATCGCTTACCATACAAATTCCAAATCTGAAGAGGATTCCTTGCCCTATATGTCTGTCGAAATCTTCATGTTAGATTTAATCTAACATATACATCATAACCTTTAATCGAATAAATTATCTTACCTTAGATCCTTAGATTTCCCGAAAGATTCCCCCTTGTATTCGACAGTTGTAAAAAGATCCTGAGAGATCCTTGCAGATTCGGCCATGAACAAAAATAGAGATTAGGCCCTTCTCTTTCGTCAAATAGAAAAGAAAGGAATTTGAATAGCTTAACCTTACCTTAATGCCTTGATCGATTGCTTCCTTGCCTAGAGTCACAAGGTTTTGGCTATGGAGATTTAATCAGGGATCAAAAAGAAAAGGTTTTGGCTTGACAGATGAAGAAAAGAGAAGAAGAAAAGATGAAAAGAAAATTCGGCAGAGGGGATATTGGCTTAGGGAAAATTTCGGCAGAGAGGAAGAGGAAGCAAAAGTTGATGAGTAGCCCTCCTGCCTTCCTTTTATAGCCGAAAATATCAGCCTAGGAGTCCCTTACTTGGCCACCACTCCTCTTTTTGATAATATTATCTTTTTTATTTAAAAGATAAAAGTGTTTAATCCATCATTTATCTCCTCAAATAATCCTAAAAGAAAATCCTTTATTTATCACTTATTATTCACATATTTATGCAAATAAAACTCTTCTTTTTCTAGAAACCCATGCCGTCCACCTCAGCCTTCTGGAAGCAAAAATAAAACTTATTTATTTGCTTCTCAAGTGACTCGAACTCAGGCCCATTTCCCCTGCATGTGACGCCATCTCCTTAGGCCCTCTTTTCCAAGCCTGGTTGTGTGTCAAAATTCTCCAACTTTTTCTTTTAAGGCTCTCTAGCCCTTATTTCCTATTTTGAACTTTAAAATTTGACATTTCGGCATCATTTCTAAGTTTCTTAAAATTTTCAATCGGCTCTGTAAACTTGCCTTTTTCTTACATTTCCAAGTTTCCAGAAATGTTTACTTTCCATTTTTGAATCATTTCCAAAAATGTTCAGGTTTCCAAAAATGTTCAGGTTTCCAAAATGTTCAAGTTTCCAAAATGTTCAAGTTGCCAAAAATGTTCATTTCCATTTTCATTTCCATTTCCATTTCCATTTCTAGGTTTCCAAAAGTATCAAAAATTTGTTCATAGTACTTGAGACTTGACATTTCGTACAATTAAACTGAAAATGCATAGGCCCTTTTCAGGATGTTACAAAAAGTGCTAAAGCTATGTGATGAAGTAATACAGGTACCCATGAGTAACTTACGAGAAATGAATGCAAAATGTGATGTGTGATTTGGTAAGAGTAAGCATGAGTAAGTTATGCCGGTGTTCTTAAGAACTTGTGTTATTATTAAGTGTGATGAATGGATGTTATCATAAGCCTTTATGTTGCTATTCATTGCATGCAAACTTACTAAGCTTTATGCTTACTCCCTCTCTTTTCCCTTTCCTTGTAGTATCGCCAAGTTAGCTTTGGGATCGTAGAACGTCGGAGTTCGGTTCACACTATCAAGTTATTCTGTTGGTATAGTAAAGTTTGATTGCTTTGGGTATGGCATGTATAGGAACTTGGTTATTTTGTTATATGTCATATTGGTTAGCCGAGATGTTGGCTATTAATGTTACTCAATTCATTTTGTATAAGGCCACGATTGATGGCTATTACTCATTATTGTTATATGAAAATGATGATGTTTTTCATGGATGTGCAAATTGCATGGTTGAGTATATGGTATATTATAGCATGAATGAGTAGGTTGTTGTTGTGGCTTATGTTAGTGCAGGTAAGGATGGAAAAAAGGGCTTGGTAAATAGCCTTGTTCTTGTCCACACGGGTAGACATATGGGCGTATGTCTAGGCCGTGTGTGACATACGGTCTGCCCCAAGGGCATGTGGTTTGGTCTTGTGTCCCCTGCATCCTAAGTTGGCAAAACAAAATGCCCAATAGTAACCACACGGGCTGAGACACGGCCGTGTGTCTCAACCATGTGGAAGACATGGTCTTAGGACATGGGCATTTGCCCAGGCTGTGTGAATTCTGCACTTGAATTTAAGAATTTAATTCGCCACACGGTCTAGGGACACGGACGTGTGCCTTGACCGTGTGACCTCATGGAGATGATGACGTCAGAAACAGAATGTCAAGGTTTTCACATACGAGCTAAGACACGGGCGTGTCATGGCCATGTGAAGGACACGGGCGTGTCATGGCCATGTGAAGGACACGGGCTGTAGACACGGGTGTGTGTCAGGCCGTGTAAAAACCCCTGTAGGTTCGAATTGAGAAATATATCCACACGGATAAGGGACATGGGCGTGTGTGATGACACGGCCTGCCCACACGGGCGTGTTCCCTTTCACACGGGTGTGTGGCCCTGTTTTTAATAACATTTTTCTAAGATTTTCCAAGGGACTCGAATTGATCTCGAAATGTTCCTAAGTTGTGTTTTGGGCCTTGTAGGCCTATATTAAGGATGTTAAGAGGAAGTTTCAGAAGTTTTAGATTTGAATGGACTTTTGTGATTTGGAATTATTTGTATGCATGTGTTATGTTAGGTAATCCCTTGTACCCTGTCCCGGCGTCAGATACAGGTAAGGGGTGTTACATTTAGTAGTATCAGAGCTACGTTTTAGTCGATTCTCGGACTAACGTAGCATATACACGAGTCTAGCTATACATGCCATACATATGAGTATTTATATAATGATAGTGTGACAACTCTTGATGATTTAAATTATGTTTTCATATAGTAAATGGATCCCGACCGAGCTGCTGCTAATGATGCTTCTAGTAATGCGTCGGCTCCCCCGCAAGGGACCGAGCCAGTAGAAAGTAGACCCGAGACTTTGGGTCAAGGAGATGAGGCTCGGGAAGCCTTTCTCCATATGATGAGTAATTGGTATAATGAGTTTATTCGAGCAAATCCTAATGCTCAACCCCCTCCACCCCCACCTATTCCTCAGCCTACCCCTATAGCTCCCCAAGTTGTAGAGGTAGTTAGGAGGGAAAAGCCCCCTGTTGATAGAATCCTGAAATAAGGAGTTGAGATATTTAGAGCTAATAAAGATGATGATCTAGAAAAAGCAGAAGTCTGGCTTGAAAATACCATCAGGGTATTTGATGAACTATCTTGCACACCCGAAGAGTGTATGAAGTGTGTCGTGTCTTTCTTAAGAGATTCGGCCTACCAGTGGTGGAACACCCTTGTGTCAATTGTACCAAGGGAGAAAATTAACTGGGAATTTTTCCAAGAAGAGTTCCGAAAGAAGTATATTAATGAAAGGTTCATTGAACAGAAAAGAAAGGAATTCCTTGAGCTAAAGCAAGGTTGAATGACGGTAACCGAATATGAGCGTGAGTTCGTAAGGCTCAGTAAGTACGCTAGAAAGTGTGTATCCACTGAAGCCATTATGTGTAAAAGGTTTGAGGACGGGTTAAATGAAGATGTCCGCTTATTTGTGGGTGTACTAGAACTAAAGGAATTTGTTGTGTTAGTAGATAGAGCTTGTAAGGCCGAGGAGTTGGTTAAAGAGAAAAGAAAAGCTGAAATCGAGTCTCGTGACTCGAGGAAGAGACAATTGGGCAAGTCATTTCAATCCTCGTCTAAGAAATCAAGAGAGTTTACTACTCAATCAGCCACTTCAGCTGGGTTTTCAGACAGAAGTAAGGGTAAACAGTACTCGGGGTCTAAAGCTCGGACCACTTCGGCCGCTAGTGTTGGTAACGCTCGACCAAGTAGACCAGAATGTCCACAGCGTAGCAGGCGTCATCCCGGTGAGTGTCGAGCAAATGAGAGAGCTTGTTTCAAGTGTGGATCCCCAGATCATTTTATTAGAGATTGCCCCGAGAATGGCAAGAAAGATAAATCTCAGAGTGCAAGATCGAGAAGTACTGCTAAGGGAAGGTCACAGAGAAATCCCGGAAATGGAACAAGTAGCAAGAATACATCTAGAGAGCAGTCTACAAGATCTGAGGGTAGAATGCCTGCGAGGACTTACGCCATTAGCGTTCGCGAAGAGGCGTCCTCCCTTAACGTGATCACAGGTACATTTTCTCTCTATGATACTCATGTTGTAGCTTTAATTGACCCGAGATCTACCCACTCATATGTTTGCATGAAATTAGTAAGTAGTATGAACATGCCTATAGAGTCTACAGAATTTGTGATAAAAGTGTAGAATCCCCTAGGCAAATGTGTGTTAGTTGATAAAGTATGCAAAGATTGCCCCTGTAGGTTCAAATTGAGAAATATATCCTCACGGACAAGGGACATGGGCGTGTGTGATGACATAGCCTGCCCACACGGGCATGTTCCCTTTCACACGGGCATGTGGCCCTATTTTTAATAACAATTTTCTAAGATTTTCCAAAGGACTCGAATTGATCTCAAAACGTTCCTAAGTTGTGTTTTGGGCCTTGTAGGCCTATATTAAGGATGTTAAGAGGAAGTTTGAAAAGTTTTAAATTTGAACAGACTTTTGTGATTTGGAATTATATGTATGCATGTGTTTATGTTAGGTAATGCCTTGTACCATGTCCCGGCGTTGGATACGGGTAAAGGGTGTTACATTTTCGACTTAAATCTCTTATATTCGATTAAAACATGATGATGTTGGCATGCTAATAAGACGTTGTGTAATGTGTGATGTTGTAATGGTGGTGTAGCATACTGTTACTCGGGCTCGACGAATGGGCCGGGTATAGGTCCGAGCAATCTATCCGTTCAAGGATTCTCTCCACACTCTCCAACCAATACTCGACGATGGTCGGATCAACTCCTTTCACTCCTCTAAATTTGCATTCACCCAGAGCACGTAGACGACCGAATGGTAGTTCCTAATGAATAGGTGTAGTGTTATTTTAAATGTTATAGCGTAGTCGATATGCCTCCTAGATGCGGTACAGTTAATACGAATGTACCTTTTCCTTCGAGTCAGGCAACACGAAAGGCAGGTATGGAGCCTTTAGTACAAGCTATAATAGGAGCTTTTTAGCGCATTGCTTGTGGTAACCCTACACCTATTCATCGAGGACTACCACTCGAGCGTCTAATTGCCCTGGGTGAATGTAAACTTAAACGAGTGAAAGGAGTTAATTCGACCATCGCCGAGTATTGGTTTAAGAGTATGGAGTGAATCGTTTAACGGGTGGATTGCTCGGATGATGAGAATGTAACACCCTATACCCGACCCATTCGTCGAGCCCGAGTAACAAGACGCTACACCACCATCACAGCATCACATATTACACAACGTCTAATTAGCATGCAAACATCATCATGTTTTAATCGATTATAGGAGATTTAAGTCAAAAATACGCTAGACGACATTGAATTATACTAAACATACATTAAACGACCTTATAACAAGTTATAAGCATGCTTAAAGATGATTTGACAAAACTTTCTAAAAGATTACGTAGGTACTAATACTCATTAGATGGTATTGAATAAGCAATCAAAATGGGGTTTGAGAACACGGGCGTGTAGAGTAGCCACACGGCCACACTTGGGGCCACACAGTCTGGTCTCTTTCACATGGCCTGGCCACACGGCCGTGTAACCCTTGTTTACACTTTTTACTCAAAATTTCATAGGAGTTTCAATTTAATCTAGAACTGGTCTCGGTTTGTTTTAAATGTTTTGTAAGTTTGATTTAGGGTTTTTTTATATATATTATTAATCTTAATTGATTATGAATTTTTTGTATTTAAATTTAATTTTGAATAGTATCAGACTATTATTGAATTTGTTAACTGTCGTAATACTCCGTAACTATAATCCAGCGACGGAGACAGGTTAAATGTGTTACAGCTAGTGGCATCGCGACAACAAGATTTTTGAATTTGCGACGTGACTCACTAACAGATAATGTCGTGACATGAAAACCATGAAGTCAAGATGTCAACTCGCAAATTTCGTAAACTTTTCAATTAAGTTCTTAAATGTTCTCAAGTTAACAAAAGAACTTTCGTAAGCTCGTATAAGACCTGGAAATGATTTTATATCATATTGGAAAGTGTATTGTGCTAATTAGCATGCTGGAATAATTGAATTGTTTTGAAGTTTGTTGTAGTTTCTTTGGCAATGAATGTGGCATCCTGTAGCTTGGACTTGGCGGTCAGGTCGGGCAAGGGGTGTTACATGGTCTTTTTTATACCATGCGCATGTTTAGGTGGATCTCGAAGTTTCGAGAGGTGATTTCAACATGCAATCTATGGCCCTCAACTCAACAATGTTTGTATAGTCCCTTTTTCATTTTGGCATATGGTGCGTTGGTAATTTTGAAGTCCAAGTTGGCAATATGTTTTGAGTCATGTATATAAATTTTTTAAGGTTCTTATATGAAAATAACATAGGAGTGAAGATGACTTAAATGGTTGAACTTGTGGTAATTGTCAATTGTATTTGTTAGATCGACCGATCAAACCAAAATTGCCAAGAGGACGTGAATTGGCCTTTAAAAAATTTGGTGGAAGCAAAGAAAGAGTATGAAATAATGAACGCAAAGATTTAGAGTGTTTCGGCCTCAATTGTCTACTCCAATACCTTAGCTTTCCACAACTAATGATTTTTCCAAATTCACTAATTTATCAACCTTTGAGGACAGGGTTTAACCTTATATCTCTCTTAAGATTTCTACCCAAATCTTAAGACAACCCCTCTCAAAGAATTACAAAGAAACAAATTAAGAAATAATCCTCACAAGATCAGAATGTTTGCCAATAAAGCACAAATAAATAAGAATACACTTGAGCTAAAGAATAACAATAAAAGCTCACAATTGTATACAAGAAAAGTATGAAAGAATTGAGC
Source organism: Gossypium australe (assembly GCA_005393395.2). Lineage (NCBI taxonomy): Eukaryota > Viridiplantae > Streptophyta > Magnoliopsida > Malvales > Malvaceae > Gossypium > Gossypium australe. Next base: position 70,654,631 of record CM016617.1, read on the forward strand.
ACTAAGGTTGAAATGATTGATCTTTAGGCTTGATTATATTTCTTGTAGTTGTAGGAGCATCAAAAGTTGGTATTTATGCCTTCTAATTCATTTCCGACTGTTATGGTTGTTGGGAGAATAAATAAAGTCATTGGGATGGAAATACCAGATCATTAAATTCACCTGTAACAAAAAGTATCGATACTTTTTGTACGAGTATCGATACTAGAGACATTTAATGCTTGATTTAGTGACCGTTAAAATTAGTTTCCAGCTATACCAAAGATGATTTATCAATACCTAGTAAAAGGTATCGATATAATTTTATGGGTATCGATACTTTTTGACATTGTTGAATAGATCATGAAAAATAGAATGCAAAATTGATATGATGTAAATTTTTTGTATCGATAAAATTTAATAAGCATCGATATAATTTTCAAGGTGTTGATACTTATTATTTGTGATCAATTTTTTTGATTCATAACAGAAAGTAGATTTGATATCAATAAAAAGATGAAGTATCGATAAAATTTTATAAGTATCGATACATTTTGAAAAACATCGATACTTCTTGTAGGGAGTAGTTTTTCAATTGATTTGAAATGGTTTTGATTAAGTTCAAGAGTTTAAATTTATTTTCAGAAAGCATTTTCTAATATGTTTGGAAGTTTTGAAATATTATTCATATTTTGAATTCTTTGTCAAAAAACAAATTTATAGTTTGGTCCTAATTCTACCTCTAGTTAGCGAAAAAGCTTTCGTAACCTCATATAAGACCCGGAAATAATTGTATAATATATTTTAAATGAGTAATATAAATATTAGTATGTTTCATGGTTGTATTGAATTATATTTAATTGTAATTATTTCGATAACGAATATGACATTCTGTAAGTCGGACCCGACGACTGAATCAAATATTAGGTGTTACAAATTAAGCTTGAAGGAAATTTTCTTAGTTTTAGTAAGAAAGTAAAGCGGGTAATTAGATTTTTGGATGAATTTAAAGAAAATATGAGAAAAATGAAAAGAGGATAAGAGGGGAAAATTGAACAGGGGAAGTAAGCTTCCTTTTTTATTTAACCCAAATGGACCAAGTCAAATGTCAAAGTCAATCCCTTTTTTAAAATGTGTGGCCCACATTTATTCTTCAAGTAATATCTCATCCAATGGCTCCAAAATGTTTTAATGATTTAATATCTCATAATATAATATTTAATATAATTTGTATATAGAATGATCAAAATGTCTTTTATATAGTAAAATTGTATTTTAATTCTCTTTGTGTTATTAATTTCTTTTATTTTATTCGAGGTACTTAAAACCTCAAAATGTCCATAATTAATAATCCGTACATAAATTTTGCATTTATGAACATTCTTGACAAAAATAGAAATTTTATGATTTAGTTCCTAACATTTTTATTCAATTCAATCTCAAAATTATTGAGCAATTTGCACTTTAGGGCCTCACACTTTTCAAATTTTATAGTTTATTCCCTGAGGTGACTTCCAGTATATAATATTCATTCCAAGTCATCCTCACGTCCAACAATCATTATCCACTTGTTATTCTTCAATTCGATTTTCAATATTTTTTGAATTTACAAGTTGGCCACTTTATACCAAAAATCTATTTGTCACATTAGCTTTTGTACAATTCAAACCGCTTCTTTACCATTTCATTTATTACACTTACTTTCGTTTACTATATTGAAAATTCCGTTATCAATTTCTCATGCCATTAATCTACTTTCTTGCTATGTACCAAAAGAAAAGAAAATATAAGAATGATAACCGGTCTAATATTTAATTGTTGTAACATTTAAATTCAATTTTGCATGATTGTTTTAAATATGATTATATTATCATTTGTATCAGATTACATGTATTAAATTCAAATATTATTATTTGGATACCTATCTAAATTTAAATAAATTATCAATTAGATACTTTAATAACATGTAAAGGGCAAGTGATTTACGTAAATACAACTACTAATTATTAATTACATCTCCTCGTCCCTACTAAACGTCCGTCTGAGACTTTTTTTTTTCTCTTTCTCCAAGTAATAGTGAGTCTTTCTGTTTGTACCAAGCTCTGCGCAACATCGACAACAAAACCCAAAGTTCCTCGTAGTGAAGTCTCTAGATCCTTCCAAAGATAATTAGTTTTATATATCCATCCCACATTTCTGGACTCTTCCACCTCCCCGCCCGTACCCTCCAGAGCAGCCCCTTCCACCCAATTGCTTCTTTTAAGCTTTCCCTTCCATTATCCTCATATCTCTTTCAATCCCTAATACACCCTCGTCTTGATTTTTCCATCAATGGCCAAGTACGGCGAAGGCGACAAGCGATGGATCGTGGAGGAAAGACCTGACGGTGCTAATGTCCACAACTGGCACTGGGCTGAAACCGATTGCCTCCCTTGGTCTAAAACGTTCTTCACCAAATCGCTTTCCGATCTCACCATCCTTGATTGCCAAGGTAATCTCAGCATCAAGACCAAGAAGGTCGAAAAGGTCGACGGCGAAGCCTATGTTAATGTTCGCAAGGGTAAAATCATTCCCGGATATGAAATCAGTTTGAGTTTATCCTGGGAAGGCGAAGCCAAAGATGGGGAAGGGAAGACGCTGTTGAAAGCTGAAGGTAATCTCGAGATTCCGTACATTTCGGATGAGAATGCTGACGAGGATCTGGAAGTTAAGGTGACGATTAAAGACGAAGGACCCATTGGTAAAGCCTTGGAGGAAGCGATGCTGGCCAAAGGGAAGCCTTTGGTTTTGGAGAAAGTGAGTGATTTTGTAAAAGCTATGGCGAAAGGTGGCCCCGTTAAAGATGAATTGGAAGCCAAGAAATCGGCTACCAAAAATACTACTACTACTTCTAGTAGTAATAGTAACTCAGCTGCGATGTCTAAGGAGAAAGTTGGGGTGGAGAAGGAAGCCAAAACAGAAGTGAAGAAGGAAGGGAAGAAAGGGTTTAAGACGATTACAATATCGGAGAAATTTAATTGTAGAGCTAAGGATATGTACGAGATTTTGATGGATGAGAATAGATGGAAAGGGTTTACTCAGAGTAATGCTAGGATAAGTAAAGAAGTCGGTGGCCAATTTAGTATTTTCGATGGATCGGTTACTGGAATTAACTTGGAGTTGCAAGAAGGGAAGTTGATTGCTCAGAGGTGGAGATTTGGGAGTTGGTCCGACGAGATTGATTCTACAGTAAGTTTAATGGATTCCGCTTTTGCCTGTTCTCCAGGTTTTTGGGAATGCAGTGTGGTCGGATGATGGCTTGTCTTTACTGGGTGGTTGTTATTGTTGCAGGTAAGACTTGTTTTCAATGAGCCTGAGCCTGGGGTTACTGTAATCAAACTCACGCATTCAGATGTTCCCGAGGAGGACAGGTTGGTTTTTGTTTGTTTTATTGCGTAGCATGGCTAATCTCTTACTTAGATATCGATTCTGTGTTTGTTTTTGCTATGATTTGTGATGCAGATATGGGAATGCAACTGTGGTGGAGAACACTGAGAGAGGTTGGAGAGACCTTATTTTCAATAAGATACGGGCAGTATTTGGTTTTGGAATATGATTAATTTTATTCCAAAACGAGGAATTCTTTTTTGGGTTTGAATTATTGGAACTTCATGAAGACTTATTCTTTCAACTATTTTATTGTGAAAGATTTATAAGACTTTGCAAGTCTGATCTTGGTCTACTGGTTCATGGTTTTAAAGTTGAAACTTGGACTGAGTGTCTCTGTTGTCTTGTTTGCCAATATCCAAACTATCCCTTTAGACTTATAATAATGACAATGATGAAAATGTTGCCTTCCAGCAACTTGTCGGGGCACATAGTGTCTCCTTGAGGATGTATATCCTTTGTGTACATATTAATGTTATGATGTTACTTAAGGGCAAAATTTGGTTTGGGTTGCTGGTTTATTTTTCTGCCGCTTTAATGTATTGATCTTGATGATACTGAAAAAAAGCTCTAATTGAATTGTTCTCTTTCTTCTGTTGGAAGCATACAGACTTTTTTGGCATTGGGTGTTAGGATGATCAATCACTCACAGGCAAGGTGAAGTTTGTGGGTTGCTTCACTAGAGTGTCCATGGTTTTACAATAAAATTAGGATCTCATACAATTTTCTCTGCATAGTTTGTGATTATGTATTTTGAAGCTAAGTGATAATCTAGTTAATGTAGGTTTTGGATTATCCATTGCTTTTGAAAGATTTTTAATGGTTTACATCATATCTGGTGCTTGGACCATGGTTAGCTTAGCTACCGATTCTATGGTTTGTTATTCTTTGAGAATATAAGTGAAACATGATTTTGTTTCTGTTACCAGAGTGGGCACGATAATCTAGCATCTTGACATACGGCTGTTTATGTGTTTAGTTGTTCAAAATGAAGCGCTAGTAGTGTTGGCCCTGGGAAGAGCAGGAATCATCTTTGGTCCACTTAATTCAGAGTGTGCATAGGTACAACGAAAATCATGAGGTTAGAAAAGGAAATAATCAAATTGTTGTTGTTCATTTGATAGCATATGGCTAAGTGTTGTTGTTTAGTTATATGTATGCATCTCATTGCAAATGTCTTTGTGGTAAAAGAGTTAAAGAGAGCTTCATATATAGGTATTAAGATGTGTTTTTAGTACTATAAGGCGCATGTCTCCAACTAGATACTTCGATTATTGGTAGTGGAGAACGTTCCGAGATGTAATTTGTGAAGATAGATAAATCATTTAGTACCATGGTTAGTAGCAGATGTGCCATTACATGTGTTTTATGTGTACATAACAGCTCCAAATTCGATGTCCTTTAGGTAGCATGTAAGGATTCTTAGGTTGGACATGATTAAAGTTCATTTTGCTTTCAGAAACTTCAATTCATTCCCTATGGCCTTTTAGCTTTATCAAGAACTGTATACTTTTGTATTCTCTTACGTATTTCTGCATAGTAGAGGGTCCAAGTTCTTTATGTTCAGGCATGATGAAATCTTTCACCTAGAAAAATTTTGCCACAGATGTTTAGCGGGGAGCCCCAGCTTGGACACAATATGAGATTGAGTTCATCTGCCCTGTTAGAGCTATAGGTGTACTAACATATATCTTTATGGGTAATAATGATGGAAATTTTTAACTCTAGAAGTGAAGTTAAAATTTTGTCTCATGTTCTATTTATTTATTTATTAACTTTTAAATACAATTTAAAAATCTATGGTAAAATCTCAATCTCGTAGAAAATTTTTAATGTCAGTACTAAATAATTATCTTTGTTTCCCATACGATTCTTTGTTCTTTCCATTTGAACCTTGCAAGGTATTTCTTGTTGTAATGTGAGGTGTTCTTGGGGTTCGCAATTATGCAAGTTAATGACTTGGTTGACTTAAATTAAAATTTAACCATCTCTTTTTAGGGTTGAGTTCATTGAGTTTGATCGGATTTTAAGTTTCCTTGATAATTTGTTTTGGTTTGGTTATATTAATTTTGGGTTTATTTTGATCAAATAAGTTGTTTCACAGTTTTTTATTAAATATTTTTAAAAATAAATGAAATTTTCAAGTAAATAAAAAAATATCGGGAAAGTAGTTTAGGTTGTTTTTGAGATTTCTTTGTAACTATGGAACTTGCTTGCTTTGTTCCATTTTTATCGATATATATTTGAGGTGGCAAATATATATTTATGTTTTGGATTTTGCTCATCTTGCAATGTTTTAGGAATTGGATTGGTTGAACTGTCTAATAGTTGGTTTTTTGTTTAATCCAGCCTTAAAAAAAATATAAATCGGTTTGATTGATTTAATTGTCTAGTAATTTTGAGTACAGAAACGATTTGGTCTAAATTGGTTTTATGGGACGGACTGCTAATTTTATGGTCAATTGGTTTGGTTCTGATATCGTCCTTTTTTGTCTTTTCCTCCGTAAGTCTTCTTTACAAATGTAATAGCACATGATATGTTTAGGTTGGTTTTCACTGTCATGTTAGATTTTTGTATTACTAATAAAACGGGCGAGAGTTATTTTTTGAGAATGCTTTTTGTTTTTGAAAAAGTATTTAGATTTTTAATTTACTTTATTAATAAAATGGGCGAGAAAGGTACCTTTAAGACTGCCTTTTGCTTTGTCAAAGTTACATGGTACATGGTAATGCTTTCAAATTTTTTGTGTGCAGTTAGAATTATGGCAATTATTATATTATGATTATGGTACCTCAATACTCCTCTTAGATGTTGAGCTTATGATAAAAAATTGAAAATTGAACGGTTATGATTTAATTTATTTTTAAAATGATTGTGGATAATCCTAAATTCTAAATTCAATACTTATTGATATTCAGTTGTGTACTAAATTTTAAAGAAAATGAAACATAATTTATATAAATTTTAACGGAAATATAGATCGAAGCCCACACTAAACTTCAATTAAAATTATAGCAGAACCTTTATTTTTAAAATTGTAAATAGTTAATTAAACTTGTTACTTTGACAATAAACTAAAACAAATGGTGGTTTACTTTCTACCTAACATTATATAATAAGTACCTCCAATTTATTAAGATCTAAAGGACATGCTGATTGGAATGCTAATGATATTGGAGTATTTTCTTTTCACTTGACCTAGCGACAATATATATAACTTTGCTTACAAAGAGGATAATTATTTAAATCACAAATGTTAAGTTTTAACATGAAAGCTATATCTAGAGTTTTCCATTTATTTCCTCCCAAAAGGCAAAACGATAATATCGATGGCATATGTATTGTTGTTGATGGGGCTTTTTATGGATGAGTGTCTTGTAATGAGAAGTTTTGAGTACAATCTCGAGTAAACCTTTCACAAGCTTTCAAAATAGGTATCAACATTTCGGTTGATTTCAAAAAGCATCAGGTGAAGTTAAACTGGTTGGAGAGGCGATTTGAGTATCCCCTAGAGAATCTAACATTCATTGATATTGATTATTATGCATGCATGTATATTATTTGCTTGATCGGAAGTATGTTGATGTTAAAAAAGTTTTGCAACTTAGTTTATACAATGTACCTTATGTTTTAATCAAATTTCTCAACAACTAGACATATAGTTGGGGCTTTTCCATTTTGGCTTGCCTATGTAGGGCATTGTGCAAGGGAAGTAGAGTGGAGAAAGGGAACGTGAATGGTTGCTATGTGATTTTACAGTAGTGGGGTTGGTATCTGTCGCGTGTTAATATATTATGCGAATTGTGCAAGTATACACGTCGGATCAAGTAATAAAGTGATGAGTGAGTATCTTTCCCACGAGGATCGGATTGAGGCACTAAAGTGGTCAAGTTATTATAATAAAATGTGATTAATGTTATGGTAAAGCTATGGTAAGTATGCAGTGGCAATTAAAAGGAATAATGGTGTATGCAATATGTGGAATTAATGAATACTTGGAAATGCTATGGCAAAACGAGAGTAGAAATGTAATGGTAATTATGAAAATTATTATATAAATAATATGTAACTGAACAAATTAACAACTAAGGATGCTATGGCAAAGATTCTATGTGTAATAGCCCAAATTTCAGCGATGTCGAAAATAGTAGTTCGAGACCACCAAATCCGACAAATGAACTCGTAGATTATATTATTTAATATTTACAAGCCAAATGTAGCTTTTAAAAGGTTTTTGAAATAGTAAATTGTGTTTTATAAAGATTTATTTGGTCAAGAAATTGAGAAAAAGATAAAAAGAGGTATCGAGATCTCGGTGTTATAAACAGAGTCATAAATATTTTTATGAATATTTACGGAATGTCAATAAGGTAGTATTAAAATTTCGTTAGAAAATTTTGACGTTTGGGTGGTTAATTAAATAAAAAGGACTAAATTGAAAAATGTGTAAAAGTTGCTAGAAGGATTAAATAGCTTAATTGTCAAATGAGGAATGACCTAAAGTGCAAATAAGCCCAAAGGAGATATTTTGGGCGGCAATAGCTGAGAAAAAACAGTAAATGGGTGAAATAAGGGCAAACTTGGAAAATTGCCAAAATTAGCTAAATAAAATGGGACCAAATTGGAATATCTAGAATTCTCTTCATTTCTCTTCATTTTCATCAGCTGAAAAACAACCATGGAAGAATGTTCAAGCTAGTTTTCATACTCTAGCTTCATGTAAGTTTAATTCTTGCTTTCTCCTTGAAATTTCTATGTTTTTGGACTTTTACAATTGGGTCCAACTTACTATGTCATTAGTTTTTGATTCTATGGCTAATTTTTAAAGTTTTTATGGATGAGTGCTGGAAGCATATGATGAATAAACATATAATTGAATCTTTAATTTTGATATATGATGATTTTATCAAGTAAAATTGATGGAAATTGGTTTTAGGACCTAATTGTGAAAGAGTTTGGAATTAAGGTCTAATGCTAAAGTTCTGATTTTCAAGGGTTATGAAGTAGTTTAAAATGATAGAATAAAGTATTAATTGATAAAAATTATCCCAATTGTGGGGTTAATTGGACAAGGACTGAATTGTATGAACTGTGAAATTTGGGGCAAAATGGAAATCAACACTTTGCACTAAAACAGTTTTGAACAGCAGCAGTAGTCTAACTTTGAAAAATCACCAAAAATTTTAAAAATCGAATTAGAGGATGAATAAAATATGGAATTAAAGCTTATTGAGTCTAGCTTCTTATAGAAGAAACAGTGTAAGCAATGGAATTGTAAATCATGAGATATAATAGGTTTTGTGAGACAAGGTCAGAATGATTTTGGGTTCCCCTGTTTTGACTTTGGAAAATCATAAAAAAATTATAGGAAAATAATTAGGAGTTTAAATTTATATTTTTTAAAATCTTGAATGAGTCTATTTTCAAGAGAAACAAACGGAAACATCATCTAAATTCAGTACAAGGATATAATTAATTTTTAGTGAAAAAGGGTCGGAACTGTCAAACAACAGAGCAGGGGTGAATTTAAAGAACAAACTGTACTTATTGGCTAAATAAAAAATTTTGAAAATTTTATGGTAAGAAGATATGTGAGTCTAGTTTCAGGGAAAATTAGCGGATCTTAATTTGGAGTTCTGTAGCTCAAGATAAAAATAATTTAGGGACTATGACATGGATGAACAACTTAAATATTCACATAAATAAGTAGTAAAAAAATTATAGATATTGTTACTTACAAATGTGTTATTTATACTAATGATGTGGAATGGAGAGGAGGAGGAGGAAAACATATGAATGACTTATGTATAAATTGATCACAAGCCCGATTATAATCGATAAACGTTGAATTAGAAATGATATAATGTTTTATTTAAAATATTTATTATGAAATTAAGATTATGGTTATGGTATAAAAATCGAATTGTAAGTTCGTGTAACTTGAATTATATTCTTAAATGCTTGAAACATATTTTTATTGATGTGAAAATGATTTGGATGTTTGTTGTATGATAATTGATGAAGTATTGATATTCTTGATGAAAATGGAAAATAAATCCCGGTTGAATGAAAGGAAAATTCGATGGATCTCTGAAAAGGAATTAACGGTAAAAAGGATCTAACCCGGACGAGTGATCCTATCCCGATATAGCCCTCCCGAAGAATATGTGGAAAATGGATTTAGCTCGAACGAGTAATCCGAATTAGGGTCTGAATTTAGCCTGGACTGGTAATTCAGATCCAAGCTCATTAGAGTAATTGTTGCTGCAGGGGATTTAGTTTAGACTGGTAATCCCAACAATGCTCTATGAGTTTATATTACAGGGGATTTAGCCTGGACTGGTAATCCCGCTGTAAGAAATGAGGTTCGCGGGAGTGTGCTCTCTTATAGGGGATTTAACCTGGACTGGTAATCCCACTATAAGGATAAGGTTCGCGGGAGTGTGCTCTCTGAAATAGAAATGTGGGCACATGAATATGAATTGACGGACCCGGATTCGTACACTAAAGTGTACCCCTGAAAATCCATCGAAATTCCGAGAAATTCAACGGGACAAATATGGAAAAATAACAAGGGAATGGAAACCATGGTATTGATGAGCTCATCAATCATGGTATATATTATGTGATATAAGGAAATACGAGTTGATGAGACATGAACATAGAACTTGGTTGATGAATGAGTTCATTTGTGATTATATATTTGTAAACCCTTGAGTGTATTATTCGTATGAATTGGCATTCCAAATGAGTTAATGAGAAGAGTTCTAATCTGAAATAATCTGAATTCTAAATGAAATATTATGAAAACGTATTTGAAATAAATTGGTATGTCTTGTATATGTTATTTGAGTTCATAATGTGGAAAGTAAATGTATGTAGAAATATGAGATGATGATACCTGTACATGGAATTTATTGGTGGATACCTACATCCAAATTTAAATGATAGATTTTAGTGAACATTTAAATTGGGCTCAATAAGTGATTTGTCAATTTAAATTGTGATTAGCAAGAAGAGTTAGTGAATTGTATGTTTATGAATTGTTACATGTATTTGTCGAAATACGAGGAAATGATGGTAATTGATACATGGAAATATGAGACTATGATATGTATAAAAACATGGCATATGTTTGATAAATGTGTTCATTCATAATTATAGAATTGTGCACCTCAAGTGCACTATATGTGTAAAGATGATGTTTCAAATAATTTGATAAGTAAAACTCCAATATGAAGTAGTTTGAAACCAAGACAAATTGTTATAAAAATGTACACGAAATACAGAGGTATGATTGTTATATGATATATGAATACATAATGTGAAAAAGTATAAGTACAAGAGAAATTTAAGGAGAATTGAGCCCATATACATTTCTTGTTAATTATATGAAATGTGCGACTAACAAATGGTATTAAGTATAAGGCTCGGTTGAATATCTTAAATTGGTTTTTGTATGTACTAAATGTGGGTGAAGAATAAGGATCAAATGAGTGAGAAATATGGTTTGGAAAATAGCCTTATTTGTGAAAATTAACTTTAACACGGGCGTGTACTAAGGCCGTGTGACCCGAGTTCCTTCATAGATGCAAGTCAGAGAGTTACACGCCTCAGATACACGGCCATGTGAGGTACATGGCCATGCCACACAGTAGTGTCTCCAGTCACACTGGTGTGGGACCCTTGTAAATGAAATAAATTTTGGGATTTTGCGAAAAATTTCATACAATTCTGATTTAGTCCCGACCCAATCCTAATGCATGATTTGGACCTCGAGGGTCCGTTAAAGAAACTTTTATAATCAATTTCGGTATTCGAGCGATAAATGGTTTAAATTGTCTGTAAGTGTTCCATACTTCTCGGTAATGCCTCGTACTTTATTCCAGCGACGGATACAGGTAGGGGGTGTTACACTACGGCAATGGATAAGGGATGTAGGATGTTGATATGGAAGGTCGGGATTACTAAGAATCTACCCTTACTGTCAGAAATGCCTCAACAAAATAATACTTAACCTACTGCTCAGAAGAGTTCTAAAGTGGCCTGCTTCTTTCGAAGGTAGAAACCTCAAGTTACCTTACCTGTGTCTATAGGCTTTTAATATGGTACCTTGAATTGTTTCCTTCTGTATGAACGCTTCTCTATGTATAGAGTCTACGTAAGTATCTGTCGAGTACTTGCTCATATCATTCAACCACAGTCTAACTAATCTAACCTTTTCAGAATTTAGATTAATTTAAGGGTATGCTACATAGTCGATTATGTCTAGGGATTGCTCACATACATTTTAGAGAATAGAAAAATTGAATGAAAAACTAAAATAATTTTAGACTTATATTGCATCCATTAAAGGCAATTAAAGTTTCACCAAAGTAATCCCAACCCTATGAGATTTAGCTCATAGGTTGGCAAATAAAATTCAAATCAAACATAGTTTTCATCACTGTAATTCACGAAGGAATAGGTTAGAAATAATGGAAGAATGCCAGGAAGACAATGTTCTCTTGCCCAATCCACACTTCAGTTGCACAGTGTCCTGATGTGGCTGAGAGGGGTTGCCTGCGTCTTTCCTCTTCATGTCTCTATTTCGCCGCTACCTTCTAATTTGCCTAAGGATCTCTACTCGCAGTTTCGCGCCCTAGGGTGTCTTCATTTGCTTCTTTTTAAATTGCTTTTTTTCCCTTTTCATGATAATTCCAATAGCCCTAAGATTTATCTTCTCCTCTTTTCTAGGCAAATTTATCTGTTACAAGTAGAGTTGGGATGAAACTGATATGCGCTGAATGTTGACTGGACACCTTCCCAATATTGCCACGGCATAAGAGCTAGCAATTTGACCACCCTTTTGCCCCGATGAAACTTCACTCATTTATTTCTTGTTCCTCATCCTACACCTGCCAATACCACAAAACACAGACCTTCCACGAGCAACTAAAAACACCTAATATTTAAACGCAACCCAAGTTCTAATGCAATGCTAAAAATACTAATGAGATATCCTAAAATGCAACTAGATGTACTTAAGTACATGCAATTAATTTGGTCAAAAGGCATAAAATACAACTCTTTTCAAGAGTTATCAGTATTGGCTTTCTTTTATTGCGCTACCTTTTGTAAACCTTAATTTTCCTTTGCATAAATCCATTGTTTTTTAAATGTTTTATATCTATACTAAAATTTTGTAATTTATTAGTTGGTTCAAACACTATGAATATAAAACATGCAAGAAGGACAATTTGGTGTCAATATAAGAAGCAAATAATGGGTTGTGTTCTTTGTGGCCAAATTCATTTAGTTTAATTAATATCACCTTATAATAAAATTTAATGTTTCTTTATATTTACAATTTATATGGATATTGTACCAAGCTAAAGAAATTGCAACCTTACTATCGTTGGAGGCACGTGCGTACAACCATACTTTTACCATTTGCATGCCGCTTATTTACTTTTCTTGCACAGAGTGGCATCAACCAGATCATGTATTATAACTGTTTGGGATGGTTCAAGGAATTCTGGTAGATGTAGAGAACATGGATGACTATCCCTATAGATTTGAGTCCAAGGTGGAAGTGCCACTACGCTATTTGATTTGTACAACATGTGGCACATTGGATCGATTGTCTCCAACATCAGCCACAAGTTACATTTATTGATACGAGAATTTTACAAATTTTGAGATATATATATGGAATGATTTAAGGCTAGTGGTAAACCATACATGTATTTCTTGGGAGAGACTTTATTATCTTGAAATGATGGTCCGTTTTCAAACATCAAAGGAGGGATATGTAAGCACAAGCCCAACATGTTGCTATGGGCCAAGTTAGAAAAGGAAGGGATCTACAACAATGTTGTGGCATAGGCATACCCGTCGTCTCAAGGGTTACTGATGGGAAAATTGGTTATGTTTGAGACTGAGGTAGAGGCATAAGGCATGATAGAGGCATTTTTATTGAAAATGCACTAGTAATTGTACATGTTAGTCTTAAAGACATACTTAAATTTATAGATGTAAAGGTTTATCTTGGATTTGCCTAGATAATAGATGAAAATACAATGCATCAAATAGAATGAAGATGATAAATTTTTTGTTATATTACTGTAACAGGCCTTACCCACCTGATGATCAGTACAATTATGAGATGCTACAGTAACATTTTTAAGCTTAAACCAAAAATTTTCCTTTGTAAAAATACTTGTTTCGCAACAAATTAATGTTTTTTAAATCAAATTGGTGAGGTTTAATGATACGAACTCGCCTTGGCGATGATTTGAGTCGTAAATGTTTGCCCGATCGTCTACGAGGAGTAATGGATCTTTCGCAAATTAGAAGTTTTGGAAATAAATTGGCGGAAGCTTTTAGTTGATTTTCTTTTAGAAATGGCTTAAGCTAGGAATGGAGGTTGATAGATGATGAAGGAATCGATTTTAGAAGATGGAATGGTTAGGTTCGGTTTAGTAGGATGAAATAAAGTCAAGTGAAGTGTAGATAGATAAAGTGTAGGATAGTCGGTAGAAATGGTGATACGGGCTTAAACACGAGAAACGATTCAACACTAGAAAGTGTCACCTCGGTTTCTATTTGGTTTAAGGTGAATGATGGAATTCGAAAAAATGGACCTTGACCCATTACTTAGCAAAGTAAGAACCGAAGGTATAAAAAGATGGACGAACGCCACACCGGGTTGGTGATAAGTTCGAAAGAAGAGAACGATTGACGCCACTAGTTTTGTTAGATAAGTCAGACCGAAACTCGTACGAATTTAGAGAGGAGTAAACTCACTCTTTGAACAAAGTTCATTCAAATTGATAAAATGGCAAAAGTCCCCCCAAAATGGCTGGTTACACATATTTATAAGGATAGAAAAGCTAGTTGAAAGGTCATATCTTAATGTGCTAATTAAAACTGAAATTAAGCTCAAGACTCTTGATATTCTTGTAACAATTTACTCCATACTTGAATTCACTTTAATTCAGCTTGAATGATCATCCTTGAATGCTTAAAATGTCTCTTGAGTTGTCCCTTGGCTAGCCGAAAAGACACCAGCAACTAAATGGTGTTTTGAATGCTTGTTTTCATCTTTAAATGAGCAAAAACAGCTGGTAGATGAAAGAGGTTGCTGCCAAATTTAAGAGGAGTTAAAATGCTTCTTAAAACTCCTTAATTGATGTATTAAACATCCCTTGTAACAGCTACTTCATTTGTAACCAAAAATCACCTAAAGAGTCACTTCAATTAAATTGTAATAGCCTTGAAATGTAACGGTTGTGAGCTGAAGAGACACCTACAATAAACACATTAAAATGAACTTATTAAACACAATTAAACACTAATTAAACTCAAACACATTAAACAATTGACTTCAATAAATGAACTAAAAGTAAAGACATCAATGCTGGTTACACATATTTATAAGGATAGAAAAGCTAGCTGAAAGGTCACATCTTAATGTGCTAATTTAAACAAACTTAAACTCATGCTCCATTAAATTATCCTAGTAACTAGATTAATTAAATAAGCTTCTTATTAAATGAAGTTCAATAAAAACACTTATTAATTAAACTAAGATGAGTTGAATAAATGTCCAGCAACTCATTTATTAAACTAAGATGCTTAAATGCATAGTTTGAAATGCAAACTAAATAAACAAATGCAAGACTTAATTTAATGATGTAGACTTAAACTAACATGGGAGTTACATAATGCATAACTTTATTAAATGCAAAACACACAAAGTGCAAATCTAAAATTAAAAATATACAAACTTATTAATTTAAATAAAACTATATTAAATTAAAAAGTCCTTAAAACATTAGTCCAATAATCAATCAGGCCTATGAGATGTTTCATCTTGCACTTGGGCCCCTCAAGTTTAGGCCATTCTCGTTGTCGGTGGTTTGTGTTGAAACATGATACGACCAGTTTCGTATCATACCCTCCCTTTTGAAAGCGATTCGTCCTTGAATCGAGCCGTTGGTTCTCTTGAGCATAGTTCCTTTTACTTGGCTTTCCTCAGTCGAACGGGGTAGACGGTAATTGAGTCACATGAAAAGAATAACCATGAGTTAGCAAATAATACTCCGAAAAAATTTGCAACTCAAGCATAATCGTAACAAGACAAGTATGACGTATGTGGATGGACAAAATCAAATTATCATGCAAACGAAATAATGCCTTGTCAAATGTTCGAAACAAAATTGAATAGGTTTCCAGGCATGCATATGACTTAAATAGATTCCACAAGTCATGATTAGATCGCAAGTAATGAATCAAATGGTAGACATACTCGTCACAAGCAGATAATTGAAAAGTTTCACATGGTTCATAGACTCGCACATTCAAATCTTGCAATTGACCTTTGGACACATACTCGCTAACAAATCCTTCAACATCACAATAATAATAAATATGAATATTATTATCAATGAACAAAACAGATAGATCATCATCAAGCAAAATAGAACAATTATGCACATCACGATCTAAGTGTTTTACAAAATTGAATTCATCAACGTGATTGTTGTCACCATTCCAGGAGAACAAAGATATTTTAAAGTTTTCAAGTGTCTTACCTTGTTCATCTTCAAGAGCAGGAAAACAATGATCGAATTTACCTTTTTTGATCAACACAAATCTTCTCTCCTCGGGAATGTAGTCTAATCGAAGCTTAGTGGTTGAATTAATCTTGTCGAAGCGAAATGCGAACTTCAAGTGCAACCACAGAAATGGATTAAGGAATGAATTTAAGTTGAAATCAAGTTTATCATAGCTCGTGTCCTTATTCTAAAACCAAGTATCAAACCAATAGAATTTATTCGCACAATATCGATGAAGCTTGATTTTCTCACAAAATGTACAAAAACATATTCACGGTTTAAAAACACGTGTTTGATTATTTAGGCCAAAATGTAGCAACGATTTTGATAAATCAAACATGTTAAACCAATGGGATGTTTGCATCCACAGAAACAAACATTCAAATATCTTTATGTTCATCAAATCAAATTTGCACAAATTCATAGAATTTTCACAAAGCAGTAATGGATGCACAAAATAATCAAAAAATTTATCTACCTTTCGTGCGGACCTGTTTTCATGCAAGATCAAATTTTTGGTTTGTCGGTCGGAACAAACGATATCAACAACATTCAAAGAATAACAATTAATCGGGTGAGAATAAAGGGGTCTTTTAAAAACTAAGTTATCGAAAATTGTATTGACAAATGTCAATTCAATTTACCGTGACTCGGTTATTAAAATTTCCTTACCTAACTTACCTTCGGCCTCGTGTGGTTCAATGTCATCTTCAACCTCACCTTTTTCGGTCATACGAAATCGTCTCTCGTTAGGAAGGTATTGAAGTTGATATTTTCCACTCGATTTTTCGGAAACCTGAAAAGAAGAAACAAAACAAGAACAAAATCTAGATGGGTTAGTTGAAACACTCCTCATTTTTTCTTGCTCGTTCTTTTCTTTTGTTTCTTTTTTGTCTCGATTTCTTTTTTTTTGTTCCTCGCTCTTTTTCGATTTTATTTTCTTTCTCAAATTCTGTCTCTTTTTCAACTTCTTTTTTTTTTCTTCCTTTTCTTTTTCAATTTTCTTTTCTTTTTCTCCTTTTTCTTTTCTTTCGTGTTCTTTTTCGATTTGATTACAACATGAAGATGATACAAAAGAATCGAAAAGAGAATTATTTGGCTCGAAGAAAGAGAGAGTATTCTCGTAGGCTTCTCAACCATTTCTTCGGGAACGATCCTTCGTGTGTGACGTCTTTGAAGCATACAACGATTGACTCGTACTTTCTCGTTCGTAGTCTCGAAAAATCTCAAACTCGAAACTTTCTTCTCGTTGTCTCGAAAGCCTTGTTGAGTAGGAATCCCAATAATAATCTCTTCTCAAATAGTCATCGGAAATGGGTCTTGGAGATGGTCGCGACTCCGTTTCTCGACTTGGTGAATTTTGCTTCCGTCGGGCCTTTTCCTCCACTCGGTCCAAACGTTTTTGTATTGGACTTAGCTTCCTTTCAAGCATCCGTCCCATCTCGTTCACCAAGTATTGAAATTCAAACGTAGAAAATTTTTCTCGAGACATGATTATTTCTAAAAAGAAGAAATGTTAAAAACAAAAATAGAAATTGGTTACCTTACCATAAAAAAAACTCACAAGATCACTCACAAAGAAAAGTCACTCACTCTCGTGTTTTACTTAAAATCGGCTTTTCCTCTAGTGAATTCACTCGTGCCTTTTACCACTCGTTGCTCTCTCACAAATTCGTATTTTTCTAGTAGACTTATCGCGGCTTTGAGGGTCGGCTTCAAAAGTGGGTGCAAGGGAAATGTCGGGTGAAAAGGGTAGGCTAAAACAAAAGAAAATTTGGTATGTGTGGCGTTGGGGGGTTGAAAGGACGATACCAAATAATGGTAAAAGTGATGTTGATGATCGGGGTAGAGGGATGGGGGTAGAATGAAGGCTTTGGGATCGGGAAAAAAAAAGCTGAAATGGAAATCACAACTTGCAAACTTCACTTTTTTTTAATTTTCGCATTTCTTTTTTTTTTTTCAACTACAATATGCTGATACAAGAAAAGAAATTACAACTTGAATTTTTTTTTTGCTCCTCGTTTGCTAGCTCGATACCAAATGATACGAACTCGCCTCAGTGATGATTTGAGTCGTAAATGTTTGCCCGATCGTCTACGAGGAGTAATAGATCTTTTGGAAATTAGAAGTTTTGGAAATAAGTTGGCGGAAGCTTTTAGTTGATTTTCTTTTAGAAATGGCTTAAGTTAGGAATGGATGTTGATAGATGATGAAGGAATCGATTTTAGAAGATGGAATGGTTAGGTTCGGTTTAGTAGGACGAAATAAAGTCAAGTGAAGTGTAGATAGATAAAGTGTAGGATAGTCGATGGAAATGGTGATACGGACTTAAACACGAGAAACGATTCAACACTAGAAAGTGTCACCCGATTTCTATTTGGTTTAAGGTGAATGATGGAATTCGAAAAAATGGACCTTGACCCGTTACTTAGCAAAGTAAGAACCAAAGGTATAAAAGGATGGACGAATGCCATACCGGGTTGGTGATAAGTTTGAAAGAAGATAACGATTGACGCCACTATTTTCGCTAGATAAGTCAGACCGAAACTCGTACGAATTTAGAGAGGAGTAAACTCACTCTTTGAACAAAGTTCATTCAAATTGATAAAATGGAAAAAGTCCCCCAAAATGGATGGTTACACATATTTATAAGGATAGAAAAGCTAGCTGAAAGGTCATATCTTAATGTGTTAATTAAAACTGAAATTAAACTCAAGACTCTTGATATTCTTGTAACAATTTACTCCATGATTGAATTCACTTTAATTCAGCTTGAATGATCATCCTTGAAAGCTTAAAATGTCTCTTGAGCTGTCCCTTGGCTAGCTGAAAAGACACCAACAACTAAATGGTGTTTTGAATGCTTGTTTTCATCTTTAAATGAGCAAAAACTGCTGGTAGGTGAAAGAGGTTGCTGCCAAATTTAAGAGGAGTTAAAATGCTTCTTAAAACTCCTTAATTGATGTATTAAACATCCCTTGTAACAGCCACTTCATTTGTAACCAAAAATCACCTAAAGAGTCACTTCAATTAAATTGTAATAGCCTTGAAATGTAACGGTTGTGAGCTGAAGAGACACCTACAATAAACACATTAAAATGAACTTATTAAACACAATTAAACACTAATTAAACTCAAACACATTAAACAATTGACTTCAATAAATGAACTAAAAGTAAAGACATCAATGCTGGTTACACATATTTATAAGAATAGAAAAGCTAGCTGAAAGGTCACATCTTAATGTGCTAATTTAAACAAACTTAAACTCATGCTCCATTAAATTATCCTAGTAACTA
Organism: Gossypium australe; assembly: GCA_005393395.2. Taxonomy (NCBI): domain Eukaryota; kingdom Viridiplantae; phylum Streptophyta; class Magnoliopsida; order Malvales; family Malvaceae; genus Gossypium; species Gossypium australe. The sequence goes on from CM016617.1 coordinate 70,673,938, forward strand.
GATTAATTAAATAAGCTTCTTATTAAATGAAGTTCAATAAAAACACTTATTAATTAAACTAAGATGAGTTGAATAAATGTCCAGCAACTCATTTATTAAACTAAGATGCTTAAATGCATAGTTTGAAATGCAAACTAAATAAACAAATGCAAGACTTAATTTAATGATGCAGACTTAAACTAACATGGGAGTTACATAATGCATAACTTTATTAAATGCAAAACACACAAAGTGCAAATCTAAAATTAAAAATATGCAAACTTATTAATTTAAATAAAACTATATTAAATTAAAAAGTCCTTAAAACATTGGTCCAATAATCAATCAGGCCTATGAGATGTTTCATCTTGCACTTGGGCCCCTCAAGTTTAGGCCATTCTTGTTGTCGGTGGTTTGTGTTGAAACATGATACGACCAGGTTCGTATCATTTTGGAAGATTCGCATATGATAGAAATCATTTCGGGTCATTAGGTACATATAGGGACATCCAAATTATAAAACAAGTGTTCAAAGTTCTTTTACTTAAATCAAGGTCTTTTGGGTTGAGAATGATAGGAGTTTTACAATAGCTTAAAAATTAAAACAATTAAATAAAATTATAGAAATAAGATAAATAATTTTGAAGGCTTTAAAATCATTTAGAAACTTTTTGTAGGTAACCAGAGGCGTCTAAGGTCAAGTATGAGCTCTAGGGAGCTCAAAACAACCAAAATAGTGCAAGGGAACGTGTTCAAGGGCTAGGTATCATACTTTTTATTACTCATTTTTTTATAAGAAACATACAAGTTCATTGTTTTTGCTCTCCAATTAAATCTTATGGCTCATAGTTTAACTTATGTTAAACACATACCTTTGTTGGCTTATCTCAAATTCAATTTGTGTTACAAGTTAAAAGAACCTAATACCATGACATATTTAAATTTTAGCTCAAGTACCTAACACTTTTATTTTCATCAAATTATTTATATTCACAAGAAAATTTTGTTATTAATATTTTAAAATTTTTTGACCCTTAGTAAATACTAGAAAAATGATATTCAAATACATTGTAACGCCCCAAATTTTGGGCCTAGATGAATTGGGCTTTGGGCTTTGGGTCTCATAAGTTTTTTTTTAAGCAAGAAAATAACAAATGACATATTGGCTTTAAGGGTTTAATAAACTTGGAGTGTCTAGGGGTGTTGCAGAAGTGCTGGGTTTGAACTTTGAGGAGAAGGAATTTTTAATTAATTATTAAAGGAACCATGGCGGTGAGTAGTTGGGCTTTTAAATAAAAATAGGGGAAAATAGCATCAAAGAGCCTTGTGGTGGAGTGGCTAAGTGACGCCACTTAGGGTATTGGAAGGTGGCGTTATGGGCTAGCAAGGAGATCCTAGGTTCGAATCCTAGCTAAGTATTTTTTTAGGAGTTTAATTTTGGCCTTCTAGAAGGTTAGAAGTGGTGTGATGATGGACTCTAAGGAGAGTGATCAGAAGAGAAAATTTAGGAAAAGGATTGGGGAGTTATCAGGGGGAAAAACGAGGAGATGAGATGGGGAAGAGTTGGAGCCAATTGGAACTTTGGGGGGGTAAGCAGAGTTTCGATTTTTTGTATAAATAGGGGGTGTCAAATTCCCTCTGTGCTATTTCGGCAATTGGAATCCCCTTTGTGTTATTTCGGCAACTATAGTGCTCTGTTGAATTCTCCTTCACTTTTTCTGTTCTAAACCTCGCCTCTTCCTTATGTGTTTTCTTTTCTTCTAAAAGCCTTAAATCAAATATCATTCTCTTCTTTCTCCATTGCTTGTGCCGTCCCACCTTCATCTCAATTGTTGGGGACCGAATATTCGTGACTTTAAAAGCCGAAACGCTTTGCTCTTAGAGCCGATTTCTTCATCGCCCCAAACCTTGTGCCGAATACTCTAGTGGCCGAATCTCTGTGGTGCTGTCATCATTCCTTTGATTTTTGGTGGATCAGATCTTGGAAAAATCAAAATCAAGCTTAGATCTACAAGTCTCTGCCGAAAAGCTATCCATACGTTTCGGCTTTTGGGTAAGTGTTCTTGATTTTGGGATAAGTTGGCCGAATAGTCTATAGTAAGGGAAAGGGTGACTTAAGTGGACACAAGTCACCTATTATTTTGTCTTTAACAATTAAGATTGATGCAGCTCTAGCGGATATTCGCGAGTAGTAGCTAAGGAAAGGCTATTAGGACTGGTGGCACACAATAAGGTTATGGTAAGGCTTCGGTTTTTGGTAAATATTGTGGTTAAGTGTGTGATTGATTGGAGGTTGGTATTGGTTGTAGGTTCAAGGCTGAGGATAGTGTAACACGTCCCATTTACCAGGTGTGTACATACACTTCACACACGACAAATCGGCAAAAGCCGAAATACTGAAAAACCGAAATGCCGAAAAGTCGAAACGCCGAAAGGTTGGCAGCAGGAACCGCACGAGCGTGCGAACATTCATGTGGGAACACTGATGCGACTACCGGGACCAAGAGAGTGATCTCATGGTCTCGGGCCACTGTTTGGCCAACTGGGCCCGAAGGGGCTAAATGGGCCTGCCGAGCTCGTGGGCCCAAATCGGCAAGAGTTGATATGTGAAATTGAATGATCGATTGATATGGATGGTTGTATGATTTGATTATGATCGGGCCTAATAGGCTACATATACATGATTGGGCTTAATAGGCTATATGGACATGATTGGGCTTAGTGGACCTTATGGGATTTTAGAAATGCATGCTAGGGTTTTAATGGACTCTAGGCTTAGTTCTGATGAATTCCTAAACAACATAAAACTTAATTTAATAATCAACCATGTCTGTGGACAAGTCGCTAGGGTAGAATGTGGCAATGGACATATGCATGTCTAAGATTGGATCTAGGGAGGGCTTGGTACTTAAGCGGTCCTAGTGACCCACCTCCTCTTCTCTGGAATCCTACCTGGTGCGTAGTGTCTGTTCACTTTAGCCAATGGGGACATGTTGACAAGCCAAAAGTTCGTAATTTAAAACCCATACTGTTAAGAATTACTGAAATACCCTTGAATTGCAAAATTATAGAAATACCCTTGAATTGCAAAATTATCGAAATGCCCTTGATTTGTGAAATGACTAAAATGCCCCTATGTGTTGAATGTAAGATTTATGGATGTTACATGTACATTTGCTGCATTCATATGATATTTTGTTTAGGATGCATATGAGTGGGAATTGTGGAATGGAGGAAGTATATGAGGATCGCATGGTTGCATGACAACTGTAGATCCACCGATGGCTTTCTAAGTCTATTATATGATAAGCAGCTTTGCCTCAACTTTTGGCAGTACCGAAACTGGGCTACCCTTGAAGTGTATCGGATGGGTGGGTCGATTTAGAAATCCCCACAGAAGTGTTTCGGTTAGAAAGAGATGAAGTGTACAGGATGGATTATTTGGGGAGGGTTTGCATTGCATTGCATGTATGATATTATTATGTTATTATTATGATATGTATGCTGTTTGTTTGACGAGGGTCGTACACACTGAGTTTTTGAAAACTAACTCCCTCTTTTATTTTTCTCAGGAAATCCTCAGTAGGCGATTCGACGAATAGAGGGACTTAGAGGTGACCAACTAGCAAGACGATTAGACCTGTTTTTCTTAATATCTAAATTCTAGATTTTAAGTTATTTATTTAAGTTATTTAATTCCGGATTGTAATAAGGTTTCGCTCTAGTTATTATTCCATTACTTCCACTATGCATTGTGATTTCGAAACGAAACCTGGATTTATCTCTTTTAAGTATATTTTAAGTTTTTGAAAATAATTTTGTTTTAAGAACGAGCTTCCTCTTTCAAAGGAAATTTTTACATAGTAACAAGGAAATGGTTTTTGGCTACACCTCGTTTTGAAAGAAAACTGGATTTTACTTAACTTTTCTTTAGAAGGGTTTTCAATGAAAACAAGGTTTTCGCAAAAATACTTCAATGTGACATGCCGGACTCGGGCCTAACTTCTAGGCCGGGTTTGGGGTGTTACATACATGGGTACCATCTAGAACACACAAAGAGCATGATACATGCACGAATGGACTGAAATTTATTAAATTTCATTCATTGAAGCTACTAATTTTCAAGTTTGGAAAATCAGTCGACTTGCAAAGACTTTTTGGATGGGATCCAAAAATTTCTAGGTTGAGATGTCTTCATAAAGTTTGAAGATCTATCTTTTAGCCTCAAAATGCACTTTGAATTTGATGCGAGTCTCAAGGCCCAATTTCAAGCTTATGGATGTGAAGGGTTTATGCTACCTCAAGGCCCAATAATAAGATCAAAGGCCAAGCAAATCAAACCAAGATTCAATCAAAGACAATATGTGAGGATGAATCTTTTAGAGGAGAGGGGGAATGATACATGCATGGAATGTGTGAAATTTATTAAAGTCAATCCAACCAAACTACCAATTTTCAAGTTAAAAAGGTTAGTCAACTTGGGACAATTTTTTGGATGAGATCCAAACATTTATGGGTTTAGATATCTGAATAGTGGTTGAAGAGCTATCTCTTAGCTTCGAAACACACTTTGAATCACTCAAATTTGAGTTTGGGAGCTCAAGTTATGATAGTTTTAGTGAAAACTACTTGAACAAAATTTCTGGATGAGGATAATACAGAAATTATGAGTTTTAGGCTTTTTATTCAAGTTTAAATCATATTGGGTTCGAGTTTCAGGTTTAATTTTTATTATACACGAGCCCAATAATGTATTTATTAAGTTCTATTATTTATTTATTCTGAATTTTGGATAATTTTAAGTATTTTAAGTTATTTAAGAGTTTTATGTCAACAAGAAAGTTTAGTTTAAAACTACTTCTTGTTTAAGTTAATAAGAGTTTCAGTATACTTAAGAGTTTTATTTGGATTTATTTATCTAGCCTATATAAAGGCCTCTTCATTGTAAAAAATTATTCAAAAACCAATCCATTCATTATTCACTTTGAGTTTTCTATTTAAGAATTTCTCTTGAGTTCTCTTTTAGAAAAGTTTCAACAATCTTCTCAATTTGTGGGGATCATCTTCAAGCTTTTTCTTTCTAAGTTTTATTTCTTTGAGGGCAAACCGCCGTTTGAACAGAGTTGTGGATTCATCGGGTTTCCAAGGCTCATTAGAACTTCTACACGCCATCTTCATCTTTTCCATTGATCTATATTCTATTTTGTTCCTATTAATTATTCAAAATTTTTATTTATTTAATTTTTCTATCTTAATTATCTATTTTAATTTCTTCCTTTAATTTTTAAATTTTTAGATTTGACTTGGATTTGTTTGTGTTTCATGTTGTGTCAAAATCAAAGTTTCTCTTCGATCGTCTAGAGCCCAAAGTCAAATATGCGACTTGCACAAAACATACGATCCTATTCCGCACTAATTCTAATAATTTGGATATTACTTCTGTAACACCCCTCACCCGTATTCAATGCCGGAATAGGGTTACAGAGAATTACCAAACTTATAATACATATAACCGTACTTTTTTCATACATTTGATCAATTCATACAATCATCATTCCATCTCAATCAGTTTGTCCCTTATAATGGCCTACAAGGCATTAAACATGCTTTAGGAGTGGTTCGAGACCAAAACCGATAACTTATAAAACTTTCATGAAACTTTGAAAAATTTATCAAAACAGGGGACACACGCCCGTGTGACACACCAGTGTGAAAATAGGGGGTACATACTGACTTGGGTCACACGGCCAACCACACGCCTGTGTCTCTAACTCGTGTGCCCTTCGAAGTGGCCACACACGCCCGTGTGCTAGGCCGTGTGCTAGGCCATGCCAATCCTGTAGGGTATATTGACTTATGCAACACGGCCAAGTCACACGCCCTGTGCTAGGTCTTGTGTCAATTAGGGGGTATACTAACTTGTACCACACGGCTAGTCACACGCTCATGTGTAAGACCGTGTGGAGCATATTAACTTGGTTTTAATTTCAACACCAGGGGATAGATGGTCGTGTAACATGACCGTGTGTCACACACGGCCGGGACACACGCCCGTGTCTCTGCCCGTGTGGACAAAAATAGGCTATTTGGAAAGCTATTTTGCCACCCTGTTACAAACCTGCACAAGCATAAATTGCAACATTTTATAACCCAATAGGCAACCAATCCATAACATTTAATACACATATTATACCAACTTAACGTAGTATTCATGTACCTAATTAAAATCATGCACTTTCCATTCATAAGTCTACTACATATCAAGACAATATTTGCATATTTCCATTCCATCTACTACTTGCCAAAACTACTTCTTGTTTAAGTTATTAAGAGTTTCAATATATTTAAGAGTTTTATTTGGATTTATTTATCTAGCCTATATAAAGGCCTCTTCATTGTAAACAATTATTCAAAAACCAATTCATTCATTATTCACTTTGAGTTAATAAGATTCTCTTTGAGTTTTCTATTTAAGAATTTCTCTTGAGTTCTCTTTTAGAAAAGTTTCAACAATCTTCTCAATTTGTGGGGATCATCTTCAAGCTTTTTCTTTCTAAGTTTTATTTCTTTGAGGGCAAACAGCCGTTTGAACAGAGTTGTGGATTCATCGGGTTTCCAAGGCTCATTAGAACTTCTACACGCCATCTTCACCTTTTCCATTGATCTATATTCTATTTTATTCCTATTTAATTATTCAAAATTTTTATTTATTTAATTTTTCTATCTTAATTATCTATTTTAATTTCTTCCTTTGATTTTTAAATTTTTAGATTTGACTTGGATTTGTTTGTGTTTCATGTTGTGTCAAAATCAAAGTTTCTCTCCGATCGTCTAGAGCCCAAAGTCAAATATGCGACTTGCACAAAACATACGATCCTGTTCCGCACTAATTCTAATCATTTGGATATTACTTCTGTAACACCCCTCACCCGTATGCAATGCCGGAATAGGGTTACAGAGAATTACCAAACGTATAACACATATAACCGTACTTTTCTCATACATTTGATCAATTCATACAATCATCATTCCATCTCAATTAGTTTGTCCCTTATAATAGCCTACAAGGCATTAAACATGCTTTAGGAGCGGTTCGAGACCAAAACCGATAACTTATAAAACTTTCACGAAACTTTGAAAAATTTATCAAAACAGGGGACACACGCCCGTGTGACACGCCCGTGTGAAAACAGGGGGTACATACTGACTTGGGTCACACGGCCAACCACACGCCTGTGTCTCTAACTCGTGTGCCCTTCGAAGTGGCCACACACGCCCGTGTGCTAGGCCTTGTGCTAGGCCATGCCAATCCTATAGGGTATATTGACTTATGCAACACGGCCAAGTCACACGCCCTGTGCTAGGTCGTGTGCCAATTAGGGGGTATACTGACTTGTACCACACGGCTAGTCACACGCTCGTGTGTGAGACCGTGTGGAGCATATTGACTTGGTTTTAGTTTCAACACTAGGGGATAGATGGCCGTGTAACATGACCGTGTGTCACACACGGCCGAGACACACGCCCGTGTCTCAGCTCGCGTGGACAAAAATAGGCTATTTGCAAAGCTATTTTGCCACCCTATTACAAACCTGCACAAGCATAAATTACAACATTTTATAACCCAATAGGCAACCAATCCATAACATTTCATACACATATTATACCAACTTAACGTAGTATTCAGGTACCTAATTAATACCATGCACTTTCCATTCATAAGTCTACTACATATCAAGACAATATTTGCATAATTCCATTCCATCTACTACTTGCCAAAACATACCACATTTGAATACTTATACACAACCAAAACATTGTACCAAGTTAATCCAAATCACATGGCTTTAACTTATACCACACCATGTTCCAAAATCATTATCTCAAGTAACCATAACTATCATCTTTATAACTAGCCTATACATGCAATATTTACAAATATCCATGAGTTCAAAAGTACCAAACAGCAACTGGATAGTGTGATGCGTAACTCCGACTTTATCCGAATCGAGCGAGCTATCGAACCTCTATAAAACACGAAAAAAGAAACAGAGTAAGCTTTAAAGCTTAGTAAGCCCGTATAGTTCAGAATTTAACTTACCATTTATACATAACCAAACAATTAAACAAAGTATATCAAATTCACTTGCCAAATGCCTATACACAAGCATTCATCAACAAGTTAGTCACATAAGTGCATGTAATCATCCATTATCTCAATTTAATGCTCAATACATTGTACCATATCAAATTCATATATCATGTACATCATTTGTAACATTTCACTCTCAATCATATAAACAGTAAATCATTCGTTTGAACAATACTTCATCCATATAACAGTAATTCATCCATATAACACGTAACTTTTTCACATAACCAATAACAAAATTTACGCCCGTTGAACCTATTAGAATATCGAGGGATACTCGGGTGATATACATTACATGTAATAATCAGTAATCCGTCAATTCATTATCATTTCCGCTCTTTCGAGCTATGATCAGTAAGCTCCTCCTGAGCTGATGGACAGTAAGCTCTATTGAGCTGAAACAATAAGCTCTGACGACCTAAAAACAGTAAGCTCTTACGAGCTGATATATCGGTAAGCTCATACGAGCTGCGGTGAGTCCGCAACACATGCAGGATCTCAACCTAAACGGTAACCTTAGTGACATGTCACTCGTATCCTACGAATTCCTACGGTTCAAATGGGGCTCGGTAACCATCAGAATATATTAATAAGGCATTTGAATTTCAAGTGGATCATTTACTCAATTACATACATTCATTTCAAATAATTATAAGTATTTAAAAGTTCGATTCTAATTATACGAACTTACCTCGAGTTGCTCGGATAGAAATATTGGCTAATCGTCAACATTTCCTTTTCCCCTATCCAATCCTGATCTGGACTTATCTTGATCTATATATTATTAAAATCAACTTATTTAATCAACTATTTATTCAATTTAGTCCAAAACACACATTAGGGCTATTTTACACATTTGCCCCTAAACTTTCGCATTTTTAAAATTTAGTCATTATCACATAAAATTGCAAATTCATGCAATTTAGTACAAACCCATGCTTAGCCGAATTTAATACATATTACTTCCAGCCCATATTTTCAATCTACTCACACTTTTACCCACATAATTTTACATTTTCACAAATTAATCCCCTTTTGACATTTTTGTCAAAAATCACTTTACAAAATTAGTTTAACTATAAACAACTATTTAAAATTCATTATCAACCATAAAATTACTCAAACATTCAACAATAGCAACATGATAAATCCTTAACAGTTTCAAAATTTAAGGTACGAGCTAGCTAGAATACAAAGCAACGATCTCAAAAACATAAAAATCATTAAAAACGGATCAAAAATCACTCACCTAATGAACTAGAAGCTTGGCCGAATACACATGCATCCATGGAGTTTCTTTCTTCTAAAGTTTCGATAGAAATGGATTAACAAAGATGATAACCTTATTGATTTTATTATTTTACTTATTAATTCACTAAATTACTTTAATAACCTTTGTTATAAAACATTTAAATTACTTATTAGAAGCCCATAAATGTCCATTACCAATAATAATGGTTTAATTATCATTTAAGGCCATCATATTTAAAAGCCAAAGCTATTTAACACTCTTAAGTAATAGAATGACACTTTTGCACTTTACGCGATTTAGTCCTTTTTATCAAATTAACCATTCAAATAGTAAAATTTCTTTACGAAACTTTCACAAAATTAATCTATCATGCTGTAGACCTTATTAAAATAATAAAATAAATATTTTAACTTCGTATTTGTGGTTCCGAAACCACTGTTCCAATTTGACTAAAAACGGACTAAAAAATGGTTCCGAAACCTGTGAATAGGTCAGGGTACTGTTTTCTCACAGCTTCCTCGGGTTCCCATGTTGCTTCCTCGATCCCGTGTTTATGCCAAAGAACCTTTACTAGGGTTATGCGTTTATTTCTCAATTCTTTGATTTCACGAGCTAAAATCTTGATTGGTTCATCACTATACGTCAAATCAGTCTATTTCTCAACATTTACCGAAGAAATCACATGTGACGGATCAGATCTGTATCGGTGTAGCATAGAAATGTGAAAGAAATTATGAATCTTTTCAAGTTCTGATAGTAAAGCTAGTCGATACGCTACAGGCCCTATTCTTTCGACGATCTCATACTGTAACAGCCTGATTTTGGGTCTAGTCAGAATAGTGGTTTCGAGACCACAAATCCGATGAAGAAAAATTCATTTTTATTATACTTTTATGGTCTGCTATTTTATGGAACGATTTTGTGAAAATTTAGTTCAAAAATTTTGACGTTTGGGCACCCAATTTAGTTAAAAGGACTAAATTACAAAAAGTGCAAAACTTCAATTCAATATGTTAAGGAGGTCCTTAAATGGTAATTAGACCATTGGTTAAGTTGGTGGACAAAAATGGACATGGTTGGGTATGTTTCTAAAGTTTTTCATTAAGGGCATTTTAGTAATTTGGTAATTAAAATGAATTAAAAAGCCAAATTAAAAGCCAATTCTTTCTCATCTTCTTCCCCTTGGCCGAATTTTACAAGGAGACACCATGGCTAGGGTTTGTCAAGCTTCCAAGCTCGATTGTAAGTCTGTTCTTGCCCCGTTTTTAATGCTCTTTACATTTTTGAAGTCATTGTAACCCGATCTATCTATTTCTACCACTAATTTAAGATATGATCAAGGTATAGGGTTTCACCCATGTTGAATATGTGTGTATTTTGATGTTTGATGGTAGAAAAAGCATGCTTGTTGTTTGTTAAACGACTTTTGCTAAGTGATTTTCGGTAAAGATGTAAAAAAAGGCTTATTTGTTAAAGTTATAAAATGAGTAGAAAAATGTGAATAAATGTGAAACATGGGCTGTTATGAGTATAAAAATAGTTTCGGCTAGGCTTGGGTTTTGAAGAAATTGAATGAAAATCAATTTACGAGCCTAGGGACTAAATTGTAAAATGTTAAAAGTGTAGGGGCAAAAATGTAATTTTTCCATAATGTGACTTTTGGACTGAAATGAATAATGTTTTGATTAAATGAGATGAATTTGGTATTATAGATCAAGAAAAACAAAGTTCGGGTCTAGATCAGGGGAAAACCAAAGTGTTTAACGTTTAGGTCCATTTCCGCTATTTTTGTATCGAGGTAAGTTTGTATGTAAATAATGCAACGTTTTAATTGTATTTATAATGTTCTGTTATTGCATGAATTGTATGATTAACTCTATGGATGAAATTGACGAAGTTTCGACAAGCAATTAAATCCGAGTTGAACCTTAGGAATAGATAGGATACAAATGTCATGACATTAGGGTTATTAAAATTTCGTGTAAGACCATATCTGGGATATGGCATCCAAATGAGACTTCGTATAAGACCATAGCTGGGCTATTGACATCGATACGAGATTACATGTAAGACCATATTTGGGATATGGCATTGATACGGTACTGTGTGTATGAGATTCTCGAGTATCCTTTAGTATTCCAAATGATTCAACGGGAAATGTTGATGAAATGTTCAGCGGGTATGTTGAAGATAAGAAACTACATGATTATGTTACGATTTGGTACAGGTATGTACGAAAAACTCAAAGAAAATAGATTCGGTATACGATGAACAATTGGTAAGAATGTGATTGAGTAAGTTGTGCTTGTGAAGCTTAAATGACATTTATGTTGATATGTGTCATGTTGATAATAAATGACATTTATGTTCATATGACATTTATGAAGTTTTAATGACATCTATGTAAATAATTGTTAAGTTATTTATATGTAAAATGTATGAATAATGTTTTGTATTATTTACATATGAACTTACTAAGCTATATAGCTTACCCCCTTTCTTTCCCATGTTTTATAGTGTCATTGAGCTAGCTCGGATTGGAGATCACTAGAGATCCTATCACATTATCAAGCTATCACTTTGGGTATTGATGAATTCAATTATTTTGAGTTTATGGCATGTATAGGGATTTGGTCTTTGGGTTATATGTGTTATTATTAATTTGGCCTTATGCGTTGGCTTATAATGGTTTATGGTTCATTTTCGTATATATGGAAGTTGGCTAATATTGGTTATGAGTATATTTATATTAATGTCATTTGTGAATGTGGAATCTTGCACGATTTTGTGTGGAAAGGTTGATGTTCTAAGCATGATAAATAATTGCATGAGGATGATATGTTATTGTCTTAGTTGTGGTTGTTTGGTTGCTCTTATATGCTTAAATTTGTGCCATTTGATGTTGTGTTGATGTGTGCAAGTGAGGGTGGCAAAATGGCTTGGTAAATAGCCTTGTTTTTGTCCACACGAGTAGACACACAGCCGTGTGTCTAGGCCGTGTGTGACACATGGTCTGCACCATGGGCATGTGTTCCGGCTCCCCTACACCTTAATTTTGAGAAACAGAATGTCCAAAATTGAGCACACGGGAAGAGACACGGGCGTGTGTCTCAGTCGTGTGTGCTACACGGCCTAGCACACGGGCGTGTGGTACAGCCGTATGGCATAAGTCAGAGAGCACCCTAATTTGAATACGGTCTGAAGCACGGGCATGTCCCTGGCGTCACACAGGCATATCCCTTGGACCACACGGCCTGTGAGCCCGCTTTTAGCAAAAATTTTCTAAGTTTTATAAAAATTCCTAGAGTTCACGGTTTGGTCCCGAACCACTTCCAATACATGTTTTGGGCCTTGTAGGCTCGTAATAGGGACTTTATGATTGAACATGAATGGTTTTAATTTGGATGCAAATTTATGACTCGAAATTGTATAAATACTTGTGTTATAAGTCCGGTACTTCCTCGAGCCCTGTTCCGATGTTGAATACAGGTAAGGGATGTTACATTTTGTGGTATCAGAGCTACGATTTAGTCAATTCTCAGACTAGTGTAGCTTATGTGAGTCTAGCTATACATTCCATATTACTACCTGTGATAGTGTGATATCTCCCAACTCTGATGAAATTGTTTTGTTGAGGCAGAGATGCTTTCCAACCGAGCTAGTTTCGAAAACACTGAAAGTGATACAAGATATTTGAAAATGTGTTTGTGATGAGTCAAAACTTGGAAAGGTATGAATAAGAATTCATGATATGTATGTGATGATGTACAAAATGAAATAACCATAAGTTGAGAAATATGGATAAAATGACAATATTCCGGTTGAACGTTGTATTTTGATGGATTATGGTGATTTTATGAAACAAATAAAATGTTTTAAATGTTGCAGAAATGATTTAGCCTGGAAGGGTAGTCCTGAATTAAGCCCTCTCGAGCATATGTTATCAAATGGATTTAGCCCGGACGGGTATACGTTACTGAAAGGATTTAGCCTGGACTGCCAATCCTGTTATATCATATGTGGCTCGAGAGTGAGCTCTATGAATATGTACTAAAAGGGCACTTTTGAATATGAATTGACGGATTGTTGACATGTATAGCATGAGCACACTACCCGAGTATCCATCGAAATTACAATAGTTCAATGGGAATTATTCTTGAAATATGGAAAGGTGAAATGAAATGAAAGTTTATATTATGATAAGCTCATCCATGTTTGTTTGGCATTCATATGATGTTATGTGCCTAACTTGTTTGATTAAGTAAATGCGATAAGTAAACTTACTCAAAATTTATGGTATGTATAAGTGCACTTGTTTGAATAAGATAATCAGAAAGTTCGTGTAACATAAATATGCATGTTAATTAGCTTGAAGTGAATTATATGATTGTGAAGATATTATGTTGATGATGAATGCTAAGTTATATGTGTGTATTTATAATAGTCGAGTTAGAGGTTTTACGACCTCACCCCCTTACCAATGTGGTATTTTATAATGAAATTTCTTGAGATTTAAGTTGAATGAGCTCACAACTAAGAGACTAAAGAGTTCAGTAGCGAAATAACTAATAATGTGGTTAGAGTTAAGAATAGTTTGGCAAGTGAATACAGTTCTGGAGAAGATGCCAGGTTATTCTAAAGATCATTCAGATTTTGCGATGTCACGGTTAAAGAAAAAGTTAATCTCGGCTAATCAACTCATTCAGGTATGATGTTTGAAGTATGTATTTGCTGGAATTTCTTCCGGATTGATTTTCATTAGTGAATGGAATAATACGAGATTAGTGATGACAGAATTAGACAGAGAAATGACATTTGAATATAAAGATGTTTGAGTGTAACAGTTGTAATTGAATAGATTATGATGATCTCTCCTGGGTATTTTATATATTCATTTATCCTCAGAGATATATGTGATTGTTCGTTTTCTGATGAAATTCTTATCGTATGAGAATGCTAGCTATTATAATGTTAGATGAGAGCACTGTTGATCTGGTTGGTTGATGAGCAGCATTTCTTATCTATCTCTTTGGGATTCTATTCTATTATGTTTGGAATAAAAGTTTGTAACATCCCGAAATTGGGCCTAGTAGGATTGGGCCCATTGGGCCTTGGGCTTAGGAGTGTTTAAAATCTTCGAGAATATGAGAATGGTGTTATTGCAAATTGGACTTATTAGTTAAGTGAATTTGGAAGGTTACGAGGTTTCTATGAAGTCTCGGGTTTAATTGGGCCTTAGGAAAAATTTGGTATTTTAGCACTTTAAGGAGAGATGGTAAGTAGCTTCAAGACTTATAGAAATAAATGAGTAAAGTGCTTGCATAATGAGCTATTGGTAAGAAGGATATGGTGCCACATGATGGACTTGAAGGGAAGAGGTTCGAATCACTTTGTATGCAAATTTTGACTAATATTTTTGCACTCTTTCCTTAAGTGTCAGGCAAGGAGTATTTATGGCAAGGATGGACTTCATTATTTTGGTAAGGTGGCTAAAAGAATAAGGCAAGGTTGAAGTTTGGGAAAGGAATCAAGAGAAATAGGTAAGAAAGGGGGACATGAGGCTTATTTCGTGGGTGATGTTTTGGAAAGCTTGGGTGGCCAAACTCTTATCCTGGGGGGATGCATGTGGACGGTTTTGGGGAGAATAGGTAGCTGATTTTTTTTTTATTTTGGCATTTGGTTAAGACTTAGTAATGTTTTGGCAAAAAATTCCCTTTGGTAACTTTGTGTCATTTCTCCCAATTTTGCAACCCTCCTTGCCGAAACATATTAGCACAATAGTGCATTGCTTTTCTCTTTTGTTTGGTCACATACTCATTTTCCTTCCACCTTCCTTGATAGCCGAATATCATTGTTCGATTATCTCCATAGCCGAACCTATTACCACCCTACTTCTTTACCATTTCTTTTCCTTTCGTGTTGGACAATCTCTTTTTAATCAAATCGGTAAGTGATCGTATATTCCTCTTTTCATTTCTTTTTCTTTTTCTTCCAAGCCGTATATAGGTGAAGGGGGTGTATTGTGGTGATTCTTTCTCAAGCCGAATAAGGTGTAGCTAACATTGTTTTTATGTTAATCACTTCTAAGGACTCGAAGTACTTTATCGGAGGGCCAATCGAACACCTATCCCTCGTAATAAGAGACTCAGATTGTTGGTAAGTGATAGATTGTTAATCAATTTTGCAATATTTGGTTGAAGTTGTAAATTGGGTTTTGGACTAATAGTTGACCGATTGTACCTTTAGGTGCCGCGGAGAGTATCGTGTTACGGATTCCGAATAAGGTGTGTAATCCCGTACCCTTCCGAATATATGTTTGAAATGGTGAGTAAATCTCACATCTCTCTGAAAGTTTACATGAAATATTCTGTGATTCGGTAGAAATACTGAAGAAAACTGATAACCAGCATCCGTGATCACTCGGACGCGCGTATGCTCGTAGTGGTAAGCGTATTTTGTAATAAAACAATTTCGGTCAGAAATAGTGTCGTGTATTTGAAAAATCACGAAAAATAGATGAAAGGGAATTCATAAGTGAATAAGATATCAAATCAGAGCTTACTGTGTCTATTTTAATATGGAAGAAACGGAGAAGGAAAAGAAATTTTATAGTCTGAGATATGTTAATTTTAGTGAGACTGGTTCTGAATGACTTCGGGGTATTCTGTTCTGTCTTGGAAAAATTGTATAAAATTGTAAAAAGTGAATTAAGAGTTATAATTGATATGTATGGATTCCTTAGTGAACCTATTTGCAATAGAAACAAGTGGGAGCAGTATATGAAAAGCGTACAGTAAGATATTTGAGATTAAGGTAAGAGAGGTCAGAATCGTTGGACAGTGAAACAAGGGAAACTTTAAGGAATAAACTGTACTAAATGGTTAAGCTAAAAATTCTGGAAAACTTATAGGTGAAAGATATACGAGTCTAGTTTCAAGGAAAATTTACGGATTTAGATTTTGAGTTTCCTAACTCGAGTTATAGTCAGTTTAGTCAGTATGACGCAGATGGACAGTTTCGATTTTATGCCCCAAATTAGTAATTAAGCCTAGGTTGCGAAATTACCATCATACCCTTAGAGGGTAAATTACCGAATTACCCTTAGTGAGTACAATTACCGAATTATGAAAATTCCCTTATGGGCCGAATTACGAAAATGCCCCTAATGGGCTGATTTACGAAATGTCCCTATGGACCGAATTACGAAAATACCCTTTATGGGCCAAATGTGATATGTTGCTATTCGGCCGTTTGGTATTTGCTATATGGGCCGTTTGATATTTGATATATGGGTCGTTTGATATTTAATATATGGGTCAAATGTGATATTTGATATATGGGCCAAATACAATATTTGATATATGGGCCAAATGTGATATTTGATATATGGGCCAAATGTGATATTTGATATATGGGCCAAATGTAATATTTGATATATGGGCCAAGTGTGATATGAGCTATATGGGCCAAAATGTGATATGGGCCAGATTGTAAAAATTTTTATAATGGGCCGTATGTTTGTAATAATTATATGAATGGATTGTTGATAAATGAATATGCATATTATATACATGATTTGCATGGGTTGGGATATTTGACGAAGAGAAGTTCTGGTAGCTTTGCTACAAAATTCTGGTGGCTCTGCCACAAATCTGAAAAATGGCTATGCCATGTAAACTCTGTAAATCTGGTGGCTTGTCCACAGTTTGGTATATGGCTTAATGCCCAGTTTGATATATGGCTTAATGTCCAGTTTGATATATGGCTTAATGCCCAGTTTGGTGTGTTGGCGATGTGGGTGACTAAAGCTCCCCACAGGTGTGTTGGTTGGTACGAGTGGTGTGTAGCGGATGGAAACTAGGTTTGGTTTGGGAATTGCATACCACATGCATATTATATACATGTTATTATGTTATAATTGTAAATGGGCTTAGGCCCAAAATATTGCTATGTGTGTTCCGACCCAGTGGATGATGGTAAAGGGGTTATACACTGAGTTCTTGTAACTCACCTCCCCTTTTCTCTTAATCCCTGTAGGTAATGCTCCGTGAGGTGGACTTGGGCCATGGATGACTTGGTGGAGGCCATACTTCAGAAATGGTGTTATTGAATTTTTAATTTCTATTTCCGTTTATTTTATTATTTTGATATTTTGGTTTAAGTTGTAATAAGGCCTCTGAACTATTTTTATTTTTGCTTTATGGTTGGGATGTTTTTATTATTTTTCTTAAATTGTTTAAAATGAGAATTTTTCTAAAAACGTAAATAAAGGTTTTCTGAAATTGATTAACAAGTGGATTTCAAAATAAACTTTTACAAATATGATTTAACTCGAACTTTCTTTCAAATTATTAACGACATTTTCAAAAGTCACGGATTTAAAGTTCAATTCCTTGATTGTGATTCATCAATCAATCTCTCAAAAATACTTGTATTTTATCTACGTTTCCGCAATGTTTCAAAATGCTTTTGCAACTCTATTTCAAACGTCACATTTTCGTAAATCGTTTATTTCAAATATGCTTTCGTAACCGAAAAGGTTTATTAAAGATAATTATGTTTTCACGTAGACACAATTGCTTAAGTGTTATGGTTTTAACAAAGAGGCTGTAATTTTCAAACGAGTTTTTTTTTGTGACACGCCAGATTCGGGCCTAACTTCTAGGCCGGGTTTGGGGTGTTACAAAGTTGTTGGTGAAAATTTATGTGAGGCTATTCTTCTATTTCTATTGGATGTTGTTTTGTTTTATATATATATTTGGAAAATATATTATCTCTATTACAATTGATTCTAGAGCGTATAAGCATTGTTTTTCTTCTGGTTTTCTCTGAGGAATCATCAATATCTTTATTATTTTCTTATGAGTTATGTTCTCGGACTTCCAGTATGATATCGCATCTTGGATTTCTTTATCTCGGTTTTCTTATCATCCTTATTTCGTAAATTATCAATCATGGCTCATCTTTAAAGTGTGTTCTTTGGCTTGTGATAACTATGTCTATTATGGTTGTATTTCTGGTTCCATCATAGGAACGTGGTGATTCTGGTATCAGGATTTCTCTAATTTTCGTGAAAGGAATTGACATCAGCAAAAGTATAGATAGTGGAAGCTCAGGCTCAAATTGTATGATGGTTTTCTTTTCTTAGGTAAGTTTGATTAAGGTCAATGAGTTCAATCAGGATTTTTTGTTTCTTTGAGCTAATGCAGCTGTAAAGATCTTTGACTAGCATGTAAGGAAATTTTGAAAGATTGTATGTTTGAGTTGTTTTAACAGCATGAAGAAGGAGGTATTTCGATATGATATTCTTTTATAGTTGAGATCAACTCAGTTGTTTTTATCTGAGCGAGCTGGTTAGTTGAAAGGTAATTTGAATTATATGTATTTAAGTTTATCCTCAGTAAGAAGATAAAATCTTGTACATTCATGGGTAAATTGACAAATAGTCTGAATGAAGAATTTATATTCAAAAAGGGTGTGATACAAGGATGTACCTATTATATCAGTTCTAATTGGATGATATTATTATGAGTTAAAGCTGTTTTGATTGATAAAGTTATCACATTTGTGAAAGTTTGAATGGTCTGTTGAGTGTTAGTAAAGTTGAAAATAGTTGAAGGTATTGTTAACCGAAGCACTGATTTTGAGTCCAGTTTAAATTGAGTAAAGAATTTGTGATTTTTCAGTGATGCACTATCGAACGGATTGGAATGTGTTTTAATACAAGAATGTAAAGTGATAGTTTATGCTTTTAGACGGTTAAAGTCACATGAAAGGAACTGTCCGACTGGTGATTTAGAGTCGGCCACATTTTATGTATGTGTTGAGAATTTGATGACATTGGCTGTCCGACGAAAAATTTCATATGTTTCCTGATCCCATGAGTTTAAAGTACCTAATGTCATAGAAGGATCTGAATTTAAAATAGTATAGATGGCTTGAACTATTGAAAGATTGTGAGCAGTTATCGATTAACCTTTGGAAAAGCAGATATAGTTGCAAATGCTTGAATGGAAAACTTTTGATTATTTTGTGAGTATTGGATACATGATTAATCTTATTTGATGAAGGTCTGAATCTAGCTAAGTTAGAAGCTAAAGCGATGTTTTCTTTGCAAGATTGAGAACCACAGGAATGTGATAGTGAGTAGTAAACTAAACGAGTACAGTGTGAGATGACTTTTGATTCTGAATTTCAGGTCGGGCCTGATGACTGTTATCAGTATTCCGAGATAGAATTTGCGCACTGAGTAATTTAGAGCATATGCAGAAAATTTTGCACGAAGCTCAGTAGTAGCTCGTTTGTTCATTCAGGAAGTAATAAAATGTACAGCTATTTGAAATAGATGATTTGGTGATCGGGTATGTAACATGATAGATTACTTGAGTTATATGTTTCAGAGACTATCTGATCAGAACTCGTACAGAAAGTAAAAGTGATTCGTGGCAGTTTGGAACCCACTTCAGATTGTCAGAAAACGTATGTGAATTTGAAACATGAGGATATGAAATTCCCGTTCAGCGATAGCATGCTTCCGAAAGTATTGCCTTGGAAAAAGATTCAAAATTTGTTTTGTGTACCTATGTTGAGATGGTACCGATTGGACTCTTTGAGTATGGATTCTCCGATAGGGATTAAGATTCAGCCAATGTGTTGTATAACGAAGAATCGATCGGAGTTTTGACACGAGAGATTAAAAAAATTAGGAAATAAAAGCATAAGCTTAGTGAGGGTTCTTTGGCAGTGTCACGAAATAGAGGAGCCTATGTGGAAATCGAATTTATATTTTGGTAAGATTTTTGGGGATGAAAATCCCTAAAGGGGGTGTCGAAACCATTTTTTTGTTTTGGAAAAAATGGGGATCGACTTTAAAAGGAAACATGGAGTCGTCACCAATCCTTTTTGTTTAGGTGTGATCGGGTCACCTATAAAACATTTTGTTTTATTTTTAAAAGAAATTAATTTTGGTCTATGAATTTCAAGAAGAAAACGAGTTCGGGAGTCGGTTATGTACGAGGAAGGATTAGCACCCTCGCAACGCCCAAAATTGGTACCAAATTGATTAATTGATGTCCTAATGTCGAAAAGTTTGAAACGATTTTGAAATTCTATTTTTAAAAGATTTTAAATAACTCAAATTGGATATTGAGTTTCTCTTGTTCCAAAGGAATAAAATATCACATCCAGCACGATAGGATATGACGTTTCAAACCCTCGATGTCGAGATCCTCTCATGATTTCCGAAGTTCATGAATTGAGATTTTTATAAGGATATCCAATTATTTGGACAAACGAAAAATCGAAGCCCAGCACGATAGGGTACGATTTCTCGGATTTCTAAACACGAAACATTGTCTTGTTTTTTTAGAAAACATGGACAAAATTTTAAAAGGATATTTGGTTATTTGGTCAAACGGAAAACCGAAGCCCAGCACGATAGGGCACGATTTCTCAAATTTCCAAACACGAAACATTACCTTATTTTGAGGAGTTTTCAATTGTGCGATTTCAAAATCGACTTATAAAGTATTTATTTGGTTTGCTTGGGGTAAAAATGAAATGACCAATACCGATCACATACATTGTAATTTGAACCACGATACAATAACAAGAAACAAGAACATAGTCGCAAGCATGAAACAAAGATGCGTGGCAATACTATTATACAAACGAATATCAATAATATGAAAATACAAAAGAACAAATTAAGATACACATAATAGCAATAGTCTCACATCATACACTTATGAATTAAAAAAACAATTTTAAAAGAAATATAAAGCAAATTGACACAAATAAAATGTAAAAAGCTTTTAAATGATGATAAATGAATTTAAAATAAATAATGTAAAAAAGAAATTCAAAATCATAATATTTGCAACAATTTAAAAATAAATTATATGTATAAAATTTTAAAGTAAGTAATACATGTTAGAGTTTGAAATAAATCATAAAAAAAACAAGAATAAAAATAAACAGTATGTAAAATAATAACATATAAATGAGTTTAAAATAAATATTATGCAAGAAAAAATTTAAGATAAGTAATATACAAAACAGTTTAAAAAATAAAATGTGTCAATCTAAAATAAATAATACACATAAAACAAAATAGTCTAATATAAAAAAATGCAAAAGAATTTAAAATAAAAAATATACAAAATTTTAGAAAACAAATAGTATACATAAAAAGAATAAACAATTTATATAAATTTATAATAATATATCAAAATTTTTAAAAAATGATAACTAAATTAATAAAATATAAAAGGGAATTTTAAATTAACAATCCAAACAATGTCAAACCAGTAATGTATACCAAAGTAACAATCCACTTATCTGCAATCTCAGGAAGACAAGATCTGCGAATTCACCGATGTTGCGACACCGTCCTCTGGGAGACCTATCCCATAAAATTGGTTTTATGTGTTTATGCTTATGCAAAAATGGCTAGGATACAATGATCAGAATGAATCTAATGCTCCTGACTAAATGTATTATGGACGATGTTTGCATGAATGCAGAATGTCATGAGAATGATTTTTTTACAACGATTAGGATGCAATGATCAGAATGAATCAAATGCTCCTAACTAAATGATATTATGGATGACGTTTGCATGGATGCAGAATGTCATGAGAATGATCCTTTGTTAAATGTTTAAGGTGTCATCGCTCATTGTTTATCAGGGCTTTATCACTGACGTATTATGCTGTCATATTGTTCAGCTGGTGTCCTCAACAGAAAACCCGAGAAAACAATTATATCTTGCTCAACAGATCTGCCCCACTGTAACTTCAGGGTATACAATTTGTTTCTTCTTCAATCCAACCGACTGTAAATCCAAGATATAGGATCTGTAACTTGTTCCATCAACTGATCACTCCTCGGGCGACCTAACAAAATGTGTATGCATGATATTTGCATGGATGCAGAATATCATTTTTTCGAGAATGATTCCCCTTTTGCACATGGGTTAACATTGCTTATTTTTGTCAAGATTGTATTACTGATGCTATATCTTGTCATTTTTCAATCTCCATTCTTGACAAAAATCCGAAGAGATAGTCTCGGCTTAAACTCTTCTTTAAACTTGGTGAGTTTTAAACAAAAGTCTTGTTTTAGGTTCTCGTATTATTTAGAAGTTTCCAGAGTAATATGCGAAACCCCTTTTATGAAATTATTATTAGTCCACTAATCGTTATTTCAATGCAAAATGCTTGAAAAAGATCATAAAAATGGACAAGGAGGAAATTAAATGGGAGCCTAGCTCAAAACAAACAGGTTAATCAAAGCTAGCAAATTCAATTAAAAAGGAAATTTATTGGTAGTGTGATTTGAAACGAATAAAAGCAATTAAAGATAGCAAATTTAGAATGGGTAAGATGGAAACTAGGTGCCCCAGATATCGCAGCCTGAGCTTTTCTGTTCAAACATCTTGAGGACCATTTTAAACTTAATATGTGTTTAAGGGATCCGGAGTACTTTGTCGATGCCCCAAGACGTAGCATACTTCTTCATTGTTAATTCAGGCATAGAAAGACTACTGTATGCCCTACTTTTGATCAAAATTTGAGACACCCTTTTCGGGTTTTCAACTCAAATCCCCTTTGGTCTCAAAGCGCCCCCTTTAGTCTCAAAGCGCCCTTTGCGGTTTTTCGCCTTGGCCTCTCCTTTTTCTTTCTTCTTTTTTGATTGAAACAAATTTTATTTCCTTTTTTTTTCTTTTTTGTGTTTTTTCTTTGGAAAATTTTTTATTAAATCTGAATTCACCGAATTGGCCAGGTCCTTGCCATCTATCTCAGACAATATCCATGCTTCCCCAGAATAGGCCTTCTTTGCCGCATAAGGTCCTTCCCAGTTTGGCATTCACTTTCTTTTGAAGTCCCTTTTGCATGGGAAAAATCTTTTTCAAAGCCCTATCATGAAATTTTCTAGGGCGAACCCTTTTTTGTTGTAAGCTCGCATCATCTGACTGTGACAGATAACTTTTAACATTTTTTCTTCAAATTCAACTGATCATATCAGGATTAAATCCATTCCGCCTCATCCAACTTCAGTTCTAATAAAACTTGGAAAAAGGAATTTCAACTTCAATGGGTGAAACCAATGAGAAATGTGTTGCCCCGGTGTCAGTCCTGGCCTACGTTTGATAAGCATAGAGGGTAAATGGTAACTTCTGTATGTCAATCTTTACAAGTCTCAGTCATTTTTCAAAAATTTTGAATGGTTTTTGGCTGCCTTTGCTGCATTTATATGGTGTCTGATTTTTGAACAGACTGTAAATCTTTGACATTGTGCAATTACATTAAACACGTTTCTTTCTGGCATTCTCTATTGCCACTTTTTTATTTTGAATTCTAATTTGGATTTGGATTTGAATTTGAATTTGATGACTGTTGATTTTGTAACTTTGGCATATGAAGCAACCTTTACCCTCTTAGTGAAGTAATTGATAACCAAGAAGATGAATGGGTGTCAGCTAGATGCTTTTGACGAGATCGACCTTCATAACATCTATGCTCCACATATAGAAAAAAAAAATAGAAGAAGCACATAAATTTTGTCTTCCTCAATTTGGCATTTACAACGTAACTGATGCAATTTCCTTTTCTTGGTAAACCAACAGATCGAACCTCCTGATTAGCCTGGCCATCGTAGAACCATTAACATTGGCTCTTTAAACACCAATCTTAACAGCATACCCACATTTCAGTAGCTTGGTGTGCCTTGATATGATCGTGCGAAAACATCTTGAATTCTTGAAAATAGCTCAATGATGTCTCGCCTTATTTCTGTGGTGAATTAGGCTTCGATCTTTGCCCCTTTCTTAAACTCGCAACGACTACTGACCCTTTGCAAGGTAGAGTCTATTCTCATCTTGTTCTACCATCCTTAACAAATCAAAAGATAGGCTACAATCTCTGTCATTTTTAAAATATTTAGATCCCTTAGACCCATATCTTATTCAAAAAGGGAGTTAGTAACAATGTCGCTTATGTCGTCGATATCTGGGTACCTGGGTATGAAGGCAAAAATCCAAAGAATAAATGATTCTAAGCCTGATTATTGGTATGGTATGGTCATGAATAAAGAATGAAAGAATATTTTAAAAACAAAAGAATGTATAATATGAAATGGAAAGAATTAAAAAATATTTACTTAAAAAGATGTATTTTATTGAAATAAAAATTCTGGACACAAGCCTATTTCACAAAAGAAATCTTATTGCTTCTAGGCTTAAAGCAAAAAGTGCGTTTTGTACATTACTCTGAGTAAGCTCTAAATGCTACAGGAATTTCTTCCACAGTTCAATTGTCCAAAATGC
Organism: Gossypium australe; assembly: GCA_005393395.2. Lineage (NCBI taxonomy): Eukaryota > Viridiplantae > Streptophyta > Magnoliopsida > Malvales > Malvaceae > Gossypium > Gossypium australe. The sequence continues at coordinate 70,698,649 of CM016617.1, forward strand.
TCCCAAGTTCATATTTCTGCATTTGGCGCGTCATCTAACTTCACAATACCCATGTTGATGAATTTTTCCACCAATTTCTTGAAAGCAAGGCAATTTTCTATCGAATGCCCTGTGACCCCCGTGTGGTACACACACTGGGATTTTGGTCATACCATTTTGGGTATGGAGGTTACATCGGTTTCGGGTAGTGGGGGGACACAACGTGCGCATCAAATAAACTTTGATACAACTCCTTATACGTCATTGGGATCAGCGTAAATTGGCGTTTTTCAGTGTTTTGCCTTGTGCCAAATTCTTTTCTTGATGAACTCTGATACCCAGTAGTCACTATTTTTGGCTGATTAATGGTAATCGACTTTGAGTACCACATGCTTGTATTATTCACTTCATCTTCTTTCTTCCTTGTATCCATTCTCTTGTTGCTTTCTCCTGCCTCTATCCTTCCACTTTTTATGGCATTCTCAATCATCTCTCTAATCATTACGATGTCTGAGAAGCTCTTTGTAGCGCTCCCTAGCATATGAGTGATAAACGGGGCCTTCAGTGTATTAATAAAGATCATGGTCGTCTCTTTCTCTAAGAGTGGTGGTTGGACTTGCGTCGCCACCTCCCTCCATCGCTAGGCATACTGCCTGAAGCTCTCGTTTGTCTTTTTCTCCATGTTCTAGAGTGTAATCCTGTCAGGCACTATGTCTGTCACGTGGCCGTATTATTTTATGAAAGCTTGAGCCAAGTCTTTCTATGCACCAATTTGGGAATGGGTCAACTGATTGTACCATTTGGCTGCTGCTCCCATAAGGCTATCTTGAAAGCAATGGATCAACAGTTGGTCATTATTAATGTACCCCACCATTCTTCTACAAAACATAGTAATATGAGCTTCGGGCATTTTGAATTTGTATGGGAGCACCAAGTCTGGGACCAAGCTTAAATCCTTAGCATCAATTCCATAACAGCCATCGGCACTTTCTATCTCCTTAAATTTCTCCTCCAACCATTTACATATATCTTCTAGCTGCTTTGGTAATTATGCTTTCGTCCTCTCTCCTTCAGCTACTTCATCCAAATCAGGGGCATTAGTATTGATCGGATTATCTCCTAAACCTGAGCCAGTTTGGAGATTCGTTGAAGCACCATCTTGGAATTGTTGAGGCCTGATTGTGACAGGTGGCCTTTGTAAAGTTACTTCAGGTTGTGTTTTCATATGTGGTGGAGTAAAACCAGGGGGATATTGAGGATACTCAGTATTCTCCTCAGCATTAACCATGTGGCTCTTTTCTTTATCCCTAAGCCCATTCAACAGCTGCGTCATCTAAGTCATCATATTTCTCTGAAATTCCAACATTTTGTCCATCATATCCTGCTGGATTTTAGCAAGCTGCTCCTGCATATGTGCCTGCATTTGTTCTTGCATATCCTTTTGCATTTGCTCCAATTTTTCTAGTCTTTTATCCATTGACTTGGTCTTTTTTCTTGTGCAGTAGGGATGCGTATTTGGTAAAGTTTTGTCAGTTTCCAGGTTGTTGAAATAATTTTTAATTAATTAGAGTCTTTCTACAAATTTTAATGCATGTGATATGATGTAATGCAAATGCATGAAATGTAATGCTAAAATGCATGCAAAAAAGAGAAGCATTGATTCTGAATTCAATTCCATTAGAAGAACTTTTCTAGAAAATAAATTTCTTTACATAAAACGGATTACGTATGCGACTTTGTCCTCATAGTCTAGGTGAAGACACCAATCCTTTTCTTCATATCTGGATGTTATGGTCATGTCCCATGAACTTTCTCAGTAGATGCCTCTTCTAGCTCCTTGTTGCTTGATCCAGGTCGTGACTCTTTACTCATTTATCCTCCACGATGCTCGTTAGCTCCTTTAAGAAAGTCGAGATGTGACGACTCTTGAATAGTCTTTGTCGTTTTGAATCCTCAGGCAAAGTCTTCTATTCTTCTGTGGACTATCAGCCTTCTCTCGTTGTTTACTTGGACTATATTCGAATGATCATATTATAACCCACTTTATCAAGTAATACATTTCCTTATGACAAACTCTTCTATTTAGCAATCGAATATTAATCAACACCTCCTTTCTGTAACATCCAGGAATTAGGGGCTTTGCATTTGTTATGTTTCTATGTGTTTGGTATGCTTTGTCTATTAATCTAGTATGTTTGGGGGCCCCGGGTAGGCTCAGGGTTAAGCTTGAGCCTTAGTGAAAATTTTGTTTCTAGGCTTTAGGGGAGAGTTAGCTGAGGTAGGCCTTAAGGTTAGTTACTTGTGTTTGTTGACACAAGAAGAGAGGTGGTAGAGTGGCAAGGAGACGCTACTTAAGGTGCAGGGAAGTGGCATCATTTAGGTAGCAGCAGGGGGAAGAGGTTCGAATCCTATAACACTCACTTGGAAGCTTTATTTTTGAACTCAGGAAGCTAAGGTGGTGGTTTCGGCAAGGGCTCCCCAAAGTGGTTGGTGGAATGAGTCAAAATGTTTGAATTGAAGGGATGAGAGGAATTGGAGGAGTAAGAATCGGTCAACAAGTTTGAATGTGGAGTGGAGAGTGAAAGGTGGAAGAAGTTGTGGGATTTGGAGAGAGGGAGAGAGGTTGGCCGAATTTGGGATGGTGTGTGGGTGTGTGTGCACGGTTTAGTTTGGCTAGAAGGAGGGCCAAACCTTCATTTGTAGCATATAGACTTTTTGTTGAGCATTGTGGTCATAAGGGCATGCCGTTCCTCCAAGTGATCATTTTTGAGTATTGTGTAGCCAATTAACCTTAGAAACCCTTTCTTCTCTTTTGCACTTTAGAACATTTGCTTCTTTCTCATTTACCAAAACCGAAACCATCATTTTGCTATCACTTTTGCATTTATTTCTTTTGCAACCAAAAATCGAAACACCTTCTTGCTTCATCTTTCTTTTTATTGTTTCTTCATAGCCGAATCTTCCTAGGTCCTTTTGCTTCTTGTTTCTTCATAGCCGAATCTCCCTCCATTTGCTTCTTGTTTCTTCTTCATAACCGAACCTGTAAGTGCTATAACCGAACCTTATTCATTGTTTTTATCTTCTTCTTTTCTCTTCTTTGATTACTTTCTCTTTGCAAATCGATTTCCCTCCTACTCCCTAACGCTTCTCTCTTCTCTATTAGATTGTCGTCACTCATTCTTCTAGCCTTCTCAAATCGACCTCTTCTTGTTTTGTGGTAAGAGTTCTACTTCTTTTTTTGTTCTTTCCTTTCTTTTGATGGTTGTTAAACCGAAGGTGTTAACTTGGTTCCTTGGTGCATTGGTCGAATGTAGGGGGCCTCGTTTTCGTATTCTTTTCTGCATCTGGCTAGTGTGTGGAAGATCATTGGTAAGTTGGATGTTGGCCGAATGGGTGGTAAAGGGGTTCATATCGATTTGTTAGGCCGAAAGGCCACTTCTTGCTATTCTATTTTGGAAGCCGATTCTAACATGGTGATTATTTAGGGGCAATCGGTTTCTTAGGCCAAGTTTACTAGCAATAGGTGTTCGTTGATCAAGGTAGGGGACTCTCTTGTTAGTTCTTTTCATCTATTTTATTTTCATTCAACAACCGATTATCCATTCTTCTATAACTCGTTCATCCATTCTTCTTGGCTTGAGCTGAATATCAGGAAGAGAAGGGCTGAGGCTTCTCTAGTTGCCGAAAGTTTGGTTCCAAGTAGTCTTACTCGTTGTGTTAGTAACAAAGGTAAGGAGTTCTTTAGTTTTTCACAATTTGATCTCTCTCTTCCGTTATAATTTGTGTTAATCGAATCTTTTGGGTTAGCCTATCAAAGTTTCTCTTTGACCACTGATCAAGTCTATTCATGGATGCAAGAAACGGTCAAGTTGAGGAAGGAAGTGTAGCTGTAGTCACCGTCCCTAAGTTTAAAAAATGTGCAGTATCGGCAGTACGAGACTTTCCGCCGGGCTATTTTAGAGAACTGACGTCTGCTTGGGATAGGCAAATAGCTGTCGTTCCTGCTAGTGAGCGTCGACGTAGAGAGTGTAGTCTTACGCGTTACCAAGTGTGTAATTCCCACACACTCTGTATGCTAAATTACGTTATTAACTGTGTTGGCTGAAAGCCGAAACGACTGAATTGGTAGTCGAAATACCTTGGGGGTAAGGTTGGAGACACCGGGTAAGTTCTACTACGACTTCATGTTTGAAATATGTGTATGTATGAATCAATTGGCTGTTTACATCCAAAGCATGATCATTCATTTCAGTATGTTAACATATGCATGAACTTGGGATATGATGCGAAAGGGGAAGTGCTATTTAGGGACTGTCACAGTGGTTTGGTACCACAGTGGGTTGGCCACACATATTTGATTCAGTGACTATGTCTCAGTGGCTTGGTTCCACGGTGGTCTAACACCACGTAATTATGATTCAGTGACTCGTCCCAGTGGTTTGGTACCACAGTGGGTTGGCCCCACATATATCTATTCGGGATTATCACAGTGGTTTGGTACCACGGTGGGTTGGCCCCACACATATTGATAGTGACTCTATCACAGTGATCTGGTATCACGGTGGTCTAGAACCACAGTGGCTTGGTGCCACGGGTGAATGGTTGATTCAGGTGTTGTAGAGGATAGAAAGTAGGTGGGACTGGGCTGCATTACATACATACTTAATATATTGATTTGTGTCTTAATATATTGATTTGTGTGGGCTGAGGCCCAATGGGCGTCTGTGGGCGTAAAGCCCAAAGATCATTTAATGGGGATTTACACACTGAGTCTCGATGACTCACCCCTCTACTAAATTTTGCAGGTAATCATTAGATCGCAGATTCGGAGTCGAGGTGGACTCGAGGTGGCCATACAAAATGCTCTAAGTAATTTCGTTTCCAACATTTTAAATTTCACTATTAAGTTGGATTTTTGGTGTTATAATAAGGCCACTTAAACATTAACTTGGGTTTTTATTATGAAATTGATATAGCATGCCTAATAATTATCAAAGTGGGAGTTTTCTAAGATCAAAACCTTAAACAAGCGATTTCCAAATGGCTAATGAAAGATGGGTAACGAATAACAAATTGATTAATATTTTCAATTAAAAACCGCAACATAGTTTCCAAATTGATCGATGTAACAAAATTTTTTTAAGTTCGATTTAGATTAAGGAACTCGACTTGCAATACGGCCTAAGTTTATCAATTACTCTAAATTTCCTCTAAAGGCAATAACGATACACAAAACTTTTCTCAACTCGTGATTTATTTAGTCTTTCCAAAATTTTCTTTCCTGTAACATACCAGATTCGGTCATAGCGTTTGACTGGGTTTGGGGTGTTACAATTGTGGTATCAGAGCCAGTTTCAAAAACTCGGCTGTGGGTATAAGGTTCAAAATATTTTCGAAAAATGGTTTGAAAAATGATTCAGATAAAACACTTGTTTTCTGGAAGCATGGCACCTGAGTCTCCGGCACCAAATCCGCACAGTAAGTCTTCTAATCGTTGGTTGCTTTGCATGACATAATTGTATTATGATATGATTGTTAGTACTAAGAAATTCAACTTTAGAGACTGAAAGCTGTAGGAGTGCATGTGTTCGCGAAGAATTACTTTAAAACTATTTTCATAAGATTGCTCAGTAATAAACAGTGGAAGAAAATACTAACTCATAAAACTTTTAATCAGATTAAATCGAATCGATAGTCATGCGTGCTAGAGGACGTGGTCGTGGCATGCGAGGCCGTGGTAGAGGCCGGGGTGTTGGGTCTGAACCTTCGGAATCAGGACATGGGCCGAAAGGTGAAGTGCCAGTACCACCAGTTGTGGAAGCGAAATTTCAGGATCAAACTGGTAGAGATGATGCTATGTCTCAGGCGATGTTACGTGTTTTGGAAAGAGTTGCTGGGGTGAGCACGGGATCAATAGCTCAGAAATCTGTGTTAGAACGACTTTGAGCTAACGGGGCTGAGATGTTTAGGGGCATCTCTGGTTGGCTCCTAACGTAGTTGTGTATTGGTTAGAGGCGGTTGAGCGCATCATGGATGACCTTGACTGTACCGCGAAAGAGAAATTGAAGAGATTAGTGTCTCTCCTCCGAGATGAGGCATACCAATGGTGGCTTACGGTCAATGATGGTACAGCGGCTGACTGTATCACTTGGGAGTTCTTTAAATCAGCATTCTAGGGAAAGTACATTGGGTCGAGTTATGTGGACGCTCAGCGAAAGGCATTCCTTAATTTGGTTCAAGGAAGTAAGTCAGTGGCCGAGTATGAGGCAGAATTTTTACGTCTGAGCCGTTATGCCCGAGGTATTGTTACAACAAATCATGAGCGCTGTGTTCGATTTGAGGATGGATTGAGAGATGAGTTGCGGGTACTGATAGCTCTGCAACGGGAAAGGGAGTTTGCCATTCTGGTTGAGAAGGCTAAGATAGCTGAAGAGGTAAAGAGGTCTGAAAGGCAAAATCAGGATAGGGACAAGGGAAGGAATAAAAGGAATTTTGGGTCGTTAGGATCCACAGGGAATTTTCAGAAGAGGCCTAGGTTAAATGGACTGAGTCGAGCTGCGAGGCCTGCTGCTGGGAGTTGATCTGAACTGTGTACTCGATGTGGAGAATTTCATTCAAGAGAGTGTTGGTTGGGTAGTAGAGGATGCTTTAGATATGGATCTATGGATCATCGGGTAAGGGATTGCCCGCAGGAACCCAACAGAGCAGGACCGGCAGGTCAGAGTTATGCTCAGCCTGGTAGAGGTGGTCAGCAACCACAGAGAGGTCGTGGTCTAGCTAGAGGAGGAAATGGTTTCGGTCGGAGGCGTGGAGCACCGAGCAGAGGTGCTGGGAATACAGATGCAAGACAGCCTGGGTTGGTCTATGCAGCTAGACGCCGAGAAGAGGGTGATGCGCCGGACGTCATAACCGGTACGTTCCTTATTTTCGGATTGCCTTTTTCTGCACTAATTGATATTGGGTCAACTCATTCCTATGTTGCTTGTACGGTGTCTGAAACTCTAAACATAGACTTTGAGATTGCTTCTAGGGAGATGACTGTACTTAGCCCTTTAGGACAATCTATAGTGGTGAACAAACTCTTTAGGAATGTGCCTTTAGAAGTGCAAGGGATGGTTTTCCCGACTGATTTGATGGAACTACCGTTCGACGAGTTCGATTTGATCTTAGGAATGGACTGGTTAGTGAAGTATCGAGCAAACTTGGATTGTGCTGCTAAGCGCATGGTGTTAAGGACTCCTGAGGATAATGAAGTCTTAGTGATAGGCGAAAGGAGGAACTACCTATCCAATGTAGTGTCTGCTTTAAAGGTAGAGAGAATGGTGAGAAAAGGATGCGAGGCTTTTTTAGCTTTTGTTACTGCTCTGGAGGCCAAGGAGTTGACGGTGAAGGATGTCAGAACAGTGAAGGAGTTTTCCGATATTTTTCCAGAAGAGCTTCTAGGGTTACCTCCGGATCGCGAGGTGGAGTTTGGTATTGATCTTCTTCCGGGAACAACGCCAGTGTCTATTGCCCCATATAGAATGGCGCCGAAGGAGTTAGTGGAACTTAAAGCGCAGATTCAGGAATTGTTGGATCGGGGTTTTATTAGACCCAGTGTGTCACCTTGGGAAGCGCCGGTGCTATTTGTTAAGAAGAACGACGGGTCGATGCGGATGTGCATTGACTATAGGCAACTGAACAAGTTAACGATTAAGAACAAGTACCCGTTGCCTAGGATAGACGATCTGTTCGATCAGTTGCGAGGCGCTTCGGTCTTCTCAAAGATAGACTTGAGGTCTGGGTATCATCAACTAAAGGTTAAGGAGGTAGATATTCATAAGACAGCTTTTCGAACTCGTTATGGTCACTACGAGTTCTTGGTGATGCCGTTCAGGTTGACAAATACACCAACGACGTTTATGGACATGATGAACTGGGTATTCCAACCCTATCTAGACCGGTTTGTCGTGGTGTTCATAGACGATATCCTGGTTTATTCAAGTACGGAAGAGGAGCATGAGTCGCATCTTCGGGTGGTTCTGCAGATTCTGAGGGAGAAGCGGCTGTACGCCAAATTCAGTAAATGTGAATTTTGGTTGAAAGAAGTTACCTTTTTGGGCATGTTGTATCTGCTGAGGGGATTAGGGTCGATCCTCAAAAAATTAAAGCTGTGTTTGACTGGAAACCGCCTAAGTCTGTGGCGGAGATTTGGAGTTTTCTTGGTTTAGCTGGGTATTATAGAAGGTTTGTTGAGGGGTTCTCATTAATAAGTGCTCCGTTAACCAAGTTGTTACGAAAAGGAGTACCGTTTGTCTGGTCAACTAGACAGCAAGAAAGTTTTGAGAAGTTGAAGAGGATTTTTACAGAGGCACCGGTGTTAATTTAGCCTGAGGCAGGGAAAGAGTTTGTCGTCTATTGTGATGCGTCGCACACAGGTTTAGGATGTGTGTTGATGCAAGAGGGGAAAGTAGTAGCATATACGTCTCGGCAATTGAGACCACATGAGGTGAACTATCCCACGCATGATCTTAAGTTAGCTGCGGTAGTGTTCACTCTGAAGATTTGGAGACACTACCTATATGGGGAGAAGTCCATCATCTACACGGATCACAAGAGCTTGAAATATCTCCTTACCCAGAAGGAGTTGAATTTGAGGCAGCGGAGGTGGATTGAGTTGTTGAAGGATTATGACTGCTGGATTGAGTACCACCCGGGTAAAGCTAACATAGTGGCAGACGCGTTTAGCCGTAAGGTAATATCGAACTTGAGGGCAATGTTTGCTCATCTCAGCTTGTATGATGATGGAAGCTTGTTAGCTGAACTGCAGGTGAAGCCTTCTTGGATCAGTCAGATAAAAGAGAAGCAGTTGTCTGATGAATCGCTAAGTGCAAAGCTTCAGCTAGTGGCAGATGGTGAAATAGCAGATTTTAGTGTGAACAGTGATGGGGTATTATGTTTTCGGGGAAAGGCCTGTATGCCGATGGATTCTGAGTTAAGGCAAAAGATTCTTCAGGAAGCGCATAGTAGCCCATATGTTATGCATCCTAGCGGGAGTAAGATGTATCAGGATCTGCGTTAACAGTTTTGGTGGTCGGATTTGAAGCAAGAGGTTACCGAGTTTGTGGGTAGGTGTCTGACATGTCAGCAGGTGAAGACGGAGCACCAGTTACCTTCAGGGTTGCTTCAGCCGGTAAAGATTCCACTGTAGAAGTGGGAGAGAATAACGATGGACTTTGTGAGTGGGCTGCCCCTTACACCTACAAAGAAAGATTTAGTGTGGGTTATTATGGATCGGTTGATGAAGTCCGCTCACTTCATACCGGTTCGGGTTGATTATTCACTACCGAAGTTAGCCAAGCTATATGTAGCAGAGATTGTGAGGTTGTATGGGGTACCAGTGTCAATTATATCAGACAGAGACCCTAGGTTTACATCACGGTTTTGGAAAGCGTTGCATCAGGCGTTGGGTACAAGACTAGACTTTAGCACAGCATTTCATCCACAGACTGATGGTCAGTCTGGGAGGGTAATTCAGATCTTGGAAGATATGTTGAGAGGCTGCGTCATTGACTTTAAGGGTAGTTGGGAGGAGTTTCTACCGTTGGCAAAATTCGCATACAACAACAGCTACCAATCTAGTATTAAGATGGCGTCCAATGAAGCGTTGTATGGGCGGAGGTGTCGTACTCCTACTTGCTGGACAGAGTTGGGAGAGCGTCAGATGTTGGGTCCGGAATTGATTTTCGAGACTGAGGAAAAAGTTAAGTTGATTCGGACTCGGCTGAAGGAAGCTTCCGACAGGCAGAAATCCTATGTTGATCTAAAGCGTAAGGATATAGAATTTGCAGTGGGTGATCAGGTGTTTCTGAAAGTTTTGCCTTGGAAGAAAGTTTTGAGGTTTGGACGGAAGGGTAAGTTGAGCCCCAGGTTCATCGGGCCTTATCGAGTGTTGAAACGAGTGGGACTAGTAGCATATCAGCTCGAGTTACCTCCGGAATTGAGGCAGATTCACGATGTATTCCATGTCTCGATGTTAACGCGCTACTGGTCGGATCCAACTCACATAGTGCCAGTGCAGGAAATCGAAGTGAGACCTGATTTATCTTTTGAAGAGGAACCAGTTCAGATCCTAGACCGAGATGTTAAAGTATTACGGAGAAAGACAGTTCCGTTGGTTAAAGTGTTGTGGCGGAATCACGGTTTAAAGGATGCCACGTCGGAGCCAGAGGATGTTATGCGTCAGCAATACCCTCACCTCTTTTGACCAGGTAAATTTCGAGGCCGAAATTTCTTTAAGGGGGTAGAAGTGTAACATCTAGGAATTAGGGGCTTTGCATTTGTTATGTTTCTGTGTGTTTGGTATGCTTTGTCTATCAATCTAGTATGTTTGGGGGCCCCGGGTAGGCTCGGGGTTAAGCTTGAGCCTTAGTGAAAATTTTGTTTCTAGGCTTAGGGGAGAGTTAGCTGAGGTAGGCCTTAAGGTTAGTTACTTGTGTTTGCTGACACAAGAAGAGAGATGGTAGAGTGGCAAGGAGACGCCACTTAAGGTGCAGGGAAGTGGCGTCATTTGGGTAGCAGCAGAGGGAAGAGGTTCGAATCCTATAACACTCACTTGGAAGCTTTATTTTTGCACTCAGGAAGCTAAGGTGGTGGTTTCGGCAAGGGCTCTCCAAAGTGGTTGGTGGAATGAGTCAAAATGTTTGAATTGAAGAGAGGAGAGCAATTGGAGGAGTAAGAATCGGTCAACAAGTTTGAATGTGGAGTGGAGAGTGAAAGGTGGAGGAAGTTGTGGGATTTGGAGAGAGGGAGAGAGGTTAGCCGAATTTGGGATAGTGTGTGGGTGTGTTTGCACGGTTTAGTTTGGCTAGAGGGGGGCCGAACCTTCATTTGTAGCACATAGACTTTTGTTGAGCATTGTGGTCATAAGGGTATGTCGTTCCTTCGAGCGATCATTTTTGAGTATTGTGTAGCCAATTAACCTTAGAAACCCTTTCTTCTCTTTTCCACTTTAGAACATTTGCTTCTTTTCTCATTTACCAAAACTGAAACCATTATTTTGCTATCACTTTTGCATTTATTTCTTTTGCAACCAAAAGCCGAAACACCTTCTTGCTGCATCTTTCTTTTTATTGTTTCTTCATAGCCGAATCTTCCTAGGTCCTTTTGTTTCTTGTTTCTTCATAGTCGAATCTCCCTCCATTTGCTCCTTGTCTCTTCTTGATAACTGAACCTGTAAGTGCTATAACCGAACCTTATTCTTTGTTTTTATCTTTTTTTCTCTTCTTTGATTACTTTCTCTTTGCAAATCGATTTCTCCCCTACTCCCTAACGCTTCTCTCTTCTCTATTAGATTGCCGTCACTCATTCTTCTAGCCATCTCAAATCAGCCTCTTCTTGTTTGTGGTAAGAGTTATTCTTCTTTTTTGGTTCTTTCCTTTCTCTTATTGGTTGTTAAACCAAAGGTGTTAACTTGGTTCCTTGGTGCATTGGCCGAATGTAGGGGGCCTCGTTTTTGTATTCTTTTCTGCATCTGGCCAGTGTGTGGAAGATCATTGGTAAGTTGGATGTTGGCAGAATGGGTGGTAAAAGGGTTCATATCGATTTGTTAGGCCGAAAGGCCACTTCTTGCTATTCTATTTTGGAAGCCGATTCTAACATGGTGATTATTTAGGGGTAATCGGTTTCTTAGGCCAAGTTTGCTAGCAATCAGTGTTGGTTGATCAAGGTAGGGGACTCTCTTGTTAGTTCTTTTCATCTCTTTTATTTTCATTCAACAACCGATTATCCATTCTTCTATAACTCGTTCTTCCATTCTTCTTGGCTTGAGCTAAATATCAGGAAGAGAAGGGCTGAGGCTTCCCTAGTTGCCGAAAGTTTGGTTCCAAGCAGTCTTACTCGTTGTGTTAGTAACAAAGGTAAGGAGTTCTTTAGTTTTTCACGATTTGATCTCTCTCTTCCGTTATAATCTGTGTTAATCAAATCTTTTGGGTTAGCCTATCAAAGGTTCTCTTTGACCACTGATCAAGTCTATTCATGGATGCAAGAAATGGTCAAGTTGAGGAAGGTAGTGTAGCTATAGTCACGTCCCTAAGTTTAAGAAACATGCAGTATCGGCAGTACGAGACTTTCCGCCGGGCTGTGGTAGAGAGCCAACATCTGCCTGTCGTTCCTGCTAGTGAAAGCGTCGACATAGAGAGTGTAGTCTTACGCGTTACCAGGTGTGTAATTCCCACACACTCTGTATGCTAAATTATGTTATTAACTGTGTTGGCTGAAAGCCGAAACGACTGAATTGGTAGTCGAAATACTTTGGGGGTAAGGTTGGAGACACCGGGTAAGTTCTACTACGACTTCATGTTTGAAATATGTGTATGTATGAATCAATTGGCTGTTTACATCCAAAGCATGATCATTAATTTCAGTATGTTAACAAATGCATGAACTTGGGATATGATGCGAAAGGGGAAGTGCTATTTAGGGACTGTCACAGTGGTTTGGTACCACAGTGGGTTGGCCACACATATTTGATTCAGTGACTATGTCTCAGTGGCTTGGTTCCACGGTGGTCCAACACCACGCAATTATGATTCAGTGACTCGTCCCAGTGGTTTGGTACCACAGTGGGTTGGCCCCACATATATCTATTCGGGATTGTCACAGTGGTTTGGTACCACGGTGGGTTGGCCCCACACATATTGTTAGTGACTCTATCACAGTGATCTGGTATCACGGTGGTCTAGAACCACAGTGGCTTGGTGCCACGGGTGAATGGTTGATTCAGGTGTTGTAGAGGATAGAAAGTAGGTGGGACTGGGCTGCATTACATACATACTTAATATATTGATTTGTGTCTTAATATATTGATTTGTAGAGGATATAGAAAGTAGGTTTGATTTCACTTTCAATCTTACCTTTTTCGATCAAATGGAATCGTCTCTCATCAGGAAGGTAATGAAGTTGAAACTTGTCATTAGAATCTCTAGAAACCTGGAAAGAAGAAACAATACGAGGACAACTCGTAGGTTGGTTGGTAAAAACATTCCTCGCTTTTTCTTGTTCACTTTCATCATTTCCACTCGTTTCTTTTTCAAGCTTTCTTTCTTTTTCCGTAATCCCCTTCATTGTTGAAATCTCACTTTCACTCATAAATTCTCTTTCATTTTCAACAACACTTGTTTCTCTCACTCTTTCTTTTCTTTCTTCAATCTTTTTCTCTTTTTTAATTTTCTTTTCTTGTTCACATTCTTTTTATTTTTCTTTCTCTTTTCTTTCAAGCTCTCTTTTTCTTTCAATTTTTTTTATCAGTTCTTTTTTTCTTCTCTCAATTTCTTTTTCTCACTTCCTTTCGTTACAAGAAGAAGTTAACACAAAAGATTCAGAAAGAGTAGACTTTCGTTGGGTAGAAATGGACGGAGTTACATTTGAAACATGATCACCTCTTTGTGATTGACTCTCCATAGACAAGAATTTTGATGCATACAAAGAATGACTTGTGTTTTCTCGTTCGTCACCTTGATAGGCTTCAAACTCGAAGCTTGCATTGTTTCGTCTTGAAATCCTCATGATATAAGAATCACGGTATGGATCTCTTCTTGAATAACCATTGGACATTTGTCTTCGTGACGATCTTATTTCTGTACCTCGTTTTAAAGAAACTCGTTCCCGTTGGTCTCGTTCCTTGACTTGGTCTAATCGTTCCTTGATGGGTTTGAGCCTTTGATCAAATAGACACTTCATTTCGCACGTGAAGGCTTGGAGTGTAAAATCTGGCACGCCTCTACCAACATTCCTTATAGGTTGAAAACCACTTCCCTCGTTTGGGTTTCTTTCCGGACTTCTTGGTATCTTAAGTTCTCACAAACTAAAACATCACTATTTCTCTCCAAAGAAAATTCACTCACTTGGCTTTTGTTCACTCGAATAGGCTCACTACACTCTTGCCTTTTTCCGCTCACGTTCATCTCTCTAAGTTCTCAATGGACTACTTAGACAAATCAGCAATCGTTGTGGAATCAGCTCGCAAAATTGTTGTTTGGTTTTAGGTAGGAAATGATATTAGGACAAAAGGGTAGGCTAGAAAACAAAATGGAGTGAATTAAGTGTGGCCGAATGGTAGGAAATGAATGAATTGATTCAGGCAACAATGAAATCCCAAGCTAGCTTATTCTTTTTTTTTAATTTCCAATGAATTTTCTATTCCCAAAAACTGATATTTCACACTTTGAACTTCAATGGATGCAGATTTTTTTAATACAAATTTTTTATTTTTTATTTATTTTTGATAAAATCACAATCCCGTAATGCTTAAAACATTGATACGTACTCCAATTTCACCAGCTCTGATACCAAATGATACGAACTCGTTTCGATGATGATTCGAGTCATTTTAGTTGCCTGATCATGAAATTAAGTAAGCATTGAATTAAATCGAAATAGGTTAGAAATATGGAAAGATAAGTTTGAAAAGACTGAAAGTTAGGTTCAAATAAAGATCTCAAAGATAGTTTAAAAGATGGATGGAAGGTGTTCGGCTAAGGCAAAGGCTGAACTAACAATATATAGGATTGTTGACCCAAGTCTTAAAAGCACTTAGATGGATAATGGTAGGTGAAAATAGCAAATAAAACCTTGACCTGCTATCTATCGAGATAGGAACCAAAGGTATAACGAACGCCACACTTTGGTAAGTGATAAGTTCAAATAACAAGGAAAGAATGACGCCACAAGCTGAGCTTGATAAGTCGTTTCAGTCCAAGAGAGAACAATGAGAGTTGAATTCTCACAAAGAACAAAAGTTCATACACTTAGCAAAAAGTCTAACCCAAAATAATTACAGAAACAAACTATTTATAGGCTGAACATGTTCCAACCGAATGGACACAAACTAATCAGCTTAAATGAGTTATTGATGAACTTAATTAGGCTAATTAAAACTAAAAGACCTTTGAGAAACTATAAAATATGTAATGGCTATGAACAACTTATTTAATCTTCCCAATTAGCTAATAATTAGCTCTAATGAGCTGAATGAATTTGAATCAATGCTTAATCAGCTAAAAAGGTTATAACAGCCTTTTATTTCCTCTTGGACAGCCGCATGGACAGCAGCAACAATTGGCTTAAATTTGGCACACGAACAGCCTCTTTGTACGAATGCTTGAAGAAAACTGATTCAAGGTGTAAATGGATGAATTGGAACAGCCATTAACACATAAAAAATGTTTGGAAGCTGAATGGCTTGTGTAATCAACTCCTTGTCCATTAAAATCTTCAAAAAGTTACTTGAATAAGCTCATAACAGCTACTGGCCTTTAATTCATCTTCATAACAGCTGAATTCATTTCTCCCTTTAATGCCAATCCATGTAACAATTGGTTCAATGACTAATTCACCTATAAGCACAATTAAGCAAGTTAAATGTTTAAACAAGTTAAATGGTTTTAGCAAATTTAATCAAGCTAGAACATATTAATTGCCGAAATTATTTAAGCAACTAAAGAAAATTAAAAAAAAAACTTAATTAATTAAAATAATTATTTAAGCAACTAAAGACAATTAAAACAACTTAATTAATTAAACTAAAACAACTAAACACATTAAAAGTTTATTCCAACAACTTTTAAGCTCAAAAACGCATAAATTAAATAAAGCTAAATTTGAGCAGAAACCCAATTAGATATTCCAGCAAGTTGATGCTCAAGCTAAAACTGATTAATGTTAAGCTTGGATGAACTATGAACGAACTGAATGAGCTTGTAGCAAATTGAATGGGACACTTGAATCGGACTTCTTTGATTGTTTGATTATTCCAGCAATGGTTTCTACCCCAAATTCGGTCAATTAAAACTTGCACACAACTTAACAAACTAAAATTAGATTTCATTTTGCACTTGGGCCCCTCGCGTTTAGGCCAATCTCGATGGTGTCGAGTTGCGTCATAACATGATGCGACCGGGTTCGCATCACTTGTTTTTGTCCACACGGGTAGACACACGGGCGTGTGTGTAACACCCCAAACCCGGCCCATTTAATCCGACCGAATTTGGAATGCCACTGCGGAACACTTTCGAAAAACATCCTTTCTTAATAGTAAAACCGATGAAAATTTTGTCGAGTTTAATAAAACATTTTCGTGACTTGTAATATTCTAAGTAAAAATCGAAGTTTGTTATAAACATATTGGTTTCAAGCTTTATTGAGAAAATAAAACCATTTGAGATCAATCTTTAATCATACTTCCATAATAGGGCATAATAGTAACGATACTTAACGAATGAACTGAAACACTTTAGTGGGCCTTATTACAATTCACACTTAATCAAAATACGAAAAATGTCATTATTTAATTAATCAAATAAACCATCTCTTTTCATGAAAGTCCATTTCCTCATGGCCACCTTTGTATCCTCTCCGACCCGGTCCAAGCTTTACTCGCCACCTGAAAGGTTTAATAAAAATAGAGTGAGTCACCAAGACTCAGTGCATAGTTAATACACATGTCCTCACATTTGGGCTTGGCCCATATCCACACAATCCATACATATATAACATACAATTATAAATATGCCATTATGAATACACAATAT
Organism: Gossypium australe; assembly: GCA_005393395.2. Taxonomy (NCBI): domain Eukaryota; kingdom Viridiplantae; phylum Streptophyta; class Magnoliopsida; order Malvales; family Malvaceae; genus Gossypium; species Gossypium australe. The sequence goes on from CM016617.1 coordinate 70,715,196, forward strand.
TATAAATATGATTATAATATACAATTACGAAATCCAATCCACAAGTGATCTACATATCTTTCTTTTGCACACTATTTCTTAAGGTCGTGGCTAAGCCACCGATCCCATAGAAATCTCACATATCAATCGGTTCACAAATCAACAACCACGAATGTAGCACGAGGTTAGCATTAGAACACTCACATAGTGTACACATTTTCTCCAATAGTCACATCACATGTCTCATGCGTACGTATATGTACCATAACAACATTCGTACGAAACAAATATGTATATTTTATCTATCATGGTCACATGTTATTTAGAACAATACACATTACATGTCATCACTTTATTTTACATTCATCAATAATCACTTTTTCTCGCAATTCACTGACAGGTTTCTATCGTAATCACTAACTTGATTTTTCGATCACTTCCCTTAGTATCCATACTGTTTGCTTTTATTTCGGCTAACATGCACATCTCATACGTTTACATAAAATAATACTTACAACATATATATCAAGCAGAAGAACAGTGCGATAACTACGCACCTGTTTAAAGCGATATTCGATTTATCGATTCTAACATCAACTAAAGTCCCGAAGCTTCTGTTATTTATCGATTAGTCCCTAGAACACATAACCGAAATCGGTCACACTTAGTATCAAAAACATGGCCTTAGGCCGAATACTATAAGTCATTTACCTAGCTCATTTCGATCCCGAAACACCACTTGTTCTCGTAGATTTGCTCCCGAAGTTATCAAAATTCCTATTTAAAACAAGGTTAGGGTCGGCTAATACACAAATTTATGAACAAAGGCCCTTGGCCGCATGTCATACTTGCCATTTACCTTGCTTGACAAGGTCTCTTGAGCAATTTTACTTTCGAGAGACTCCTTTGATGCTCCTCAATACTAGCTTCACAGAAAAGAACACATCATTATGGTCTTTTATACATTTAGCCACCCCTTGCTTATTCGAAACCAAGAGATCCCTCCAAGGTCCCTTTACGCTGGCTACATACCAAGGAACACAAGGTTATGGCATTCACCCACATTTGGCCAACCTTAGACCAACACACAATCATTGTTTTTGGCACACCATAAAAAGATGAAGCGAAAAATAATTGCTAAGAAGAGATTACTTACCATTATTGCTTTGAAGAGAAAGGAGGGTTTCAAACACACAGTCAAATAGCATCATAATAGAGATTCGGCTAAAGAAAGAAACCATGCAAGCGCATAGCTAGCCAAGAACTCTCAAGCTCCTACCAAAAATCGTACTCAAGCCTTAGGTCTCTTTCTTTTTAGCTTCTTTAAGACTGAAGTTCAACTTGCTCTAATTCTCACTCTCTCTCTCTCGGTTAAGAACACAAGAAGGAAGGAAGCAAAACAAGGCAAAGGCTACCCCCTAGCTAATTCAAACCCGAGAATGAATGCTCCAAGGAAAGCCACATTCGGCCATGCTTTCAAAATAGGGGAGAAAGAATTGAATTTGGCATGCTAAATTATTCCCACGCCGGCCAACTCCTTCCATTTTCGGTCAAGACACAAAAAGAAAAGAAATTGAAGTGTGAAAATTCGGCCATGCTTTGATAAGCAAATGGCCGGCCATGCTTCACTTAATTTCCCATATCCATTTGAAATTTCAAACATCAAATACCAATAAAAATTATTAAATCCTTATTCCATCACCTTACCCATACAACACCATTTTCTATACAATAAAATAATAACCATCATTTAAAAAAAACAATAAAATGCAACAACATGGGGCAGCACCCACAAGCATGCGTGTATGCCTATTCCAAAAACTGCATGTGCAGCATGGGCCATGCAAGGCCTTCCACGTCGGCGTAAAAATAAAAGGGACCAAGTGCGCCTTCAAAGTCTCGAACTCGAGACCTGAAGCAACATGCCCAAGCGCCCTGCCATCTCCGCTACTGAACTTTCATGCCATAACTCATTGCGAATTTCTTTTAAACTATCCTTGCCTTGGCTCCCTTCTCTTTAGCGCTAAAAGCAAAAATGGAGTGCTTCAAGTACGAATTCCAGGACTCGAACGCGAGTCCTCCTAGTCGCCACTCCCCAGCAGAGTCCTTAACCACTCGGCCATTTTGAATTTCATGCTAGTATTGCATCGCATTTTCCTTTTAAACCCTCACTTGCAGGCGTCCCTTGCTGGTTCCAAAAGAACAAAACGCAATCGTTGCCTTCAGGACTCGAACTCGCCCTTGCGAAGGCCTCCCGCGCGCTGCTAACGTCCTTGCCATCTCGCCCAGGCGCTGTTTTGTGTTAAGAACCATCTCGATTTTCTTTTAAAGCCTTCCTTAATGTAGCGCGTACTTGCAAAATAAAATGTTATTCGCCCCATGCCACTCGAACCCCTGACCAGATTTTTGCGCTGACCTTTAAGTGGAACACGGAAGCCACTTTACCAGGGGGTTTATTATGCCACAGCCTATCAAAATTTATTCTTAAGGCCTCCTTGCCCAAATTTCCACTTTTAACCCTAAATTTTCAAAATTTTCAAAAGTGTCCCATTTTAATCCGGGAGTTTTTGGAACTCCAAAAACACATCAAAACCACTCTTGAGGCCTAATACACTCGAGTTATTTACCAAACTCGCAACCCCTATTTCGGGATATTACAATTCTACCCCCCCTTAAAAATAATTTCGTCCTCGAAATTACTTATTAACGAACATCCGTACATTTCAATTCACCGTATATTAATCAGATATTCCCAATTATACATATATCCAATCACATCCAACCTCTTTCACATTTAGCATTTTCACATGTGGCCACTTCCTTCACAAGTATATTCAAGCTTAGATTCCATTACGGATGTCATACACATCAATGGTAAGATCAATGGCACATATTAACATTTTTATCGAAGCTTGATCTATATCACATCTTACTTAATTCAAATGGGAACATACTAACTTTCCTTATTCCTTGCAAGTACAAAAGACTTGCACTTATCCGAGCATTTAGCTTATCGTAACAAACATGTTTCATCTTGTAAGTGATTCATGAATTCTCTATTATAACACACCATCGGCATTAAGCCGGTTAGGCATCGAAGCCTGAAATACACACCGGCACAAGGCCTGCTAGGCATCAAAGCCTGAAATATACACCGGCACAAAGCCTGCTAGGCATCAAAGCCTGAAATATACACCGGCACAAAGCCTGCTAGGCATCAAAGCCCGAAATATACACCGGCACAAAGCCTGCTAGGCATCAAAGCCTGAAATATACACCGGCACAAAGCCTGCTAGGCATCAAAGCCCGAAATATACACCGGCACAAAGCCTGCTAGGCATCAAAGCCCGAAATATACACCGGCACAAAGCCTGCTAGGCATCAAAGCCCGAAATATAATATTATCAACATCTGAATCACATTACAAGCTGACCAGAATTATAAACCATATGATTCACATCACTGGTATTTATCACCTCAATAATATTTCATGATAGATAGTCTATCCACATATCACTTGTACTTACCACTTCAGTAACATTTCACGATAGAAAGTCTATCCACAGTCGGCTTTCACTATATTTATAACCAGGATTCTTATAACTAACCTTAATAATATTCAATTGCTTATAGACTTATACTTTAAAACATGATATTTTCCACACTGAGCACACGGACGGTCCCGATTTCCCATAGCTGGCTTAATCACATGAGCAAAACTTTCAACCTTCGGTCTTTTTCGAAGATCCTTAGATAATTTAAACAATTCAAACTTTCTTCCATCACGGTTCATATCCTTATCTCCGTTTTGTCTCATCGAGTTCTTAATCTTTTCAGCTATCTTAGCTTTTTCGACTAACACAACAAATTCCCGTTCCTGTTGAGGAACTATCAATAGTCTCAGGCCGTTCTTTAATCCGTCCTTAAACCGGACACATCGTTCATGTTTTGTAGCCACTATTCCTCGATTAAATCAGCTTAACTTTAGGAATTCAGTCTCGTATTTCGCCATAGACTTGTTCCACTGAACTAGTCCCAAAAACACATGCCTCTGAGCATCAGTGTAGTAAGTACTGACATACTTCTTTTGGTATACCGTCTTGACATACTCCCGAATGGGGTCCTCCGCTGTGACACTATCTCGAACCGTGAGCCACTATTGATATGCCTCGTCGCGAAGTAGCGTCACCATTCCTTTCACTTTTTCCCTCAGGGCTCAGATCGAGTTCATCCATAACTCGCTTGGTTGCTTCCAACCAATATTCAATCACACTGGGTGCCACGTCCGATATATCACAAAACAAATCCGCTCCATTTGCTCAAAGTCACTCGAGAACAAATTTTTGTGCTCTCATATTTCTCCCTCTCTAGCCACCATCTATAAAACTCGCAGCGCAATACAGCATTATCCCCCGTCTGATCTTGCTGCTCATTATCAAAAGTTGGTGGTGGAGGTGATACCTTATTATCAGACTCTTAACCCGATCTAACGAGTTCCGATATGGCCATTTTGCCTCGATTACGTCCTCTAGAACTCATCTCTTATCGCACAATCCGACTTAAGAAGTTTTATGCATTATAAATTTGTTCCACTAATTATCCGCGAACAATTTTATAAGATAAAGTATTCAGAAGTGGTTCTTTCGATCACACATAGGTTCAGTTCGCTATTCTAGTTCAGAGAGTCACATACACGTTCATAAGCAGGGACACATTCATTCACTATACCTTTAGGGTCATTTCAGTTCTCAAGTCTTATGCACTTGTTTTTGAGTAGACTAGTCTTAGGGTTCAATAGCCCAAATTTTCTAATCTACAAGCCCAATTATGCCCACACAATTCACATATTCAATATACCTCAATAGTCAGAGGTACTTACCAGGTGGACTTCGGGTCGGAGGTACAGGTGCCATGCCAAAACAAGCCCAAAATAGAAGTTCACATTTTGAAAAGCCCACTTTCGAAAACTGTTTTCGGGCCCAAAACCTCAAAGCCGAGTTTTGAACCATGCACTGATACCAAAATGTAACACCCCAAACCCGGCCCATTTAATCCGACCGAATTTGGAATGCCACTGCGGAACACTTTCGAAAAACATCCTTTCTTAATAGTAAAACCGATGAAAATTTTGTCGAGTTTAATAAAACATTTTCGTGACTTGTAATATTCTAAGTAAAAATCGAAGTTTGTTATAAACATATTGGTTTCAAGCTTTATTGAGAAAATAAAACCATTTGAGATCAATCTTTAATCATACTTCCATAATAGGGCATAATAGTAACGATACTTAACGAATGAACTGAAACACTTTAGTGGGCCTTATTACAATTCACACTTAATCAAAATACGAAAAATGTCATTATTTAATTAATCAAATAAACCGTCTCTTTTCATGAAAGTCCATTTCCTCATGGCCACCTTTGTATCCTCTCCGACCCGGTCCAAGCTTTACTCGCCACCTGAAAGGTTTAACAAAAATAGAGTGAGTCACCAAGACTCAGTGCATAGTTAATACACATGTCCTCACATTTGGGCTTGGCCCATATCCACACAATCCATACATATATAACATACAATTATAAATATGCCATTATGAATACACAATATTATAAATATGATTATAATATACAATTACGAAATCCAATCCACAAGTGATCTACATATCTTTCTTTTGCACACTATTTCTTAAGGTCGTGGCTAAGCCACTGATCCCATAGAAATCTCACATATCAATCGGTTCACAAATCAACAACCACGAATGTAGCACGAGGTTAGCATTAGAACACTCACATAGTGTACACATTTTCTCCAATAGTCACATCACATGTCTCATGCGTACGTATATGTACCATAACAACATTCGTACGAAACAAATATGTATATTTTATCTATCATGGTCACATGTTATTTAGAACAATACACATTACATGTCATCACTTTATTTTACATTCATCAATAATCACTTTTTCTCGCAATTCACTGACAGGTTTCTATCGTAATCACTAACTTGATTTTTCGATCACTTACCTTAGTATCCATACTGTTTGCTTTTATTTCGGCTAACATGCACATCTCATACGTTTACATAAAATAATACTTACAACTTATATATCAAGCAGAAGAACAGTGCGATAACTACGCACCTGTTTAAAGCGATATTCGATTTATCGATTCTAACATCAACTAAAGTCCCGAAGCTTCTGTTATTTATCGATTAGTCCCTAGAACACATAATCGAAATCGGTCACACTTAGTATCAAAAACATGGCCTTAGGCCGAATACTATAAGTCATTTACCTAGCTCACTTCGATCCCGAAACACCACTTGTTCTCGTAGATTTGCTCCCGAAGTTATCAAAATTCCTATTTAAAACAAGGTTAGGGTCGGCTAATACACAAATTTATGAATAAAGGCCCTTGGCCGCATGTCATACTTGCCATTTACCTTGCTTGACAAGGTCTCTTGAGCAATTTTACTTTCGAGAGACTCCTTTGATGCTCCTCAATACTAGCTTCACAGAAAAGAACACATCATTATGGTCTTTTATACATTTAGCCACCCCTTGCTTATTCGAAACCAAGAGATCCCTCCAAGGTCCCTTTACGCTGGCTACATACCAAGGAACACAAGGTTATGGCATTCACCCACATTTGGCCAACCTTAGACCAACACACAATCATTGTTTTTGGCACACCATAAAAAGATGAAGCGAAAAATAATTGCTAAGAAGAGATTACTTACCATTATTGCTTTGAAGAGAAAGGAGGGTTTCAAACACACAGTCAAATAGCACCATAATAGAGATTCGGCTAAAGAAAGAAACCATGCAAGCGCATAGCTAGCCGAGAACTCTCAAGCTCCTACCAAAAATCGTACTCAAGCCTTAGGTCTCTTTCTTTTTAGCTTCTTTAAGACTGCAGTTCAACTTGCTCTAATTCTCACTCTCTCTCTCTCGGTTAAGAACACAAGAAGGAAGGAAGCAAAACAAGGCAAAGGCTACCCCCTAGCTAATTCAAACCTGAGAATGAATGCTCCAAGGAAAGCCACATTCGGCCATGCTTTCAAAATAGGGGAGAAAGAATTGAATTTGGCATGCTAAATTATTCCCACGCCGGCCAACTCCTTCCATTTTCGGTCAAGACACAAAAAGAAAAGAAATTGAAGTGTGAAAATTAGGCCATGCTTTGATAAGCAAATGGCCGGCCATGCTTCACTTAATTTCCCATATCCATTTGAAATTTCAAACATCAAATACCAATAAAAATTATTAAATCCTTATTCCATCACCTTACCCATACAACACCATTTTCTATACAATAAAATAATAACCATCATTTAAAAAAAACAATAAAATGCAACAACATGGGGCAGCACCCACAAGCATGCGTGTATGCCTATTCCAAAAACTGCATGCGCAGCATGAGCCATGCAAGGCCTTCCACGTTGGCGTAAAAATAAAAGGGACCAAGTGCGCCTTCAAAGTCTCGAACTCGAGACCTGAAGCAACATGCCCAAGCGCCCTGCCATCTCCGCTACTGAACTTTCATGCCATAACTCATTGCGAATTTCTTTTAAACTATCCTTGCCTTGGCTCCCTTCTCTTTAGCGCTAAAAGCAAAAATGGAGTGCTTCAAGTGTGAATTCCAGGACTCGAACGCGAGTCCTCCTAGTTGCCACTCCCCAGTAGAGTCCTTAACCACTCGGCCATTTTGAATTTCATGCTAGTATTGCATCGCATTTTCCTTTTAAACCCTCACTCGCAGGCGTCCCTTGCTGGTTCCAAAAGAACAAAACGCAATCGTTGCCTTCAGGACTCGAACTTGAGCCCTTTCGAAGGCCTCCCGCGGCTGCTAACGTCCTTGCCATCTCGCCCAGGCGCTGTTTTGTGTTAAGAACCATCTCAATTTTCTTTTAAAGCCTTCCTTAATGTAGCGCGTACTTGCAAAATAAAATGTTATGCGCCCCATGCCACTCGAACCCCTGACCAGATTTTTGCGCTGACCTTTAAGTGGAACACGGAAGCCACTTTACCAGGGGGTTTATTATGCCACAGCCTATCAAAATTTATTCTTAAGGCCCCCTTGCCCAAATTTCCACTTTTAACCCTAAATTTTCAAAATTTTCAAAAGTGTCCCATTTTAATCTGGGAGTTTTTGAAACTCCAAAAACACATCAAAACCACTCTTGAGGCCTAATACACTCGAGTTATTTACCAAACTCGCAACCCCTATTTCGGGATATTACAGTGTGTCTAGGCCGTGTGTGACACACGGTCTGCCCCATGGGTATGTGTTCTGGCCCTGTGTGCCTTGCACCTTAATTTTGAGAAGCAGAATGTCCAAAATTGAGCACTCGGGCAGTGACACGGGTGTGTGTCTCAGCCGTGTGTGCTACACAACCTAGCACACTGGCGTGTGGTACGGCTGTGTGGAACAAGTCAGAGAGCACCTAATTTGAATTTGGTCTAAAGCACGGGCGTATCCCTGGTGTCACACGGGCGTGTCCCTTGGACCACACGGGCGTGTAAGCCCTGCTTCTAGCAAAAATTTTCTAAGTTTTATAAAAATTCCCTGAGTTATCAGTTTGGTCCCGAACCACTTCTAATACATGTTTTGGGCCTCGTAGGCTCATAATAGGGACTTTATGATTGAACATGAATGGCTTTAATTTGGACGCAAATTTATGACTCGAAATTGTATGAATTCTTGTGTTATAAGTCCGGTAATGCCTCGAGCCCTGTTCTGGCGTTGAATACGAATAAGGGGTGTTACAAGTACTGTCCGATAAGTGTAAAATTTGCTTTTGCAGAGGTGAGTCTAGGTTCAAGTATTAGCTTTTGCAGAATTTTTAAAATTTGCTCTTAAAAGAATCTGGACACTGGCACATAGGTCTTATTAATTATTGTGCTTGTTTGAAGTCACAAAAAGCCTATTGGTGCAGTGGTTGTGGCGTTACAAGTGTGGCAAGGGGTTTGAAGTTCGAGTGTTGGCATAGCATGAGGGGGTATTTATTTTACTGATTGGTCGGCTAGTATTTGAGTTGCAGTAAAATTCTTATAGATGAGAGATTGGAGAGTTTTGAGGAGTGGATTGTGATGCAAATCGTGGAGAGGATTGGGGAGAGATTTTAGGAAAAAATCAAGGAGTTTGCTTGTGAGGAGAGTAGTGCCGAAGTTGGTGTCTAGCTACTCAAAAATTCGGCAAAGACTTCTTTTGGTATAGTTCTTGTTCGGTTTTCTTTCTTTTGGCATTTTTCTTCTTTTTTTTTGTTTCTCACTGACCGAATTGTTTTTTTATGTGTGTCTTGGCATTGTAGATCACTTTGGCCGAATATACTATCTCTGGATCATTTCTGCTTTCGCCTCTCTTCCTCTTTTCTTAAAGAAATAACCGAACCTTTCTTGTTTTTCTTCTCAACATTTCTTTTTTCCTCTTTGACTGAGTGGCCGATTCTCTCTTTTTCTTTCTCTGCTCTGCGAATCAATTTTGGTAGTGGGCGGCAATTTCTTCTTCTGTTCATAACACTTTGGTAAGCCAAATACTACATCTTCTCTTTTCCCCTCTCTTTTGTTTCTCTGCTTTTTCAATATTGACTGAATATCATAAATCTTGTCTTGTTATTTCGAAACTATTTGGATGATAGTCTCTGACAATCGATGGAGCATCGAATGCCTTACTTCTCTGCACATCTCTGCTTTCTTCTTAGAATACTTCTTTGGTGGAATAGAATACTATGGGGTAAGTAGGTTTGTTTTGTAGTATTGGCCGAATACTCAATCTGCTCTAACTCTAATTCTTTGGACTATGGGTATCAATTCAAGCCTTGTATTAAATGATTATTGCTAATGAAATCCGTTATATGCGCAGTAAATCGAGAAGAAGGGTGCGATTGTTTTCAACTAGCGATCTAAGGGTAATAGTTGCATAACTTTTGGTCAAGGTAGGTGGTGATATCAGTTTGGGGCTTTAGTTTTAATGATCATGAAAGGATGAAATCTTGATTGTTTTGGGATGATTGTAGGTTGATCGTGCGTGGGGTAATCTGTTCGTTGCACAAACATGTGTGTAGTCACACTCCTCTCTTCTGTAAATTGGCAAAAGCCGAAACTTTGACATTTGAGGCCTCACGAGCGTGCAATCGCTCGTGTGGTAAACTGAGCCCACAAATCGTGGGTGATAGACTGTAGAGGCTACCATGAGCGTTCTCGTGCTCTTGGGCCGATATGGGTCTCGTTTGGCTAAAATGGACCATGTGGACCCAATGGGCTTGTGGGCCCCTCACGGATAAAATCCACGATAAATGGAAAATACTAGACTGGGTTACGTAGTTCGCATGGCCGTGACTGAATTTGGGCTAAATGGGCCACACGAGCGTGTGGGCCCACTTGGGCCGAATAATGGGCCTTGGGCCCATTTACACCGTTTTGACCATTTAGGTTACTTATGTCACTCGAGGCGATTGTAGACCTTCGGAGAGGTCGTTATCTGCATAAGACCCCAAAATAAGTAAAGTGACCAAAATACCCCTAAAGGGTAAAATTACTATGTTACCCCTAATAAATGGAAATGACCATCTTACCTCTAGAGGTAAGTTGACTGATGAGTGTATGATTATTTGTAAGACTGTACTGAGTAGGACACTTTGCGTACACGGACTATTTATAACATAACATACTACATGGGGTTAGGATTCTGATATAGAGGAAGTAATGTACTGGTGGCTCTGCCACATTCACTGTTATTGGCAGCCTTGTTGCGTTATTATTACTGGCAGCTATGCTGCGATATTGGTGTGCTGGCTGGGTGGGTCGATTTTATCCTCACATAGTGTGTTGGTTGGTACAGGTGGTGTGTTGGCTGGATTGGGGTGGGTTGCATGTTTTCACCGTACTGATACTGTATTGGGCTTAGGCCCACACTATTACTGTAATGGGCTAAGGCTCATACTGCACTGTTACTGAATTGGGCTCAGGCCCCGACTATTACTGCATATATTGTTATCGATTGACTGATAGGGGATTACACACTGAGTTTTGTAAACTCACCCTTTCTTTTAACTGTACAGGTAATCCCCAACCTTAGACGATTTGGAGCTGCGAGGGACTCAGAGGTGGCCAAACGATCGCTGATGATCTGCTTTAGACTTCTTTATTTAAATTTCATATTGGGCTTTTGATTATGTAATAAGGCCATGGTGGATTTAATTGGCCTTTGATTTCTTGTTTTAAACTGCCAAACTGACATAAATGAGTTTTCAAAATAATAACTATTTTGAAGAAAAACACACATTTTAAACTTCAAGTTTTTAATTAGAGAAGGTTCCGCGGTTTTATTCAGTTTAAGAAACCAATGGTAACAAATATGGCAATCGTTTTGATAAGTTGTTTTCAAATTGTAATAACTTAATTTGCCGAATTTTCTCAATCAATAAAAACTAAATGGGTTTTAATTTTAAATACGGATTTTGTTATCAACAAGTCCAAATTTCGAAAAATACTTTGATGTGACACGTCAGATTCGGTCGAACGTCTAGGCCGGGTTTGGAGTGTTACATTTAGTGGTATTAGAGCCAAGTTGCAAAACTCGGCTGTAGAATGGGTTTTTGAAAAGTTTTTCTAAAAGTGGATTTTAAATATTAGAAACGTTTTGGAATATTCACAAGTGTGGCACAATGAGTCTCCGAAGCCAAATCTGTAAGTTCCCCAATACTGTTTACTGTTATAGACTGAGACGTTATACTAAGAAACTACTATGGATAGTAGGACTATACTGTGAAACTCTAGATAGAGGAAACTGAGACCGTAGAAGACTAAAAACTGTAGTGAGATCTCGATCTGTGAAAACAAACCCCTAATGATTGTCTTTCATAACACATTTGTTATTAATTACTGAAATTATATTCTGATGCATAAGACTTTTAAAACAGATAAAGCGTGTATCGAAATGAGTACAAGGGGTACTCGCGAAAGGAGTACACGAGGCCGCTGTAGAGGCTAAGGAAGTGCTCGGGCTGGCCCTTCGGCATCGGGCCACATGCCTGCTAGGGAGGCATCAGCTTCACCGGTGATCGAGACGAGGTCTTACGATCGAATGATTGCGGATGATGCACTGTCCCAAGTTATGCTCCGCATTTTGGAGAGGGTTGTTGGATCTAGTACTGGTGCAGTGGGCTGAGGGTCAATTTCAGAGCGACTCCAGTCTAATGGAGTGGAAATTTTCAGGGGTATTTCTGGAGTACCCCAAATGTGGCAGAATACTGGCTGGAGGCCACTGAAAGAATAATGGACGATCTCGACTGTACTGCGGAACAAAAGTTAAAAGGAGCAGTGTCCTTATTGCGAGACGAGGCCTATCAGTGGTGGCTTACCGTAAGAGAAGATACTCAGGCCGACCGGTTAATGTGGGATTTCTTTAAGGCCTTTCAAGGGAAGTATGTATGTGCAAGTTATATGGACGCTCGAAGAAGGGAATTTCTGAGCCTGACCCAAGGGAATAAGACAATGGTAGAATATGAGGCAGAGTTTTTGCGGTTGAGACGATATGCTCGTGGGATAGTAGCAACTGAGTATTAACGATGTGTCCGATTCGAGGACGGCCTCCGAGATGAGTTATGAGTCTTTATAGCTCCATAGAGGGAGTGAGACTTTGCTGTCCTTGTAGAAAAGGCAAAAATTACTGAGGATGTGAAGCGCTCTGAGCGCCAGAATCGCGAGAAAGATAGGGGCAGAAATAAGAGGGATTCCGGGCCCTCAGGTTCTTCTAGAAGGCCTATAAAGAATGCCAGGTTTGATGGGTAAGTTCGGGCTGGAGTTCCTATTGCTATTACTAGACCGCAACCTTGCGCTGATTGTGGAAGGTCTCACCAGGGTGAGTGCTGGAAGAGGATTAGGGCGTGTTTCAGATGTAGGTCCATGGATCATCAGGTTAAAAATTGTCCTCAGAGGCTTGTTCAAATGCAAGCTGCAGGTCAGGGTTATGTTCAGCCAGCAAGAGATGGTCAGTAGCCACCGAAAGGCCATGGGTAGGCCAGGGGTGGAAATGGTGTGGGACGAGGTCGTGGAGCTCCAGGAAGAGGTGCTGGTAACATTGAAGTGAGGCAGCTAGCTCTAGTTTATGCTGTTCGTCACTGAGAGGATGGTGATGCTCTAGACGTCATAATCGGTACGTTTCTAATTTATAATGTAACATATACTACTTTAATTGATATCGGGTCTATACATTCGTACGTTGCATGCCATGTGTCTGGGACATTGAGTACTCAGTTTGAAAATACTGTCAGTGAGATGACTATGATAAGTCCACTAGGACAGTCGATTAGGGTAAATAAGTTATTCAAAGATGTTCCCTTAGAGGTTCAAGGAATAATATTTCTAGCAGATTTGATGGAGCTACCGTTTGGTGAATTCAACCTAATCTTAGGGATGGATTGGCTGGTAAAACACCGTGCAAGTTTGGATTGTGTTGCTAAGCGTATGGTGCTGAAGACTACAGAGGATAAGGAGGTGGCTGTGATTGGGGAGCGAAGGGACTTTTTATCTAATGTGATCTCTGCATTAAGGGTAAAAAACTGGTTCGCAAGGGTTGTGAGGCGTTTCTAGCCTATATTGGTGTATTTGATTCTGAGGGTCCTGTTGGAGATATCAAAACAGTTAAGGATTTTTCTGACGTATTTCCTGATGAGCTCCCTCGGTTGCCTCCAAACCGTGAAGTGGAATTTGGTATTGAGCTCCTGCTTGGAATAGCTTCAGTGTCCATCGCTCCTTATAAGATGGCACCGAAACAACTGGTGGAGCTAAAAGCTCAAATCTAGGAACTGCTAGACCGAGGATTCATTTGACCGAGTGTGTCTCCATAGGGAGCACCAGTCTTGTTTGTGAAGAAGAAGGATGGATCAATGCGCATGTGCATCGATTATCGGTAGTTGAATAAACTGACTATCAAGAATAAGTATCATATGCCGAGGATAGATGATCCATTTGATCAGCTACAAGGAGCTTCAATTTTCTCCAAAATAGATCTTCATTCTAGGTACCATCAGCTGAGAGTTAAGGAGGATGATGTGTATAAGACTACATTTAGGACTCGTTATGGTCATTACGAGTTCCTAGTGATGCCATTTGGGTTGACGAATGCACCAGCTGCTTTCATGGATCTGATGAATCGAGTGTTCCAGCCTTATCTGGATCGGTTTGTAGTAGTGTTTATAGACGATATCCTGGTGTATTCGAGAACCGAGGAGGATCATGATGCACATCTTCGAATTGTTATGCAGGTTCTAAGAGAGAAGCAGCTATACGCGAAGTTCAACAAGTGTGAGTTCTGGCTGCAAGAGGTGACATTTCTGGGTCATGTAGTATCTGCCGAGGGGATTAGGGTTGATTCTCGAAAAATTGAAGCCGTAATGGATTGGAAACCACCTAAGACCGTATCTGAAATTCGAAGCTTTCTGGGTCTGGCAGGGTATTATAGACGTTTTGTTGAGGGTTTTCCTTGATTGCTGCACCTATAACTAAGTTGTTGCATAAAGGGGTACCGTTTAACTAGATTGATAAGCAGCAAGAGAGTTTTGAGAAACTGAAGAAAGTTCTGACTGAGGCCCCTGTTTTAATACAGCCAGAGTCTGGGAAGGAATTTACTGTCTACAGTGATGCATCACACATTGGATTGGGTTGTGTGCTGATGTAGGAGGGCAAGGTGGTTGCTTATGCGTCTCGTCAGCTTAAGCCTCACGAGGCGAATTACCCTACTCATGACTTGGAGTTAGCCGCGGTGGTATTCGCACTGAAAATTTGGAGACACTATTTATTCGGTGAGAAGTGTATTATTTACACAGATCACAAAAGCCTCAAATACCTCCTTATTCAGAAAGAGCTGAATCTTAGACAGGGAAGATGGATAGAGCTACTTAAGGATTATGACGGCTCGATTTAGTATCACCCTGGTAAGGCTAACGTGGTAGCTAATGCACTGAGCTGTAGGGCTATATCTGATTTGAGAGCAATGTTTGCTCATCTCAGCTTGTATGATGATGGTAGCTTGTTGGCTGAGCTTCAAATGAGACCGATGTGGACTGAGCAAATTAAGGGGAAACAGTTGTTGGATGAGTCACTGGTTCCTCGTTTCCGACAAGTTGATAATGGAGAGACTGCAGATTTTGGGTTGAATGGTGAGGGAATACTGTGTTTTCGTGGGAGAGTTTGTGTACCGAGGGATTCTGTGCTGAGGCAGTCTATACTGTGAGAGGCGCATAGTAGTCCATATGGTATGCATCCTGGCAGAAACAATTATACCAAGATCTTCATGAGCTATACTAGTGGCCAGGACTGAAACACCAAGTTACTGATTTTGTGAGTAGGTGCTTGACGTGCCAGCAAGTTAAGGCAGAGCATCAGCTGCCTTCTGGGTTGCTGCAACCAATTGAGATTCCACTCTGGAAGTGGGAAAGGGTAACCATGGATTTTGTGAGTGGGCTACCCTTAACGCCTATTAAGAAGGATTCGGTATAGGTTATTGTAGGTCGATTGACTAAATCTGCCCATTTTATACCAATCCGCACTAATTATTCGCTACAGAAGTTGGCAAAGTTGTATGTGGCTGAGATTGTGAGACTGCATGGGGTACCAGTTTCCATCATATCCGACAGATACCCTTGATTCACATATCAATTTTGGAAGAAATTACACGAAGCTTTGGGCACTAGGTTGAACTTCAGTACTCTGTTCCATCCTCAAACAGATGGTCAGTCAGAGAGGGTGATGCAGATACTAGAGGACATGTTAAGAAGTTGTGTAATTGATTTTCGAGGCAACTGGGAAGACTATTTGCCGCTAACAGAGTTCGCGTATAATAATAGCTACCAGTCTAGTATTCAAGTGGCACCGTACGAGGCATTATATGGTCGTAGGTGTCGCACTCCTACCTGTTGGACTAAGCTGGGCGAGCGGTGAGTTTTGGGACTAAAGTTAGTTTCTGATACCGAGAAAAAGGTAAAGTTGATTCGAGATTGGTTAAAGAAAGCGTCTGATAGGTAGAAGTTATATGCAGACTTGAAGCGTAAGGAGATTGAGTACTCTGTGGGGGATTATGTTTTTCTTAAGGTCTCACCGTAAAAGAAAATTCTGAGATTTGGACGGAAGGGCAAGTTGAGCCTTAGATTTATTGGGCCTTACCGAATACTGAAGTGGGTGGGGCCAGTTGCCTATCAGCTTGAGTTGCCTCTAAAATTAGACAGGATTCATGATGTGTTCTACGTCTCCATGCTGAGACGTTACCGCTCTGATCCTACACATGTAGTGTCTGTTGACAAGATTGAGGTTAGGCCAGATCTGACTTTTGAGGAAAAACCAGTACAGATATTGGACCGTGAGGTTAAGGTACTAAGGAAGAAATCTATTCCATTGGTTAAAGTGCTTTGGCATAATGAAGATATGGAGGAAGCCACGTGGGAACATGAGGAGGCGATGCGACAACAATACCCTTACCTTTTCTCTCCAGGTAAATTTCGGGACCGGAATTTCTTTTAGGGAGGTAGAATTGTAACGCCCCAAAAATATAGGGTCTTTAATTTTGCATGATCTGACATAAATTGTTTGTTTGCTGTAATGGCTAAGTGATTTGGGTGTGTATGGGGGTGTATGAGAAGTTTGGGTTCAAGTCTTGGCTTTTACAGAATTTTTAAAATTTGCTCTGAAAAGAATTTGGACACTGGCACATAGGTCTTATTAATTATTGTGCTTGTTTGAAGTCAAAAAAAGCCTATTGGTGCAGTCGTTGTTGCGTTACAAGTGTGGCAAGGGGTCTGAAATTCGAGTGTTGGCATAGCATGAGGGGGTATTTATTTTGTTGATGGTTCGGCTAGTAGTTGAGTTGCAGTAAAATTCTTATAAATGAGAGATTGGATAGATTTGAGGAGTGGATTGTGGTGCAAATCATGGAGAGGATTGGGGAGAGATTTTAGGAGGAGATCAAGGAGTTTGCTTGTGGGGAGAGTAATGCTAAAGTTGGTGTCTAGCTACTCAGAAATTTGGCAGAGACTTCTTTTGGTATAGTTCTTGTTCAGTTTTCTTTCTTTTGGCATTTTTCTTCTTTTTTTTTTGTTTCTCCCTGGCTGAATTGTTTTTTTTGTGTGTGTGTCTTGGCATTGTAGACCACTTTGGCCAAATATACTATCTTTGGATCATTTCTGCTTTCGCCTCTCTTCCTCTTTTCTTAAAGAAATAGTCGAACCTTCTCTGTTTTTCTTCTTAACATTTCTCTTTTCCTCTTTGACTGAGTGGCCGATTCTCTCTTTTTCTTTCTCTACTGTGCTAATTGGTTTTGGTAGTGGGCGGCGATTTCTTCTTCTGTTCATATCACTTTGGTAAGCCAAATACTACATCTTCTCTTTACCCCTCTCTTTTGTTTCTCTGCTTTTTCAATATTGGCTGAATATCATAAATCTTGTCTTATTATTTCGAAACCATTTCAATGATAGTATCTGACAATCGGTAGAACATCGATTGCCTTGCTTCTCTGCACATCTCTGCTTTCTTCTTCGAAAATACTGTGGGGTAAGTAGGCTTGTTTTGTAGTATTGGCCGAATACTCAATCTGCTCTAACTCTAATTCTTTAGACTATGGGTATCAATTCAAGCCTTGTTTTAAACTATTATTGCTAATGAAATTCGTTATATGCGCAGTAAATCGAGAAGAAGGGTGCGATCGTTTTCAACCAGCGATCTAAGGGTAATAGTCGCATAACTTTTGGTCAAGGTAGGTGGTGATATCGGTTTGGGACTTTAGTGTTAATGATCATGAAAGGATGAAAGATTGATTGTTTTGGGATGATTGTAGGTTGATCACGCGTGGGGTAATCTGTTCGTTGAGCAAACAGGTGTGTAGTCACACTCCTCTCTTCTGTGAATCGGCAAAAACCGAAAAGTCAAAACTTCGTCATTTAAGGCCTCACGAGCATGTGATCTCTTGTGTGCTAAACCGAGCCCACAAATCGTGGGTGATAGACTGTAGAGGCCACCACGAGTGTTCTCGTGCTCTTGGGCCGATATGTGCCTCGTTTGGCTGAAATGGGTTGTGTGGACCCAATGGGCTTGTAGGCTCCTCACGGATAAAATCTACAATAAGTGGCAAATACTGGACTGGGTTATGTAGTTCGCATAGCCGTGACTGAATTTGGGCTAAATGGGCTACATGAGCGTGTGGGCCTACTTGGGCCCATTTACACCGTTTTGACCATTTAGTTTATTTGTGTCGCTCGAGGTGACTGTAGACCTTCGGAGAGGTCGTTATCTACACCAAGACCCCAAAATAAGTAAAGTGACAAAAATACCCCTAAAGGGTAAAATTACTATGTTACCCCTAATAGATGGAAATGGCCATCTTACTTCTAGAGGTAGGTTGACTGATGAGTGTATGATTATATGTAAGACTGTACTGAGTAGGACACTTTGCATACACGAACTATTTATGACATGACATACTGCATGGGGTTGGGATTTTGATATGGAGGAGGTACTGTACTGGTGGCTCTGCCACATTCACTGTTACTGGCAGCTCTGCTGTGTTATTATTACTGGCAGCTATGCTGCGATATTGGTGTGCTGGCTGGGTGGGTCGATTTTATCTCCACATGGTGTGTTGGTTGGTACGAGTGGTGTGTTGGCTGGATTGGGGTGGGTTGTATGTTTGCACCGTACTGATATTGTATTGGGCTTAAGCCCACACTGTTACTGTAATGGGCTAAGACCCACACTGCACTATTACTGAATAGGGCTCAGGCCCAGACTGTTACTGCATATATTGTTACCGATTGACTGATAGGGGATTACACACTGAGTTTTCGTAAACTCACCATTTCTTTTAACTGTACAGGTAATCCCTAGCCTTAGACGATTTAGAGCCACGAGGGACTCAAAAGTGACCACACGATCGCTGATGATCTGCTTTAGACTTGTTTATTTAAATTTCATATTGGGCTTTTGATTATGTAATAAGGCCATGGTGGATTTAATTTTTAATTAGGATTTAATTTCTTGTTTTAAACTGCCAAACTAACATAAAATAGTTTTCAAAATAATATTTGTTTTCAAGAAAAACACGCATTTTAAACTTTACACATTATTTAAAGTATAATTTCATAATAGTTCATTTCGAGTTCAGATCATTTCGCATAAGAACTTTACACATATTACTCGGAATATCAAAGTCAAGATTAATACACTCTAGGTGTACAAGCCTATAATCAAGAATGAACATTCTCATCAAATAGTTTCCATGTACAAATATCATCATCTCATTTTTCATATACCTCTTGTCATGTATCATCATTTTCTTGCCTTTCATGTAATATTCTTTCATGTCATATTTCCATATCATATACACCATTCCATGACAATTTGTCTTAAATTCTTCTTTGTTCTTGTCAGAAATTTACCCTTTGAATTTATTCGAAATATCGATGGATACACAGGTAGTACATTCAAGGTGTACAAATTAGGATCCGTCAATTCATATTCAATGGTACCCATAAGGTACTATCTCATAGAGTACACTCTCGAGCCACACATGTAAACAACAGGATTACCAGTCTAGGCTAAATCCTTTTTATGACATATGCTCTAAGGAGCTTGATCTGGATTACCCATCTGGGCTAAATCCAATCCGTAATATATGCTCAAGAGGACTTATATCAGGATTACCCGTCCGGCTAAATCCTATCAGAATTGAGGTTGAAGGAATACTCATCCGAGCTAAATCCTATCCGCGACAAATGCAGGACCTTTTTTGTTTTGGGAAATCACATATCCATTAATTTTCCATTTATTCAACCGGTATTTAAACACTTTTCAAGCATTATCGGGCATTTGATTATTTCATACCTCTGTAACATTTATGTAATTCAAGTAAAGCACATTTCGCATTCATGTCAAGCATACAAGTAACATTTTATTCATTTACCATTTTATCGGGCATTTTCATTTATCGGGCTATATCGAGTAGGTGGTCATTTCACATATTTATGACATTGATAAAAATCACAAACACAACATTTAAATCAAGCATAAAAACATATACAATTTAGTTACACGAACTTACCTCGGCAAAGGTTCGTGTACAAAATATCTACTAATCTGACATTTTCCCCTTTTTCCTCGTTCTAACTCTGTATTTGGTCTATCCGAATCTATACGAGTAAATTTTACGTCAATTTCACATATCTCATATTTATTTGGACTCAATTTACATTCTAGGCAAAATTACCATATTACCCCTAACTTTTCCATAAATTCCATTTTCGTCCCGAGACTCAGAAAATGAGACTTGTGCAAATTACTCCCTATTCCAAGCCTAACCAAAGCCCTATTACAAATTTTACAGCACATGTATTCATAAAATTTTAGAATTTTTCATCAAATTTTACAACTTTTCATTTTAGTCCGTAAATCATGTTTTCATCAAAAATCACTTTGTAAAAGTTGTTTATCTATCAATAATATTTCATTTTCTACCATAAAATTTTAATTTCCAGCATATACATCCATGACCCATTTTTCATATCTTGATAACTTTTCAATTTAATCACCCAAATAGATAGTTTAGACTATCCTGATTCCAAAAATATCAAAATTACTAAAAACGGGATAGGGAAACTTACCCAATTTGGCCATGAAAGTTTCTTCTCTCTCTCCTAGGGTTTCCATGTTTATTTTGGGAAAGAAGATGACATAAAATAAGATGATATCTTTTATCATCTTTTTTTTATTAATAAGTATTTTCACTTTCCAATTTAGTCCCTAGCCTTTTTCTCATTTCCCATGGATGAGTCACCAAGAAAAATCTATATACTTTTCTTAATGGTCTAATTACCATATAAGGACCTTAAGTTTTGAATTCTATTGTTATTTAATCCTTATAGCTATTAGAATTCAACTTTCGCATTTTATGCGATTTAGTCCTTCTCGTAATTAAGCACTAAATCGATAAAATTTTCGTACCAAAATTTTCACATGTCATATCTATCATAATATAGACCATATAATAAAATAAAAATAAATTTTATTTTCGGCTCGGATTTGTGGTCCCGAAACCGCTGTTCTGATTTCACCGAAAAATGGGCTGTTATAACTCTCCCCCTTAAGAAATTTTCGTCCTCGAAAATTTTACCAGTAAAGAGATTTCAAGATTACTTTTTCATGTTTCATCCAGTTTTTCCTAGGTAGCTTTCTCTACATCATATCATTGTCAAAGAACTTTCTCTAAAGCTAACTTTATATTTTTCAACTTTTCTTTCCAATAACCAGAAATTCAGTTAATTTCTTACTGTAAATCATATCAGGCTAAATTTTACATTCATCAAAGCAATAACAGATGATGAGTCTAATCGATACTGTCGTAACATATATACTCATAAAAACATTGTGAATTCTGTAAATCTTTGATAATAATACTAATCAGTACGCAACAGATCTAATTCTTTTCAATGATCTCATATGACTCAGTAAGTCACAGCCTTAATTTTTCCTGAACAGCCAATCTGAATAACTTTCTTTCATGGTAAATTTTTAGAAATACTTTATTACCATCAGAAACTATTTCTTTTCATTTCAGATCCACATCAGATTCCTGACGATCAAATACTACTTTTAAATTGTTTCAGATCATTTTCATCTTTCTTCGGTCTCTAAGAATCAAACCTACTAATGTATCCTTTCTCACTGAACTCCGTCCAAAACATCGGAGTTTTACATTTGTGACCATGTAAAACCTCGTACAGTATAATTTTGTACTTGACTGTCAACTATTATAAGTAATTTCAACCCAAGGCAAATACTTTTGATCAAATACTTTTCTCAGTTACCTTCAAATTTCAAGTACACAATATCGAAGTTGTAACACCCCTAACCCGTATCCGTCGTCAGATTAGGGTTACAAGGCGTTACTAGTCATAATACAATTCACCCAGATATTCCTCACAATTCATAACTCAAAATCTATTCACTTGAATATTTGAAACTTAAACAAATATTAAGTCTTTAAAAATAAAAGAAACATAACTTTCATAATAAAACCATACTTCAGCATCTATCAAACCATATTGTTATATAACCTTAGCACGAGTACAAATTTAAACATCAAATGATCCACAGTTTACTATTAAATTTTCACCCATTAAAACGGTATTAGTGATATAAAACCTAACCAAACTAACTTTAATAGTCAAATTTCCATTTGTATATTTTCCAAAAATCAAAACCATATCTAAACATATTTACCGGATCCATACCACTTATTTCCTTAACCATTCCTTTACTATATCAATTCACATGCTTTTCGCATTAATAAAAGATAGATTAACCACATTGCATATTAACCATACATGTATAAACACACTTATTCAAGCATTATTTCAGAATTTAATAACTTCTTCTTTTAATGCAAATATATGCGTATACAACCACAATGATTTGAACCATTTCAATGACAAATAACCATAATATGACATAGTTAACACATACTAATTCAACCAAATCCATTATTAGCATTTATCTATGTAATTAAACCACTATGGCCGAACCACATTTTGGACAAAAGTACATTATCTATATTCACAATTTAAGTTAATGCATGACTAAATAATCATTATCATAGCATCATTAACGATACACAACTAAAACTTATCCATCAACCAAATATCAACTACAGCACACATAAGAGTGACCAAAACTATTTAGACATCTAATATTAACCTTAAGAACAAGCCATACACAAACGAAACCATATTCCTCAACTACCTTCACATTTAGGTCAAGTCATATAAAAATCCATTACATATAATAAGCTATAGATGTATTTCTAAGATGAGTTAAAAACTTAATCCTATGCATGGCATATATATAATATAAATCAACCATACTACTAATACAAGCATAAATGCATTATGAAATACACTATCATGGTGAATAAATGCCATGGCCGAATACATTAAAGACCAAAATACTATAATTTAGCCATTTTTGCATGGCTATATACATTAACAAAATATCAGTCAACTATTAAGCTAGCCTATTCATGCCTTAAGTTCAAAAGTTCAAACTTTAAAGATACCAAAGTGAGCCGATAGTGTGAATGACTTCAGTGACGACCCCCTGAGCTCGTAGCTTGATCAAAATCTATAAGAAAAAACAATAAACACACACAGAGTAAGCTTACTAGCTTAGTAAGTCTTAAGCAATTACAATACAGTAAATAAACATTCAAACATTATATATATATATATATATATATTTGTCTATGACATTGAATACAAATAATTTAACCTATAAGTTCCATTATGGCCGAATGCCATTACTTTAACTTAGCATCTTATCATAGGCATACAAACTCTCCAAAACACTTAAATACCTTAGATATTCGCATATTCCATAACTAATAAGTATAACATACATCTTAATCACATGTAATTAGTCATGCACATATGTAAGCATCTCCAATAGCTCTCACCTTTGACATTTATACATATGACCGAATCTCAAAGACTTTACCAAGCTTATATTTCAATATACATATCATACTCATTAATGAATAGATCAAATGCACATATAAACTCCTCACTAAAAACCTTGAATACTTAACAACTTACTTAATTCGAAAGGAAAGATAATAACTTACCTTATTCCTTGCATCTATGAAAAACTTATACTTACCCGAGCATTTAGCTTATTGTAGTAATTGTTCCACCTTGTAAATGATTCATGAATTCTCTATTTATAATACATCACCGGCATTAAGCTTGCTAGGCATCAAGCTTGAAATACACACCAGCACTAAGCCTGCTAGACCCGAGGTCTGAAATTGATCACCGGCATTTAGCCTGCTAGGCAATAAGCCTGATACACATCACCGGCACAAGGCCTGCTAGGCTCGAAGCCCGAAATACGATATTATTTCCATCTCATTCACATTACAAACTGACCAGAATTATATAAACCATACTTAATTCATATCACATGAACTTATCAATTCAGTTAAAATTTAATAACACTTCATGATAAAATATCTATCCATATTCGGCTTTCACCAATTTCATAACCATTATTCCATAATTCAATATGTATTCAAGGTTATAATTGACATTAAAGGTATTAAATTGCTTATAGACTTACCTCGGATATCGTCGGACGTCGAGAACCGGCTATTCGATAACTTTCACCTTTCCCCGATCCAAGTCCGTTTTTCTTTGTTCTCGATCTAAACAAATTCAAAATAAGCTCATTCAAGTATATTTCATTTCAATTTAACCCAAAAACACCTAAATGGGCAAATTACCATTTTCCCCCTAATATTTCACACTTTTACAATTTGGTCCTATTTGCACAAAACACAAATTAAGCAAAATTTCACAACAATGTAGCTAGGCTGAATTTTCCCCATAAACATATAAATCCCTACATTTCATTTATTTTTCATTTTAACTCCTCAAAAATTTATTTTCTCAATTTAGCCCTAATTACTCAAATTTACAAAAAATCTCAATACAAAACATATTAATCTAACATATATCTTTCAATATTCATCAACTATCATCATAAAACTCATGAACTCATCAATGGCACATTTCAAAATATTCATCAAAATCAAAAATTTAAGCATGGGTCTTGAAGTATTCGAAGCAACGATTACAAAAATGTAAAAATTATCAAAAACCAAACAAAATCCATACCTTTATTTAATCCCCAAGGTGCCGAACCTTAAACAAAGAAAATGGCTTCTTTTCTTTCCTTACATTCGGCCAACAATATGAAAGTTAGCATGCATTTTATGTTTTATTTTATTTATTACATTATAAAAGCCAATTTACCTTTTTAACCATTATAAATAAACATAAAAATCATATAATTTAAAGTCTATTACCGTCCATGCTAATGTTCAATGGTCAAATTCCACTTTAAGGACCCCACATAAATAAAACCATAGCAATATAGCACTTTAACAAATAGTAAGTCACTTTTTCATTTTACGCGATTAAGTCCTTTTATCAAATTGAGCACTCAAACGATCAAATTTTCATACGAAACTTTCACACATAATAATTCACATATAATAAACACCGAAAATAATATTTAAAAATTTTTCAGACTTGGATTCGTGGTCCCGAAACCACTGTTTCGATTAGGGTCAAATTCGGACTGTTACAGAAGTATATCTTCAAAAATCTGAATTATATGTTCAGATTGATCAACCGTCTAAAAATGAAATACGGTACAAAAATGTAACCATATACCCAGAGTTTTTTTTTAACTTATTTCTGAATCGAAATATGAACTATAAATCTCTATCAGAAAATAACAGAAACTAGCACATTATGTAATCTGACAATTTCAAAAATAGGTTATTCAAGCAATCTATCAAGTGAGAAACCCATTCATACCATGATAAGATGTGCAGGCTTCGTCGAACAATCGACAATTACTCAATTCGTATCTTTCTTTTTCATGGTCAGGGAGAATCTTGATATAAAATCTATAGTAACTTCATCCCATTTCCATTTTGGTATTTTCACTGATTATAACCATCTTGAAAGTATCACTTCTATCTTGCTGATACATCCAGCATTTAAATATAGATTTAGAAATACCACATTTCATTCTGACTACCAATAAATCTTTTTCAAATAGTTTTGAATTGTATCATTTCCCAGATAAACAGACATAGTACCACTGTGATCATTCATGTAAAATTTTCTGGAAAAGTTCCAAATTCTTCAGTACACGAACTCTGTTTCTGAATAATAGGCATTTATCAGTTCTACTCTAAAATTCTGAATCAGACTTTGTTTCACACTGTATTCATTTTAATCTACAAATCATTATCACTTTTCTGGGTTTCACTAATCTGTGGTAGAAACAACGGTTTAGCTCCATACTCAACTAAAATTAAATTATTATTAGAAAATCACATTCGATATCCATGGCTTGCAAAATATACAGAGATTTTCTACTCAGAACATTTGTAACTACCTTCGTTCTTTCCAAGTGATATGCAATTATCAAATCACAATCTTTCAACCTTTCAGACCATATATGCTATCTTAGATTGAAATCTTTTAGCAACATCAGTTACTTCAAACTTTTATAATTGGTATATATACAACATTTTTTTTTCACCAAACAAGTAATGTTGTCAGATTTCAATACAAAAAAAATAGCCGTCAATTCTAGATGTGGTTTTTAACTGTCTGAAAATACTGGCTATTACTTTGCCTTACTGCCTCAAGACACAGTCTAACCCCATTCAATATTACATTACTGTAATAACAAGTTCCTTACCCAGTTCAGGCTGAATCAGAATTCAATACTTTGTTCAACAAAGCTTTCAACTGGTCGGAACTTTACTGATATTTATCGATCCATTCAACTCTTACATCTTCTCTGTAATAGCTATGTCATCAATGTAGCTACTTCAATTATTAACATTGAAGCTTTGAGTTTTTCCAAAGCCACAACCATCAGATAGATTCAAAACCATAATGTATTGATATGACCGACATTTCAACCGTATAGATAAAGTAACACTTTAATATTAATGTGTACCTCAAATCAGAAGAGGGAGAACCGAAAGTGGACCCAATAATAACCAATGCAGTAATTCAGTTTCTATAATCTGTAATCTCTATCACCATACCTCATGATTGAGTCAATATTTATTATGGTAATGAATGTAATTACCTCCGACCGATGAATATCTTTCTCAGATAAACGATGTTTAAATAATAGAGAGATTGATGATATCTTAGAGAAAATTCAGAAGAGTAATATCACGAATACATCGGTAGAAACAACTGTGACAAAGATAATATAATTTTGCATATTCGCAATTCAGGGCTTTAATCAGTAGAAGTAGAAAATAACATCACAAGAACCTTATCATCAAATCTTATATCAATCGTGATGAATTAGAAAGCCCAAGTATGATAGAGCAATTCCACTCATGAATCAACTAGAATTACAGTAATTCCATCTATCATAATTTACTAGCCTTTCAATATGATAAATATTGCATCTGTACATGCACAATTTCAAATGCCTCTGAGAATAACAGAGCTCATAGAGTATCCAGAAGAGATTGTTGTAATATACTCAATTATAACAGCTGCATTCAAATATCGATGCAATTTCATCACTATTCCACTGACTAATAAAGTCATCGATAATCTTACATTATTCAGTTCACTAAAAGAGTCAATTCAGAAGAATTTTTTGCCAATCCGTTCTATAAATATTATATCTGGGTAAGTCGTTTACTCATGAACAACTTATTCCTTAACAATGACATCACATAATCAAAATAATCTTCAGAAAAATCTAATATCTCTTTTAGTACCATTTTTACTTACTAACCCATTCTCATTCTGACTACAACATTAGTCATTTAGCCTTTGAACTCTTTAGTTCCACATTCATGAGCTTAATCCATATAAATCTTGTAAATTTCATTGTATAACATTATACTGGTAAGAGGGTGGAGATCGTAAGCCTCAATATTTAACTTTCATATATATGCTCATATAACATAACATTTATCATTCTCATGTACTATAAAACATCTATCCATACCTTTTCGAATTCTATTTTATCATCAGAAACATTTTACTCAAATACTTGAGTATCTCTTTCGGAGTCATCGAAATTAGCTCAGTTGGAAAGCATCTCTGACTATTTGCAAAATAATTTTCATCAGAGTTGGGAGATATCACACTATCACAGGGTATATAATAGCATGTATTTCTAGACTCCACATATGCTACGTCCAGCCTGAGAACCGACTAAATCGTAGCTCTGATACCAATAAATGTAACACCTCTAACCCGTATCCGTCGCCAGAACAGGGTTTCGAGGCATTACCAAAACTTCCCAGAACATTCTCAGATAAATCATGTCAATCACTATTCATTAACTGAGATCATTAGTAACGTCCCTTAGATGGACCTTCGAGGTCCAATACGAGCATTAGAATCGATTCGGGACTTAATTGGAAACTCTAAAAATTTTCGTGACATTTCAAAAATTTTCCAAGGTGTAGGGCTTACACGCTCGTGTGATCCAAGGGACACGTGCTCTGTTACCCTTAGACACGCTCGTGCCTCAAGTCGTGTCCTATTTAGGTTGCTCTCTGACTTGCGCCACACGGCCATACCACACGCCCGTGTGCTAAGCCGTATGGTTAATTAATTCAATTCAAATTAGGTGTAGGTTTCACACAGCCAAGACACACGCCCGTGTTCAAGGCCATATCACCCACACGGCTGAGACACACGCTCGTGTCCTTGCTCGTGTGCTCAATTCTGAGCATTCTGTTTTCTTGATTTTAAGGTGCAGGGGACACACGACCTGGCTACACATCCATGGGGTAGGCCTGTGTGACACACGGCCTAGACATACGCCCGTGTGTCTACCGTGTGGACAAAATTAAGCCATTTTCTAGCCTCATTTTTCACCTAAATTTACCATGTTCCTAGACTAAAACATACCAAATATAATCCAAGTAAGCATTCAAATAAGCAAATTTCATCATTCAACATGGCCTATCATTGCATCATACATGTTTACTATCCTACCTTGGTTCAATTCATGTGTTAAACATGATTTGATCAACTACTTAACATATACATATGGTTACCATAGCATAGCATTACAAGTATATCAAAACAACCATTACTAGCCATTCCAATTGCTAGACTACAAGTATCGTTTACTTTTACATGCCAATATGGCCAACATATCCTATACATGCCATTACAACTACAATTGAATTATCATACTATACCGACATGGGCCGATGGATAGTGTGAGTGATCTCCGCCGAGCTTCCAATCCAACGAGCTTCCAATTTACTCTAAAAATAAAACGGGGGAAAAATAAAACGGAGTAAGCATTACATGCTTAGTAAGTTCATATAACATAGTATTTAACTTACCATTCATTCTATCTTGAGGTAACTATGTAAGGCACATTCATTCAATTTGACCTCAAGCCCTATACACATCCTCATTGCCTTTGTTAGTCATATATTCCATAGTACTATCAGGACATGTATGGGCTCAACAATAATCAAGTTTCCAAGCACATATGCTTTCCACATCACGTATTCATTCAACATACATAATTCATCTCATTATTTTGAGTATAATTTCATAATAGTTCATTTCGAGTTCAGATCATTTCGCATAAGAACTTTACACTTATTACTCGGAATATCAAAGTCACGATTAGTACACTCTAGGTTTACAAGTCTATAATCAAGGATGAACATTCTCATCAAATAGTTTCCATGTACAAATATCATCGTCTCATATTTCATATACCACTTGTCATGTATCATCATTTTCTTACCTTTCATGTAATATTCTTTCATGTCATATTTCCATATCATATGCACCATTCCATGTCAATTTGTCTTAAATTCATATTTGCTCTTGTCAAAACTTTACCCTTTGAATTTATTCGAAATATCCATGGATACACAAGTAGTACACTCAAGGTGTACAAATCAGGATCCGTCAATTCATATTTAATGGTACCCATAAGGTACTATCTCATAGAGTAACTCTCGAGCCACACATGTAAACAACATGATTACCAGTCTAGGCTAAATCCTTTTTATGACATATGCTCTAAGGAGCTTAATCTGGATTACCCGTCCGGGCTAAATCCAATCCATAATATATGCTCGAGAGGTCTTGATACTTATATCAAGATTACCCATCCGGCTAAATCCTATCGGAATTGAGGTTAAAGGATTACTCATCCGAGCTAAATCCTATCCACAACAAATGCATGACCTCTTTCGTTTCGGGAAATCACATATCCATCGATTTTCCATTTATTCAACCGGGATTTAAACACTTTTCAAGCATTATCGGGCATTTGATTATTTTATACCTCTGTAACATTTATGTAATTCGAGTAAAACACATTCCGTATTCATGTTAAGCATACAAGTAACATTTTATTCATTTACCATTTTATTGGGCATTTTTATTTATCGGGCTATATCGAGTAGGTGATCATTTCACATATTTATGACATTGATAAAATTCACAAACACAACATTTAAATCAAGCATAAAAACATATACAATTTAGTTACACGAACTTACCTCGGCAAAGGTTCGTGTACAAAACATCTACTAATCCGACATTTTCCTCTTTTTCCTCGTTCTAACTCCGAATTTGGTCTATCCAGATCTATACGAGTAAATTTTACATCAATTTCACATATCTCATATTTATTTGGACTCAATTTACATTCTAGGCAAAATTACCATTTTACCCCTAACTTTTCCATAAATTCTATTTTCGTCCCGAGGCTCGGAAAATGAAACTTGTGCAAATAACTCCCTATTCCAAGCCTAACCAAAGCCCTATTACAAATTTTACAGCACATGTATTCATAAAATTTTAGAAGTTTTCATCAAATTTTACAACTTTTCATTTTAGTCCGTAAATCATGTTTTCATCAAAAATCACTTTGTAAAAGTTGTTTATCTATCAATAATCTTTCATTTTCTACCATAAAATTTTAATTTCCAGCATATACGTCCATGACCCATTTTCATATCTTGATAACTTTTCAATTTAATCCCCCAAATAGATAGTTTAAACTATCCCGATTCCAAAAATATCAAAATTACTAAAAACGAGATAAGGAAACTTACCCAATTTGGCCATGGAAGTTTCTTCTCTCTCTCCTAGGGTTTCCATGTTTATTTTGGGGAAGAAGATGACATAAAATAAGATGATATCTTTTATCATCTTTTTTTATTAATAAGTATTTTCACTTTCCAATTTAGTCCCTAGCCTTTTTCTCATTTTCCATGGATGAGTCACCAAGAAAAATCTACATACTTTTCTTAATGGTCTAATTACCATATAAGGACCTTAAGTTTTGAATTCTATAGCTATTTAATCCTTATAGCTACTAGAATTCAACTTTTACATTTTATGCGATTTAGTCCTTCTCGTAATTAAGCACTAAATTGATAAAATTTTCGTACCAAAATTTTCACATGTCATATCTATCATAATACAAACCATATAATAAAATAAAAATAAATTTTATTTTCAGCTTGGATTTGTGGTCCCAAAATCACTGTTCCAATTTCACCGAAAAATAAACTGTTACAAAAATTTTAAAATAATTTAGTGATCATTTTGAAACTCTTTAAAATTTAATGACCAAAACGTAAATTTATTAATAATTTAATAATATTAATATAATTTAACTAATTTTATTTAAAATGATATATAATATACAATTTCAACTTTTCATTGGGTAGTAAAAGCTAACAAATCCATAATCAAAACATATCTAAGTAAATCAATGTTTTATTTTACAAGGGGTGTTTTAAAATTACAATATTTATACCAAACATGCCCATAAGCTTTGCTCTAGAAAACCTAAAAGCAGACGACTTCCTCGTAGTGAAGTCTTCTAGATCCTTCCAAAATATTAGTTTTATATATCTATCCCATATTCGGGATTCTTCTACCTCCCCGCCCCGAACCCTCCAGAGCGGCCCCTCCCACCCAATTGCTTCTTTTAAGCTCTCTCTTCCATTATTATCCTCACATCTCTCTCAATCCCTAATACACCCTCGTCTTGATTTTTTCATCAATGGCCAAGTACGGCGAAGGCGACAAGCGATGGATCGTGGAGGAAAGACCCGACGGTGCTAACGTCCACAACTGGCACTGGGCTGAAACCGATTGCCTTCCCTGGTCGAAAACGTTCTTCACCAAATCGCTTTCGGATCTCACCATCCTTGACGGCCAAGGCAATCTCCGCATCAAGACCAAGAAGGTCGAAAAGGTCGACGGCGAAGCCTATGTTAATATTCGCAAGGGTAAAGTCATTCCCGGATATGAAATCAGTTTGAGTGTATCCTGGGAAGGCGAAGCCAAAGATGGGGAAGGGAAGACGCTGTTGAAAGCTGAAGGTAACCTCGAGATTCCGTACATTTCGGATGAAAATGCTGACGAGGATCCGGAAGTTAAGGTGACGGTTAAAGACGAAGGACCCATTGGTAAAGCCTTGAAGGAAGCGATGCTGGCCAAAGGGAAGGCTTTGGTTTTGGAGAAAGTGAGGAATTTTGTTCAAGCTATGGCGAAAGGTGGCCCCGTTAAAGATGAATTGGAAGCCAAGAAATCGGCTCCCAAAACTAATACTACTACTAGTAATAGTAACTCAGCTGCAGTGTCTAAGGAGAAAGTTGGGGTGGAGAAGGAAGCCAAAAAGGAAGTGAAGAAGGAAGGGAAGAAAGGGTTTAAGACGATTACAATGTCGGAGAAGTTTAATTGTAGAGCTAAGGATATGTATGAGATTTTGATGGATGAGAATAGATGGAAAGGGTTTACTCAGAGTAATGCTAGGATAAGTAAAGAAGTGGGTGGTCAATTTAGTATTTTCGATGGATCGGTTACTGGTATTAACTTGGAGTTGCAAGAAGGGAAGTTGATTGCTCAGAGATGGAGATTTGGGAGTTGGCCCGACGGGATTGATTCTACTGTAAGTTTAATGGATGCCACTTTTGCCTGTTCTCCAGGTTTTTGGGAATACAGTGTGGTCGAATGATGGCTTATCTTTAATGGGTTGTTGTTGCAGGTAAGACTTGTTTTCAATGAGCCTGAGCCTGGGGTTACTATAATCAAACTCACGCATACAGATGTTCCCGAGGAGGACAGGTTGGTTTTTATTTGTTTTATTGCGCAAGATGGCTAATTTCTTACTTTCTGAATTGGGTCATTGATTTTACTTTTGTTTTTGCTTTGATTTGTCATGCAGATATGGGAATGCGACTGTGGTGGAGAACACTGAGAGGGGTTGGAGAGACCTTATTTTCAATAAGATACGAGCAGTATTTGGTTTTGGAATATGATTTATTTTATTCCGAAACAAGGAATAGTCTTTCTTTTTTGGTTTTGAATTGTTGGAACTCTATGAACATTTCTTTCTTTCAGCTATTTTATTGTGAAAAATTTATAAGACTTTGCAAGTCTGATCTTGGTCTACTGGTTCATGGTTTTAAAGTTGAAACTTGGACTGAGTGTCATTGTTGTCTTGTTTGCCGATATCTAATCTATCCCCTAAACTTATAATAATGAGAATGATGAAAATGTTGCCTTGCCAGCAACTTCACTATAAGTCTGTCAGTGCGCATTGTGTCTCCTTGAGGATATATATACTTTCGGTATATGTTAGTTTTATGATGTTACTTAAGAGTGAATGGTTTAATTCTCTGCTGCTTTAATGTATTGATCTTGATGATACTGAAAAGTAAGCTCAAATGTTATTGTTCGCTTTCTTCTGTTAGAAGCATACAGGCTTTTTTTTTTGCATTGGGTCTTAGAATGATCAATCGCTCACGGGCAATGTGAAGTTTGTGGGGTGCTTCACTATGTTGTCCATGTTTTACAATGAATTTTCTCTGCGTAGTTTGTGATTATTTATTTTCAAGCAAATGAACAATCTAGTTAATGTAGATTTTGGATTGCCCATTGCTTTTGAAGTATTTTTATTGGTTTACATCATATCTGATGGTTGGACCACGGTTAACTTAGCTACTGATTCTGTAGTTTGTTATTCTTTGAGGATGTAAGTGGAGATATGATTTTGTTTCTGCCGTCGGAGCGGGCATGATAATCTAGCTACTTGACATATGGCTGCGGTATTGCACTTAATGTGTTTAATCGTTCAAAATGAAGCACTTGTTTCTGTGCCAACAGTGTTGGCCCTGTGAAGAGCAGGAAGCATCTTTGGCCAAGTAATTCAGAGTGTGCGTAGGTACAACAAAATGATCATGAGGTTAGAAGAGGAAATATTCAAATTGTTGTTCCTCAATTGATGGCATATAGTTAACTGTTGTTTTAGATATGCATCTCATTGGAAATGTCTTAATAATAAAAAGAGTTAAAGAGTGCTTTTTATACAGAGATTAAGATGTGTTTACAGTTCTATAAGGCGCATGAGCCTCAAAGCCTCCAACTAGACACTTTGATTACTCTTTTAGTGGAGAACGTTGCAAGATGTAACTAGTGAAGATAGAACGGTTGGTAGCAGATATTTGTGCCATTGCATGTGTTTTATGTGTAAATAACAGCTCCAAATCCAATGTCTTTTAGGTAGCATGTCAAGGATTCTTAGGTTGGACATGATTAAAGTTCATTTTTCATTCAGAAACTTCAATTCATTCGCTTGGGCCTTTTAGCTTTATTAAGAACTGTTACTTTGTATTCTCCTTTTCTATTATGTATTTCTGCATAGCGTGATGAAATCTTTCACCTAGAAAAGTTGATTTTTCATTCAGAAACTTCAATTCATTCGCTTGGGCCTTTTAGCTTTATTAAGAACTGTTACTTTGTATTCTCCTTTTCTATTATGTATTTCTGCATAGCGTGATGAAATCTTTCACCTAGAAAAGTTGACATAGATGTTTAGTGGGGTGTCCCAGCTTCGACACTATGAGATTGTGAGTTCATCTGTGCTGTTAGAGCTACAGGTGTACTAACATACGTCTTTATTTGTTTCTCCATACTCTTTTAAGATAATAGCTGAGGTAGGTGGATTCTTTGTTCTTTCCATTGAACCCTTCCAATGCCATTTCTTCATGTAATGTGATGTGTCCGCTGGGTCCGCAATTTTCATGACTTGGACATACAGGACTCTGGTTCTATTCAAATTGAAATAGTGGCCAATGAGGTTCTTTGCTGTGATGCAAGTTAATGACTCGTCATTTAAGCATTTTTTTTTTAAGGGTTGAATTTGATTTGGTTTGATTCGGTTTTTTTTAGATTAAAAAACTATAGTCGACCTAGTTTGGTTCTGTTTTTTATACTAATTTTGGGGTTTTTGGGCTTCTTTTGATTAAATAAGTTTTGTTTTACTGTTTTACTGCTTTTCAACATTATTTGAAGTTTCAAGTAAATAAAAAAAAAACTCATTAGATTGGTTTTAAGAATTATTTTAGTTGTGAAAAGCATAATTGTCAAAAATAACTTCAATGTTTATGGGGTTTTGGTTTTATGCTCTTGAATTTTTTTTGATTGAAATTCTCAATGTTAATAGAAACCGTCAGTTGACTGTCACTCAACCACGGTAGATAATTTGGTAAAGGAATTTAACCAATTTCAAAGATGCTTATCCCTCATTTCTTTCTTTCTTTCGTATGTTTTTGGAGCATTGATGTTTAAGCTAATAAAAAATCACAAAAATGAAAAAGAACAAAACACAATGACCCACCACTATTTTCATTAGAGCCCATACTTCCATATTACTCTCTTAATTACCCATTATAGTTATAGTAAAAATCAAAACATACCCATTTCTAAATGACTTAGAATTAAATAAAAACACAAGTTTATCGTCAAATGAAATATTAAAAAAGAAGAAGCTGAAACAAACATAGAAACACATGCATTTTGAAACCATAAGAACACAATAGAAAAAAGAAATTTACTCATCATTGTTGCAATCCATTTCTTCAGCTTCCCTTTCAAAACCGAATCAAACCGACCCTTCTTTTCTTTCTAAGTCTTCACTTCTTCAACACCACCACCAAAAGTAGTTGTTACACAGTTCGACATTTTCCTTTTTTCTCTTGGTCTTTCACTATTTATCAAACGCATACATTTTTTCAGAAAACCAAAGAAATTTGATTTAGATACTGCTAGATCTAGTAGGAAAAAAGAGAAGAAAAAAGGAGTTAGAAATTAGAAATCTATGGCTCTGCCTCTCAAATACTATAATAAATAAGTCAATTTGAAAATCTGACCAATTGATGGTTAGACATAACGGCGACAATAGTTAGAGAAGAAAAAAGAGAAGAAAAAAGATGGAAATAAATTTTAAAAAAGAAATTAACTAATTTTGCTTTTATAGATGTCATCTATGACTTCGTGCTTATGTGACATGTCACATAGGCTACTTGGTTGAGATATAGTTTGATTGACGATCAATTCATGTTTTTTGGTAAAATTTGGTTGATTTCTAAAAAAATTAAATGTTGAGGGTATTTTTGATAATTATGCCATTGTCAAACTTGCTTTGCTTTATGTAACAACATTTGTTTGGATTTTGGAATGATGTTTATGTTCTATTTTCACTCATCAGGCCTCTTTAGGAATGCACTTCACTACATGAGTATATTGAGAAGAATAATTGTGTTTAGAAGATAAAAGAAATGCTGAACCATACATTCGTTCTTGCACACCGACACCGTGTAATTGCCAATATAATTTTCATCAAAACAAATTACAACATTACCTTAATGCATCAACACTGTTTAATTTGTGGAATTAACTTTACTGTACAAATAGAACGTTCAAGTATGGTTGGTCGTGAGAATACCATCATCAGTTTCTCATGATCATTTTACAATTTTACATCAAAAAAGGTGAAAATAATCCCCAGTATTATTCAGACAAATTTTTTGATCATTTGTCTCACTTCTTCAGTCACAAGCCATGCTTTGTGCCCTCCAATTACTTCTTCTTTCAGCTCTCCATCCTTCCATAACTGCAATTATTTTCCCTTTTTTAGATCCTTCCTCTGAAATCTCATTAATCATTATTAATATCAAAGAACTCAGATTCTTGTTTTGCGGTGAACATACCTGAATTGTTGGCATTTTCTGCATACAAAAACACGAACAATTAAAAAAGAAGTGAAATAATATTGTTATAATTGAATTAGAAAAAAAAAATAGAACACAAAGCAAAGCAATTACGTACAGAGATATTTCCCCGCTTCACTAAAGCTTGAGGTACTTTGTTGACATCCACGTAATAGAATTTGATTCTAACATATATTCCATAAGACAAGAATTTGTCAATAAAATAACAACACGTGATTAAATCATGACATGAGAAGAGCATTTCAAAGTTGGACTAGTTTTCGACGCCAACGGACTAGTTTTCGACGCCAACTACCAACTTGGAGGTCGATAACATATAGTAGCTAACGTATGTATCTTCCAACTTTTTAGTTCCTTCTCATATATTTAAATAATTATATTATCTTATTTGAAGATGTATTAGAGACATGAATATTTAAAAATTACGAAAAATTCAAATGAGTACAACTCCTACTTAGAATTTTTATTCAAATATCCTTCATCTATGGAAATAAATAAATAAATAAAATTATCTGTTTTGGATACGTTAAATCCTTAAAGGTGTACAGATATAATCCAATCTCCAAAAGTAATCAGTTAAATTATACAATATCTTATTTTTAAAAATGTTAGATGGTGTGGAACCATTTTGCTTTTACAGTAAATGTGTAAAATTCAGCAAAGTGAGTGTATTAAATATCAACACTTTTGGGTAAAGATAACTTTACTTGGTATCGAACTCAGCTGCTAATTTCTCCAACTTTGGCTTCAAATAGATGCATTTCCGGCACCAAGCAGCCATCCTACCAGCAATCACAATTCAAAAAAACATTAAATTGGAGAAAGGCAAGGCTTTACTCTGTTCAACAAGGAAAGAGTTACAGAGAAGATGAAACGAACCAATCAATGATAATAGGCTGAGAGAGCTGTCGAGCACGAGCCAGAATCTGATCAAGGTGATCAGAGTCGTTGATGGGTTCCATCTCAATCGCACTGGGTCTTGACAAATCAGGCCAAAGAGCCTGTACTCTCCACTCTCTGCTCCTCACGATTTTATTCTTCCATTTTCTATCCTTCCAATCAGACCCAAAATACCCAGAATTCTTTGGTGAAAACAAACAGCTTCCATTGTTCCGAAGCTGTTGTTGTTGGTATCTTTGATAGATTCCTCGGGACAGAATTTGAGAATTCGCTGCCAAAACTGACATCTTTTCCTTTTATTTTTCAAGATATTTAATTTTATTTCCCAAGATATTTAGACAAAAGGGTATGTGGGAAAGTTGAAGAAAAGCATAATTGGATTGGGTTTGAAAGGGTTTTTTCTTCTCTCTTTATGTACAGTTGGTTTCGTTGGGAGATGGAAGTTGCGTTTTAGATAATGATATTTTGCGTTTTGGCGTTGGATTTGATTTGGAGGATGAGGAGAAGAACACTACACAAAAATGAAGAACTTATCCGAAAGGTGAGGGAACAAAGGGATGGAGAATGGGATGTGTAGGACCATAAGTTTCCTTACTTTATGGTGTTTTCGTTGTAATTGTTGAATTTACTTCCTAATTCAAAAAACATTAATTTTAAAATTAAAACACATACAAGAGAACATAGAAATAAGCTTTACATCCGGTATATTTGAAATTTAATTTGTTAACTTTTATTTTAGGTTAATTTCAAAATTACATATGAATTTGAGTAATATACATTAATTTTAATTTTGTATAATTTCATACATATAATTTTAATTTGATTCAATTTTTAAAAATTGCTAATACAATTATGATATGACATCATTTTACATTTATATAGTGCGTACACAAATAGTTTTATTTATCTAATATAAAAATAAATTATGTACTTATTTATTAAATATATACAACTAAACTAAAATAAAAGTTCATATATACATTTGAATCACAATCAAAGGTTTATGTGTATAATTAAAATTTATGCATCAAAATACACGTTGGATAAAAGTTCATGTATACATTTAAATCACAATCAAAGTTTCATGTGTATAATTAAAATTTATGCATCAAATTACACGTTGGATAAAAGTTCACATAAAATATTGAAATTATCTCTTTTATTTTTAGAACTTTAGTTTTTTTACTTTTCAAATTTTAAAACTTAGATCCACTTGTTAATATCGCAAAAATTCTTTTGCTAAATTCACTACCGTGACATTTTGAATAAAAAAATTCACTTAGTATCTATATAACAAAAAAGGATATTGTAATGAACTTATATTTAAAAATTTATTTTTAACTGTGTTAACAATTGGACTTACATTTTTAAATCTAAATAGTAGAGAGACCAAATTCTTTGAAATAAAATCAACATGACTAAATTTCAAATGTACAAAGAGTACAAGGACTTGGTTAACACCCTTAACCAAATTGTCGATAGTCCATGGTAAGGCAGTGTTACATTCAATGACAGAAGGTATCGCTAATACTTTAAGGAGTATTTTTTTACATTATTTCTATTTGCTAGTCCACTTAAGGAAGGAGAAGTTTCTCCACGTTTCTTCATTGTTCCACCATTTCTACTCATTTCTCTCCCTATCTTTCACCATTTTTCGTCATTTCTTTATAAAATATTCATCACAAAACCTTGATTGAGCCATTTCCCTCAGCATTTCTATCACCCAATAAGTTAGGGTTTGAATCTTAGAGAGAGAGATTAATAGGAGTGATAGATGGGTTATTTAAGGTATGGTTTTTGGAGCTCTCATCTCATTTTTGCATAATCTCATATTTATTTCAAGATATTGTTGTTGCTGCGCCATATTAATGACTATTTAATTACTATGGAATTTATGATCTTTTTGTTATTTCTATAAGAAATTAAAGAGGAAGAAAGGAAACTAGCACGGGGAAAGAAATGTTAGTGGATTGAGGTGAAAGAGAGCTCTCCTTATTTTTGAGACTTTTTGTGTTGTTGTTAAGATTTATGGAAATCTCTTGAAAATAATTATCTCATGTTTAAATTTTGTTAAAATTTTAATATTTGTATGTTTGTAAAAATATGGTTTCAAATAAGTAAGTGAAGTTCGAAAATGTTGAACGATGTTAAAATTCAGATTATCGGCATGAAAATAACTTTATGAATGGACTTTGAAAATGTTACCTTATGAAGAAGAAAATGAAAGGTTTGAAATTGTGTGTAGTGACTTAATTTAATGATTCAAATTACCGATTTATATTATAGTGTTTTACACAAAAATATTGATATTGAACTGTAATTTTATTTGATACTTGAGTTACTGAAATTATGAAAACATTGAAACAAGACCTTGGTAGCTTAGATAAATAACTAGGATACGATTAGCATGCCAATAGAGGACTTCTGTTACTTTTTTAGGAGATGCGAATTTGACCATGGTTTAGCCTTCGAGCACATTACTTCGGTACTCCTATTACTAGCACTTCGGTGTGATACTACTCTAGTCTTCGGACACTAGCACTACGACACGTTATTATTTCTGTGGTGTGTTGGATGACTTGTCCTTAGTATTTCCTCTCTATTTTTCTAGTCATATAAGGGTTGAACATACACTAATTCTGATTCTTCTAAACCAAAGAAGTGATTATTGTAACTCATTCTGAATTCAAACTGATTCTATCATGGTATAAGTGAATTCTTTAAACTGTCAAATGCCATTATTTATATATGTTCTTTATGGAATTAAACTGCTTTCTATTTTCTAAATTGTTAAGTAGTTACCATTAATATTACTTTTAAATGTTTATAAAACTTTTATATGAAGTTAGAACCCCAATTTTAAAGGTAATTATATAGGGTATTTCCATATTATCTTACTAAACTTATGTTTAATGCATCGTTGTTTTTGTAAGTAGGTTTCCTAGACTAGAGGCTCAGATCAGCTTAGGGATCACCAATTACACTAATGCTATTATCGAAGAGTAAAGCAATTATATTTGCATTTTTGTACCTAGTGGAATGTACTAAAGAAGTCAATTACGGATGTGTATATACTTGTTTCATATCACTATAAGTTGTAATGGCAATATTGTTTACTTCTATTTTGTTTATTTTGGTTGGCCTTGAGCACATGTTATATCTTTCGAATGATTTCATGCATGCTTAGGTTTGGCCATGTTTTAGAATTATTTTTTGAATGGTTTTAAATATGTTATACAATGCTAGTATAACTCTTGAATGTTTTGTCAAGTTTTGCCTCGTTTAAGCTATATTTCATGATTAATGTTTTTGATATTTGGCTATTTTTTATACATGTTTCATAATAGTCTAATTTGGAAATGTTTCAAAGGTTGGTTTTGG
This sequence comes from Gossypium australe, assembly GCA_005393395.2. Classification (NCBI taxonomy): domain Eukaryota; kingdom Viridiplantae; phylum Streptophyta; class Magnoliopsida; order Malvales; family Malvaceae; genus Gossypium; species Gossypium australe. Next base: position 70,756,137 of record CM016617.1, read on the forward strand.
CTTTTAAAACATGATTTTTAAGCTTAAAATGTTTGAGAGTCAATATGGTAGTGTTTGGGGTTGAAACAGGGGAGTTTTAGGGCCAAAATCACCTTAGATACTCGGGGTTCGGTACCTCAACCAAAGGTATCGAACCCTAGTCAACAGAATGGTCCCAAAAACAGAGACTAGGTGTAACACCCCTTACCCGTATTCAATGCCAGAACATGGTTCGAGGCATTACTGGACTTATAACACAAGCATTTACACAATTCCGAGTCATAAATTTGTGTCCAAATTAAAACCATTCATATTCAATCATAAAGTCCATTATACGAGCCTACGAGGCCCAAAACATGCTTTGCAAGTGGTTCGAGACTAAATCGAGGAGTTCATAAAATTTTACAGAACTTAGAAAATTTTGCCGAGAAGCAGGGCTCAGGCAGCCATGTGGACCAAGGGACACGCTCGTGTGACCTTGGGACATGCCCGTGCTTCAGACCGTGTTCAAATTAGGGTGCTCTCTGACTTGTGCCACACGGGCGTCTCACACGCCCGTGTGCTAGGCCGTGTGGTCAATTCAATTTTCATAATTTTTCATAAAACAGGTGCTAAATGTAACACCCCTTACCCGTATTCAACGCCGAAACAGGGCTCGAGGCATTACCGGACTTATAACACAAGCATTCACACAATTCTGAGTCATAAATTTGCTTCCAAATTAAAACCATTCATATTCAATCATAAAGTCCCTTATACGAGCCTGCGAGGCCCAAAACATGCTTTGGAAGTGGTTCGAGACTAAACCGAGGACTTCAGAAAATTTTACAAAACTTAGAAAATTTTTGCTAGAATAAGGGCTCACACGCCCGTTTGGTCTAAGGGACACGCTCGTGTGACCCTGAGACACGCCTGTGCTTCAGACCGTGTTCAAATTAGGGTGCTTTCTAACTTGTGCCACACGGCCGTGCCACACGCCCGTGTGCTAGGCCGTGTAGTCAATTTAATTTTCATAAATTTTAAAAAAATAGGTGCAGACTTCACACGGCCGGGGCACATACCCTTGTAGCACACACGGCCAAGACAATGCCCGTGTCTCTGCTCGTGTGCTCAATTCTGGACATACTGCTTAGCAACAATTAAGGTACAGGGGACACACGGCTGAAACACATGCCCGTGGGACAGACCGTGTTTCACACACGACCTAGACACACGCCCGTGTCTCTATCTGTGTGCTCAATTTTGGACATTCTGTTTTGCAACAATTAAGGTACAGGGGACACACGGCTGAAACACATGCCCGTGGGGCAGACCGTGTGTCACACACGACCTAGACACACGCCCGTGTGTCTGCCCATATGAAAAAAATAAGGCTATTTACCAAGCCATTTGCCACCCCTTTAATGCACACATCTACATAACATAACATAGCACCAATTCAAGCTTATACATACAACCAAATCATCCATAACCAAGACATCAACACATCATTCACATGCTAACATCTATCATACATAAACATCACATAACTTATTAACTCAAATCATGCAAGTTTCCTCATTCATGAAAGACATCATCATATGAATATACTTATACCAATATTAGCCAATTTCAAATGGCCTTAAACAAAATGAACTTCTAACCAACATAAGCCAACACATTTGGCCAAATCAATTATGACACATAACAAATGACCAAGTCCCCTATACATGCCATAACTCAAAATGTTGAATTCATTGATACCAAAATAATTGTTGATAGTGTGTATGGATCTCCAACGATCTCCGAACCCCGAGCTCGCTTGGTGACACTATAAGATAAGGAAAAGAAAGGGGAGTAAGCTATATAGCTTAGTAAGTTCCTATGCAAATAATAAGCATCATAACCACACACTTAACATACAATAAACATGATAAAAATTAGCATGAATGTTATTAAAATCTTATAATCATATCTTACTCAATCACCACCTTACCAAGGGTTCATCACATATCGAGCTCATTACTTATGAATTTTACGTACATACCTGTACCAACTCCATCAAAGCCATATCCTTTCACAACTTTGACATTCCAGTTGAATACTTGGAATATTAACGGATACTCAGAAATCTTACACATAAGTGCCATATATGTAGCTAAAGCTACCTCATATCTCATAATACATATAGGCTCACTTTCGAGCTATTCACGGGCCTGCTTACACAAGCTGTCAGTCAGGACGTATCTACATAGTGCTGCTCACACAAGCTGTCAGGTATCCGCAACACATGCTAGACTACCCAGCCGCTGGTAGGACATACAAAACCAGCACCCGGATCACATAATCACATATACACATGGGCTCCTAGTGACATGTCACTCGTATCCTATTCTATTCCTAAGGTTCAACTGGGATTTCTCGTTTGTCGAAACTTTATCGAATACGTCCAAAGAGTCGATCACAATTCATACAATATTAAAGCATTTAAAACATAAATATAACAATGCATTATTTACATACGAACTTACCTTGGTACAAAAATAGTAGAATTGGACCTAATCGTCAAACACTTTGTTTTTCCCCCGATCTAGGTCCGAACTTCATTTTTCTTGATCTATAATAACAAATTTAACTCATTTAATACTCAGATTATTCAATTTAGCCCAAAAATTATATAATGGAAAAATTACATTTTTGCCCTTAACTTTTCAACATTTTACACTTTAGTCCCTAGGCTCGTCAAATGAAATATAGTCAAATTCTTCAAAACCCAAGCCTAGCCGAACCATTTTCATGCTCGTAATAGCCCACATTTTTCATTAAATCACACTTCTACTTCATATTTTATAACTTTTACAAATAGGTCATTTTAGGCATTTCCATAAAAAATCACTTAGTAAATGTTGTTTATCTAACACCAAACATATATTTTCTACCATTAGACATCAAAATACATAAATATCTTTCAAGGGTAAAATTTTAGAGTTTGACAATAATTCAAAATAGTCCTTAGAAAAGCTAGATTAGGTTACAAGGATCTCAAAAACATAAAAATCATTAAAAAGGGGCTAGAACGGACTTACAATTGAGCTTGAAAGTGGCCAAAACCCTAGCTATGTCTTCTCTTGCAATATTCGGGCATGAGGGACTAAATTGATGAAGATGAGGACTTTTATTTAGTTATTTTGGCTTTATTTACTAGATAACCAAAATGCCCTTCACCTAAACTTTGAAATTTTTCACTAACCATGCCCATTTTTGTCCATACTAAATCATATTTGTCTAATTACCATCTAAGGACCTCCAATTTAAAATATCATAGCAATTGGACACCTTTAACATATAGAATTCAAGTTTTGCACTTTTTGCAATTTAGTCCTTTTAACTAAATTGAGTGCCCAAACGTCAAAATTTTCGAATGAAATTTTTACGAAATCGTTCCATAAAATTTTAGACCATAAAAATATAATAAAAATAAATTTTACTGCGTTGAATTTGTGGTCTCGAAACCACTGTTCCGAGTAGACCGAAAATCGAGCTAAGACAACTCTCCCCCTTTAGGGATTTTCGTCCCCGAAAATCTACCAGAAAAGAGGTTCGGGTACTATTTTTTCATAGCTTCATCGGGTTCCCACGTAGCCTCTTCTACCCCATGTCGTTACCATAAAACTTTCACTAGGCTATACTTTTATTTCTCAACTGTTTAACTTTCCGAGCTAGAATCTTGGTCGGTTCTTCACCATACGTCATATCCGGTCGAATCTCAATCTCTGTTGGAAAAATCACATGGGAAGGATCAGAACGATATCGTCGCAACATCGACATATGAAACACATTATGGATCCTTTCCAACTCTATTGGTAAAGCTAATCGATATGCTACTGGCCCTATTCTTTCAATAACCTTATACGGCTCAATGAAATGTGGACTCAATTTGGCTTTGCGGCCAAATCTCAGGATCTTCTTCCACGGAGATACTTTCAAAAATATTTTATCACCAATCTTGTAACACCCCTATCCCGTGCCCGTCACCGGATTAGGGTTAGGAGCATTACCGGATAGATCGAAGACATTTACAGAAGTTCAGACATGCATTCATCAAAAATGCTCTCCATGTCCCTTAACTAGGTCAACGAGACCTTAAACATGCTTATAAACCAAGTCGGGACTAAATCGAAACACATATAGAAATTCTCGAAAATTTAAAAGTTTTCTAACTTTCAGGGGTTACACGCCCGTCGGAGTAGGCCGTGCGACTCCCACGGCAGCTAGACACACCCGTGTGTCCTCCCCGTGGTTGAAACTGACTTATCCTCCACTGCCACCAAGCACGCCCATGCGCTAAGGCCGTGCACTCTTAGGCCACATACTGACTTCTCCACCACGACCACCAAGCACGCCCGTGTGCCATGACCGTGTGCTCTTAGGCTAGCTACTGACTTGAGCCCACGGCTAGTTGACACGTCTGTGTCAAGGCCGTGTATTATTAGACTAGATCCTGTTATTCACCCACGGTCACTAGGCACGCCCGTGTGCCATGACCGTGTGACATTATAGGCCATTTACAAGGCCAAAATGTCACCCACTTGGGTCATACCTACAAGCAATATTTACCAACTCATTTCATACACATAATGACAAGCAATAACATACCAAATTATCCATTCAATCACTGCATCCAATACCAATACCAAACATGCTAAACTTCCAAGACCAAAACATATGTATATCAAGTATAAATTATCCAAATGCTTACCCAAAAACTTGTTCATTTCATGCATCATCTAACCATGCTAAAAACATACTTCACATATCACATTCATTTAAACAAATTACCAAAACATAACTAGCCAAATCACATGGCTAACTTCATATAACAACTTATACCAAAAACTAGCCTATACATGCCATATCTAGCTATATACATTTTCAAAGTGTACCAAAATAATTTTAGTAGTGTGATGACGATCCTTGACGGTCCCGAGCCTTTAGTAGCTTTAACGACCTATAAAACAGAGAAAACACATATACAGAGTAAGCTTTCCAAAAGCTTAGTAAGTCAATATACAAACAAACTTGGCATGACTTGCACATAACCGAATTAACAAGATGACCAATATGGTTCTCATGACAAAAATCCTCTCATTCTTTCTTGAGCTCATATGCTTAGCCATAACTTACCATATTTCCAAGTCACATACCATATACATAACATCATAATATGCTCACATAGATACTTACCTTATATACACAATTAGTATATAAGCAACGTACCTGAAACGGATATTTATTCACTTAATTTATCAACGCTCAGATTTGCAATTCGTATCACAGACTTGCCCGTTGAACCGTAAGGAATTCATATGCATAACCTCTCATAAGTATCCATTATCAACATTAGTCATATGAACAATTATAATTTCATACAAGTACGTTTATTTGCATAGTGACTTACCTCGGATTCGATATATCGGAATGAAAACGGCTACTCGGTTACTTTTACTTTCCTGCGATCTAAATTCGTTTTCCTCGGTTCTTGATTTAAACATATTCAGAATTAACCCTTTTGTTCACTATTTCATTCAATTCAATCCATACACACATATTTAGGGCTATTTACAAATTAACCCTCACATTTGCACAATATAACAATTTAGTCCGTTTTTTTCAAAACATCAAATTCACAAAATCAACCCACACTCATGCTTAGCCGAATGTACATATATATCATACAAGCCTATATTTTCCATCAAATTAGCAATTTAGTCCCTCAATTTGCTATTTTCACAATTTAGCCCTATTTAACTAAATTCATCAAAACTTCAAGAACAAAACATGTTCATCTAGCTCAAATCTTTCATTTAACACCATAAATCCTCATAAAACTCAACATATCATCAATGGCATATCACACAAACATCATCAATCCACAAAATTAATACATGGGTTTTGTAGCTCTCAAAGCAACGATTACAAAAACGTAGAAATTATCAAAAACGGATAAAAACTAACCTTGAATTCAAGCTTGAAACCAACGAAACCCTTAAGCTTTTGTTCTTTCTTTTTCTTCAAACATTCGGCCAAATGATGATAAAACTAAGCCACTTTCTTTTGTTTTCTTTTTATTGATATAATATAATAACTTATAAAATAATATACTAATTTAACATATATTATAAACTTATGAAAACATATAATATATAAATATATAATTATAAAACCACATTTATTTCCGTCCATTTCCTATAGTAATGGCTTAATTGCCACATAAGTCCTTACTCTGAAAAAGACATAACAATTGAGTACCATTTCATAAAACATGCAAATTTCACTTTTAATGCAACTCAATCCTTTTATCAAATTAAACACACAGACAGACGAATTAGCTTATGGAAATTTAGCACATGCTTAAACACTCATCAACGACACAGAAAATAATATTAAAATATTTTACTGACTCAGATTTGTGGTCCCGAAACCATTGTTCTGACTAAGGTGTAAACCGGACTGTTACAATTCTCCCCCTTAGGGATTTTCATTCCCAAAAATCTTACCGTTAAATAGAGTCGGATATTGTTGTCTTATTGAATCTTTCGGTTCCCATGTTGCCTCTTCAATTCCGTGCCGATTCCATAATACTTTCACTAATGGAATTTTCTTATTTCTCAACTCTTTCACTTCACGAGCTAAGATACGGATCAATTCTTCTTCATAAGTCATATCAGATCAGATTTCAATTCCAGATGGGGCAATCACATGTGACGGATCGGATCGATATCTACGGAGCATCGAGACATGAAATACGTTATGGATCTTTTCTAATTCAGAAGGCAAACTTAGTCTATATGCAACAGGCCCAACTCGTTCAATGATCTCATACGGTCCGATGAACCTCAGACTTAACTTGCCTTTACGTCCGAATCGAATCACTTTCTTCCACGGAGACACTTTCAGAAATACTTTGTCGTTGATCTCAAATTCTATATCTTTTCGTTTCAAGTCTGCATAAGACTTTTGACGGTCAGATGCTGCTTTTAAACAATCTCGGATCAGTTTCACTTTCTGTTCTGAATCTCTTATCAAATCGACCCTGTGTAGCTTATTTTTGCTGAGCTCGGTCCAATACAGAGGTGTACAACATTTACGTCCATACAAAGCTTCATAAGGTGCCATTTTAATGCTTGACTGAAAACTATTATTGTATGCAAATTCAATCAATGGCAGATACTGTTCCCACAACCCATTAAACTCAAGTATAAAGCATCTCAACATGTCTTCAAGAATCTGAATAATTCGTTCAGGCTGGCCATCTGTTTACGGATGAAAAGCTGTACTGAAGTGTAATTTCATGCCCAAAGCTTCTTGCAATTTCTTCCAAAATCGTGATGTGAATCTCGGATCTCTATCTGACACAATGGATAGTGGCACCCCGTGTAATCTCACAATTTCTGAAATATAAAGTTCAGCTAATCTATCAAGTGAATAATCAGATCTTACCGGAATAAAATGGGCAGTTTTTGTTAATCTATTAACCACGACCCATATCGCATCTTTCTTTCTCGGAGTTAAAGGCAAACTAGAAACAAAATCCATCGTCACTCTATCCCATTTCCATTCGGGAATCAGAATTGGTTGTAGCAAACCAGACGAAACTTGATGTTCAGCTTTTACTTGCTGACAAACTAAACATTTCGAAACAAAGTCAGAAATGTCCCGTTTCATACCAGACCACCAGTAGTGTCGTTTCAAATCATGATACATTTTAGTACTTCCCAGATGAACAGATATACTACTATTATGAGCTTCATTCAAAATCAACTGAATCAACTCTGGATTTCTCGGAACACAAATACGATTCCGGAATCTCAAACAATCATCAACAACTCGAAATTCAGATTCAGAATTCAAGTCACACTGAGCTCATTTCGCTAAAAATTCATTATCAGATTTCTGAGCATCACAAATTCGTTGTATAAACAAAGGTTTCGCTTTTAACTCAGCTAACACAAAACTATCATCAGACAAATCTAACTGAACATTCAAAGCACGTAATGCACACAATGATTTTCTACTCAATGCATCAGCAACAACGTTCATTTTACCCGGATGATAATCTATTACAAGCTCGTAATCTTTCAACAACTCAAGCCATCTTCTCTGACGCAGGTTCAAATCTTTCTGAGTCATCAAATATTTCAAACTTTTATGATCTAAAAACACGTGACATTTCTCACCGTACAGATAATGGCGCCAAATCTTAAGTGCAAACACAATCGCAGCTAGCTCAAGATAGTGTGTTGGATAATTCTTTTCATGAGGCTTCAACAGTCTCGAGGCATAAGCTACAACTTTGCCTTCCTGCATCAAAACACATCCCAGACCATTTAACGAAACATCACTGTATACAACAAATTCCTTTCCTGACTCTGGCTGTACTAATATTGGAGCTTCTGTTAATAGAGTTTTCAACTGATCAAAACTTTTCTGGCATTTATCCGACCATTCAAATCTAGCATCTTTCTGAAGTAATCTAGTCAACGGAGTAGCTATTACTGAAAAACCTTTCACAAATCGACGATAATAACCAGCTAAACCCAGAAAACTATGGACTTCAGATACATTTCTCGGAGGTTTCCAATTCAGAATAGCAGAAATCTTACTCGGATCCACTCGGATTCCAGGAGCTGACACAATATGCCCTAGAAAACTAACCTCGTGCAACCAGAATTCACATTTGCTAAGTTTCGCATACAATTGCTTTTCTCTCAAAGTTTGCAACACAATTCTCAGGTGTTCTGCATGCTCATTTTCATCACGTGAATAAATCAATATGTCATCTATGAATACTACAACAAATTGATCTAGGTACGGTCTGAAAATTCTATTCATCAGATCCATAAAAACAGCAGGAGCAGTGGTTAGTCCAAATGACATAACTAAAAACTCATAATGCTCGTACCTCGTTCTGAAAGCAGTCTTTGGAATGTCTGAATCTTTAACTCTCAATTGATAGTATCCTGATCTCAGGTCAATATTAGAGAATACAGTAGCTCCTTTCAACTGATCAAATAAATCGTATATTCGGGGTAACGGATATTTATTCTTTATTGTCACCTTATTCAACTGATAATCAATGCACATTCTCATTGTGCCATCTTTCTTTTTCATGAACAGAACTGGAGCACCCCAAGGTGAAAAACTCGGTTTAGTGAATCCTCTTTCGGTTAACTCTTGCAACTGTGACTTTAACTCTTTCAATTCTGTTGGTGCCATTCTATACGGAGCTATCGAAATAGGTGTAGTACCAGGCAACAATTCAATACCAAATTCGACTTCACGAATCGGAGGTAAACCCGATAACTCTTCAGGAAATACATCAGAATACTCACAAACAATAGGCACTGATTCAACTTTCTTTCCAGATGCTTTCGAATCAATCACATAAGTGAAATATGCCTCATAACCCTTTTTCACATAACTTTGAGCTTTTAATACAGATATCACAGCAGGCAATCCATTCAAATCATCAGACTCAATCCGTACAATTTCATCATTCAGACATCTTAAGTCAATAGTTTTTCTTTTACAGTTCACAACAGCATCATGCATAAACAACCAATCCATACCCAGAATAATATTGAACTCATCAAATGGCAAAAGCATCATATCAGCATGGAAACAGATATCACGAAACATTAACGGACAGTTCTTGCATACTTTGTCAACAAGGATACTTTTACCTAAGGGGTTCGATACTTTTATAACAAACTCAGTAGACTCTACAGGCAAAGTCTTACTGAATAACAAATTCATGCATATATACGAATACGTAGAACCAGGGTCTATCAGTGCAATTACGAAAGTATCATAAAGAGTAAAAGTACCCGTTATAACATCAGGTGATGAAGCTTCCTCGCGAGCTCGAATAGCTTATGCTCTGGCAGGCGCTCTAGCTTCGGATCAGACAACATTGTCTCTCGTAGTTCTTTGACTACCACTGACATTCCTTACATTCTTCGATGGTCTACCTCTCACAGGTGCATTATCAGATCTCAGATTCTGAACAGTCTCCGGCTCGACAGACTCAGGGCAAGCACGGATAAAATGTTCAAGTGATCCACATCTGAAGCAAGCTCTATCGTTTAATCTACAGCTTCCTGGATGCCTTTTTCCGCAATGTTTACATTCAGGTCTCTCAGATCGAGCATTTCCAACGCTAGCCACTACAGTTGCTGGAGTTTTAGAACTCATTTGCGGTCTAGATTGATTTCTATTCGAATGTCCCACATTATCTCTAAAATGACTTTGATTATCTCTGAATCTTTTCTGAGCAGACTGAAATGATTTACTCTGAAATCGTTTTCTCACATCTCAAGCTTCAGACTCAGCTTTTCTTTTATCTTTCCCGAGTGCCTCAGCTTTGCAAGCTCGGTCAACAAGTACAATAAACTCTTTTATTTCTAAAATCCCGACTAGCAAACGAATATCCTCATTAAGGCCATCTTCGAATCTTTTGCACATCATAGATTCAGATGATACGCATTCTCGAGCATACTGACTCAGTCTCATGAATTCTCGTTCATACTCAGAAACAGTCATTCGGCCTTGTTTAAGTTCCAGAAATTCCTTCCGTTTCTGATTAACGAATCTCTCATTGATATACTTCTTCCGGAATTCGATCTGAAAGAAATCCCATGTCACTCGTTCTCTTGGAACAACAGAGATTAAGGTTTTCCACCATTGATAAGCTGCATCTTGAAGCAAAGATACAACACATTTTATGCATTATTCCGGAGTCAGAGACATCTCATCAAATACCAGGATCGTGTTTTCAATCCAGAACTCAGCCTTTTCATCATCATCATCATCATTAGTAGCCCGGAACTCTTCGGCCCCATACTTACGAATCTTGTCAACCGAAGGCTTATTCCACGGATTCAGATTTGCAGTCGGAGGTATATCGGATGTTTGAAGGGGATTAACCAGGGGTGGAGGTTGCGATAAAGTCGGGTTATTTCTTACGAATTAAGTGAACCATTCATTCATCATCTGGAAGAAAGCTTGTTTAGCTTCTCCCTCTTGACCGCTCGTAGCTGGTCTCAAATCAGAAGGCGGTGTCCCTTGTGCGGGAGCAGGCGCATTACTCTCTACGTCGTCAGCTACGGCTCTTTCGGGATCAATTACTATAAGAAAATCATGTTTTATATGTCAGGATTCATCACACTATCACAATTTAGATATATGGCATGTATAGCTAGACTCTGACACACTACGTTAGTCCAAGAATCGGCTAAATCGTAGCTCTGATACCAACCAAATATAACACCCCTATCCCGTGCCCATAGCTGGATTAGGGTTAGGAGCATTACCGGACAGATCAAAGACATTTACAGAAGTTCAGACATGCATTCATCAAAAATACTCTCCATGTCCCTTAACTAGGTCAACGAGACCTTAAACATGCTTATAAACCAAGTCGGGACTAAATTGAAACACATACAAAAATTCTCAGAAATTTAAAACTTTTCTAAGTTTCAGGGGTTACACGCCAGTGGGAGTAGGCCGTACGACTCCCACGGTAGCTAGACAGACCCGTGTGTCCTCCCCGTGGTTGAAACTGACTTATCCTCCATTGCCACCAAGCACGCCCGTGCGCTAAGGCCGTGCACTCTTAGGCCACATACTGACTTCTCCACCACGGCTACCAAGCACGCCCGTGTGCCATGACCGTGTGCTCTTAGGCTAGCTACTGACTTGAACCCACGGCTAGCGCCCGTGTCAAGGCCGTGTATTATTAGACTAGATCCTGTTATTCACCCACGGTCACTAGGCACGTCCGTATGCCACGACCGTGTGACATTATAGGCCATTTCCAAGGCCAAAATGTCACCCACTTGGGTCATACCTACAAGCAATATTTACCAACTCATTTCATACACATAATGATAAGCAATAACATACCAAATTATCAATTCAATCACTACATCCAATACCAATACCAAACATGCTAAACTTCCAAGGCCAAAACATATGTATATCAAGTATAAATTATCCAAATGCTTACCCAAAAACTTGATCATTTCATGCATCATCTAACCATGCCAAAAACATACTTCACATATCACATTCATTTAAACAAATTACCAAAACATAACTAGCCAAATCACATGGCTAACTTCATATAACAACTTATTCTAAAAACTAGCCTATACATGCCATAACTAGCTATATACATTTTCAAAGTGTGCCAAAATAATTTTAGTAGCGTGATGACGATCCTTGACGGTCCCGAGCCTTTAGTAGCTTTAACAACCTAAAAAACAGAGAAAACACATATACAGAGTAAGCTTTCCAAAAGCTTAGTAAGTCAATATACAAACAAACTTGGCATGACTTGCACATAACCGAATTAACAAGATGACCAAGATGGTTCTCATGAAAAAAATCCTCTCATTCTTTCTTGAGCTCATATGCTTAACCATAACTTACCATATTTCCAAGTCACATACCATATACATAACATCATAATATGCTCACATAGATACTTACCTTATATACACAATTAGTATATAAGCAACGTACTTGAAACGAATATTCATTCACTTAATTTATCAATGGTCGGATTTGCAATTCGTATCACAGACTTGCCCGTTGAACCGTAAGGAATCTAGTAGGATACTCAGAAAATTTGGAATAGTCGTACAATGCCAACGTCCCAGACGAGGTCTTATATGCACTTCGATATCGATGCCACTATCCCAGACAGGGACTTACACGAATCAATATGATGCCATGTCCTAAACATGGTCTCACACGTAAGGATCTTAACGATGCCAACGTCCCAGACGTGATCTTACACGTAAAGCTCATATCGATGCCAACATCCCAGACGTGGTCTTACATGAGTCTCAAATCAACGCCAACGTCCCAGATGTGGTCTTACATGATAAAAACAGAACAGATACCTATGTTATGATACAGCTAATCCTATCTATTCCTAGGTTCGCACGGGACTTCTCGGACTTAGTCACTATGTCGACTTATCTCGGAATTCATATGCATAACCTCTCATAAGTATCCATTATCAACATTAGTCATATGAATAATTATAATTTCATACAAGTACGTTTATTTGCATAGTGACTTACCTCAGATTCGATATATCGGAATGAAAACGGCTACTAGGTTACTTTTACTTTCCCGCGATCTAAATTCGTTTTCCTCGGTTCTTGATCTAAACATATTCAGAATTAACCCTTTTATTCACTATTTCATTCAATTCAATCCATACACACATATTTCGGGCTATTTACAAATTAACCCTCACATTTGCACAATATAACAATTTAGTCCATTTTTCTCAAAACATCAAATTCACAAAATCAACCCACACTCATGCTTAGCCGAATGTACATATATATCATACAAGCCCATATTTTCCATCAAATTAGCAAATTAGTCCCTCAATTTGCTATTTTCACAATTTAGCCCTATTTAACTAAATTCATCAAAACTTCAAGAACAAAACATGTTCATCTAGCTCAAATCTTTCATTTAACACCATAAATCCTCATAAAACTCAACATATCATCAATGGCATATCACACAAACATCATCAATCCACAAAATTAATACATGGGTTTTGTAGCTCTCAAAGCAACGATTACAAAAACGTAGAAATTATCAAAAACGGATCAAAAACTAACCTTGACTTCAAGCTTGAAACCAACGAAACCCTTAAGCTTTTGTTCTTTCTTTTTCTTTAAACATTAGGCCAAATGATGATAAAACTAAGCCACTTTCTTTTGTTTTCTTTTTATTGATATTATATAATAACTTATAAAATAATATACTAATTTAACATATATTATAAACTTATGAAAACATATAATATATAAATATATAATTATAAAACCACATTTATTGCCCTCCACTTCCTATAGTAATAGCTTAATTGCCACACAAGTCCTTACTCTTAAAAAGACATAACAATTGAGCACTATTTCATAAAACATGCAAATTTCACTTTTAATGCAATTCAATCCTTTTATCAAATTAAACACACAGACAGACGAATTAGCTTATGGAAATTTAGCACATGCTTAAACACTCATCAACGGCACAGAAAATAATATTAAAATATTTTACTGACTTAGATTTGTGGTCCCGAAACCACTGTTCCGACTAAGTTGTAAACCGGACTGTTACAAATATGAAATTCGATCTCTTTTCTTTTCAAATCTACGTACGACTTTTGTCGATCTGAAGCGACTTTCAAACAGTCACGAATTAGCTTTACCTTTTCTTTGGTTTCTCTAACCAAGTCAACCCCATGAATCTGTTTATCACTGAGCTCGATTCAGTACAACGGTGTTCGACACTTGCAGCCATACAATGCCTCATACGGTGCCATCTTTATACTCGACTGAAAACTGTTGTTATAAGCAAATTCGACTAAAGGTAGATATTTTTCCCAACTACCTTCGAACTCTAATACACAGCAACGAAGCATATCTTTGAGTACCTGAACTGTTCTCTCAGATTAACTGTCGGTTTGCGGATGAAATGCGGTGCTAAAGTTTAATTTCTTACCCAAAGCTTCTTGTAACGTTTTCCAAAAACGCGAAGTAAACCTCGAGTCTCTATCCGAAATAATAGAAATAGGCACTCCGTGCAATCTAACAATTTCAGCAACATACAATTCAACTAGCTTATCAAGTGAATAGTCGATACGTACCAGAATAAAATGAGCCGATTTCGTCAACCTATCAACAACGACCCAAACGACATCTTTCTTTTTCGGAGTCAGAGGCAAACCCTTACAAAATCCATCATAATTCTGTTCCATTTCCACTCGGGTACCATTACTGGCTGAAGTAAACCTGAAGGTACTTGGTGTTCAGCTTTTACTTGTTGACAAATCAAACATCTCGATACAACTTAAGAGATATCTCGTTCATACCTGACCACTTTATAGTTTCTTCAAATCATTATACATCTTCGTACTTCCCAGATGAACAGACAGACAACCATTATGCGCCTCATGATGAATTTTCTGAATATTCTCATCATTTTTTGGTACACATACTCTGTCTTGGAACATTAAGCAATCATCAGAACCGATCCGAAAGTCTGAATCACTACTCGATTCACACTGAGCTCTCTTGGCTTGCAATTCACTATCGTTTTTCTGAGCTTCACAAATTTCCTGAAGGAATACCGGTCTAGCTCTCAACTCAGCTAGAATCGAACTATCTTTAGATAAAGTCAACCTCGTATTCGTAGCTCTCAAGGTAAATAAGAACTTTCTGCTCAAAGCGTCTGCGACTACATTCGCCTTTTTGGGATGGTAGCCAATTACCAACTCATAATCTTTTAGTAGCTCAAGCCATCTCCGTTGTCGCAAATTCAAATCCTTCTGAATCATCAAATACTTTAAACTCTTATGATCGGTAAAGATACGACACTTCTCACCGTACAGATGATGTCTCCAAATCTTCAAAGCAAACACTATGACAGGCAATTCTAGATCGTGCGTTGGATAATTCTTCTCATTTGGTTTCAACTCTCTCGAGGCATAGGCTATCACTTTGCCCTCTTGCATCAATACACATCCTAATCCATTCAGTGACGCATTGCTATAAATCACAAACTCTTTTCCCGGTTCAAGTTACACTAAAATCGGTGCCTCAGTCAATAATGCTTTCAACTTCTCAAAACTTTGCTGACATTTTTCTGACCATTCAAACTTAACATCTTTTTGCAACAACTTAGTCATAAGAGTAGCAATCATCGAAAAACCTTAACAAAACGTCTATAATAGCCGGCTAAGCCCAAAAATTTTCTAACCTCCGATACATTTCTCGGTGATTTCCAATCAACAATTGCTGAAATTTTACTCGGATCAACCCGAATACCATCTCCAGAAACAATATGTCCCAAAAATCTGACTTCTCGGAGCCAAAACTCACTTTTACTGAATTTAGCAAATAATTTCTTATCTCTCAAAGTCTGCAATACCGTTCTTAAGTGCTCGGCATTCTCAGTCTCATCTCGAGAATATAAATCAGGATATCGTCAATAAACACAACCACGAATTTATCTAAATATGGTCGGAAGATTCGGTTTATCAAGCCCATAAAAATAGCAGGAGCATTAGTTAATCCAAAAGGCATAACAAAAAATTCATAATGCCCGTACCTTGACCTGAAAGCAGTTTTTGGCACATCCGACTCTTTAACTCTCAATTGATAGTAGCCAGACCTCAAACCAATCTTCGAGAATACCGTTGCTCCTTTTAATTGATCAAACAAGTCATCAATCCTCAGAAAAGGATACTTGTTCTTTATAGTCACCTTGTTGAGCTGTCAATAATCGATACAAAGTCTCATAGATCCATCTTTCTTCTTTACAAATAACACTGGAGCACCCTAGGGAGAAAAACTCGGTCCTGCAAAACCCTTATTTGTCAACTCTTGTAACTGAGCTTTTAATTCTTTCAATTCAGTCGGAGCCATCCTATATGAAACAATCGATATCGATGAAGTCCCTGGCACCAAATCGGTACCAAACTCAACCTCTCTAATCTGTGGCAACCCAGGCAACTCTTCAGGAAAAACATCCAGATATTCATAGACTACCGGCACTGATTCAAGTTTCAATTCAGACATCTTTGTATTCAACACATAAGCAAGATAAGCTTCACAACCTTTTCTTAAGTATTTCTGAGCAGTTATAGATGAAATCACAATAGGCAATTCACTTGATTCATCGGTTTCAACCCGAAGAACCTCACCATTTTCACATTTCAGTTCAATAGTTTTCAGTCTACAATTTACTATGGCATCATGCAGTGTCAACCAGTCAATACCCAAAATAACATCGAATTCATCAAATGGCAAGAACATTAAGTAAGCTGGAAAACAGTAACCTCGAATCATCAAAGGACAATTCTTGCAAACTTTATCAACTAACACATATTTGCTTAAGGGGTTTGACACTTTAATCACAAACTAAGTAAACTCAACAGGCAAACTATTACTTGATACCAAATTAACACAAACATAAGAATGAGTTGATCCAGGATCGATCAATGCAATAATATTAGTATCATAAAGAGAAAATGTACCAGTAATCACATCGGGAGATGATGCATCCTCACGAGCATGTATGGCATAAGCTCTAGCTTCGGACCTCACAGCTGAATCCTTCGTCACACCTTTGTTGCTAGTTCCATTCCCGGTATTTCTCAGTGGCCTACCCCTATTGGTAGTATTACTCGGCCTTGCACTCAAAAATTGTTCTTTCTCAGCCATCTCAGGGCAATCTTGGATAAAATGCTCTTGAGAACCACACTTCAAACAAGCTCGATCATTCATCCTACACTCGCCGGGATGTCTTCTTCCACAATGCTGACATTCAAGTCTGTTAGACCTAACATTACCCATGTTTTCCATTGAAGTAGCTTGAGATTTAAAACCCGAATATTGCTTCCCGCGGTCTCTGTGTGAATACCTGACTGAAACATTCGAACGAGAATACATTTCTTTGGATTTCTTTGACTGAGATTGAAATGACTTACTCATCAACCTTTTTCTTTCATCTCTAACCTCACTTTCGGCCTTTATTTTCTCTTTGCTTAGCTCTTCGGCTTTGCAAGCTCATTCAACCAATACAAAAAATTCTTTTAGTTCCAAGATTCCAACTAATAGTCGGATGTCTTCATTTAGCCCATCTTCGAACCTTTTACACATAATAGCCTCGGAGGAAACACACTTTCGGGCATACTTACTTAGCCTAACAAATTCTTGCTCATACTCTGTCACTGATATTCGGCGTAAAACCTCTTACGCGTATCTTAAACCGGAACCGGGCACGAGGCATTATCGGACTTAACTCAGTTGGTCAAACAACTTAAAATATCTTTTTCACCATTAAAACATTCTCATTAAGGACCTACGAGGCCTTAAACATGCATACGGAGGGTTTCAGAATCCAACCAAAAACTTTAGTGCACTTAAAATGTTTTCACCTAAACAAGGGCCACACGTCCGTGTAAAATGGGACACGCCCGTGTGGGTAGGCTGTGTGGTCACACACGCCCATGTCCCTACCCCGTGTGGGATTTATTTTCATTTCGAACCTACAGGGGTTTTCACACGGCTGGGCACACATTCGTGTCCTTGGCCCGTGTCCCTCACACGACCTCCACACGCCCGTGTCTTAGCCCGTGTGCCAAAACCATGGCATTCCGTTTATGACGTCATCATCTCACTAAGGTTATACGGCCAAGGCACACGCCCGTGTCCTTAGACCGTGTGTCGAATTAAATTCCAATTTCAAGGTGCAGACTTCACACGGCCTGGGCACACACCCATGTTCGTGGCCGTGCCTACCACACGGCTGAGGCACACAGCTGTGTCTCTGCCTGTGTGTTTATTACAAAGCTTACTGACTTGTAAAACTAACATGCAGGGGACACACGGCTTGGTCACACACCCATGGGACTGACCGTGTGTCACACACGGCTTAGACACATGCCCGTGCGCCTACCCGTGTGGACAAGAACAAGGCTATTTGCCAAGCTCTTTTCACCACCCTAATTCACACATCATAATACCATTCAACAAATCACTAAGCAACTCAAATGTGCAACATAAACTTCCATGAATAACTTCATCTTCTCATTAAATTATAAACAATGAGCCATCAACTATGGCTATATACAAAAGAGTTCACCTCTAAAGGAGCCAACACGCTCTTGGCCAAAATAACAAAATAATTTACCTAGTCTAGCCCCTATACATGCCATACTCAAAACACTAAGTCTAGATATACCGAGGTGAGCTGATAGTGTGGGTGATCTTCCAATTATCTTCGTATCCCGACCCGACTATTTGACTCTATAAAAACAAGGGAAAAGAAAAGGGGAGTAAGCTTTAATCTTAGTAAGTTTACATGTAAACAAATAACATCATGGTATGTGCTAAACAATAAATAACATTACATACTAAGCAAGAACAATCCACATTTCATGATCATGCTTACTCATTTCATCTCTTACCACATTCCAACCATATCACAAGCCAAATGCCCACATTATTTAACATACATCCCTGCACTTATCACCACATGATCACATGAAACAACACATCATAATTTTTCCAATAAACCATTCATAATACTACCAATCACTAGGTGGTTTCGCACTTAGCCCACCATCAATCTTTAACAGGGTGGTATCGCATATAGCCCACCAACAAGAATATTTACAGTGGTAATGCACTTAGCCCACCAAATAATAATATAAACGATGGTACCGCACACAACCCATCGTGAATATGTAACAAGGTGGTATAGGTGGTATCACACTTAGCCCATCATCAAGAATTATTAAGGTGGTATTGCACACAACCCACCATTTATTAATACGAATTTTATTTCACATTTACATATCTATTTCGTCATTCATACGAAAATTATTCAATATCTACCAAATTCAATCCACTTGAATCATACATGTTCTCAATCATACACACCAATAAGTAACAACATGTGTAATTAAGATGCATCGTTTACACATAAACTTACCTCGGTGCAAAATGTGTTAATTTGCGGTTTAATCCGAAACCTTGCCTTTTTCCCGGTCAAGGTTAATTCTGCGCTCTTCTTGACCTATAATAACAAAATTCACTCATTTAAAACATTTTATGATCATAATGTATCATAATCTCTACTTAGGCAAAAATGACCATTTTGCCCTTGTACTATGGCAAAATTACGATTTTGCCCCTAGGCTCGTAAGTCATTTTTCAATATATTTTCTCATTAAAAAGGCCTAGCTGAACATTTATTCATCTTACAAAAACCCACAAATCTAACTATTTCATGCATTTATTACCAATTCACAACATTTACAACTTAGTCCCATTTAGGTGTTTTCATGACAACACCTTTCACAAAAGTTGTTTCTCATCTCCCCAGCATTCATTTTCTTCCATAAAAACTCAGCTAACAACATAAACCCTCTCATGGAAATTCCCTAAACTTTCAACCATTTCACAAATTAGTCCCATCATTAGCTAGCTTAAGATTTGGGCACTCTAAAAGTACAAAAATTATCAAATAAAACCACCAAAATCACTTACTTGCAAGGAGATAGCTTAGCTGAAATTTTGAACCCCAAAAACTCTATTTTTCTCTTCAATTTTTGGTGAAAGAAGGAGGGTGAATATTGAAAGATGATAACATCTTTTATTCATCTTATTTTATTCATTTATATCACCTAATTTCCACCAAATTTGACCAACATTTAATATCTTGTCTCTGTAGCCTCTATATGGCCGGCCATCACAAATCTAATGGCCTAATTTCACTTTAAGGACCTCCAATTGTTATTCCTTGGCTATTAGACACCTCTACCACTTATAATGGAACTTTCACACTTTATGCGATTTAGTCCTTTTTCACAATTACACATACAATTGCTAAAATTAAAGCACCAAAATTTTCATATAGCGATATATTAATGCCATAACACAATAATTAATACTAAAATAATTTTCCTTAACCTCGGATTAGTGGTCCCGAAACCACTGTTTCGACTAGCCCCGGAATTGGGCTGTCACATTCGGCCCTGTTTCAGCTCAAGAAATTCTTTACGTTTCTGATCAATGAACCGCCGACT
Source organism: Gossypium australe (assembly GCA_005393395.2). NCBI lineage: Eukaryota > Viridiplantae > Streptophyta > Magnoliopsida > Malvales > Malvaceae > Gossypium > Gossypium australe. The sequence continues at coordinate 70,776,784 of CM016617.1, forward strand.
AATGTATTTCTTTCGGAATTCCTCTTGAAAGAATTCCCATGTAACTCTCTCTTTCAGTTCCACAAATACTAGTGTCTTCCACCAGTGATATGTTGTGTCCCTCAATAATGATATAGCACATTTCAAGCATTTTTGGGGTGTACATGATAACTCATCAAATACCCTGATAATATTCTCAAGCCAGAACTCAACTCTCTCGGGGTCATCATCTACATTAGCCCTGAATTCCTCATCCCCTTGCTTTCGAATCTTATCAACCGAAAGCTTATTCAATCTTACCAATTCCACACTTTTAGGAGCTACGGGAATCAGTTGGGGATAAGGACGGGGTGGAGGATGTTGAGCATTCAGATTTGTTCGAACAAACTCCGAATACCAATCGTTCATCATGTGAAGGAAGACTTCACTAGCCCCTCCTCTTTGACTGACCGTGGGAGGTCTACTTTCAAATGGCGCTGCCCCTTAAGCGGCAGCCGGCGCATTACTTTCTACTTCATCAGCTACAGCTCGGTCAGGATCCATTTACTATATAAAAACACAATTTAAAGTTGTAGGAGCCATCACATTATCACGGTTTATTAATGGCATGTATAGCTAGACACTTACACATGCTACATTAGTCTGAGAATCGATTAAAATGTAGCTTTGATACCTCTAAATGTAAGACCCCTTACCCGCATTGAACGCCAGAACAATGCTCGTGGCATTACCGGACTTATAACACAATTTTAACAGCCCGATTTAGGGGCTAATCAGAATAGTGATCACGGGATCACTAATCTAAGGTTAGAGAAAATTATTTTGATATTATTTTATGAGTTAGATCATGATTATATTAGGGCATGAAAATTTTGGTGCTTTAATTTTATCAATTCCATGTTTAATTGCGGAAAAGGACTAAATCGCATTAAGTGTGAAAGTTCTATTTTGTAAGCTAAAGAACATTAATTTGAGGTCTTTAAAGTGCAATTAAACCCCTAATTATAGGGTGGCCGACCATAGGAGACAAGAATTGTCAAAATTGGTCAAAGTTGGTGTAGTAGGTGGATTGAATTGATGAAATTGAATAAAATAAAGAAAAGATGATATCCATCTTTTTACTCATCTTCCTCCACTGAAAATAGTAAGAAAAATAGGGGTTTTGAAAGCTCAAAATTTCAGCAAACTCTTCTCCCTACAAGTAAGTGATTTTAATGGTTTTTCTTGATGATAGTTGTACTTTTGGGACCCCTAAAGCTTAAGCTTTCTAAAGAGGGGACTATCTTGCAATATGGTGAAAAGTTTAGGGATTTGCCATGTGAGCTTTTAAGTTGTTTGCTGCATTTTTATGGAAGAAAATGAGTCTTAGTTGTTAGATAAACAACTTTTGTGAAAGGTGTTACTATGAAAACACCTAAATGGACCTTGTTGTAAAGGTTATAAAGTTTGTAGTAAATGTGTGAAATGTTGGGTTTTGATGATAGCCATAGAGAAATAAGTGTTCACCTAGGCTTGTTGAAGGTAGAAATTTGATTAGAATTAATTTCTGAGCCTAGGGGTAAAATGGTCATTTCGCCAAAGTCTAAGGGCAAAATAGTAATTTTACCAAAGCATGATTATTGAATTGTTTTTATTACTGCGATGATTAAAATGAGCTAATTTGCTATTATAGAGCAAGAAGAGCCAAGCATCAACCTCGAACGGGGAAAGAACAAAACATCAGACTAGACCGACAATCTAGCTTATTTTGAATACGAGGTAAGTTTGTATGTGATAAATTCAACATTTACGCTAGCATGTTTGAGAATGGTTGATATTATAATGATATATGATATTCTATGAAATTGAATATTGGTGTTGAATGAGAAAGATGATAAAAGTTGAGATGTTGAAGTCCCGGTTGGACTATAATAAGTGTGAGAATATTATCTTCAAGACATGATATGGATAAGGTCTCGTGTAAGACCATGTCCGGGACATGACCTCGACACCGAATTGAGATCCCGTATAAGAGCATATCCGGGATATGGCTTCGGTATTAAGTATGAGGATCGTATAAGACCATATCCGGGATATGGCATCGACACTCAGAGGTGATCCCATGTAAGACCACATCAGGGATGTGGCATTGGTTTCATGTTTATGCTAATGATTATGAATATGCATCTTTGAGCATCCCTAGTGATTTATTGAGATGAATACATTAGCTTAGAAATAGAAACGAGAATTTTATTAAAGCTATGTGATTGAGTTAACACAGGTATCCGTGAGTAATTCACGAAGAAGCATTTACGATATGTGGCATGGTATGTGCTAAATAAGGGCAAGTATGAGTAAGTATGGCAAGAAGCCTATAACTTTGTGTATGGTTAATTAATGCCATGGATGGATTTTATCATGAGCTTATTATTGCTATTTATTCCCATGCAAACTTACTAAGCTTTATGCTTACCCCTTTCATTGCTCTTTTCCTTGTAGTATTGCAAAGTTAGCTTGAGAATTCGCGGACATCAGAGTTGGAGATCATACTATCGACCACTTTTTGGGTATAGCCAAATTAGACTTATTTTGAGTATGGCATGTGTAACGCCCCAAAAATCCTGAAACTTTAATTTCTGTACATTGAAGTTAGTATGTATGTGTAGCATTTAGAATAATAATATTAAGGTATTATTGGGATTATTTAAAGCCTTAGAGATATGGGAGACCATAGGAAAAAAATTATTTTTCTTGCTTAGTGGACCCTAGTCTCAGGCATGAGGCCTCTTAAGTAGATTAAGAGAAAATAGGATTCGAATGGGCTTGTGGTCCAGTTGAAAGTGGCGTCACTTGGGAGCTATGAGGTGGCGTGTGTGAAAGTTGAAGAGTTCCAAGGTTCGAGCAGGAGGAGTGCATTTTGGAGTGTTTTATTTTGCATAGGTGGATGGCAAGAGTTGTGTTGGTTTTGTACTCTTGCTGTGGAGAGTTTGAAGTAAGCAGGACTGATGGATGTGGAGGAGTTTTCGGATAAGATTAAGGTAATATCAGAGAGAAAGTTAGTAGATGGGGAGTAAGGATGTGATGGTGCCGAATGGGACTCTAAGGGAGGGGAGTGTTCGGCCTGTGGCTTTAAAAGGAGATAGGGCCGAATGCTTGAAAGGTTCTTTGCGCGCATTCTCTAGTTTTTATTCCCCCCCACAAACGGTTTCTCCCTTTTTGCCGAATTTTTGCTAAGCCAAATTCCCTTCATTGCCGAAATTACTATCATCTTTATTTGCCAAATCTCTACTCTTACTGAACCCTTGTTGTTGTTCCTCCACCTCAATTGATTGTTATCTACTCTTAGTCACGTTGGAAGCCGAATCTTGTTCAGTAGATATCTAAGTCGTAGGATCAAAGGAGAATTTCAGGTAAGTGCTTAGTTGAACTTTTTAGTGTGTTTTGTTAAAAGCCAAAAGGCTATCTAACCCCTCCTTGTCGTTAACTTGTATTAACAAGGGTAAGGCTCAACAATCGCAAGCGTGGTAGGTAAGGATTGCTAACAAGGTGGTAAGTGTTCTCGACTCAGTCGTGGTTTAGTAAATGGCCGAATCTAATGTGGCTCATAGGGGTGACTTATGTGCAATATGGGTCACTTGGTTTTGATGATATAGGTGTTTGGGTGCAGATCTAGAGGATAGTTGCAAATAGTAGCAAAGGAAGGGCTACTAGAACGTGAGGCACACGGTAAGTGTACGGTGAGGTTTCGGTTTTTTATAAGTATGTGTTAAAGCTTTGGTTAATCGCTAGTAATGTCGATTGTAGGTTAGTGACTAAAGGGTTTGCAACACGCGAGGTTACCAGGTGTGTACAAACACTACACACACGATATCGGTAACGCCAAAAAGCAGAAAAGCCGAAAGTGGCTAAATGGGCCTACTGAACTTTGAGGGCCCAAAACGGTAATGGTTGATATGTGAGCATGAATAATGAATTGGCATGAATGATTGTATGATTGGATCGTAATTGAGCCCAATGGGCTATATGACATGAAATGGGCTTTATGAGGACGTAGGCAAGTATGCTAGGGTTAATGGACTTTAGGCCTAGTTTGAGCAACTCTGAAATTTCATAAGACTTAATCTAATTAAACATGTCCATGAACAAGTCACTGGGTTAGAGTGTGGCAACGGATATACGCATGTCTAGGATTGGATCTAGGGAGAGCTTGGTACTTAAGCGATCCTAGTGGCCCACCTCCTCTTCTCTGGAATCCTACCTGGTGCGTAGTGTCTGTTCACTTTAGCCGCGAGGACTTGTTGATGGGCCAAAAGTTCATAACTAAAACCCGAGAGGGACAAAAACCCCTAGATTTGTAAAATTACTAAAATACCCTTAAATTTGTAAAATTACTAAAATACCCCTATTTTGCAAAAGTACCTGAATACCCCTATTTTGCAAATAACCAAAACACCCCTGTTTTGTAAAATTACCGAGATACCCCTATCTTGCCAAATTACGAAAATACCCTTGTAGCGTAAAATTATGAAAATACCCCTGGTAGTGAAATGACGAAAATACCCCTATGTAATGAATATGAGTTTGTGGATGTTACTCATGTGTTTGATGCATTCATATGATATTCTGCTTAGGATGCATATGGGTGGGAATTATGGTACGGAGGAAGATTTGAGGATTGCATAGTCGCTTGACGACCATGGATCCACCTGAGGCTTTAAGCCCATTATATGATTAGCAGCTTTGCTGCAACGTTGAGTAGTGCCGCTGTGAGTGCTACCTTTGGTGTGTAGAGGATGGGTGGGTTGATTTAGAAATCCCCACAGGTGTGTAATAGTTGGAAGGGAAATGGTGTGTGTAGCGGATGGATTTTTGGGAAGGGTTTTGCATTATCTTGTTGGTATATGGTACGATATGATATGATATGAGGTCATTATGGGCTAAGGCCCAGGACCACTGATTTTGGTAGGGCTTAGGCCTAATGTGAATATTTGTATGTGATTTGATTGCTAACGGTTGTACACACTGAGTTTCGAAACTCACACCCTTTTATTTAATGTTTCAGGTGACCCTGAATAGACGACTCGGCGTGGGAGAGGACTCGGAGATGGCCACACTACAAGCTGATCAGATGTTTTCAATCTGTTCAAATGAATTTATTTTAAATACATTGTTTTTCATTAAATTGTAATAAGGCCATGTATCTCCTAATTGACTTTAGATTTTGGGTTTTATTATTATTGTTTCAACTATCCAGTTAATAAACTTAAATAAAATTTCTAAAGTTAACATGGTTTTCAAAATAAACATATGAATGTTTTCCTAAAATATGGGCTTTTCATCTTAACTTAACAAGATACAAGGGTTTTGGGCTTTTGGGCCTTAAATGGTTAATTAGTAAAATCGTTTTGAAGTGTGCCTTTAATGTGACATTCCGGATTTGGGCCTAACTTATAGGTCGGGTTTGGGGTGTTACAGCATGTATAGGACTTGAATGTTTTGGTTATGTCATATTTGCAAGCCAAATGTATTGGCTACTATGGTTGTTTCAATTCATTTTGTAAATGGTCATTAAATTTGGGCCAATACTTGACTAGTTCTTATATATATATTCATTAATGATGAATCATGAAGTTTATGCTTGTATGGATGCTTTATTTGAGTTAGTATAAGTATGGTTACTATGTAGGGTGGCATTTGGCTTGGAATATAGCCTTTTTAATGTCCACAAGGGTAGACACACGGGCGTGTGTCTGGGCCATGTGTGATACACGGTCAGGGCCATGGGCGTGTTGATCGGCCGTGTGTCCCCTTGTGAGCTAGGCTTACAAGTCAGTATGCTCAGTAGTAAACACATGGGCAGAGACACGGCCGTGCGTCTCTTATGTGTGGGAGGCACTGCCTTAGACATGGGCGTGTGCCCAAGCCATGTGAAGTCTGCACCTGAAGCTAGGAATTTATATCGACACACGGCCTAAGGACATAGGCGCGTGCCTTGGCCGTGTGACCTTTGAGAGGTGATGACATCATAAACAGAATGCCAAGGTTTTGGCACACGAGCTAAGACATGGGCGTGTCGAGGCCGTGTGAGGGACACGGGCGTGTGTTCGGTCGTGCAAAATAAGTCAGTGTTGACCATGGGTGAAGAACACGGGCATGTTTCAGGGGCACACGGGCGTGTCCCTTGAACAACACGGGCGTGTGACCCTGTTTGGACAAAAATTTTCTAAGCGCTTAAAAGTTCTCGATTTAATTTCGAAACCTTTCGGAAGTATGTTTAGGGCCTCGTAGGCCCAAAATGAGCAGGTTATGAGTTTAAATGGAAAGTTTCTAAGCTGCAGTGAAAACTTTATAGCCGATGTGTTATGTTTAAGCAAGTTAAGTTAGGTAATGCCTCATATCCAGTTCCGGCTTCGAACACGAGTAAGAGGTGTTACACAAGCATTCACACAATTCTGAGTCATAAATTTGCTTCCAAATTAAAACTATTCATATTCAATCATAAAATCCCTTATACGAGGCTACGAGGCCCAAAACATGCTTTGGAAGTGGTTCGGGACTAAACCGAGGACTTTAGAAAATTTTACAAAACTTAAAAAATTTTTGCTAGAAGTAGGGCTCACATGCCAGTGTGGTCCAAGGGACACGCCCGTGTGACCCTGGGACACGCCCGTGCTTCAGACCGTGTTCAAATTAGGGTGCTCTCTGACTTGTGCCACATGGCCCTACCACACGCCCGTGTGCTAGGCCGTGTGGTCAATTTAATTTTCATAATTTTTCAAAAACTAGGTGCAAACTTCACACGGCTAGGGCACATGCCCGTGTTCAAGGCTGTGTAGCACACATGACCAAGACACATGCCCGTGTCTCTGCCTGTGTGCTCAATGTCAGACATTTTGTTTTGCAACAATTTAGGTGCAGAGGACACATGGCTGAAACACATGCCCGTGGGGCAGACGTGTGTCACAAACAGCATAGACGCACGTCTGTGTGTCTACCCGTGTGGACAAAATAAGGTTATTTACCAAGCCATTTGGCACCCCTTTAATGCACACATCTACATAACGTAACGTAGCACCAATTCAAGCTTATACATACAACCAAATCATCCATAACCAAGACATCAACACATCCTTCACATGCTAACATCTATCATACATAAACATCACGTAACTTATCAATTCAAATCATGCAAGTTTCCTCATTCATGAAAGGCATCATCATATGAATATACTTATACCAATATTAGCCAATTTCAAATGGCCGTATACAAAATGAACTTCTAACCAACATAAGCCAACACATTTGCCCAAATCAATTATGACACATAATAAAATGACCAAGTGCCCTATACATGCCATAACTCAAAATGTTAAATTCATTGATACTAAAATAATTGTTGATAGTGTGTATGGATATCCAACGATCTCCGAACCCCGAGCTAGCTTGGTGACACTATAAGATAAGGAAAAGAAAGGGGAGTAAGCTATATAGCTTAGTAAGTTCCTATGCAAATAATAAGCATCAAAACCACACACTTAACATACAATTAACATGATAAAAATTAGCATGAATGTTATTAAAATCTTAAAATCATAACTTACTCAATCACCACCTTACCAAGGGTTCATCACATGTCAAGCTCATTACTTATGAATTTTACGTACATACCTGTACCAACTGGCATCAAAGCCATATCCTTTCACAACTTTGACATTCCCGTTGAACACTCGGAATATTAACAGATACTTAGAAATCTTGCACATAAGTGCCATATATGTAGCTAAAGTTACCTCATATCTCATAATACATATAGGCTCGCTTTCGAGCTATTCACGGGCCTGCTCACACAAGCTGTCAGTCAGAACGTAGCTACATAGTGCTGCTCACACAAGCTGTCAGGTATCCGTAACACATGCCGGACTACCCAGCCACTGGTAGGACGTACAAGACCAGCACCCGGATCTCATAATCGCATATACACATAGGTTCCTAGTGACATGTCACTCGTATCCTATTCTATTCCTAAGGTTCAACCGAGATTTCTCGTTTGTCGAAACTTTGTCGAATACGTCCAAAGAGTCGATCGCAATTCATACAATATTAAAGCATTTAAAATTTAAATATAACAATGCATTATTTACGTACGAACTTACCTCGGTACAAAAATAGTAGAATTGGACCTAATCGTCAAGCACTTTGTTTTCCCCCCGATCTAGGTTCGAACTTCATTTTTCTTGATCAATAATAACAAATTTAACTCATTTAATACTCAGATTATTCAATTTAGCCCAAAAATCATTTTATGACAAAATTATATTTTTTCCTTTAACGTTTCAACATTTTACACTTTAGTCCCTAAGCTCATAAAATGAAATATAGTCAATTTCTTCAAAACCCAAACCTAGCTGAACCATTTTCATACTCATAACAACCCACATTTTTCACTAAATCACACTTCTACTTCATTTTTTACAACTTTTACAAATAGGTCCTTTTAGGCATTTCTGTAAAAAATCACTTAGTAAATGTTGTTTATCTAACACCAAACATACATTTTCTATCATTAGACATCAAAATACACAAATATCTATCATGGGCAAAAATTTAGACTTTGACAATACTTCAAAATAGTTCTTAGAAAAGCTCAATTAGGTTACAAGGATCTCAAAAACATAAAAATCATTAAAAACGGGGCTAGAACGGACTTACAATCAAGCTTGAAAGTGGCCAAAACCCTATCTATGTCTTGCCTTGCAATATTCGGCCATGGGGGACTAAATTGATGAAGATGAAGACTTTTATTTAGTTATTTTGGCTTTATTTACTAGATTTCAAAAATGCCCTTCACCTAAACTTTGAAAATTTTCACTAACCATGCCCATTTTTGTCCATACTAAAGCATAATTGTCTAATTACCATCTAAGGTGTAACAGCCCGATTTTGGGGCTAGTCGAAATAGTGGTTTTGGGACCGCTAATCTGAGGTTGAAGAAAATTATTTTGATATTATTTTATGTGTTATAGCATGTTTATAAGGATGCATGAAAAGTTTGGTGCTTTAATTTTAGCAATTGTATGCTTAATTGTGAAAAAAGGACTAAATTGCATAAAGTGTGAAAGTTCTATTATACAAGGTGGAGGTGCCTAACAGCCATATAATATTAAATTAGAGGTGTGTAAAGTGCAATTAGGCCATTAAATGTGTGTTGGCCGACCATAGGAAACAAGGGAGTCAAGAGCATTAAATTTTGGTCAAAATTTGGTGAAATTAGGTGATAAAAAATGAATAAAATAAGCTAAATGAAAAAGATGTCATCTTTCACTATTCATGCTCCTTTTCCATGGAAAATTGAGAGAAAATAAGGGTTCTTGGAGTTCAAATTTTTAGCAACGCAAATCTCTTGCAAGTAAGTGATTCTAGGGGCTTTTCTTGATAATTTTTGTACTTTTGGGACCCTCAAAGCTTTAGCTAGCTAATGAAGGGACTATTTTGCAAAATGGTTAAAAGTTTAGGGACTTTCCATGAGAGTGTTCATGTTTTTTGCTGAGTTTTTATGGAAGATAATGAATGTTAATGAGTTAAGGAACAACTTTTGTGAAAGGTGTTCCCATGAAAACACCTAAATGGGACCTATTAGTAAAGGTTGAATTTGTGTAATAAATGCATGAAATAATTGGTTTTGTGAGTTGTTGTAAGAGAAATAAATGTTCAACTATGCTTGTTTAATGAGAAAATGTGATAAAAAAATGATCTACAAGCCTAGGGGAAAAATCATAATTTTACCAAAATAAAAGGGCAAAATGGTCATTTTTGCCAAATTTTGATATATCATGAATTATAAAGTGATTGAATGAGTAAATTTTATTATTATAGATCAAGAAGAGCGCGGAAAAAACCTTGACCGAGGAAAAGGCAAGGTTACGGACTAAACCGTCGACTAATACATTTTGCACCGAGGTAAGTTTATGTGTAAATGATACATCTTTAATACATGTTATTACTTATTGGTGCATTGTATGAATGGGATCGATTATGATTGAGATTGATTGAAATTGATAGATGGTGAGTAGATCTCGTATGAACCTCGGAATAAATACGTAAGTGCGAAAAAATATCCGTAATGATTAATTGGTGGGCTGTGTGCGATACCACCGTTATCATCCTTTTTAGTGGGCTATGTGCAATACCTCCTTATTACTTATTCACGATGGGCTGTGTTCGATACCATCGTTTATATTATCATTTGGTGGGCTATGTGCAATACCATTCTATTATCGATTAACGGTGGGCTGTGTGCGAAACCACCGGGTACATAGTATTATTCCGAGGGGTTCATCGAGAAATGGTATAGGTAAATGTTTCATGTTGCCTTGTGGTGATGAGCGTAGGGAATGTGTACGAGCAATTGTAAGCAATATAATTGTTATGTGATTGGAATGTGGTAAGAGATGAGATGAGTAAGCATGGTTGTGGAAATGTGAATTGTTCTTGCTTAGTATGTGAGGTTATTGATTGATTAGCATATGTGATGATGCTTATTGTTTACATGTAAACTTACTAAGCTTAAAGCTTACTCCCTTTCTTTTTCCCTTGTTCTATAGTGTCAAAGAGCCGGTTCGGGATACGAAGATAATTCGGAAGATCACTCACACTATCAGCTCATCTCGGTATATTAGTTTTAGCATTTTGAGCATGGCATGTATAGGGTCTAGACTTAGTGAATGTTTTGTTGTTTTGGCCAAGTGTGTTGGCTCCTTTAAAGATGAACACTTTTGTAAATGGCCATATTTAATGGCTCATTATCATTATATATATGAAAAGAAGAGGTTATTCATGAAAGTGTATGATACATGATTGAGTTGCTTGGTAAATGATTAAATGTGATTGATGTTGTATGAGTTAGGGTGATAAAAAGAGCTTGGCAAATAGCCTTGTTCCTGTCCACACGGCTAGGCACACAGGCGTGTGTCTAGGCCGTGTGTGACGCACGGTCAGTCCCATGGGTGTGTGACCAGGCCGTGTGTCCCCTACATGTTAATGTTGCAAGTTAGTGTTGACCACGGGCTAGACATATGGGCGTGTGCCTAGGCCGTGTGCCCCTTATATGGTTGCTGACGTCACAACAAGAATACCCAGGTCTTTACACACAGGTGAGGACACAGGCATGTCTAGGTCGTGTGAAGGACATAGGCCAAGGACACGGGAGTGTGTCCGGCTGTGTGAAAACCCCTGTAGGTTCGAATTGGAAAATATATTTCGCACGGGCTAGGGACATGGGCGTGTGTGACCACACGGCCTGCCTACACGGGCGTGTGACCCTGTTAAGGTAAATTTTCTTTTAAGTTTACAAAAGTTCTCGGTTTGATTCTGAGGCCCTCCGTTTGCACGTTTACGGCCTCATAGGCCCATAATAAGAATGTTATGAATGTGAATGAAAGATTTTATATTGGAATGAAATTTGATAGCCCAAAGTTGTATGTTCAAGCGAGATAAGTCCGGTAATGCCTCATACCCGGTTCCAGCATTGAATACGGGTAAGGGGTGTTACATAAGGACCTCCAATTTAAAATCTCATAGCAATTGGACACCTTTAACCTATAGAATTCAGGTTTTACACTTTTTGGAGTTTAGTCCCTTTAACTAAATTGAGTGCCCAAACGTCAAAATTTTCGAATGAAATTTTCACGAAATCGTTCCATAAAACTATAGACTATAAAAATATAATAAAAATAAATTTTATTGCGTTGGATTTGTGGTCCTGAAACCACTGTTCCGACTAGACCCAAAATCGGGCTGTTACAGTAGGTATCGATACTTTTGGGAAAGGTACTTGTACTTAGGCCCTTGTGTAACATCCCAAATTTAGCTCCATAAAAATGTAGAAATATATCAAAAACAGAGAATTGACCCAATGGTTAGTTATTTATTGTGAAATCATGAAAGTTAGTTGGAGGTCTCAAGTTCAAGTCTCAACTCTTACAAAATAAATTGATTTTTTCTAAATTCCCTTTTTTTATGTGTTGCCATCCAAGCCTAGTAAACCTAGCTAAAAATACGATTTTTTATCAAAATAATTAGCCTTTAAATCCCTTTTTCTTCTACCTTTGTCGTCCCTAACCCCCTTTCCCTTTCCCTCTCTTCATCTTTAATTTTTTTCTTTTCCCTTTTTCCTCCATTGTTGTTGTTGCCTACACCTCCCATTTTATCATCTTTTTCTTCTTCATTTTGCATCAAGATTGCGCACCATATCCTTTACTATATTACTGCAAAATTTCCCCAAATAAATTAGCCCTAAATCTGAAATATTGAACTCCAAAATCAATCCCAAACGTTGCCAAGAAGGTGCCATTGTTGTTTTTTCAACTAGCTTCGGAAAGATCTCTTTTCTCTTCAATTTCTTGGCTAATCTTGTTAATTAAAATAAAAAATTTCCAGACCTGGATTTTGGAAGATTTTAAATTTTTTTAAAGGCATTTTTCTAGATTTTAATGTGGTTATACATCATTTTAAAATTTAGCCCCAATTTCGGCCACCATAGGTGGTGGTGCGTGCGCATATGTGTGGAATAAGGGGTTGTTTTATTTCTTGAATCTTGCCCATTTAATTCCAAAAATAATTTGAGTTCTTGAACCCTCCTAATCAGCTATTAAACCTATGCCAATTAGGGAAAAACATTCTTGGTCGTTTGGGCATTCGAAACTCACAAATTGGGAAGTATAAGTGCAATTAAGTGTACAATTAATTGTTGTTTAGACATAGTTGTAGGGTAAAGGTTATGGATTGATTAAATGAAGAAATTTAATTATTATTAGATACTGATTTATCAGTATATTATTGAATTATGTGCTGACCCAAATGCCTCGAATCAACCGTAAAGCTGAAGAACGATCGTACGTAGGCTTGCATCGATATAGGGTAAGGAATCGAACTAGTTTGAATTCGTAAAATAATTATTAATTTGAAAATTGGTTTGAACCCATAAGTAGGTAATTTGAAGTTGGTTAAATGGTAAATTTATTGAATTTATACTAAATTTTGGTTTGGGATCGTATAAAAGGTTTATTAAGGAAAATTGGAAGATTCACTAGGGTGCTGCGAGAAAGCGAAAAATAAGGTGTGGGTCCTAAACATGTAAAATTTGTTTGATAATGATAAATGTCATGTTATATTTAATAAATTAGCTTGCTGATTGGTTTGACTTAATAGCCAAAATATCAGTTTTGTGAGTGGTTGAACTAGGTACGTTTCAAGCCTTAAAAGATTTTTATGCATAATTATATATGTGATGTGAGACTGTTTGATTGAATGGCATGAAATGTTGAGATATTAGGTTTATGCATGATTTAAATGCATGAAATATTTACTATGAAATATATACGTGAGGTTGCTATTGGAGCACAATGAAATTCGTAACGTATGTGAATTGATCGATATTGATAGATACCATCTTAATGGTAATTTGAAAATTGGAACACTACTTTCTTTTACTGAAAGTATGCCATTATTGAGGACATTTTGAACATGTCAAATAAATTTGATTGAAATATGATTATGTATGAATTTGTATGACATATTGCATGTGCATTGGGATGAGATTTTGTGGTTGACCAAGGAGTTGCATGGAGTACCAGCGACATATTAAGTCCGCATATATTTATAGTCAGTGCACTGCATTTGGAGTACTGCGGGGATTGGTGATTATATCACATTAATTATTTGGCAGTTTCACTGTATTATTTATTATTGATGGTTTTACCACATCGAGCTTTGCTCACATACATTGGAGTTTGGCAAACGGGTTTTGAGAAACTCGTGGTGTGTAGCGGATGGTATGGGTAGGATCTCACATGTGCATTTTTCACGATCACGTGCATTTGAAATTATTATTGATAATGTTTGATTGTGCTATTGGTACCTCTATGAAATTGATTGTATGAATGCTTAATACTTGCTTGTTTAGTCTCACACTGAGCTTGTTAAGCTCACCCCACTACCTCAACTTCTCAGGTAATGATCGAACTTAGGATCGAAATTGGCATGCAGACGTACGACGGACTTCAGACGTTACTTCGTCATATTATTTTCATTTAACTATATTTTTAGGTTATTTTACTATTATTATTATTATTCGATTTTGGATTGTAAAGTTTCTTTAAACTGTGGTTTGGGACTATTTGAGATTTTGGGGTTTTTCATGCATGCATGACACGCATATTTGGTTTAGAGACACGGTTTTTATAAATATGTTTAAATGGACTATGCATGATATATGGCTAAATTAATAATTTCACTAGTAATGGTACATTTCCGCTACTAAGAAGATAACAAAATGATTTTTCGAAGGCAACGCTGACAGTTGGGTTTTATAAAAATTCACCTAATTCACTAATTTGACCTAAACATGGTTTGACTAAGTAAATTAATGCTTTTCCAAAGCTAACAATAGAAACCATGTAACAGCTCGATTAAGGGCTAACTGAAATAGCGATTTCGGAACCACTAATCTGAGGTCAGAGAAAACTATTTTAATATTAGTTTGTGTGTTATAGCATGTTATATGAGCCTAGGAAAATTTTGGTGCATTAATTTTAGTGATTTCAAGCTTAATTTTGAAAAAAGACTAAATAGCATAAAGTGAAAAAGTTTTGTTCTACAAGCTACATGTAACACCCCAAACCCGGCCTAGAAGTTAGGCCCAAATCCGGTGTGCCACATTGAAGTGTTTTTTTGAAAACCGCGTTTTCATTGAAAACCCTTCTTAAAGAAAAGCTTGAGTAAAAATCCCAGTTACATCAGTTTATTTTTAATCGTTGTTTATTAAAAAGTCATTCCCTTTTAAAACGTTATTTGTTGCGGAAGTTTACTTTAAAGTAGATGATTTGTGAAAACGTGATGTTTAAAGATTAAGTCGTGGAAGCGTAATGTTTTGAAAACAGTTATTGTTTTGGAAAACCACGATCTACTTTTAACAGATAGAAATGTAATAAACTGAAAATCCAAAATAAAAAAAAAACCAGAATTTAAAAGAAGCCTTATTACAACCCAATAAAAAATAGTTTAAGAAGGTAAAATAGAACACTAAAGTCCAAAGCTGTTCGTAGTGTGGGCACCTCCGAGTACTCCAGTACGTCGAACCGCTTACTGAGGATTACATGAAAAATTAAAAGGAGGGGGTGAGTTTACGAAAACTCAGTGTGTACAACCCTCATCGATCATAAAGCATGCATCACAGTAATCCGGGCCTAAGCCGATTACAGTAACGGTGGCATTTGGGCCTTAGCCCTTAGTAGCCTCAGTTGGGCCTTGACCCAAATCTCAATCAAATCAGATCATGCAATGCACAAATGCCCATACCAACCCTGCACTCTGACTCCTGTTCAACCCTGCACTACTGTGGGGATTTAATCGACCCACCCAACCCAACACTCCTTATATAGCACCGGTTGCGGCACTAACCAATATTGCAGTAGAGCTACCAATCACATAATCGACTTAAAGCCATCGGTTGATCCACAGTCGTCAAGCGACCACGTGACCCTAACAAATCATACACTTCCTCCAAACCAATAATCCCATCCCCCATGCAGCATAATATCACATGAATGCAGACATACTATAAATAACATACAATAACAATCATATAACATGTAGGGGCATTTTGGTAATTTTGCCTTTTAGGGGCATAACGGTCAATTTACCCTATGAGGGTATTTCGGTCAATTTACCCTATAGGGGTATTTCGATAATTTTACCCTTCGAGGATATTTCAGTAATTTTACTCTTCGAGGGTATTTCAGTCATTTTACGACCTTCCCGAAGGTCTACAGTCGCCTCGAGCGACACAGATAGCATATATGATCATAACGGTGTAAATGGGCCCTAGGCCCATTATTCGGCCCAAAGGGGCCTACACGCTCGTGTGGCCCATTTAGCCCAAAATTGCCTTTGGCTATGTGATCGTCTTGGCCGGCTCAATATTTCCTATCTATCCACAAAATTTACTCGTGTAAGGCCCACGGCCCATTGGGCCCACTCGGCCCATTCCGGTCCATTTGGCCCCAAAGACGACCTAAGCCCATGAGAACGCTCATGGGGGCCTCAGCCATCTTATGCCCATATTCGCGGGCTCGGTCCACCACATGTGCAATCGCACGCTCGTGTGGCATCTTTCGTCGGTATTTCGGCTTTTCGACATTTGCCGATCTACTTGGAGTTGTGTGTGTGTACACACCCTGTTTACGAGCGTGCGTTTAACCCACTCGCACAGAACCTATAATCCAAAAACACTTTGTTAGCCTAATGTTGTTTAAGGTTAATTACATTCCATTACTAAACCCAGAACGTAAACCTTCCTCACCATGCTTGAATGAGAGTCCTTGAATCTCCTAAATCCACTGACCATAATCGGTTACCCTCCTTAGTCAAATATCTATAATATCAAAATTGCTATTAACAACATTGCTTACGAGAATATGCCTTTAAGTCCAATCCATAAGTTATGAAATATTTAGCCCAACAATACTTACCTCCTAGAACCAGTTGATTGCGAAAGAGGAGAGGTTTGGCTTAGGAAAAAATTTGAAAGAAAACAAGGTAAAGTCCTAACACTATTCGGCCAAACAAGAAAAGGTAAGAGAGACAACTTACAATTGAGTGAGTCAGTAGGGATTGAAACAAGAAAGAAAGAAAGAGACTTGGGCAAAACAAAACAAGGCTTCGGTATTTTGACAATTAAATGTTTCGGCACATTTGCTGAACAATTGTAGAAGAATAGAATCTCAAATGGTTACTTGCAATTTCGGCACTAGGGGGAAAGAGAGGAAAGGAGATTAGGAACTCAGAAATTCAGAAATAAAAAAATGACAAAAAATGAAAAGAGAACCCACCTAGCCGAATTCCTATGTTTTCCCCTTACCAAAACGACATTAATCAAAACTGAATAGGCACCTATAGACCCCTAAATTTGGCCAACTCCACCTCTTATCAAACTCCACGATTTTTTCCACGAAATTCTCCTTCATATCCATAACAACCATCATCCAAACCCCAAGATACTCTCCCCCTTTTACCAAGTCCACAACCACTCCAAAGAGTTTGAATCCATCACAAACTCTTGCCATCCATGCTGCAAAATAAAACCTCCCTTGCTCCTAAAGAGACTTGAACCTTAGACCACAAGCTTCACTCCACACGCTAATACAAAAAATAAAATTTTTCCTTATGTCAAGGCTTGACCCCAAGACTTCATAGAAGCCCCCTAACCTTCCAAAATCACTCACCCAACAAATCTAACATGTAATTGTTCCATTTCTTGACTCTACAAAATTTTAGACGCTCCCATGCCCAAGGCCCAATAGGCCCAATTCTACTAGGCCCAACTTCAAGGTGTTACAATTCTACCACCTTGAAGAACTTTCGTCCTTGAAATTCCAACAATCAGAATAGCCGCACAACACAAGTTACACCACTACGCTTTTGCTACGCACTCTAGTCCTAATTACAAATTAGGTAAATAGCACACTATGGGTAAAGTACGTACCAATATTCACATCTGGAGCGTCTCCGTCTTCTCGGTGACATGCTGATAAACCAAAGCTAGCTACCTTGCCTCCGCATCTGATTCGGTCTTCTAGGACACTCTCTGAGACGGTGTTCCATGGAACCACAACTCAGACAAGCTCCCGTCCTCCTCCAGCACTCGCCCACATGACCTTTCCCACAAATAGCACAAGGTGGTAACCTAGTAGTAGCAACAGGGGGCCCAGCTCTGACTGGTCTATTCACTCTAGCCCTTCTCTTAGGTCTCTAATCAGAATTGGAGGGCTTAGAATCCCTATTGTTTCTGCCCCTTTCTCTTTCTCAGTTTAGTCACATAGAGCGCTTCTTTAGCGATCTTTGCTTTCCCCACCAATGCTGTGAAATCCCGCTCCCTTTGGGGAGCAATCAATACCCGAAGACAATCTCTGAGGCCATCTTCGAACCGAACACAACGTTCATAATCTGTTGCCACTATTCCTTTAGCATACTGACTGAGTTATAGGAACTCCACTTCGTATTCTGCCACAAACTTGTCACCTTGAACCAGATTAAAAAATTTCTTCCTACGAGCGTTGACATAGCTAGTGCCCACATACTTTCCCTGAAATTTGGACTTGAAGAATTCCCAGGTCAATCGATCAGACAGGGTATCCTCTTTTACCATGAGCCACCACTGGTAGGCTTCATCCCTCAGCAAGGACATGACACCCTTCAACTTTTGTTCCGGCGTGCAGTTGAGATCATCCATAATTCTTTCGGTGGCCTCCAACAAGTACTCCGCCACACTTGGGGCCACCCCAGAAACTCCCCTAAAGATCTCTACTCCATTTGACTGAAGTAGTTCCGTAACTGACCCACGGCCTATAGTAACTGTATTAGGCCCAACAGACCCAACAACTCTTTCTAGAATCCTCAATATTACTTAGGACAATGCGTCGTCCCCAGCTGCCCAATCAAACGACTCTATCTTGGGTACTGGTGAGGCCGGAGCCTGTCTCACTTCAACGTTGGGCATATGGCCTGATGCCGAAGATCCAACCCTAGAACTTCCACGGCCTCTGTCGCGGCCTCTTGCACCCCTTCTAGCACTCATTATCGCTTCGTGTATTATCTGAATTAGAAATTTTATGAATTTAGCTCATAGTTTCAGTAATTAAACAAATGTTTTATGAAAGTAGTAGTTAAGAGTTGTTTTTGCAATCGCAAGCTCACTACAGTTTTAGTTTCCTATAGTTTCTCAGTTTACTCTAGTTAAAGAGTCTCAGTATAGTCTATCCTCTAAAGTAAGCCCAGTAGCTATTTACAGTATAACAGTTAAAATAGATTCCAGTATCAAGAGAACTTACTTGGTCCAATGCCGGAGACTCGGTGTGCCATACAGTAAAATCCTTCAAAACGCTTTGTTTCATTTATAAACAACTTGAAAATCAAAAACTAAAGCCCATTTCACGGCCCGAGTTTTGAAACCAGACTCTGATACCACTAAAGCAGGCATTTAATTGTAACACCCCAAACTTAGCCTAGAAGTTAGGCCCGAATCTGATGTGCCATATTGAAGTATTTTTTGAAAACCGTGTTTCATTGTCTTCTTAAAGAAAGCTTGAGTAAAAATCCCAGTTACATTAGTTTATTTTTAATCGTGGTTTATTACAAAGTCATTCCCTTTTAAAACGTTATTTGTTGTGGAAGCTTACTTTGAAGGAGATGATTTGCGAAGACGTGATGTTTAAAGATTAAGTAGTGGAAGCGTAGTGTTTCGAAAACAGTTATTGTTTTGGAAATCTGCGATCTACTTTTAACAGATAAAAACATAGTAAACTGAAAATCCCAATTAAAAAAAATAGAACTTAAAAGAGGCCTTATTACTACCCAAAAAGAAAACGGTTTAAGTAAGGTAAAATAGAACACTAAAGTCCAAAGCTGTTCATAGTGTGGCCACCTCTGAGTACTCCAGTACGTCGAACTGCTCACTGAGGATTACCTGAAAAATTAAAAGGAGGGGGTGAGTTTATGAAAACTCAGTGTGTACAGCCCTCATCAATCATAAAGCATGTATCACAGCAATCCGGGCCTAAGCCCATTACAGTAACGGTGGCATTTGGGCCTTATCCCATAATAGCCTCAGTTGGGCCTTAACCCAAATCTCAATCAAATCAGATCATGCAATGCACAAATGCCCATACCAACCCTGCACTCCGACTCTTGTCCAACCTTGCACTCCTGCCGGGATTTAATCGACCCACCTATCCCTACACTCCTTATGTAGCACCAGTTGCGGCACTAACCAATATTGCAACAGAGATGCCAATTACATAATCGGCTTAAAGCCATGGATGGATCCACAGTCGTCAAGCGACCATGTAACCCTAACACATCATACACTTCCTCCAAACCAAAAATCCCATCCCCATGCTGTAACACCCCTAACCTTAGACCGTCGCCGGAACAGGGTTAAGAGGCATTACCGATCAAATAGAACATCCAACATCTAAGATTTTACGACACAAAGTCGATCATTTTCATTCGCATTCATTTACAATCATGTCGTCCCTTGATAAGGTCTACGAGGCCTAACTCACAAGTTTAAGAGGGGTCGGGACTAACTGAAATACATGCAACATTTTATGAAAATTTAAAATTTTCTAAAATTAAGGGGAGACACGGCCGTGGGAGGAGACCGTGTGCCCTCCATGGCTTCTAGACACTCTCGTGTATCCAACCGTGTCTATATACTGACTATACCAACACGGTCATTAGGCACGCCCATGTGCCATGGCCGTGTACTACAAGGTCATATACTGACTTCCCCACCACGGCCACCAAGCACACCCGTGTATTTGGCCGTGTACTTTTTAGTTAGCTACTGACTTGCACACCACGGCCAGATGACACACCCGTGTCGAGGCCGTGTGATGCTAAACTGCATCCTACAATTCACCCACGGTCGTTAGGCACGCCCGTGTGCCACAACCATGTGACATTATAGGCCATTTACAAGGCCAAATTGCCACCCACATAGGGTCAAACCTACAACCAACACATACCAAAACATATCATGCACATAAGGCAGCTAAAAAATTTCCAAAATGACCATTCAATCAAAGCATTTAATACCAATTCCAACCATGGCAAAACTTATCTCATCACAAGCATAATACATTCAATACCAAACATCATTCCTTCTCAATTTCACTAATTTATGCTAGCATTTGATCAACACAAAGTTACCATTCAATAATCAATTTTTCAACCCACAAACCATACCAAAAGATGCATCACATATACCAAGTTCATTCATGTTAAAGCTAGCACATATCTAGCCACATCTCATGGCTACTTACAAACATTAAACATGAACCAAATGACCAGCCTATACATGCCATATTATAACTATGTACATCTTTCCAAAATACCCCCAATTAGATTGCCAATAGTCTGATTGAGAAACTGACGATCCCTGATCCGAGCTAGCTTTACTGATACTGCAAAGCAGAGAAACAAATCACACAGTAAGCTTTATAAAGCTTAGTAAGTTCATAACGTAATACATAATACCAAATGACATCACATAGATTAATGTTTACTACCACAAATATAATACCATTCACAACCAATATGTTCAATAAACTCATCCACACCCACATTAATAGTTTCCACCAATCACATAGATTCTGAGCGTACCTTAGCCAACACTTAGTTGTCAAATACTTTTGCTAATCAATAATCATGATTCATTTCGATCCACACTCGTTTCTTCCTTGATTCATTCGCACACTTAGTGCATAATTAATTAGCCGAAGCTTAATTAGCATCGTACACTTAGTACATCCATCCCAAACCGATTTTAAATCAGCATCGCACACACAGTGCCAACCACCAAGCCGAAGCTTATATTACTCCGCACACACAGTGCTATAATTTCCGATCACATTTTCTAATACGCACACTTAGTGCCATTTAACTCAATCTATCACATAGAATTCACAATTCAATAATATCTCACTATTCATTTTATAACATTAAACATAGTTAAATACTCGTATTATGTCTGAACTTACCTCGGACGTCGAACTATTGATACGGTTGATTAATCGAGCACTTTATCTTTTCCTCGATCTCGATCCGAACCTCTTCTCTCTTGGTCTATACACATTTAAATTCAATCCATTCAATCATCATTTCATTCAATTTAGTCCACATACACACATTTAAGGCATTTTGCATAATAGTCCTCACATTTTCACATTTCGACACTTTAGTCCTTAATTCACAAAATCATCAAATTCACCAAATTCCATCTAGTACAAGCTTGGCTGAATTTTACTATTGTCCATACAAACCCACACATTTCACCTATTTCACATTTTAACCCTTCAATTTACTATTTTCACAATTTAGCCCTAATTAGCTAAATTCATCAAAATTTCAAGAACAACACATGTTCATCTAACTCATATCTTTCATTTAACACTATGAAACATCACAAAGCTCAACATAGCCTCAATGGAATCTCACACAACATCATCAATTCATGAAATTACAACATGGGTTAGCTAGAGCACAAAGCAACGATTACAAAAACGTAAAAATTATCGAAAACTGACTCAAAATCATACCTTAATCAAGCCAAATTCTAGCCGAAATTTTCAAGCTTTTCTTCCTTCTTTTCTTTTGTATTTTCGGCACTAACTAAAAATGATAACCTTCATCTTTTCTTTCATTTGTTTCATTAAAATTATCATATTAAACATTTTACCATTTTATCCATCCATTAAACATATAAGACAAATTTTATACTAAGGTTATTTAGTCATTCAATCAACCACTATCTCATAGATGGCTTATTTGCCATATAAGGCCTCCACAATATAAAGACATCAACACTTTGATATTTATAAATCAGCACACAGCTTTTACTCTTTATGCGATTTAATCCTCTCTCTTAATTCGACACATAAACGATTAAATTATCACACAAAATTTTCACACAGACTATACCATATAATATTCACGCAGAAATTAATATTAAAATATTTTTACGACCTCGGGTTTGTTGTCTCGAACCACTGTTCTGACTAGGGTCTAAACCGGGATGTTACACATGCAGCATAATATCACATGAATGCAGACATACTATAAATATCATACAATAACAATCATATAACATGTAGGGGCATTTTGGTAATTTTTCCTTTTAGGGGCATAACGATCAATTTACCCTATGAGGGTATTTCGGTCAATTTACCCTATAGGGGTATTTCGATAATTTTACCCTTCGAGGGTATTTCAGTCATTTTGCGACCTTCTCAAAGGCCTACGAACACCTCGAGCGTCACAAATAGCATATATGGTCATAACGGTGTAAATGGGCCCTAGACCCATTATTCCGCCCAAAGGGACCCACACACTCGTGTGGCACATTTAGCCCAAAACTGTCTTTCGCCATGTGATCATCATGGCCCGCTCATTATTTCCTATCTATCCACAAAATTTACTCGCGTAGGGCCCACTCGGCCCATTTCGGTCCATTTGGCCCCAAAAATGGCCTAAGCCCATGAGAACGCTCATGAGGGCCTTAGCCATCTTGCACCCATATTCATGGGCTCGGTCCATCGCTCGTGTGATCATACGCTCGTGTGGCATCTTTTGCCGGTATTTTAGCTTTTTAGCATTTGCCGATCTACTTGGAGTGGTGTGTCTGTACACACCTTGTTTACGAACGTGCGTTTAACCCACTCGCACCGAACCTATAATCCAAAAACACTTTGTTAGCCGAACTTCGTTTAAGGTTAATTACATTCCATTACTAAACCCAGAACATAAACCTTCCTCACCATGCTTGAATGAGAGTCCTTGAATCTCTTAAATCCACTGACCACAATCTGTTACCTTCCTTAGTCAAATATCTGTAATATCACAATTGCTATTAACAACATTGCTTTCGAGAATATGGCTTTAAGTCCAATCCATAAGTCATTAAATATTTAGCCCAACAATACTTACCTCCCAGAATCGGTTGATTGCCAAAAGAGGAGAGGTTCAGCTTAGGAGAAAAATTGAAAGAAAACAATGAAGAGTCCTAACACTATTCGGCCAAACAAGAAAAGGTAGGAGAGACAACTTACAATTGAGTGAATCGGCAGGGATTGAAACAGGAAAGAAAGAAAGAGACTTAGGCAAAACAACACAAGGCTTTGGTATTTTGACAATTAAAGGTTTCGGCACATTTGCTGAACAGTTGCAGAAGAATTGTGTAACATCCTGAATTTTTGGGCCTATGCGTTTAATAGGTGAACATGTGTAATGTGTTAATTTAACTATTAGGGGTCCAAATTGGGCTCAGGATGTGGTCAAGGCCTTGGTGAAAATTTTTTTTGGGCACTATAGAGTTTTAAAAGGTGGTATCTGTGTTTAAATTATCAAAATGGGCTTGTGGCCCAATGATCAGTGGCGCCACTTAGGGAGCAAGGAGGTGACGCCACACAAGGGAGTAAGGGGCCCAAATTTAAGTTTCATGGAGCCCAATTCTTTTAATTTAAGCTAGCTAATTTTAAGCATTAGGGTTAGGTGGAATGGACGGCAACAAGGCTATTATTTAGGGGATTTCTAATGTTTAAAATATGTGGATATTATGCTGATAAAGAAGGGAGGAGTTGGAGCTAATGAAGTCTCTTTTAGATGAGTTAGTAGATTAAGATAAATGAGAAAAGATAGGATTTATCTACAAGGTTAGGTAAGTGTCGAAATTTCTATAAATAGGGGGGGATAGCTAATCAATTCTGGCATTTGAACCCTACTCTTTCTTCTCTTCTTGTGCTGAAAATTTGAAGGCCATCTCACTTGTTTTCTTTTCTCATCGTTTCTCTTCCAAAAGCCGAAAATCACCATTGTTTTCTCACATTTTCTTTCTTTTTCTTTGAAATTTCCTTTTAGCTGAATCTTCTGATCTCCATTGTTATTCTTCTCCCATTCACTAAAAGCCGAAACTCCTTATTCAATTCTTCTAAAAGCCGAAAAACACATTAGCCTTCTCTCGTTCATCTTTTTCGGGATTTTTTTAAAAGCCGAAATCCCTAGATATCATCTCCTGTGATTGCCGAAATCCTTCTGTGGTGTCTGCTTGTGCTGAATCTTGAAGAAAACTAAAGGTAAGTGTCGATTCGCGAGATTTCAATCTTTTTCCGGCTTTTAAAAATTTTAGCCGAATGGCTATATGGCTAACTAATCGGGTATTTTCTCTCATTTGCGGCATTCCGGGATTTGAAGGGGATTCAATCGCTTAGATCTCTAAGATAGAGTTCAGTAGCATTCGGGCCGTATTACTTTTGGGATTTCAAGGTAAGGAGATCTGTTAGTTTAAACATATAAATCGTGTAAAACACTAACCCTTGGCCGAATATAGGAGAGGCCTTATCTTCGCGTTATTCCGGCTTTTGAGCAAAGTTGTAGACAAAGGGCAGTAAATCTGATTAGTGAGGATATCGACATAGAGAGTAGTCCTACGCATTAATCAGGTGTGTAACTTCTCACACCATTTAGATTGTCTGCTAATATGTGTTATTAAATCTGCTTATACTCTGTTAAATGCCGAAATCCTGGCATAACGGTTAAAAACCCGAGGAGGGTAAAAGCGAATCACCAGGTTAGTGATCTCTGTCATTCGTAAGTGAATGTTTCTGCTGATGATATGTTTTGTATGTATGCCGATTTCTGTGATTGCATGGGGTTGGGTGATTGATGAAAGGGGAAGTGTTCTGTTGTAGTGGCTTTTTGTCATGATCTGTTGTAGTGGCTATTTGCCATGATCTGTTGTAGTGGCTTTTTGCCATGATCTGTTGTAGTGGCTATTGCCATGATCTGACGATGAGCAGCTAACTGCAGCATGACTGCCATCGATGGTGTGTAGCGGTGTGGGTTGATTGTAGAAATCCCCAATGGTGTGACTGGCAGGTAAGGGTGGTGTGTAGCGGATGGAAACCTAGGATTGGGTTGGGCTTTGCATAATTTCTGTTATTTCATGTTTTAATATCTGTTCTATGGGGTTAAGGCCCAATCTGATGGTGCATGAGAGTTGCACACTGAGTCTCGTGACTCACCCTATTATTTAACATCTTTCAGGTAGCACCTAGTGCATCGAACCGGGCTGGAGAGGAGCGCAAGGTGGTCATGCAAGAGATTATTTTGATTCAGCAGAAGACTTTACTTAGTTATTTATTTTTAACATTTTTAATTAATTTGTTTTAAATTTCATTGTAATAAGGCCATGGGCCATTAGTTTTATATTTCCGGTTTTTGGGCTTTACCTTCGGACACCTAAATTATTTGATAAAAATTAAAACTAAGGCATGTACTAAATTTCGGTTTTTAATTCATAAAGGCATCTTATAAAATATATATCTTATATTAATTACCAAATTATTAAGTTTTCCGGTATAAATGCTTAAACTCGACAAATGACTTCCAAAACTGCGACATGTTTTACTAAAACTTCTTAGTGACATGCCAGATCCGGTCGTGGTGTTTGGGCCAGGTCTGGGGTGTTACAAATTGAATCTCAAATGGTTACTTGCAATTTCGGCACTAGAGGGAAAGAGAGGAAAGGAGATTAGGAACTCAGAAATTCAGAAATAAAGAAAATGAAAAAAAAATGAAAAGAGAACTCACCTAGCCAAATTACTATGTTATCCCCTTACCAAAACGGCACAAGTCAAAACCGAATTGGCAACTATAGACCCCTAATTTCGGCCAACTCCACCCCTTATCAAACTCCATGATTTTCTCCACCAAAATCTCCTCCATATCCATAATAACCATCATCCAAACCCCAGGATACTCTCCCCATTTTACCAAGTCCACAACCACTTCAAAGAGTTTGAATCCACCACAAACTCTTGCCATCCATGCTGCAAAATAAAACCTCCATTGCTCCTCAAGAGACTTGAACCTTAGACCACAAGCTTCACTCCACACACCACTTGCCACTAAGCCACAAGCTCCTTTTGTGTCACAATTTAATCTTAATTACTTATAAGGCTAAATACCAGAAGTCAGGGTTCCCCTAATGCAAAAAATAAAAATTTTCCTTATGACAAGGCTTGACCCCAGGACTTCATAGAAGCCCCCTAACCTTCCAAAATCACTCACCCAACAGATCTAACATGCAATTGTGTCGTTTCTTGACTCTACAAAATTTTAGGCGTTCCCATGCCCAAGGGTGAAAATGTGCAATTAGGCCCAATTCTACTAGGCCCAAATTCAGGGTGTTACACTAAAGGTGTTAAATAGCTATAGAATATTAAATTGGAGGTTCCTAATGTGCAATTAGGCCCTTAGGAATGTGTTGGCCGGCCATAGGGGACAAAGAAATGAAAATTTGGTCAAAGTGGGTGGTATTAGGTGGATTAACTGATGAAATAAAATAAAATAAAGAGAGAAAATGTCATCTTTTCATCTTCTTCATACTACCACCGAAATTTTTAGCAAAGAGGGGCTTTGGAAAGCTTGAAAATTTTCAGCAACTTAAACCTTTACAAGTAAGTGTTTTTGATGGTCATTTTTGATAATTTTTGTACTTTTGGGACCCTTGTAGCTTAAGCTAGCTAATGAGGGGACTATTTTGCAAAATGGTTGAGAGTCTAGGGTTTTTCCATGAGAACATTAGTGTTGTTTGCTGAATTTTTATGGAAGAAAATGAAACTTGGTTGTTAAAAAACAACTTTTGTGAAAGGGGTTTCCATGAAAACACCTAAAATGGACCTTTTTGTAAAGGTTGCAAAATAGGTAGTAAATGTGTGAAATAATTAGAATTGTGAGTTGCTATAAGCTTAAAATAGATTCAGCTAGGCTTGGTTAATGAGGATATTTGATGAAAATTGTTTTACGAGCCTAGGGGCAAAATCATAATTTTGTGAAAGTATAAGGGCAAAACGGTAATTTTGCAAAAGTAGGAATTTTGAAATGTTTTGATTAATGTGGTGATTAAAAGAGTGAAATTTTATCATTATAGATCAAGAAAAACGGAGTCCGGACCTAGACCGGGGGAAAACCAAGTTATTGGACTAAATCGAGCAAGTTGCCCATATTTTGTATATCGAGGTAAGTTGTTTGTGAATAATACAACTCTATTGTTATTATGTTTTTAACAATTGATATTGCATAAAATGTTTGATTATTGCTATGATTATGCATGATGAAAGTTGATGTGATATACTCCCGGTTGGACCTTAGGAATAGATTGGATATCCAAGCTGTGACATTTGGGTTGATATGTGTGCCAGTGTAAGACCATGTCTGGGACATGGCAACAGCCACATTGAGAGAGCCAGTGTAAGACCATGTCTGGGACATGGCATCGGCATTGAGACGAGAGCTAGTGTAAGACCATGTCTCGAACATGGTATCGGCCTCGACATGTGAGCTAGTGTAAGACCATATCTGGGACATGGCATCGACATTTTACCCTCTTGTGTAAGGCTTGTCGGGTATCCTTTGGTATTCCAACTGGTTCAACGGGAAATTTAGAGCTTATGTTAAAAGTGAGAAAAAAAATTACGACTATGTTGTAAGTGATATAGGTACCTACATGAAATTCATGAGAAATGAGCTTGAATTATGTTGTATGATTAGTAAGGGTGAAAATGAGTAAGTTATGTTTTTAATCATTTGAGAATCTTGTGCAAGTTTATAAGATGATATGAGTATGATAATGCATGGTAATTGTTGTTAGTTATTTACATGCGACTTACTAAGCTTTATGCTTACTCCCTCTCTTTTTCCATTTTCTTAGAGTGCCGCCAAGCTAACTCTGGGATCAAAGAACGTCGGAGGCTCGATCACACTATCAATTTGAAAATTTGGTATAGTTAGATTTATCATCTTGAGTATGGCATGTATAGGGACTTGGTCTTTGTCAAGTGTCATATTGTTTTGGCCAAATGTGTTGGTTTGTTTGAAGATTGATCCTTTTGTATAAGGCCATGGATGATGGCTAATATTTATTATTGATATATGAAAATGATGATGTTTTCATGAATGTGCAAGTTGCATGGTTGAGTATTGGTTATACTAATGAATGAATGAGTAGGTTATTTGATGTGGCTTAAGTTGGTACAAGTAAGGGTAGCAGAAAGAGCTTTGTAAATAGCCTTGTTACTATCCACACGGGTAGACACACAGGCTTGCGTCTAGGCCGTGTGTGATGCACGGCCTACCCCATGGGTGCGTAGTTAGGCTATGTGTCCCTCTGCACCCTTAGTTGGCAAAACAGAATGCCCAGTAGTAACCACACGGACTAAGACACGGCCGTGTGTCTCAACCGTGTGGAAGACACGACCATAGAATATGGGCATGTGCCCAGGCCGTGTGAAGTCTGCACTAGAATTTAGGAATTTAATTCGCCACACGGCCTAAGGTTTTTACATACGGACGGTGACACGAGTATGCCATGGCCGTGTGAGAGACACGGGCCATGGACACGGGCGTGTGCCAGGCCGTATGAAAATCCTGGTAGGTTCGAATTGATAAATAAATTCACACGGCCAGGGACATGGGCATGTGTGTGACCACATGACCTGCCCACACGGGCATGTCCCTTGCCACACAGGCGTGTGCCCCTGTTTTCAGTGACATTTTTCAAAGTTTTCTAAAGAACTCGGTTTGGTCCCAAACCATTTCTAAAGTGTGTTTTAGGCCTCGTAGGCCCAAATTAAGGACTTTGAGTTGAATATTGAGAAGTTTTGAATTTGAATGAACTTTTATGGCCTGGAAATGTATGTTAGTATGTGTTTGAGTTAGGTAACGCCTCGTACCCTGTTCCAGCGTTAAACACGTGTAAGGGGTGTTACAAACCATGGTTTCATAAAAAGGGAGTACTTAAAGGTTTTTAACTATTGTTAGGGTAAGTTCGACACTAAGGTGTCCAATGTAGCCTTCACATTCGACCATAATGTCTAGGCCGGGTTTGAGAGGTTACACCCTTATGGTGCTACTACACTACTTTGTTAAAACAAGTCCTTCAAGACCTAAAATTGGTCTCGAACACCTTTGGACACACAAAAATTAAATTCTAATGATTTAACCAAGAATTCAAAACTCAAAAATTTATTTGATCTATTTTCCATGATTTTATAAAAATGTTTTAATAATTATTTTCTTAAAGAAAGTCAATTATTTTTTCCCAAAAGTGTTCTAACTGTATCTCCCATCCGTGCCGGTCATTGGGATGGGTGAGGGGTGTTTCAGTTATCACCAATAAAGCTCACTTCACCTGATCTCAAGCAACAGAATTGCAAGCCTCTACTCTTTAGCCCACTTATGTTGGCCTATTTTCAATAGCAACAGAAAATTTGGATTCCTAATGACCAAAGGAATACAATTACAAAAAGAATGACAACTCTATGTTGTAGTTTAGTTTGACTCGAGGGAAATCATTTTTCAAGAATTTATCAAGCATCCTGACAAAGTGTATCCCAGCCCATGTCATTGACTCCTGATGAATGTGTGAAATGTGCTATTTCCTTGTTACGGGATGCAGCTTATCAGTGGTGGAAGACTTTGATTTCGGTTGTTCCAAAAGAAAGAGTTACATGGGATTTCTTTCAGTCTGATTTCCAAAAGAAATATATCAGCCAGAGATTTATAGATCAAAAGCAAAAAGAGTTTCTAGAATTGAAACTGGGTCGTATGTCCGTTACTGAATATGAGCGAGAATTCGTGAGATTAAGTCAATATGCTCGGGAATGTGTTTCGACAGAAGATATAATGTGTAAAAGATTTGAAGATGGCCTGAATGAAGATATTCGTTTGCTAGTTGGAATTCTGGAAATAAAAGAATTGTTGTGCTTGTCGATCGAGCGTGTAAAGCTGAAGCACTCGGGAAAGATAAAAGAAAAGCTGACTCTGAAGCCAGAGATGTGAGAAAGATATTTTCGAGTAAATCATTTCAGTCAGCTTCAAAGAAATTTAGAGATGAACATAGCCGTTCAAAAACTAATGTGGGACATTCGAACAGAGATCAAGCTAGATCACAGTCGAACTTTAAAGCTCCAGTAACTTCGATGGCTAGTGTGGGAAATGTCCAATCCGAGCGACCTGAATGTAAGCATTGTGGTAAAAGACATCCAGATAATTGTAGATTGAATGACCGAGCATGTTTCAAATGTGGATCATTAGACCATTTCATTCGAGATTGTCCCGAGTCTGTTGAACAAGAGATTGTACAGAAACCGAAGCCAGATAATGTTTCAGTTAGAGGTAGACCATCTCAAAATACAAGGAATGTCAGTGGAAGTCAAAGAGCTACAAAAGATGCAGTTGCGAGATCTAAAGCTAGAGCACTTGCCAGAGGTTACGCCATTCGAGCTCGTGAGGAAGCTTCGTCTCCAGATGTTATTACGGGTACATTTACTCTTTATGATACTTCTGTGATTGCATTGATAGATCCAGGGTCTACTCATTCGTATGTATGCATGAACTTAGTATCTAGTAGGACTTTGCCTGTGGAGTCTACTGAATTTGTTGTTAGAGTATCGAACCCCTTAGGTAAATGTGTCTTGGTTGACAAAGTATGCAAGAACTGTCCATTGATGTTTCGAGATGTTTATTTTCCGACTGATCTGATGCTATTACCATTTGATGAGTTTGATATAATTCTGGGTATGGATTGGTTAACTTTTCATGATGCTGTAGTGAGCTGCAAAAGAAAGATCATTGATTTGAGATGTCAAAATGATGAAATAGTTTAGATTGAATCAAATGATTTGAATGGGTTACCGCTGTGATATCAGTGATGAAAGCTCAGAGTCATGTGAAAAAGTGTAACACCCCAAAAATATAGGGTATTTAATTTTTCATGTTCTGACAAAATTGCTTGTCTGCTTCAATGGCTAAGTGATTTGGGTGTGTTTGGGGGTATTTAGGAAGCCTAGGTTCAAGTATGGCCTCTGGCAAAATTTTGATTTTTACTCTTTTGGAAACCTGGATGTTAGCTTGAAGGGTATATATTAAGTTGGGTTGGTTTTATGACACAAAAGA
The DNA here is from genome assembly GCA_005393395.2 of Gossypium australe. Taxonomy (NCBI): domain Eukaryota; kingdom Viridiplantae; phylum Streptophyta; class Magnoliopsida; order Malvales; family Malvaceae; genus Gossypium; species Gossypium australe. The sequence continues at coordinate 70,808,311 of CM016617.1, forward strand.
TCTTGCGTTGTGGTGGCAAGTGGCGTGTTAGGCATTTAAGAGGGAGTGGGTTCGAATCCCATGGCATGCAAAGAGGGGGTTTTATTTTATGTCACTGTGGCGTGAGAGGTAGAGTTTGATTCAAACTCTACAGAGGTGGTTGGAGACTTGGTCATCAAATTTGAATGGATTTGAATGGGAGGTTGGGAGCAAATCGAGGAGAAACGGGTAGAGATTTTGAAAGAGTTTGGATGTGAAGGGAGTCATGGCCGAATGGGAAAGCTTGAGTAGGGGATTCGGCTATGGGCATTCATTTGGTGCATTTTTGGCATTTTTTGTGAGAGTGTAGAAATCGAAAATCCTCTCTGTTATTTTGGGTTTTCTTTTTGTGCATTTTGGGATTTACTCCTTTTTGTGGCGTCTCGTGCAGCATTCTTGACCATTCGGGTATTTATCTTTTCAACTCTATTTCTCTTCTATTGTCCACTCTTTGCCGAAACAGAAACATCAAGTGCCAAGTTCTCCCTTGAAGCTTTTCTTCCTTCTTCATTTATCTCTCTGTCGATTCGACATTCTTCTTTTCTTCTTCTCTTTGGGCTAAATTTAATAAGTTCTTCCGTTCCTCTCTTCTTGAGTATAGCCGAATACCCTGCCTCCTCCTCACATCTTCTGAAGCTCTGACAAGCCGAATATTGGGGTAAGTAATTGGGTTGTTTCTTGTTACTTTGCAATTCCCCTATTAGGATTATCGTGGGTGCTATTCAATGATCTCTTTTCGGTTTATTCTTTTTAGATCGTACGCGATAATCCAGTCACGTGTGCCGCCCCTCTAAGTCAGCATTTGGTTCTTAGGGACTTGGTAAGTTGTTCTCTGTCTTCCTCATGTTATTGTTGATAGGTGTAAACTACATCCTTAATCAACCCTCTAACGAGATCTGTTGTTATACGGTGAGGGGTCAATTACTGAAATACCCTTGTAGGATAGAATTACTGAAATACCATTGTAGGGTAGAATTATCGAAATACCCTTGTAGGGTAGAATTACTGAAATACCCTTGTAAGGTTTAATTATTGAAATACCCCTGAGGGGTGAAATAACGTTTTACCCCTAACCGATGAAATGACCATTATACCCCTAGTGGTAGTTTAGTTGATGTGTGTATGATATCTATATGTCTGGTTATGAATATGACATACTGTATACATGTAATATTTATGACACGACATTCTGCATTGGGGTTGGGATTTCGATTTGGAGGAAGTATTGTACTAGTGGCTCTGCCACATTTTTACTGTTCTAATGGCTTCGCCACGTATTCTGATTTTAGTGGCTGGGCCACGTTTACTATTGTAACAGTCTGAATTTGACCCAAATCGGAACGGTGGTTTCGGGACCATGAATCCGAGTCTGAGATATATTTAAATAATATATTTTGTGCTTATTATATGTGAATTAATGCATGTGAAAGTTTCATAGAAAAATTTAATCGTTTGTGTGTTCAATTTGACGAAAGGACTTAATCGCGTAAAATGAAACTTTGATAGTTTAATGTGTAAGGGTTGAACTGTTATTGTCTCTTTAAATAGGAGTATTTAAAAGGAAATTCACCCACTTTTAAGATAGTTGTAACACCCCTTACCCGAAACCTTTGCCGGAGTCGAGTATGTGGTATCACTAGACTTGACTATTTATTTAGGGCATAAAGATGTGAAGCTGTCCAACTGCGTCATGCTGACTAAATTGACCGTAACTCGAGTTACAAAACTCGAAATTTAGATCCGCAAATTTTTCTTGAAACTAGACTCATATAAATTTTCACCATAATTTTTACAGAATTTTTCATGTGGCCAATTTGTACAGTTTATTTATCAAAGTTACCCCTATTTCACTGCTTGACAATTCTGACCTATCTTTACAAAAACGCAGTTATCTCATTGCACAAAATTTCAATAATGTTCTTGTTTATTCCAATCAAAAATAGACTCATTAAGTATTCTAGGCATATAAACCATGCTCCAAAATTATTTTTGTGCAATTTTTGACAATTTTTCCAAAACAGAACAGAGATTCCCGAACTCATTTAGGACAAGTCTCACTAAAACTTAAATATCTCATAATATGTACTTCATTTGCCTACTATGTTTCTTTCATGTAAAAATAGACACAATAAGGTTTAATTTTATATCTTATTCACTCTCTAATTCCATTTCTCCTATTTTTGGTGATTTTTCAAAATCACGTTACTGGTGTCAACTAAAAACTGTTTCATTTAAACTCCAAACGTTAATCATACTTATACACAAAGTATAGCCATTTTCGCATGGCTTATACAAGTATATACACAACCTCAGACCGACAATAGTAAAACTAGACTATACATGCCATGTAACTAAATCTCCAAGCATTTATTAACCGAAACAACAATTGGATAGTGTGTTGCGATCTCCTTTGACTTCCAACCCGAGCAAGCCTTGGAAACTCTATAAACATAGGAAAATTTCACAAAGTAAGCTTTGAAAGCTTAGTAAGTTATAAGCAAATAAATCACCATAGAAACATATATAATTTAATTCAAATAGGCTAAATTTTGTTAATCACCTACACCTATACCATCACGTTCCTCATATAATCCATGTTCCTCGTTAGGTAGCTCCTCTTACTCATAATTCATGTCATCATTCATAAACTTTCATCTTTTATAACCTTAAAGCCAACCACTCATACATGCAATAATAGATTTCATATCGATCTGTAAATCATTTTCACATCTCTAAACAATACACATACGTTGTTCACGTATATACATATTAACTACCAAAATTTCTTTCTCACCTTTCAATCCATATAATTTATATATAGCCGATCATTCAAAGTTAAATAAACTATCGCATGTACTCAAATATTCGAATCTAGTATAATATCACGTATGACCACTTATACACAAATTCAATTCATCATCAAATATACACATACCTTTGTGACCGAACCTTTAAGGTTAATTAAATCAACTTATTTGATGATAACGGATTCGTAATTTCATTTACATGTATCATGCTACCATTCAACAACTATCTTGATCAATAGGTCTCAAAATCAACTACCAAGTTACCATTCATCCATTCAATCAAACTCATAGATTATTAATAACCTCTTGATACTTTAATTTCGTATACAAGAAAAATTTACCTCGTTGATATTTAAATTACACAATTATCATACATCCCTCACCTATCTATCACTTTTCGGACAGCTCCATTCACTGAATTATATTTCCGTAAAATACTTAAATCCGCACCCACAATGTAATTGATGTAACGTATTACTCAATATAAGCTTCTCTTATTTTGTTATTCCCTCAATATGCAATATATATATATATATATAATTCACATTTACCTTACACACAAGAATATACACTTATATATGTATAAGGTATATATATATCCAAGTATTCAATTTCCAAATACTATATTGCATTCGATCTATACCACGTCAACCCATCATAAACTCCGTTTAGTATGCTTAAATCTCATTATAATATCATCATTAAAATTTCCTATTTCATGCTTCTAATACAACAACCAAGTACCATTACCTTCAACCATTTCTTATCAATCTCAAGTACATGTATATATATATATATTTATATATTCGACAATGCCTTGAAATAATCATCAACATTCAATTTAAACTTATAAGTAATCATTTCTTCAAATTAATACCATTACTTGAGACTTACTCAAGTAGTTCCTTGAACATATCAATTACCATCCCTCACATTCGGTAATAGTAATTATAATTATAAACATTTCAATTCAGCATGAATGATTTACATTTAGTTACAATTAAGAACAATCCTTTACTTATAGCCTTACACATACCTGAACACCGAACTCATTTACCGAATTAAGTTCCATATCATCAAAAATCTATTTAAGCATATACTTATAACAATTCACCGGCATAAAGCCTGCTAGGCATAAAGCCCGATATTATTCACCGGCACAAAGCCTGCTAGGCTCAAAGCCCGATATTATCCACCGGCACAAAGCCTGCTAGGCTTAAAGCCCGATATTATCCACCGGCACAAAGCCTGCTAGGCTTAAAGCCCGATATTATCCACCATCAATATTATTCATAAGATTCCATCCCATCAGTTTCGGCAATCTTTAACGCACATAAAGTATATTTTCAAACCCAACTATTCTTCTTATGGCTTACCATCCATTCGGTCACACCCATACATACAAAAAGTTGTTCATTTGATTATATCATCACTTATTCAAGGTCCACCCATGTCTACTACTTAATACATAAATGTTCATCTATTTCAAGTATATATATATATATAATTCGATGCATTATTTAACCATACATTCGGCCACATATACCTTGCCACAATGTTACATTCGGCCTTGCCTAATTTAATAAGCTTTATTCAATCAATCATACACCTTAATATCCCATAAAAATAAGAATTTAATTCAACCAAAGTAGCTTAAAAACTTACCTCGACAGTTGTCGAATTAAGCTTCCCGGCTACTCGTTAATTTTCCTCGATCCAAAACCTTTCCCTTTTTGTACTTGATCTAATTAATTTAAATTTGAGCTCATTCAATACTTTTCTACTCGATTTAGCCATATACGAATAAGGAACAATTATAAATTCGACCTTGATATTTCACATGTTATCCAATTATATACAAAGTTTATAATTATTCAAAATCATGCCAATTTATTTACTAATGAGTTAAGGCCGATTGATCCTTAGCTCATTAAAGTTCCATATAATACTCAATTTAGTCCAAACATAAAATTTCTCCCAAATTTTTTTTTATACCTAATTTCACATATTTTCCTCATAGCCGAACCTACTTAATAACCATATAAAATCATACAACTTATTTAACAAGTTAAATACCACTATTTTTCATCTCATCTAAAAATTTCTACTTAAAACATATTGAGTTTAAACATACATTATATTTATTTATCAAGCATAGCTAGCCCAAATTTAATCACTAATGGTTGAACCTATATCATGTCTAAATCTCAAAACCTTTTACATGGGTTTGGTAATACTCAAGGAGATGAACCTAAAAATACCAGAATTTAAGAAAATGAAGTTCAAAAGCTAACCTCATGGGAGCATGCAAGAACCGAATGAAAATACTTAAACTTCTCTTTTCTTCCTTCCAATTTCGGCACTCCAAGGCTAAAGGTAGGAGATGACTCTCCACTACTTGTTTTATCCTTTATTTTACTTATTATAATATACTTCAACTAAAATAATGCAGCCATTCTACATATAAAGTTGTGTTTCCTAGCATGCTTGCCGTCCACCTCATGAAATTTGGGCAATTTGACATGCAAGTCCTCATGCAAGAAAGACAATTCAATTAGGCCCTTCTAATCTCAACATAGTTATCTTTCATATTTGTTCCATTTTAGTCCTTCACTTAAAATAGTTCATTAAAACACCCAATTTAACCTATGATATTATAACATATTCTTAATTACACAACATTGATATCAAATTAATAATTCAATAACAATCTAACACATTTTGTCTCTTCACCCCTTTTTATGGCCACATATACTACTTCAACACACATATATATCTCAATATATATATATATATATATATATATATATAAATTTATAAGACCAAACAATTTAAACCAACTCAACATCATAAACATTCACCCAAACATTAGCCGAATGTAAAGGGCATTTCTATGCTCAATTTACAATAATTTCCCTAACATTTCAAACAATTTAAAACTACTATTCTCTATTTCCTCAAATTCCCTTCCTTTTATTTTATAAACTAAATACTTATTTTAAGTCAATTATAAAAATGTAAGTTTAATGCCACTAACTAAAATAAATAAATTCAATATGTACATCCATCATGATGCCGTCCACCTATTTCAAGTTGGACAATTTACCATGCAAAACCTACATGCAAAAAGGACAATTCAATTAACCCTCCAACTTAATAGATACTGTTTTTACTACTTTAACTATTTAGTCCTTTCTCTAAATTTAAACACACCAAAGCAATTAAGTTCATAAATTTCCACACATATTTATTCATGATTATTACACGCGACACAAAAAAAAATAAAAATAATATTAGGAAATTTTTCCGGCTCGGATTTGTGATTTCGAAACCACCGTTCCGATTAGGGTTAAATTCGGAATGTTACAACTCTCCCCCCTTAGGGATTTTCGTCCTCGAAAATCTTACCAGAAGGTAGATTAAGGATTTGTTTCCACACAATACATTTCTAATTCACACATGGCTTCAGATTTCAAATCTCTTAAATCTCACAATTGAAATTCTGATCTGACTTTCGCTGTACTTCACCTCTAGCTAAGACTGCTTATGACTTATCAAATTATTTTCATTTTCTACTCAATTTCTTTGACTATATTAATTCTGTGGATCATTTTCTCACAAAACTCGATCCTGAAATAATAGAGTTCGGTAACTGCTTATAATACTGACAGTCTTTCTCAGTTGCTTTGAAACTCTAAAACACAATGACAAATAAATATTATCCTGGCTGTTAAGGAAGCATTTGAACACAGAAAAGAATCAAATATGATATTAGTAGCAACCACTGCAGAGACACAACTTCTATAACTCTGAGGACGGTACCACTGTACTCTTCCCATTTCAAGCCAAAAATTATAATCATTATAAACATAGTCATTTCTGTCATATGGAGATCTCTTGCAGATAATCACATAGAATCATAGGAAAACCGAAATAGTGAGATTTCAACATATGAAGCTATACAGGATATCTGAAAATTACAACTCATATAGAATGATATCCATTCCAATGCTATCCCAGAAAATGTCCAGGAAGAACAATGTCACTCAATAAATACTTAAATCCTCAGTAACAAAAGCAATATAATCTTCATGGATATTCAACAGAACAATAATCAGTAGAAACAAATTATTAACTTCATACAGATTTTACCGTCGACTTTTATATCCACACAATGGAATAAATTGTCATAGAAAGACATAACAATGGCGAACATAACACAAACAGATCAACGTTGCTTTCGTCTATTAATATGCTTAGCTAATATTCACATATGATAAGATTTCCTTTTTGAAATTAAACGTACACATGGAATGCCCAGAAGGAATCATAGTAACTGCCTGACTGTAACATAACCATTGCACTTAACCATCAATACAATTCAAACATTATTCAACTGTCTAATCCCGTCATAATTAAGTTCATATTATCCCATCAATAACAGAAATCAATCCAGAGAAGCTTCTAGTTGATACTTTCTTTGGATAACATACCTGAATAGGTCATTTATTCGAAGTTAACTTCTTCTGTAAGAGTTATTTCACATTATTTAAATAGTTTTTAGGACTATCCAATATCTATTTTAATACTATCTTTATTTGTTGATTCAATCTCTTTTCTGACAGCGTATTAATCTTCCGAACACGGACTTCTGTAACTCCACACTCATGAGCTTATTCAACCCAAATCTTATAGATTTCATTATAACGTTTCAATGATAAGGGGGGTGAGGGTAGTAAAGTCTCAAATTTAACTCACACATAAATGCACATAACACATACTATCACAAATAGCCAGTTCATTTCTACTTTCACATTCTCAAAACATTTAATAAACATTTTGCTATAATCACTTTTATTCTTAACACATAGTTCATAAGCCAACTCAAATCACTAATTCACAGTCGAATTTCTTATATAGCATCATAGCTCAAATGTCATAACTCACATGCTCATATAACTATAACATTTATCAATAACAAAGATGTCATACACCTTGATTCATACCTCTACGAGTGTCAACTCATCACCAATATATTTTCACTCAAACATTTGAGTATACATTCCATACTATCGGAATTTAGCTCGGTTGGAAAGCATATCTGTCTAATTAAAATAATTTCAGTCAGAGTCGGGAGATATCACACTATCGCGGTTTAAATATGGCATGTATAGCTAGACTCACGCACACTACGTTAGTCCTAGAATCGACTAAACCGTAGCTCTGATACCAATCAAATGTAACACCCCTTACCCGAAACCTTTGCCGGAGTCGAGTATGTGGTATCACTAGACTTGACTATTTATTTAGGGCATAAAGATGTGAAGCTGTCCAACTGCGTCATGCTGACTAAATTGACCGTAACTCGAGTTACAAAACTCGAAATTTAGATCCGCAAATTTTTCTTGAAACTAGACTCATATAAATTTTCACCATAATTTTTACAGAATTTTTCATGTGGCCAATTTGTACAGTTTATTTATCAAAGTTACCCCTATTTCACTGCTTGACAATTCTGACCTATCTTTACAAAAACGCAGTTATCTCATTGCACAAAATTTCAATAATGTTCTTGTTTATTCCAATCAAAAATAGACTCATTAAGTATTCTAGGCATATAAACCATGCTCCAAAATTATTTTGTGCAATTTTTGACAATTTTTCCAAAACAGAACAGAGATTCCCGAACTCATTTAGGACAAGTCTCACTAAAACTTAAATATCTCATAATATGTACTTCATTTGCCTACTATGTTTCTTTCATGTAAAAATAGACACAATAAGGTTTAATTTTATATCTTATTCACTCTCTAATTCCATTTCTCCTATTTTTGGTGATTTTTCAAAATCACGTTACTGGTGTCAACTAAAAACTGTTTCATTTAAACTCCAAACGTTAATCATACTTATACACAAAGTATAGCCATTTTCGCATGGCTTATACAAGTATATACACAACCTCAGACCGACAATAGTAAAACTAGACTATACATGCCATGTAACTAAATCTCCAAGCATTTATTAACCGAAACAACAATTGGATAGTGTGTTGCGATCTCCTTTGACTTCCAACCCGAGCAAGCCTTGGAAACTCTATAAACATAGGAAAATTTCACAAAGTAAGCTTTGAAAGCTTAGTAAGTTATAAGCAAATAAATCACCATAGAAACATATATAATTTAATTCAAATAGGCTAAATTTTGTTAATCACCTACACCTATACCATCACGTTCCTCATATAATCCATGTTCCTCGTTAGGTAGCTCCTCTTACTCATAATTCATGTCATCATTCATAAACTTTCATCTTTTATAACCTTAAAGCCAACCACTCATACATGCAATAATAGATTTCATATCGATCTGTAAATCATTTTCACATCTCTAAACAATACACATACGTTGTTCACGTATATACATATTAACTACCAAAATTTTCTTTCTCACCTTTCAATCCATATAATTTATATATATAGCCGATCATTCAAAGTTAAATAAACTATCGCATGTACTCAAATATTCGAATCTAGTATAATATCACGTATGACCACTTATACACAAATTCAATTCATCATCAAATATACACATACCTTTGTGACCGAACCTTTAAGGTTAATTAAATCAACTTATTTGATGATAACGGATTCGTAATTTCATTTACATGTATCATGCTACCATTCAACAACTATCTTGATCAATAGGTCTCAAAATCAACTACCAAGTTACCATTCATCCATTCAATCAAACTCATAGATTATTAATAACCTCTTGATACTTTAATTTCGTATACAAGAAAAATTTACCTCGTTGATATTTAAATTACACAATTATCATACATCCCTCACCTATCTATCACTTTTCGGACAGCTCCATTCACTGAATTATATTTCCGTAAAATACTTAAATCCGCACCCACAATGTAATTGATGTAACGTATTACTCAATATAAGCTTCTCTTATTTTGTTATTCCCTCAATATGCAATATATATATATATATATAATTCACATTTACCTTACACACAAGAATATACACTTATATATGTATAAGGTATATATATATCCAAGTATTCAATTTCCAAATACTATATTGCATTCGATCTATACCACGTCAACCCATCATAAACTCCGTTTAGTATGCTTAAATCTCATTATAATATCATCATTAAAATTTCCTATTTCATGCTTCTAATACAACAACCAAGTACCATTACCTTCAACCATTTCTTATCAATCTCAAGTACATGTATATATATATATATTTATATATTCGACAATGCCTTGAAATAATCATCAACATTCAATTTAAACTTATAAGTAATCATTTCTTCAAATTAATACCATTACTTGAGACTTACTCAAGTAGTTCCTTGAACATATCAATTACCATCCCTCACATTCGGTAATAGTAATTATAATTATAAACATTTCAATTCAGCATGAATGATTTACATTTAGTTACAATTAAGAACAATCCTTTACTTATAGCCTTACACATACCTGAACACCGAACTCATTTACCGAATTAAGTTCCATATCATCAAAAATCTATTTAAGCATATACTTATAACAATTCACCGGCATAAAGCCTGCTAGGCATAAAGCCCGATATTATTCACCGGCACAAAGCCTGCTAGGCTCAAAGCCCGATATTATCCACCGGCACAAAGCCTGCTAGGCTTAAAGCCCGATATTATCCACCGGCACAAAGCCTGCTAGGCTTAAAGCCCGATATTATCCACCATCAATATTATTCATAAGATTCCATCCCATCAGTTTCGGCAATCTTTAACGCACATAAAGTATATTTTCAAACCCAACTATTCTTCTTATGGCTTACCATCCATTCGGTCACACCCATACATACAAAAAGTTGTTCATTTGATTATATCATCACTTATTCAAGGTCCACCCATGTCTACTACTTAATACATAAATGTTCATCTATTTCAAGTATATATATATATATATTCGATGCATTATTTAACCATACATTCGGCCACATATACCTTGCCACAATGTTACATTCGGCCTTGCCTAATTTAATAAGCTTTATTCAATCAATCATATACACCTTAATATCCCATAAAAATAAGAATTTAATTCAACCAAAGTAGCTTAAAAACTTACCTCGACAGTTGTCGAATTAAGCTTCCCGGCTACTCGTTAATTTTCCTCGATCCAAAACCTTTCCCTTTTTGTACTTGATCTAATTAATTTAAATTTGAGCTCATTCAATACTTTTCTACTCGATTTAGCCATATACGAATAAGGAACAATTATAAATTCGACCTTGATATTTCACATGTTATCCAATTATATACAAAGTTTATAATTATTCAAAATCATGCCAATTTATTTACTAATGAGTTAAGGCCGATTGATCCTTAGCTCATTAAAGTTCCATATAATACTCAATTTAGTCCAAACATAAAATTTCTCCCAAATTTTTTTTTATACCTAATTTCACATATTTTCCTCATAGCCGAACCTACTTAATAACCATATAAAATCATACAACTTATTTAACAAGTTAAATACCACTATTTTTCATCTCATCTAAAAATTTCTACTTAAAACATATTGAGTTTAAACATACATTATATTTATTTATCAAGCATAGCTAGCCCAAATTTAATCACTAATGGTTGAACCTATATCATGTCTAAATCTCAAAACCTTTTACATGGGTTTGGTAATACTCAAGGAGATGAACCTAAAAATACCAGAATTTAAGAAAATGAAGTTCAAAAGCTAACCTCATGGGAGCATGCAAGAACCGAATGAAAATACTTAAACTTCTCTTTTCTTCCTTCCAATTTCGGCACTCCAAGGCTAAAGGTAGGAGATGACTCTCCACTACTTGTTTTATCCTTTATTTTACTTATTATAATATACTTCAACTAAAATAATGCAGCCATTCTACATATAAAGTTGTGTTTCCTAGCATGCTTGCCGTCCACCTCATGAAATTTGGGCAATTTGACATGCAAGTCCTCATGCAAGAAAGACAATTCAATTAGGCCCTTCTAATCTCAACATAGTTATCTTTCATATTTGTTCCATTTTAGTCCTTCACTTAAAATAGTTCATTAAAACACCCAATTTAACCTATGATATTATAACATATTCTTAATTACACAACATTGATATCAAATTAATAATTCAATAACAATCTAACACATTTTGTCTCTTCACCCCTTTTTATGGCCACATATACTACTTCAACACACATATATATCTCAATATATATATATATATATATATATATATATATATATAAATTTATAAGACCAAACAATTTAAACCAACTCAACATCATAAACATTCACCCAAACATTAGCCGAATGTAAAGGGCATTTCTATGCTCAATTTACAATAATTTCCCTAACATTTCAAACAATTTAAAACTACTATTCTCTATTTCCTCAAATTCCCTTCCTTTTATTTTATAAACTAAATACTTATTTTAAGTCAATTATAAAAATGTAAGTTTAATGCCACTAACTAAAATAAATAAATTCAATATGTACATCCATCATGATGCCGTCCACCTATTTCAAGTTGGACAATTTACCATGCAAAACCTACATGCAAAAAGGACAATTCAATTAACCCTCCAACTTAATAGATACTGTTTTTACTACTTTAACTATTTAGTCCTTTCTCTAAATTTAAACACACCAAAGCAATTAAGTTCATAAATTTCCACACATATTTATTCATGATTATTACACGCGACACAAAAAAAAATAAAAATAATATTAGGAAATTTTTCCGGCTCGGATTTGTGATTTCGAAACCACCGTTCCGATTAGGGTTAAATTCGGACTGTTACAATAGTGGTCGGCCATGTAACATAATAACCTTAAGTAGTATAATTAATTATTTTATAATGGAAGGCTAATTTAGTAATTAAACAATTACTTATCATATATGTTAAATAACATAAAATAAAGCCATCATCTTTTTGGTTCTTTCTTGGCCGAATATTGGAGAAAGAAGAAAGCTTTGAGTTCTTTTGATTTTCGGCAATTCTAGGCTTAAATTCAAGGTGAGTTTTTAGTCGGTTTTTGTTAATTTTTACGTTTTTGAGATCGTTGCTTCGAATATTAGTTGACCCATGTTAGAATTTTTGAATTTGAGCATGCTTGATATTCGGTCATGGCTAAATGAAGGTGTTTTATGATGTTTGATGGAAAAATATTAAAGTTATGTTAGAAATCTACAAGTTTTGAAATGGAAATTTTGGTAAAATTGAGTATTTAGGGCTAAATTGCAAAAGTTAAATTGTTGAGGGATTAAAATGCAAAATAAATGAAATAAATGGACTAGTGTGGTCCCTATGAACATTCGGCCCTTGTATGGTTTAGTGAAATTTTGTGTATTTTGTGTTTTAGGCAAATAGGACTCAATTGTAAAAATGTGAAACAATAGGGGCAAAATGGTAATTTGCCCGTTTATGTGTTTTGGGACTAAATTGAGATGAAATGTGTTTGAATGAGCTAAATTTTAATGTGTTTAGATCAAGAACAAAGAAAAACGGATTTGGATCGGGGAAAGGCGAAGGTTATCGAATAGCCGGTCTACATTGTCCGTCGATAGTCGAGGTAAGTCTTTAAGCAAATATATGTCGAAAATTATTTACGTACTCTAGTAAATGTTTAAATATGAAAATGTTGGGAATAAATACATGAATTTGCCGAATGTGGATTGTAAAATGATGAATTGATTTTATTTATGTAATGTGAATAAGCTTAATTGAATTTGATATGTGATAGAATTATGAAATATAAATGATACAAGTGGTTGTGGCATTATGAAATGTGTATGGAATGATTAACTATATTGATACTCGGGCTTAGAGCCTAGCAGGCCTTATGCCGGTGAAATTTTATCAGGCTTAAAGCCTAGCAGGCTTCGTGCAGGTGATTTATATCGGGCTATATGCCTAGCAGGCCTAGTGCCGGTGAATTATTTCAGGTTTATTGCCTAGCAGGCTAAATGCCGGTGCTCAAACTTTGGACCTTGAGTCTAGCAAGCCTAGTGTTGGTGTGTAAGATTCAAGCTAATGTCTATTAGGTTCTATACCAGTGAGTTGAAATTTCAAGCCTAGGTTATGTACTAATAAAGTTATGAAATGATTCAAGTAAGCCTGAATATTTGAAATTGAATTTGTTGATTTGGTCATGAGGTATGTGCTATTCATCTATATATGTGATGTTAATGATCAAAATAGAATGATGAAAGAAATGTAATATTCATGTGGTTGAGGAACAGTGTGTATAGACTATGCCAAGTGGAAATTGATTGTTCGAGAGCATGAAAGTGATTAATGGTATTCGTATAAGTATAATTATATACATAGATATGTGTTTATTTTATATTCGGCAAATGGTGTATTTGGGTAAATAAATGAAATTGGAAAGGTTAAATAAGGTAAGGATAATTGGCTATAGTGACATTATAAGTTAAGTTGTGTACATTTAATGCTATGAATTGTTTGCTTTAAATGTTTGAATGAATGAATATTATAAAATAGATGCTTAAGACTTACTAAGCTAGTGAGCTTACTTGTTGTGTGTTCATTGTTCGTTTTAGAGATTTCTATCAAGCTACGAGCTTAGGGGATCGTCTCCGAAGTCATTCACACTATCGGCTCTTGTTGGTACCTATAATGTTTAGACTTTTGGTTTTCAAGGCATGTATAGGCTAGCTAAGTTTTTGAATGATATTTTGATAATGTATAAAAGCCATGCGAAAGTGGCTAGTTTTTAATGTTAATATTCGATGATATAAATCTATCCTTGATGTGATATGCGTGTATGTTTTGTTTGGAAAATGAATGAGTAGGTGATATATATATATATATGCACATATATTTATATATGTTTCATGCTGAATAGGTAGGTTATATGACTTATATACTTGAAACGATTGGGTTATAAGTAAGTATTAAGTAGTAAATAGTAATATGGTTGTTCGGTTATGAAATGAACTTATTTGGAAGTGTATTTTATGATAAATCTTGGGTGTGAAGATGAACAAATGTCTCGGCTTGCATGATATGATATTGGATGGTCGACTCTTAGATTTATGTTCCATGAATCTATGAGTTATGGGATATCTTTGTTATAAATCGGGAAAGTTGGTATATATATATATATATATGTGCATGCATTGTATGTTCGGCTATACTATTTGAATAGCTAGGTTCGGGTTAGAAATGCATGAAAATATATGTTTTAAATGTTAAAAAATGAAAATGAAAGAAATAGGGTTGGTATGAAGTGAAATTCGTATATGTGGATGATCTAGTGATAGGTTTGAAATGATATGGATGATGAGTCCATAATTAATGGTATAATGGACAATCTTGATTTAGTTGTAACGGTTTAATATATATATGTATGTATCTTGATACATATGTGATTAATTTATTAGCATAAAAAGGAACTTTTGTGAAGCTGGTTATGTTGTATGCGAAAATAGACTAAATCTTTCATATGTAAATGGATACACCATAGAGTGCTATGAGAGTTTATGTTAAAATATGTATATATGTATGATATGTGAAATGATAAGTTGATAATTGAATAAGTAATAGATGAATATTTACTATATATGTATAAAGTGAAAGGTGCATACTCGAACTTGTAATAAACATTTGAATAACATATATTCGATGATTCAATGGTTTAAAATGTACGAGCATGAATTAAATCTCTTTTGGGTTTGTTAAATGTATGATTTGTGATAAATGACTGTGATGATCTGAGTTGGGTTCGGTAATGCCTCATAACCCTAATCCGGTGATGGGTACGGGTTAGGGGTGTTACATTTGATTGGTATCAGAGTTTACGGTTTAGTTGATTCTAGGAATACCGTAGCGCGTGTGAGTCTAGCTATGCATGCCTTAATTATATAAATGATAGTGTGGTGACTTCTGACATTTCAAACTGTGTTTTATATAGTAAATGGATCCTGACAGAGCCGTAGCGAATGATGTAGAGAGTGTAGCGCCTGATCGCGCATGCGGGTCAGTGCCAGTAGACTCTCGACCTGTCTCGGGTAGCCATGAAGGGGAGGCTAAGCAAGCTTTCTACCAGGTGATGAATGAATGGTTTACCCAGTTCATCCAGACTAACCCGGCTGTACAACAACGTCCACCCCCGAATAATCCAACTTTGGTACCTTCAGCACCTCCGATGATAGATCCGATGAGATCTAGTAGGCCTCCTGTTGATAAAATCTGGAAATATGGGGCCAAAAAATTCAAAGCTAATGATGACGACGACGCAGAACGAGCTGAGATGTGGCTCGATAACACTATTCGGGTACTTGATGAGCTATCCTGTACTCCAGATGAATGCCTGAAGTGTACTATATCACTACTTCGGGACACTGCATATCACTAGTGGAATACACTAGTATCAGTGGTTCCGAAAGAAAAAGTGACTTGGGATTTCTTCTAGATCGAGTTCTGTATGAAATATATTAGTCAAAGATTCATTCATCAGAAACGAAAAGAATTTCTGGAACTAAAACAGGGTCGTATGACTGTGACGGAATATGAGCGGAAGTTTGTCAGATTGAGCCGTTATGCCCGAGAGTGTATATCAACTGAAGCCATTATGTGCAAAAGTTTTGAAGACGGTCTGAATGAAGACATAAAGTTGCTTGTGGGCATTCTTGAGATCAAAGAGTTCGTGGTACTTGTCGAGCGAGCTTGCAAAGCTGAAAAGCTCGAAAAAAGAGAAAAGAAAGGCTGAAATAGAAGCTAGAGACACTCGTAAAAGATCATCGAGTAAGACTTTCCATTCAGCGCCTAAGAAGTTCAAAGATGACTTCGGCCGACATAAAGCTACTTCAGACCTGTCTAGACGAGATCGACCTCCAGTGAGTTCTCGAGCCACTTCGATGGCTAGTGTTGGTAATGTTCAGCAGAACCGGGCTGAGTGCAAGCATTATGGAAAATGGCATTCTGGGAGTTGTAGATTCCGTGATCGGTCCTGCTTTAAATGTGGATCGTCGAACCATTTTATTAGAGAGTGCCCGACGCTAGCCGAGCAAAATACGGCTCAGAACATTAAACCGAGCAACGCATCAGCACGAGGCAGACCACCCAGACATTCGGGGAATGTAGGTGGCAGTCAGAGAGGAACGAAGGACACTGCAGTTTGATCAGAGGCTCGAGCACCAGCTAGAGCTTATGCTATACGTGCCAGAGAGGATGCTTCTTCCCCCGATGTTATTACCGGTACTTTCACACTTTATGATACTACTGGGATTACATTGATTGATCCGGGTTCGACTCATTCTTATCTGTGTGAAACTTTAGTATCCAGTAAGACTCTGTCTGTTGAGTCTACTGAGTTTGTGATTCGTGTATCCAACCCCTTGGGTAGATGTGTTCTCGTTGATAAAGTATGTAAAGGTTGCCCGTTAATGATTCGGGATTCATGCTTCTCAGCTGATTTAATGTTGTTACCTTTTGATGAATTTGATATAATTTTGGGAATGGACTGGTTAACTTTGCACGATGCTGTGGTGAATTGCAAAAGAAAGACCATAGAATTGAAATGTCAGAACGGTGAGATCATCCGAATTGAATCTAATGACTTGAATGGGTTACCGGCAGTAATATCCTCGATGTTAGCTCATAAGTATGTGAGAAAAGGATGTGAAGCTTACTTGGCTTATGTGTTGGATAATAAAGTGTCTGAAAAGCAAATTGAATTCGTACCAGTAGTATGTGAATACCCAGAGGTGTTCCCTAATGAATTACCAGGTTTACCACTAGTTCGAGAGATAGAGTTTGGTATTGAATTAGTACCGGAGACGACTCCGATTTCGATAGCTCCTTATCGGATGGCACCTACTGAATTGAAAGAGTTGAAAGCACAGTTGCCTCGGATTGATGACTTATTTGATCAGTTGAAAGGGGCTTCAGTGTTTTCGAAGATAGATCTGAGATCGGGTTATTATCAGTTGCGAGACAGAGATTCCGATGTGCTAAAGACTGCATTCCGAACGAGGTGCGGACATTTTGAGTTCCTAGTCATGCCTTTTGGACTTACTAATGCGCCTGCTGTTTTTATGGATTTGATGAATCGGGTTTTCAGATAATATTTGGATCGGTTTGTGGTAGTGTTTATAGACGATATCCAGATCTACTCCAGAGATGAAATCGAACATGCCGAGCATTTGAGATTGGTGCTACAAACTTTGCGAGATCAACAGTTATATGCAAAGTTTAGTAAGTGTGAGTTCTGGATGAATGAAGTCATCTTTTTGGGTCATGTTGTTTCAGAGGCAGGTATTCGTGTTGATCCGAACAAAATATCGGCTATACTTGATTGGAAGCCACCAAAGAATGTTTCTGAAATTTGAAGCTTTCTGGGACTTGCGGGATACTACAGACAGTTCGTCAAAGGTTTTTCTATGATAGCTACACCTTTGACAAAGCTGCTACAGAAAAATGTTAAGTTCGAGTGGTCGGAAAAGTGTCAGAAAAGTTTCGATCAGTTGAAAGCCCTTTTGACCGAAGCTCCAGTGTTAGCTCAGCCTGAATCGGGTAAAGAATTTATTGTTTATAGTGATGCTTCTTTGAATGGTTTGGGTTGCGTTTTGATGCAGGAAGGCAAAGTCATAGCCTACGTTTCGAGACAATTGAAGCCTCATGAAAGAAATTATCAGACTTACGATCTGGAATTAGCAGCCATTGTTTTCGCGTTGAAAATTTGGCGTCATTACTTATTCGATGAGAAATGTCATGTTTATTCAGATCACAAAAGTCTGAAGTATTTGATGACTCAGAAAGATTTGAACTTGAGACAACGCAGATGGTTAGAGCTGTTGAAAGACTATGAATTAGTGATTGACTACCATCCGGGGAAAGCTAACGTTGTTGCAGATGCCTTAAGTCAAAAATAATTGTTTGCTCTTTGTGTATTGAACGGACATATGGTTATGTCTGGTGATGGTACGATCATAGCTGAGTTGAAAGCAAGACCGATGTTTATTCAGCAAATATGTGATGCACAGAAAATTGACAAAGATTTGATTGCTAGACGAGTTCAGTGTGAAAATGATGCAGAGTCAGAGTTTCGAATTGATGCAAATGATTGTTTGAACTTTAAAGGCCGAATATGTGTTCCAAGGAATGTGGATTTGATTCAGATGATTTTGAACGAGGCTCATAATAGCCGACTATCGGTACATCCGGGTAGAACGAAAATGTATAATGATTTGAAACAGTTCTATTGGTGGCCTGGCATGAAACGGGATATATCTGAATTTGTTTCAAAGTGTTTAATTTGTCAGCAAGTAAAACCCGAGCATCAAGTGCCTTCTGGATTACTTCAGCCAATCATGATACCTGAATGGAAATGGGATAGAATCACTATGGATTTTGTATCCGGTTTGCCTACGACACCGAGCAAGAAGGATGCAATTTGGGTTATAGTGGATAGACTGACCAAATCAGCTCACTTTGTGCCGGTTCGTACAGACTTTTCGCTCGATAAACTCGCTGAGCTGTATGTATCTCAAATTGTGAGGTTACATTGTGTGTCGAGTTCTATTGTTTCTGACAGAGACCCGAGATTCACATCGCGGTTTTGGAAGAAGTTGCAAGATGCTTTAGGTACTAAACTCCACTTTAGCACAGCCTTTCATCCGCAGACAGATGGTCAGTCTGAACGAACCATTCAGATACTTGAGGACATGTTGAGATGTTGCATTCTTGAGTTTGAAGGTACGTGGGAAAGATACTTACCTTTGATTGAATTTGCTTATAATAATTGTTTTCAATCTAGTATCAAAATGGCACCTTACGAAGCTTTATATGGCCACAAGTGTCGTACACCATTGTACTGGACCGAGCTCAGTGAAAATAAGATATACGGGGTTGATTTGATTAAAGAGACGGAATAGAAAGTAGCTATAATCAGAATTAGGTTGAAAGCTGCCTCGGATCGTCAAAAGTCCTACGCTGATCTGAAACGTAAAGACATTGAGTTTCAGGTCGGAGACCGGGTATTCTTGAAAGTTTCTCCGTGGAAGAAAGTACTTCGATTTGGTCGAAAAGGTAAACTAAGTCCGAGATTCATCGGACCGTACGAGACCATCGAACGTATTGGGCCTGTTGCTTATAGATTGAAATTGCCCTCTGAATTAGAAAAGATACAAAACGTATTTCACGTTTTGATGCTTCGTAGATATAGATCAGATCTGTCACATGTGATCACTCCGTCCGAGATTGAAATCCGATCCGATATGACGTATGAAGAGGAACCGATTTGTATTTTAGCTCGGGAAATGAAAGAGTTGAGAAAGAAGAGAATTCCATTAGTGAAAGTATTATGAAATCGACACGGAGTTGAAGACGCTACGTGGGAGCCTGAGGATTCAATGAGGCAACAATATCCGGCTTTGTTTAATGGTAAGATTTTCGGGGACAAAAATCCCTAAGGGGGGAGAGTTGTAACAGTCCGAATTTGACCCTAATCGGAACGGTGGTTTCGAGAACACGAATCCGAGTCCGAGATATATTTGAATAATATATTATGTGCTTATTATATGTGAATTAATGTGTGTGAAAGTTTCGTAGAAAAATTTAATCGTTTGTGTGTTCAATTTGACGAAAGGACTTAATCGCGTAAAATGAAACTTTGATAGTTTAATGTGTAAGGGTTGAATTGTTGTTGTCTCTTTAAATAGGAGTATTTAAAAGGAAATTCACCCACTTTTAAGATAGTGGCCGGCCATGTACCATAATAACCTTAAGTAGTATAATTAATTATTTTATAATGGAAGGTTAATTTAGTAATGAAACAATTACTTATCATATATGTTAAAATAACATAAAATAAAGCCATCATCTTTTTGGTTCTTTCTTGGCCGAATATTGGAGAAAGAAGAAAGCTTTGAGTTCTTTTGATTTTCGGTAATTCTAGGCTTAAATTCAAGGTGAGTTTTTAGTCGGTTTTTGTTAATTTTTACGTTTTTGAGATCGTTGCTTCGAATATTAATTGACCCATGTTAGAATTTTTTAATTTGAGCATGGTTGATATTCGGTCATGGCTAAATGATGGTGTTTTATGATGTTTGATGGAAAAATATTAAAGCTATGTTAGAAATCTACAAGTTTTGAAATGGAAATTTTGGTAAAATTGAGTATTTAGGGCTAAATTGCAAAAGTCAAATTGTTGAGGGATTAAAAAGCAAAATAAATGAAATAAATGGACTAGTGTGGTTCCTATGAACATTCGGCCCTTGTATGGTTTAGTGAAATTTTGTGTATTTTGTGTTTTAGGCAAATAGGACTCAATTGTAAAAATGTGAAACAATAGGGGCAAAATGGTAATTTGTCCGTTTATGTGTTTTGGGACTAAATTGAGATGAAATGTGTTTGAATGAGCTAAATTTTAATGTGTTTAGATCAAGAACAAAGAAAAACAGATTTGGATCGGGGAAAGGCGAAGGTTATCGAATAGCCGGTCTACGTTGTCCATCGATAGTCGAGGTAAGTCTTTAAGCAAATATATGTCAGAAATTATTTACGTACTCTAGTAAATGTTTAAATTTTAAAATGTTGGGAATAAATACATGAAGTTGCCGAATGTGGATTGTAAAATGATCAATTGATTTTATTTATGTAATGTAAATAAGCTTAATTGAATTTGATATATGATAGAATTATGAAATATAAATGATACAAGTGGTTGTGGCATTATGAAATGTGTATGGAATGATTAAATATATTGATACTCGGGCTTAGAGCCTAGCAGGCCTTGTGCCGGTGAAATTTTATCAGGCTTAAATCCTAGCAGGTTCGTGCCGGTGATTTATATCGGGCTATATGCCTAGCAGGCCTAGTGCCGGTGAATTATTTCAGGTTTATTGCCTAGCAAGCTAAATGCCGGTGTTCAAACTTCGGACCTTGAGTCTAGCAGGCCTAGTGCCGGTGTCTAAGATTCAGGCTAATGTCTAGCAGGTTCTATACCAGTGAGTTGAAATTTCAAGCCTAGATTATGTATTAATAAAGTTATGAAATGAATCAAGTAAGCCTGAATATTTGAAATTGAACTTGTTGATTTGGTCATGAGGTATGTGCTATTCATCTATATATGTGATGTTAATGATCAAAATAGAATGATGAAAGAAATGTAATATTCATGTGGTTGAGGAACATTGTGTATAGACTATGCCAAGTGGAAATTGATTGTTCGAGAGCATGAAAGTGATTAATGGTATTCGTATAAGTATAATTATATACGTAAATATGTGTTTATTTTATATTCGGCAAATGGTGTATTTGGGTAAATAAATGAAATTGGAAAGGTTAAAAAGGTAAGGATAATTGGCTATAGTGACATTATAAGTTAAGTTGTGTACATTTAATGCTATGAATTGTTTGCTTTAAATGTTTGAATGAATGAATATTATAAAATAGATGCTTAAGACTTACTAAGCTAGTGAGCTTACTTGTTGTGTGTTCATTGTTCGTTTTACAGATTTCTATCAAGCTACGAGCTCAGGGGATCGTCTCCGAAGTCATTCACACTATCGGCTCTTGTTGGTACCTATAATGTTTAGACTTTTGGTTTTTAAGGCATGTATAGGCTAGCTAAGTTTTTGAATGATATTTTGATAATGTATAAAAGCCATGCGAAAGTGGCTAGTTCTTAATGTTAATGTTCGATGATATAAATCTATCCTTGATGTGATATGCGTGTATGTTTTGTTTGGAAAATGAATGAGTAGGTGATATATATATATATATATATATATATACATATATTTATATATGTTTCATGCTGAATAGGTAGGTTATATGACTTATATACTTGAAACGATTGGGTTATAAGTAAGTATTAAGTAGTAAATAGTAATATGGTTGTTTGGTTATGAAATGAACTTATTTGGAAGTGTATTTTATGATAAAGCTTGGGTGTGAAGATGAACAAATGTCTCGGCTTGCATGATATGATATTGGATGGTCGACTCTTAGATTTATGTTCCATGAATCTATGAGTTATGGGATATCTTTGTTATAAATTGGGAAAGTTGGTATATATATATGTGCATGCATTGTATGTTCGGCTATACTATTTGAATAGCTAGGTTCGGGTTAGAAATGCATGAAAATATATGTTTTAAATGTTATAAAATGAAAATGAAAGAAATAGGGTTGGTATGAAGTGAAATTCGTATATGTGGATGATCTAGTGATAGGTTTTAAATGATATGGATTATGAGTCCATAATTAATGGTATAATGGACAATCTTGATTTAGTTGTAACGGTTTAATATATATATGTATGTATCTTGATACATATGTGATTAATTTATTAGCATAAAAAGGAACTTTTGTGAAGTTGGTTATGTTGTATGCGAAAATAGACTGAATCTTTCATATGTGAATGGATACACCATAGAGTGCTATGAGAGTTTATGTTCAAATATGTATATGTGTATGATATGTGAAATGATATTGATAATTGAATAAGTAATAGATGTATTTATATTTACTATATATGTAAAAAGTGAAAGGTGCATACTCGAACTTGTAATAAACATTTGAATAACATATATTCGATGATTCAATGGTTTAAAATGTATGAGCATGAATTAAATCTCTTTTGGGTTTGTTAAATGTATGATTTGTGATAAATGACTGTGATGATCTGAGTTGGGTTCGGTAATGCATCATAACCCTAATCCGGCAACGGGTACGGGTTAGGGGTGTTACATTTGATTGGTATCAGAGCTTACGGTTTAGAAGATTCTAGGACTACCGTAGCGCGTGTGAGTCTAGCTATACATGCCTTAATTATATAAATGATAGTATGGTCACTTCTGACATTTCAAACTGTGTTTTATATAGTAAATGGATCCTGACAGAGCCGTAGCGGATGATGTAGAGAGTGTAGCGCCTGATCGCGCATGCGGGTCAACGCCGGTAGACTCTCGACCTGTCTCGGGTAGCCATGAAGGGGAGGCTAAGCAAGCCTTCTACCAGATGATGAATGAATGGTTTACCCAGTTCATTCAGACTAACCCGGCTGTACAACAACCTCTACCCCCGAATAATCCAACTCCGGTACCTTCAGCCCCTCCGATGATAGATTCGATGAGATCTAGTTGGCCTCCTGTTGATAAAATCAGGAAATATGGGGCCGAAAAATTCAAAGCTAATGATGATGACGACACAGAACGAGCTGAGATGTCGCTCGATAACACTATTCGGGTACTTGATGAGCTATCCTGTACTCCAGATGAATGCCTGAAGTGTACTATATCACTACTTCGGGACACTGCATATCACTGGTGGAATACACTGCAAGATTTCAGCTATTTTAGAGTGGAAGCCTCCGAAAAATTTATTTGATGTTCGCAGTTTTTTGGGACTTGCTGGTTATTATCGACGATTTGTAAAAGGTTTTTCGATGATTGCGACTCCATTAAATAGATTGCTTCAGAAAGATGTGAAATTTGAATGGTCCGATAAATGTCAGAAAAGTTTTGATCAGTTGAAAGCCTTTTTTATTTATAGTGATGCTTCGTTGAAGCTGGGATGTGTTTTGATGCAGGAAGGCAACGTTATAGCTTATGCCTTGAGACAATTGAAACCACATGAAAAGAATTATCCGACGCACGATCTTGAGTTAGCTACGATTGTGTTTGCATTAAAGATTTGGCGTCACTATCTCTTTGGTGAAAAATGCCATGTGTTTTCAGTTCATAAAAGTTTGAAATATTTGATGACTTAGAAAGACCTAAATCTGCGACAAGAAGATGGTTAGAATTGTTGAAAGACTACGAGCTTGTGATAGTTTATCATCCGAGTAATGTTGTTGCTGATGCATTGAGTCTAAAATCGCTATTTGCATTACGTGCGATGAACATTCATTTAGACTTGTCTGATGATGGTTCAGTTTTAGCTGAGTTGAAAGTGAAACCATTGTTCTTACAGCAGATATGTGATGCTCAGAAAGTTGATAATGAAATGTTAGCAAAATGAGCTCAGTGTGATTTGAACTCTGATTCTAAATTTTTAGTTGATGTTGATGATTGTTTGAGGTTTCGAGATCGATTATGTGTTATGAGAAATCCAGAGTTGATTCAATCAATATTGAAAGAAGCACATATTAGTCGACTATCTATTCATCCGAGAGGTACAAAGATGTACCATGATTTGAAGCAACAGTATTGGTGGTTTGGTATGAAATGAGATATTTCAGAGTTTGTCTCGAAATGTTTAGTTTGTCAGGAAATTAAAGCTGAACATCAAGTGCCATTTGGTTTGTTACAACCGATTTTGATTCCTGAGTGAAAATGGGATAAAGTGACAATGGATTTTGTTTCAGGATTGCCTTTGAGTCCGAGAAAGAAAGATGCAATTTGGGTTGTAGTTGACAGATTGACGAAGTCAGCCCATTTTGTTCCAGTACGATCTGATTACTCACTTGATAAGTTAGCTGAGCTATATATTTCTGAAATTGTGAGATTGCACGGGGTGCCACTATCTATAGCGTCTGACAGAGATCTGAGGTTCACTTCACGATTCTGGAAGCAGCTGCAAGAGGCTTTAGGTACTAAACTACATTTCAATACAGCTTTCGCCCATAGACCGATGGCCAATTTGAGTGGATTATTCAGATACTCGAGGATATGTTGAGATGTTTCATTCTTGAGTTTGATGGTACGTGGGAGCAATATTTTCCATTAATTTCGTTTGCTACAATAATAGTTTTCAGTAAAGCATCAAAATGGCATCTTATGAGGCTTTGTACGGACGCCAATGTCGAACACCTTTGTATTGGACTGAGCTTAGTGAAAGTAAGATACACGGGGTCGATTTGATCAAAGAAACTGAACAAAAAGTGAAAGTGATTCGTGATAGTCTGAAAGTCGCATCAGATCATAAAAAATCTTACGCAGACTTGAAACGAAAAGATATTGAGTTTGAGATATGTGATAAAGTGTTCTTGAAAGTGTCTCCGTGGAAGAAAATACTTCGTTTTGGCAAGAAAGGCAGATTGAGTCCGAGGTTCATCGGGCCATATGAAATTATTGAGCGCATTGGACCTGTTGCATATAGATTGTTGCTACCACCTGAGCTAGAAAATATTCATAATGTATTTCACGTATCTATGCTTCGTTGACACAGATCTGACCCATCACATGTGATTTCTCCATCTGAGATTGAGATCCGATCTGATATGACTTACGAGGAAGATTCGATTCAGATTTTAGATCGCGAGTTAAAAGAATTAAGAAATAAGAAAATCTCATTAGTGAAGGTCTTATGGCATCGACACGGAGTGGAAGAGGCTATGTGGGAGCCCAAAGATACTATGAGACAATAATATCCAAATCTGTTTAACGGTATGATTTTCAGGGACGAAAATCCCTAAGGGGGAGAATTGTAATAGTTCGGTTTAGACCCTAGTCGAAATAGTGGTTTCGAGACCACAATTCTGAGACAGAAAAATATTTTAATATTATTTTTGGTGCTTGCATTATGTGATTAAGCATGTGTGAAAGTTTCGTGAATTAATTTATCTGTCTGTGTGTTTAATTTGATAAAAGGATCTAATTGCGTAAAATGCAAAATTAGCATGCCATGTGTTAAAAGTACCTATGTGTTATGTCTTTATTAATGTGGTGGCCTTATGAAGCAATTAAACCATTATGTAAGATAATGGACATAAATGGCCTTAATGAAGATAAATTTTATATGTTAATTAAAAGGCTAAATTAGTAAATATTAAATAAGGTTATTATTATTATAACAAAAGCTTAAAATTAAGCCATTATGTGTGTTCATCCACTGAAATTAGAAAAGAAAAAGAAGGTTTGAAGCTTTTACATATTCGACCACTTTTAGGTCTAATTAAGGTATGTTTTTGTTCCAATTTTTGATAATTTCTATGTTTTTGTAATCGTTACTTCGAGTACTACAAAACCCATACCTTAATTTTGGAATTTGATGATGATTTTGAAATGTGCCATTGATGAATGTTTGAGCTTTGTGATGTTAGTTGATGAAATATGAAATATATGTGTTAGATTAACATGTTTTGTTTTTGGATTTTTGGTGAATTTGAGTAATTTGGACTATATTGAGAAAATAATAATTTGAGGGACTAAAATGTGAAATAAATGAAATGTATGAACTTGTATGATCATGACGAAAATTCGGCTAAGCATGGGTACAAGGGAATTTTGTGTATTTTGTGATTTTGTGAAATAGAGACTTAAATGTCAAAATGTCAAAATGTGATGGTTAATTTGTAAAATGCCCTAAATGTGTGTTTTTGGATTGAATTGAATGATTTGGTGAATAAACAATTAAAATTGAATATGTATAGATCAAGAACCAAAGAAAACGGATTTAGACTGAGGGAAGTCGAAAGTGATCGAGTAGTCGAATCCGTTCATTTATTCTGAATACGAGGTAAGTCTATATACAAATAAATATATTTAAGATGTTTTATTCATGTTCATTTAATATTGAATTGTGGTGAACAACTTTGGAATATATACAAGTGTAATCTGAGAAAGAATCGAAAATGTGTCAAGGTCCGAAAAGTCCCATACGAACCTTAGGAATAGATAGGATTCATATGTCATGACATAGGGTTTCGATATGTGATATCGTGTAAGACCACGTCTGGGACGTTGGCATCGATTTGAGATTTACGAGTATGACCATGTCTGGGACATTGGCATCGTATTTGATTCGTGTAAGACCCTGTCTAGGACAGTGGCATCGATATTGGATTACATATAAGACCACATCTGGGACTTTGGCATTGTACGATTATTCTGTGTATTCCGAGTATCCTATTTGATTCCGAATGGTTTAATAGGCAATTCCGAGAAATGAAAGACTATGTGAAATGTATAATAGATTCAGGTACGTTTGAAACATATACTATGATGGGGTATGAAAGGTAAGTATATGTGATTGTGCATAAGTGAGATATGTGAATAGATTCAATGAGATAGAATGTGATATATGTATGATTGTGATATGAGCAAAAGTGATACTTTGAAGTATGAATTGTTAGTAAGCAATGGCTAAACAAATGAGCCAAAGAAGAATTATGAATTTGAAATTGATATTTATTAATGATCTTATATTTGATATGATTATGATTATGAATGTTATATGTTAAGTTTATTTGTATATGGCTTACTAAGCTTTTGAAAGCTTACTCTAGTGTGTTTGCATTGTTTTATAGATCGTTAAAACTATGGAAGGCTCGGGGTTTGTCAAGGATCATCACCACACCATCAATCTCTATTTTGGTACCTTTTAAAAGTGTATATATTATAGTACAACAAATCATAACAAGAAAATTTTGCAAGAAAATTAAATAAGCTAATCTAGGGGCTAAATTGCAAAGAGTATAAAACTAAGAAATTAACCAAATACATGACTAACGGTGGTTGGTTGATTTCAATGTGGTTCCTCAGTCCTCGAACGAGGGACTTAAATTGCTTAAATTACTAAGTGGCTCCATTTTATCTTTTGATCTCAATTTTAACGACTTAGACGAAGTAATCCGATTTATCTCTTAATCTCACATATTAATCTGGGACTAATGAATGGGTGAGCAAAAATATTACCTCTCTGTCTCACTTTCCTAGACATTCCCTTAGGGGAGTCACTTCCTAAGTTTTTAGGTCTATTTGATTTAGTCCAATTTATTATGATTTAGTCCTTTGTCCAAAAATTAACTTACCCTCATCTCCATCAACCAACCCCTTTTAGGTTTAGCTACTCATACTGAAAATAAAGAGAATGAACATGAAAATCAAAAGAAAAAGGCTATCACACGCCAAATTTGATGATCTGAATTAAAGGTGCGTAGATGGGACGTTGTTTGTTCTGGCGCACTCTGGTGGTTAGTTTGACAAATTGTAAGCTTCTGACGAACTAATGTCTTGGCGAATTGAGTATCCACCCATAGAAGTATATCATGATTTAGTTTTTGATGTGTTCTTCAATAAAATAAAAAAAAATTGATAAAAGAAAAGTAATCTTTGTGTAGGTTACCGCCAAAGGTATAATTCGCTTAGTTTGTTCAAGCACTGTGAAGAGTAAGTGTAGGTAACTAGATCTGGTTATAAACCAATTAAATTAATTGGTCAAATAGGTTTTGGACAAGACTCTCATTTATGTTTCTTTCGGATTATGTAGCCATTTAGGAAGGGTAAATTCTGAAACTTCTTAACACTTACCAAAGTCTACTAAACGAGAGTGGATTATATATATGTGAGTAGTAGGGTTCGTGATAAAATTTCTTCTTCCTTCAAAATGGCTCTTAAGTTAACACCTCTAACCCGTCTCTATCGCTAGAGTAGAGTTACGAAGTATTCTATACAAATAGGACCATTTAATTTCAAATATAAAAAATAAGAAAATTAAATAAAACATTCAATGGTTCATTTTAGTTCAAGTAAAAATATACTTACGAGCTTAAACTGAGCCTACGGGGCCCTAAAAATAGTTTTGGAACATTCCGGGACCATTTTGAAACAAAACAAAAAATTATAAAAATGTAAACTTTTGGAAACAGGGGTCACAAGGCCATGTGACATAGCCCAAACCGTGTGAGTATTCGATGTATGAGAAACATGGCCATGTCACAGGACGTGTGCTAGACCATGTGTGCATTCGAAGTTTGGTCACACTGCCGTGTTGTTAGGCCGTGTAACTCTCTAAGACTATATGGTTCATCCTGCACCTAAAATTCAAAAAACACAAGACCATGTGTTGTGACCGTGTATGGCACACGGTCGTGTGATAGCCCGTGTGCTTCACAAATTACTCTTAATTGTAACACCCCTAACCCGTATTTGTCGCCAGAACAGGATTACGGAGCATTACCAGAACATTCAGATTCATTTACAGATAATTCATGCAAGTTACTATTCAAATTCTGAAATCATTTGTAACGTCCCTTAAATGGGCCCTTGAGGCCTAATACGAGCATTAGAATCAAATCGGGACTTAATCGGAAGCTTTAAGAATTTTTTACGAAATTTTAAAAATTTTCTAAGGTGCAGGGCTCACACGGCCGTGTGGTCTAGGGGACACCCCCATGTGACCCTGAGACACGCCCGTGCTGCATGCCGTGTTCGACCCCGTGTAACTCTCTGACTTGTGCACACGGCCTAGAACACGGGCGTGTGCTAGGCCGTGTGGTTAATTTAATTCTTTCTAAATTAGGTGTATGTTTCACACAGCCCAGACACACGCACGTGTTCTAGGCCGTATAGCACACATGGCTAAGACACACGCTCGTGTCTCTGCCTGTGTGCTCAATTCTGAGCATTCTGTTTCTCAAAATTAAGGTGCAGGGGACACATGGCCTAACTACATGCCCATGTACCTGGCAGTGTGTCACACACGGTCTAGATACACTCCCGTGTGTCTGCCCGTGTGGACAAAACAAAGCCATTTCTAGCTTCATTTCTCACCCAAAATCATACCAAAATCCTGCACCAAACTTACATCCAAATACCAACCATTCCAAGCATTGAATTCAAGCAATTTGCAACATCTAACATGATATATTGTTACATGCATTCATGCTTTTAATCTTACCTTTTATAAGCATACTCATTTAACCTTTCTCAATCAATCAAAAATAAAAACTTATGTTATCTCCATAAGATAAACTTAAGCACATATATACATGTACCAAAACATAATCATCATTAGCCATTCCAATGGCTAGATTACAATAATCATTTACATTTACAAGCCAATATGGCCAATATAAACTATACATGACATCATAACCATAATTGCTTTACTATATTCACCGAAATAAGCCGATGGATAGTGTGAGTGATCTCCGCCAAGTTTCCAATCCAATGAGCTTTTGATTTATTCTAAAACATGGAAATAAAGCTAAGCATAAAATGCTTAGTAAGTTCGTATAACATGGTACTTAACTACCATGCATTCTATTTTGAGGTAATTATGTAAGGCATATTTAGTCAATTTGCCTTCAAGCCCTACACATATCCTCATTGCCTTTGTTAGTCATATATTCCATAATAACATCACAAACATATATGGGCTCAACAACAATCAAGTTTCCATGCACATATGCTTTCTACAACATGTATTCATTTAACATGTATAAATCATCTCTTTATATTACAAGTATAATTTCTTAATAGTTCATCTCGAGTTCAGATCATTTCATATCAAAATTGTAACACCCCTCACCCGTGTCCAACTCCAGAACAGGGTTCGAGGCGTTACTGTACTTCAACATTCACAATCATACAAAACCGGTTTACCAAATTTCGCCCAAAATTTAAAACCTTTCAAAGACATGCATTTGACATTGTCATCTATTTAATCACTTATACCACATAACAAGACATTAACACATACCATGGACAAATAGGCTTATAAGACAAAATCATTATAAGCCACATCTCATGGCCATAATCAACAAATAACTATATGCCAATACATTTGGCTAATCACAACAACATCCATCATAGAAAAACTAAGTCCCTATACATGCCACTCACTTGAAAACATTTAACATACACATGCCAATACTCCAAGGATAATGACCCGATAGTGTGATACTGCCTCCGACGATCTCCAACACTGAGCTGACCTGACAAAACTAAAAGAAATGGAAAGGAGGGAGTAAGCTTTACGCTTAGTAAGCTCGCATGAAAATAATAAGCAATGTGATAACATGTTATTTTCATATTCTTCCTATTTATTCAAATTCCAGTTAAGCTGTTTTCTTGAGTCACAGTCTTTAAATTATTTATATCTGGAGTTACGGAACTCCAAATTAAGATCCGTAAATTTTCCATGAAACTAGACTCACATATGTTTTTACCATACAATTTTCAGAATTTTTGGTTTAGCCAATTAGTACAGTTTATTCTTCAAAGTCTCCCCTATTCTGCTGTCCGACAATTCCGACCATTCTTTGCTAAAATTTAATTATCTTTTTGTACAGAACTCAAAAGATGTTCTAGTTTGCTTCTTCTAAAAATAGACTCAATAAGGAATCTAATCATATAAATTATGTCCCAATATCATTTTTTTTACAATTTTCAATGATTTTTCCAAGTCAGAATAGGGGATCTCGAAATCACTCTGAACCAGTCTCACAAAAATCTAAATATCTCAAAATATACCAATCCTTTGCTTTCTCTGTTTCTTTTATATAAAAATAGACTCAATAAGATTTAAATAAATGTCTCATCTTATAATTCAATTTCTATCATCTTATAATTCAATTATCTCGTTGAACCCCTTCGAAAAACGCCCGATACTCGGTGGTCTCAGCACATAGCTCCACCCACACATAATTCGGCTTTCTTGTACACATGGTGAAGGTCCCTTATCACCCATGTGGCCTAGCCATTCCATCTCGTAGCTCTCTTGTCTACATGGTGTCCAACACTAGGAACCACTCATGTGACCTAGCTACTCATAACCCGTAACTTTCTTGTACACATGGTATACACACAGTATTACACATGTGACCTAGTTACATATGAAATTATTATCCCGTAGCTTTCTTGCACACATGGTGAAAATCCCTTATCATCCATGTGGCCTATCTACATATCAAATTTTTCCATCTCGTAGCTTTCTTGTGCACACGATGAAGGTCCCTTATCACTCGTGTGACCTAGCTACATATTGTCCGTATCTCTCGGTTTTCTGAAGGTTCAATCGAGAATTTCGCATTCCATACATTTTCATATTGTAGCTATCACCCAATGATTTCCATATTATCTAGCAAAATAATTATTGAACAAGTAAAATAAATGCATTATTTACATATAAACTTTCCATTTCACATAATAACCATAGTCATAGAAAACACCTTTAAGCACAACATTTCAACCCATTTTCTATGTCACCTATGTAACCTTTTATCATAAACATATTATTAAATCAATTCACCAACATAATATACTAAACATGTAATTCAGAAAAATCAATTTAATACCACAATTTAGGTTTCAAATATACATTACGACATTATTGCATTATTATTATTAACACACCAACTTACCTCGAATGCCGAAACGACCATTTTACCAACTTTCCCGATTTTCGATTTTCCTCCAATTCTAGGTCCAAATCTCGTTTTTCGGGGTCTAAAACATCACATCTCACTTATTTAATTAATGTACTATTCAAAACAATCCTTAACTCAACTTTTGCAAAATTACAATTTTGCCCCTAAACTTTTACATATTTACACTTTTTCCCCAATACTCAAAAATTAAACTTCAGCCCTTATTCTTATGTTTTATAACATGCTGATCATTTTTCTCTTCTATGGCAACATCAAATTCTGACTCTAACATGTCCTTATGAACATTAGGTATTTTTACCGATTATGACGTTTTACTCGTTTTCACGTAAAACCGCTTAGTAAAAGTTGTTTAACATAAAACATCAAAATACACACTTTTCACCTATGGGTAATTTTCCAAAGATGAACCCTAGCATGATTTATTGGTAGCACAAGCTAAATCGAGCTACCGGGACACCAAAACCGTAAATAACTTGAAAAACGGGGCTAGAACGGACTTACCATGAGCTTGGAAAGTTGAGAAAACCCTAGCCATGTCTTCTCTTGGTAAATTTCGTCCATATGAAGAAGATGGACATATTTGGCATTTAAATTTTATTTTTAATTCATTTAATTCACTAAATTACCAGAATGCCCCTTAAAAAAATTCTTTTGAAACATACCCATCCATGTCCATTTTTGTCCACCAACTTAACCAATGGTCTAATTATCATTTAAGGACCTCAATTTAAAATTTCATAACAATTGGACACCTCTAACATGTAGAACTCAACTTTTGCACTTTTTACAATTTAGTCCTTTTAACTAAATTGAGTGCCCAAACGTCAAAATTTTCGAATGAGATTTTCACGAAATCATTCCGTGAAATTGTAGACCATAAAAATATAAATAAAATAAATTTCTCAACATCGGATTTGTGGTCCCGAAACCACTGTTCCGTTTAGGCCTTATTTCGGGATGTTACATTTCTCCCCCCTTAGGGATTTTCGTCCCCAAAAATCTTAACAGAATGAGGTTTAATATACTTCTCATGATTTCTAACATCACTAAATAATCTTTTTCAAGACGATATTTTCAGAAACACTCTGTCATCGATCTGAATCCTAATAGAACTCAGTGAATTCTGTCAAACAAAGAATCGATACATATTGAAATTATTATGCTAATTCCATCAAACGTTCGAAAACAACCCACTAGCATTTCTCTTGGCTCCCCACAGATCAATCGATGATCACTCACAATCTTTCAATAGCTTAATTCATCACCACTGTCTTAAACTCAAATTATGCTATGCCATCAGATATATTAAACTCTCAAAACCAAGAAACATATGACAATCCTCGTTAAACAAACAGTATCATCAAATTTTTCAATACAGACATAATAATAACCATCTCTAAATTACTAATCGAACAGCTCTTTTTAATATAATATTAACTGTCTGAAAACATGAACCATTACTTTACATTTTAGAAAATATACACATTCAAATCCGTTCATTGGTGCGTCACTGAAAAATTATAATTCCATTGTGTTCCAAAGTCGATTATAACAGAGATAAAACATATTCTATACAAATATAAACAGAACAATAGCCAAAAGAAACAGTAGAATCATTTCATATAAGTTCACTGTCACTTTTATCTTAGACGTAATGGAATTAAATTTCAATAAAAGATAGTGGAATACCAATCATAGATCAATCAAGCTGACGATTCTTTACTCAGAAAACGAGCAATCATAATTGTCTCTGAAAAGATACGAAAACATAAAATGCCCAGAAGAGATAGTCGTAAACTGCTCAACTATGACTGTCATACTTAAACATCTTCACATGTCAAACATCATTCTTCTGACTAATTCTGCCCTCACCAATTTCCACATTATTTCTTTCACTAAAGAAAATCAGTTTAGAAAAATTTCAATTAATACTTCCTTTCAGTATCTTATTTGAACAAGTCGATTTATCAAAGTTAAATTTTTCACTAATTATGATATTGTATAAACCAAATAATTCTTGAGTCAATATGATATTTCTCTAATCCTGTCCTTCATTTTTCAACCATCCTCAGTCTTTGATCATATCTATAGTTATTCTATAACTGAATTCTTTTATTCCACACTTAGGAACTTAATCAACATGATTCTCATGAATTTCCGTTATAAACACCTCATCGGTAAGGGGGTGAGGTCGTACAGCCTCTAACTCAATTCTCACACACAGATATATATATATATATATATATATATATACACATATGACACATATTTCATTATCAACATATGTCATTATAACTATACGACCCACTTCGAACAATTTATCATTCATATTTGCCTGACATAAAATTTTCAATTATCTCATTCAAACAAGTGCACTCATTCATACATTCTACAAAATTTGAATAACTTACTTAGCACATTCACTAATCAATTTTTTTCAAGCATGCTACAGTATGTGAAGGTCAGAAAAAATATGAATAAGCATATTACTGTATAAACTTTCATTTCACACATTATCACATATACACATTACGAATTTGTATACATACTTTTCCGAGTTTAACTCATCATTGCTACACTTTATTCAAATACTTCAATATTACTATTAAATGGTCGGATATAGCTCGGTTGGAGAGTACTTCTCTTTTCATAAGTTTATCCTCAATCACGTCGGAAGGCATCACACTATCACATATTGGTGGCATATATAGCTAGACTCTCACACTTGCTATGTTAGTCCGAGAATCGACTAAACCATAGCTCTGATACCACTAAATGTAACACCCCTCACCCGTGTCCAACTCCAGAACAGGGTTCGAGGCGTTACCGTATTTCAACATTCACAATCATACAAAAACGGGTTACCAAATTTCGCCCAAAATTTAAAACTTTTCAAAGACATGCATTTGACATTGTCATCTTAATCAACAAATAACTATATGCCAATACATTTGGCTAATCACAACAACATCCATCATAGAAAAACTAAGTCCCTATACATGCCACTCAATTGAAAACATTTAACATACACATGCCAATACACCAAGGATAATGACCCGATAGTGTGATACTGCCTCCGACGATCTCCAACGCTGAGCTAACCTGACAAAACTAAAAGAAATGGAAAGGAGGGAGTAAGCTTTACGCTTAGTAAGCTCGCATGAAAATAATAAGCAATGTGATAACATGTTATTTTCATATTCTTCCTATTTATTCAAATTCCAGTTAAGCTGTTTTCTTGAGTCACAGTTATTAAATTATTTATATCTGGAGTTACAGAACACCAAATTAAGATCGGTAAATTTTCCATGAAACTAGACTCACATATGTTTTTACTATAAAATTTTCAGAATTTTTGGTTTAGCCAATTAGTACAGTTTATTCTTCAAAGTCTCTCCTGTTCTGTTGTCTGACAATTCCGACCATTCTTTGCTAAAATTTAATTATATTTTTGTACAGAATTCAAATGATGTTCTAGTTTGCTTCTTCTAAAAATAGACTAAATAAGGAATCTAAGCATATAAATTATGTCCCAATATCATTTTTTTACAATTTTCAATGATTTTGCCAAGTCAGAACAGGGGATCTCGAAATCACTCTGAACCAGTCTCACAAAAATCTAAATATCTCAAAATATACCAATCCTTTGCTTTCTCTGTTTCTTTTATATAAAAATAGACTTAATAAGCTTTAAATAAATGTCTCATAAAACTTATAATTCAATTTCTACCATTTTTGGTGATTTTTCAAATTCACCTCACTGCTGCTGTCCAAAACAGTTTCATTTTAAAATTTTTCTTTCTCTCACTTTAGTTGTGTTCATCACTTGCCTACACCAATCTTTCCAATTTCCTATTACATATCGAGCATATTGTTCTACGTACATTTTCCACATTTCTCAATTGGTCACATTCACACTTGCACTTATTCATAACATGATCGCACCAATCATCATTAGTAAATTATCTCGTTGAACCCCTTCGGAAAACGCCCGATACTCGGTGGTCTCAGCACATAGCTCCACCCACACATAATTCGGCTTTCTTGTACACATAGTGAAGGTCCCTTATCACCCATGTGACCTAGCCATTCCATCTCGTAGCTCTCTTGTCTACATGGTGCCTAACACTACGAACCACTCATGTGACCTAGCTACTCATAACTCGTAACTTTCTTGTACACATGGTATACACACAGTATTACACATGTGACCTAGTTACATATGAAATTATTATCCCGCAGCTTTCTTGCACACATGGTGAAAATCCTTTATCATCCATGTGGCCTAGCTACATATCAAATTTTGCCATCTTGTAGCTTTCTTGTGCACACGGTGAAGTTCCCTTATCACTCATGTGACCTAGCTACATATTGTCCGTATCTCTCGGTTTTCTGAAGGTTCAATCGAGAATTTCGCATTCCATTCATTTTCATTTTGTAGCTATCACCCAATGATTTCCATAATATCTAGCAAAATAATTATTGAACAAGTAAAATAAATGCATTATTTACATATAAACTTTCCATTTCACATAATAACCATAGTCATAGAAAACACCTTTAAGCACAACATTTCAACCCATTTTCCATGTCACCTATGTAACCTTTTATCATAAACATATTATTAAATCAATTCACCAACATAATATACTAAACATGTAATTCAGAAAAATCAATTTAATACCACAATTTAGGTTTCAAATATACATTACGACATTATTGCATTATTATTATTAACACACCAACTTACCTCGAATGCCGAAACGACCATTTTACCAACTTTCCCGATTTTCGATTTTCCTCCAATTCTAGGTCCAAATCTCATTTTTCGGGGTCTAAAACATCACATCTTACTTATTTAATTAATGTACTATTCAAAACAGTCATTAACTCAACTTTTTCAAAATTACAATTTTGCCCCTAAACTTTTACATATTTACACTTTTTCCCCAATACTCAAAAATTAAACTTCAGCCCTTATTCTTATGTTTTATAACATGCTGATCATTTTTCTCTTCTATGGCAACATCAAATTCTCACTCTAACATGTACTTATGAACATTAGGTATTTTTACCGATTATGACGTTTTACTCGTTTTCACGTAAAACCGCTTAGTAAAAGTTGTTTAACATAATTTCAGCCTTCATATTCAATCATAAAACATAAAATACACACTTTTCACCTATGGGTAATTTTCCAAAGATGAACCCTAGCATGAAT
Organism: Gossypium australe; assembly: GCA_005393395.2. Lineage (NCBI taxonomy): Eukaryota > Viridiplantae > Streptophyta > Magnoliopsida > Malvales > Malvaceae > Gossypium > Gossypium australe. The sequence goes on from CM016617.1 coordinate 70,846,479, forward strand.
TATTGGTAGCATAAGCTAAATCGAGCTACCAGGACTCCAAAACCGTAAATAACTTGAAAAACGGGGCTAGAACGGACTTACCATTAGCTTGGAAAGTTGAGAAAACCCTAGCCATGTCGTCTCTTGGTAAATTTCGTCCATATGAAGAAGATGGACATATTTGGCATTTAAATTTTGTTTTTAATTCATTTAATTCACTAAATTACCAAAATGCCCCTTAAAAAAATTCTTTTGAAACATACCCATCCATGTCCATTTTTGTCCACCAACTTAACCAATGGTCTAATTATCATTTAAGGACATCCAATTCAAAATTTCATAACAATTGGACACCTCTAACATGTAGAACTCAACTTTTGCACTTTTTACAATTTAGTCCTTTTGACTAAATTGAATGCCCAAACGTCAAAATTTTCGAATGAGATTTTCACGAAATCACTCCGTGAAATTGTAGACCATAAAAATATAAATAAAATAAATTTCTCAACATCAGATTTGTGGTCCCGAAACCACTGTTCCGTTTAGGCCTTATTTCGAGATGTTACAAAAACTTTACCCATATTACTCGGAATATCAAGGTCACGATTAGTAGACTCAAGGTGTACAAGGCTATAATCAAGAATGTACATACTCATCAAATAAATTCCTTGTACAATATCATCATTTCATATTTCTATAAATCAATTATCACGTATCGTCATTTTCACGTATTTTAGGTCGATATGTGCAATAACTCATTTCTTATTCATATCTTCTCATGTCAAGAACTTTATCCGTTGTATTTATCCAAAATGTCGATGGATACGTAGGTAGTACATTCGTGTGTACAAATCAGGATCTGTCAATTCATATTCAATGATACCCATAGGGTACTATTTTTATAACAGCCCGGTTTGGACCCTAGTCAGAACAGTGGTTTTAGGACCACAAATCCCAGGTCAGAAAAATATTTTAATATTATTTTTGATGATTAGGGTATGTGATAAAGTATGTGTGAAAATTCTGTGTGAAAATTTTATCGTTTGTGTGCCAAATTGTGAAAAATGACCTAATCACGTAAAATGCAAAAGCTGTGTGCTAGTTGTTAAAAGTGCTTAAAACATGCCTTTTTAATGAGAGATCCTTATGTTGCTATTAGACCATTAATAGATTAGATGGACAAAAATGGGTTTAAGTTAGTGGAATTTTAAATGAAATCATAAAAGTTATAATGGTAATTAGTTAATTATATGTGCATTAAGTAAGAACAAAGCCAAAATTTCATTTAATTCATCCATCTTCCACTGAAAATAGAAAGAATAAACAGGGTTTAAAGCTTTGGAAGTTTCGGCTAGAATTTGGTTTGATTAAGGTATGTGTTTTGATCCGTTTTTGATAAGTTTTACATTTTTGTGATCGTTTCTTCGTGTTCTATAAAGCCCATGCTTGAATACATGAAATTAATGATGATTTTGAGTTATTCCATTATTGAATATACGAGCTTGGTGTTGATAGTTGGTGAAATATGAAAGCTTGATGGATGATAAACATATTTTGTATTTGGAATTTTTGATGAAATTGGTTATTAAGGGCTAATTTGTGAAAATGAAACTTTGAAGGGTTAAAATGTGAAATAAATGAAAGATATGGGTTGCTAGGGACTAATGTGAAATTCGGCCAAGCTTGGGTGTGAGTAAATTATGTGTATTTTGTGTAATTGTGATATAGGGATTAAAATGTCAAAATATGGAATTATGGTGGCTAAAGTGTAAAATGCTTTATCTATGTGTTATGGATTGTTTTGGATGAAAATGTGATTGAATGAGTTGAATTTGATATTATATAGATCAAGAAAGGAAAAATTTAGACTTAGATCGAGGCAAGAACAAAGTGCTCAATTGATCGGCTAGTGTCATTTTTACGTCTAAGGTAAGTTCGTGTATAATAAAAATTGATTAAATAATATTCACCTGTTATGAAATGAATGGAAATGTGCTTGTTGAGTTAGTAATATGATATGTGAGCTCAAAGATATGTGGCACTAAGTGTGCGTGAATAGGATAGTTACTGTGATGAATTGCACTAAGTGTGCGAGGTAAAGAAATGTATCGACTATAATAGTTGGCACTGTGTGTGCGATATTGAGACATCTTCGGTTCAATATGATGGCACTAAGTGTGCGATATTATTATAGCTTTGGCTAATTAAATGGCACTGAGTGTGCGAGTTCATCATACGTTTAAAGAGGACCGAACGAATTATGGCTTGGAGCATTGAGTGGTAAATGTGATAGATAAATACGTGATGGTAAAGGTATGTACAAAACCTATGTGGTTGATGATTTTGTGTATGAGATTAATGGATGAATGTGTGAATGAATGATGAAAAAAAAAGATGGTTTGAGTAGCAGTAAAAATGCTTATACTTGAATCTATAGATATGGTATGAAAGTGAGCAATAGCTAGGGGTGATATTGAGAAGCTATGTGAATTAAATCAAGTGATAGTTAATTTTTGGTTATTAAATCTAAATTGTTGAGTTAATTGTGTTATATTACAAACTTACTAAGCTTTAAATCTTACTGTGTGAAGTCTTTCTCTGTTTTACAGTGTCATTAAAGCTAGCTCGAATTCGGTGATTGTCAGTGGCTCAATCACACTATCATACATCTATTTTGGTACTTTTTTAGGAAGTTGTATATATGGTATATGGCATGTATAGGCTAGTGAGGTTGTGGAATGATTTTTGTACATGTTTTCCTATGTGAAAATGGTGTATGTGATATGTAAATATGGTTTGGTGTGAATGGCCATTAGAGTATGATTTGGTGATATTGAAATGGTATATTTCATACTTGATTTAGTAGTTGAGAATGGTGATTGAAATGTATATTATTGATGTTGGAATTGAGCATGTAGGGTTGACCCAATTTGGGTGGCAATTTGGCCGTGTAAATGGCCTATAATTGTCCACACGGGTGAGCACACAGGCATGTGTCTCGCCTATGTCCATCACAGTTCTTATTCGATGCAGGTTAGACTTGCACATGGGCCAGACACATGGGCGTGTGAGAAGTCATGTGAATATAGTCAGAGTTGCGCACGGGGTAACACATGGTTTGAGGCATGGTCGTGTGAGGTACACGGTCTAGCCGCACGGGCGTGTGCCCTGTTTAAGATGAAAAATTTTCTAAAAGTTTTGTAAAGTTTCCAAATGAGATCGGTTTAGTCCCAAACCTTCTTCAAAGCATATTTAAGGTCTAGTAGACCTACTAAAGGGACTTTGTGTTGTTGATTACTATGATGTGTTGATGTATGAGCCAAGATGGTATAAATTTTACGATATGACCTATAATACCTCATAACCCTAATCCAGCGATGGATACGGGTTATGGGTGTTACAATTTCAAAGAGTACACTCTCGAGCCACATATATATATACAACAAGATGACCAGTCCAGGCTAAATCCAGTCTTCAATATATATTCAATAGAGCTTAGTCAGGATTATCAGTCCAGGCTAAATCCTTTTTATGACATATGCTCTAAAGTGCTTGATCTGGATTACCTGTCCGGGCTAAATCCAATACATAACATATGCTTGAGAGGACTTATATCAGGATTACCCGTCCGGGCTAAATCCTTTCGTAACATATGCTCGAGAGGACTTATATCAGGATTACTCGTCCGAGCTAAATCCCGTCAGCGACAAATGCAGGACCTCATTCATTTTTAGAAATCACATATCCATCGATTTTCATTTATTCAAATGAGATTTGACATTTTCAAGCATTTCCCGGCATGTGATTATTTCATACATCTATAATATTCATATAATTCAAATGATCACATTCCACATTCATTTCAAGCATAAATGTAACATTTTTATCGTTTATCCTTTATCGGGCATTATCGTTGACCGGACTTTGTCAGGTATATTTTCAATGTCATATACATATATGATATTTATACAATTCACAAACACAACATCTAATTCAAGCATATAAAATACACAATTTAGTTACACGAACTTACCTTGATAATTGTTCGTGTATGTAAAATCTACTAATCCGACATTTTCCTCTTTTCCTGTTCTAACTCCGAATTTGGTCTATCCGGATCTTATGAGTAAATTTAACATCAATTTATTACATTTCATATTTAAGTGGACTCAATTTTCATCCTAGGCAAAATTACCATTTTCCCCCTAAATTTTACATAAATTCCCATTTCATCCCTAGGCTCGAAAAATGAAATTTGTGCAATTTACTCCCTATTCCAAGCCTAACCAAAATTCCATCATAAAATTTACGGCACATGTTTCCTATAAATTTCAAAATTGTTCATCAATTTTCACAAATTTACATTTAAGTCCCTAAATCATGTTTTCATCAAAAATCACTTTTTAAAAGTTGTTTATCTATCAACAACTTTTCATTTTCTACCAAAAATTTCTAATTTTCAGCATATACATCCATGACCCATTTTCCATACTTTGATAACTTCTCAAATTAATCCCCCAAATATATAGATTATCTTGGTTTCAAAAATATCAAAATTACTAAAAACGGGACAAGGAAACTTACCCAATTTGGCCAAGAAAGTTTATTCTCTCTCTCCTAGGGTTTCCATATATTTTTGGGGAAGAAGATGATAAAATAAGATGATATTTCTTTTTATAATCTTTTAATTAATTAAAATATTTCACTTTCCAATTTAGTCCTTGCCCTTTTTCTAAATTTCCATGGATGAGTCACTATAATATCTACTTAGTCCTTGTCCTTTTTCTAAATTTCCATGGATGAGTCACCATAATATCTACATACTTTTCTTTAATGGTCTAATTACCATATAAGGACCTTAAGTTTTAAATTCCATAGCTATTTAAACCTTATAGCTACTAGAATTCAACTTTTGCATTTTATGCGATTTAGTCCTTCTCGTAATTAAGCACATAATCGGTAAAATTTTCTTATCAAAATTTTCACATAGACCATAAAATAAAATAAAAATAAATTTTATTTTTAGCTCGGATTTGTGGTCCTAAACCCACTGTTCCGATTTCACCGAAATTGGGCTATTACACTAATGCAAGCCAATTCAATCCCAATTGCTTGGGCACCAAACTAAACCAATTCAAGATGCACTCATATGGTTAAAACACATTCAATTACATCAAAAAATACCAAAAAATAAACCAACCTAGGTGCCTAACCAATGTGCACTCATTGACACCACAAATTATAATCCAAAATGAACCAATTCAAACACTTATCAAGCACCAAACTCATTTGTACCTATATTCATCATTAGCAAACTAATCACATAACCAATTTGCCAATAAATCACACTTTAAAGAATCCATAATTCCAAATCAAACTAACACCTTAAATACATATATACTTTAAACTACTTAAACTTCCATTTCACTCCATACACATTTAAACCACTTATATATACATCATCACAAACATTAAACAAGAGATCTAAAGTATTTACAACTAATTCACTAGATCAAGGTACCAAACATATATACATGGCCCCAAAATGCTACCAAAATAAGTACCAAACACCAACAACATGGAAAAGGCCAACCAAAAGTCCTAATACATGCCATTCATAACCAACTTCCAAAGTAACTCAAAACATCTACCAAAATAAGAGATTGGTAGTGTGTATGCTCCGACTTGAACTTCCAATCTACCAGGCTTCACGAAATCTACAAGAATAACACGACACGTAAGCACGATATGCTTAATAAGTTCAAATACATGTAAACAAAACTTAATTAATAATTTACTTTATGTAAACCATACATGAATCCCAAATCTTACCATGTACTTACAAATTCTTACTCACGTAACATAGCTTAAATCATTGACATAATATTCATTCATTTGATATCCTTTTCAAACTTTTCCTTGTTTCGAGGACGCCATGGTATCTTTCAACCAAGATCTTACACAATCTCGAAATGACGCCATAGTATTTTTAACCTATGGACTTGATCGTTTTATGGTATAGTGCCTTAGTATCTTTCAACTAGGGTATTATCCATTCTGGTTTAATGCCATAGTATATTGCAACCATGGTCATTTCCTTTTCGATTATAATGCCATGATATCTCTCAATCATGGTCTTTTTCCCTTTTATAGATATGTACATATAAATATCAATTCACTTCTATAAATTAAATGAACTACTTAAATTGAAATACAAACTTACCTAGGTAAAACTGATTCCAACACGAGATCGATGATTATTCTACTACTTTAGCTTTCCCATGATAAATGTCTGATGGGTTTATTTCTTGATCTAAATAAAAAATTTCATTCAATTAACAATTCAAATAGCTTAAATATTTAATTCAAGCCTATAACCCTTATCAATGTAACATCCCAAAAATTAGGGGTTGTAAATTTTTGCATAATTGTATGTGGTGCTTACTCAACTAGTTGTTTGAGTGTATTTGGGGGTCCTAAAGAGGCCGGGGTTCGAGTTTGAGCCTTGAAAAAATTTTGGTTTTTAACCTTAAAGTGAAGAGGGTTGGCAGTGGTAGGGCTTAAGTAAATTTGAGTGTGTTTTGCTAACACAAGTTGAGCATGTGGTGTGATGGCGTGGTGTCAAGTGGAGAGCAAGGAGGTTTGGGGTTCGAATCCCACATATTACAAATGAGGGGTTTTATTTTGTGAGTTGGGAGAGCAAGAGGTAGAGTTGGGATCAAACTCTACATGGTTGGTTGAAGACTTGGTCAATCAATTTGAATGGGAGGCTAAGAGTGATTCAAGGAGAGAGTGGTGGAGAAAATCATGGGGTTGAGGAGTGAGGGAGTAGTGGCTGAATTTGGGAGTGTGCCTTGGGGGGGAGATTTCGGCTATGGGGTGGATTGAGTAGCAATTTCGGCCATTTGAGTGTGATAGCAAACTAAATTCTCTCTGTAATTGCTACTCCCTTTTCGTTCATTTTTGGGCTTTCCTTTTCTGAAGTTTGGTGCATTATTTCTCCTATTCGTGCATTTTTACCTTGGGTGAACTTTTCTCTCTTTTGCCTATAGCTATTCTCTTTTCATCACCTTTATTTCTCTTTTCATTTTCTTGCTAATTGCTGAAGTGTTAAGCCTCCACCTTCACTCTCTTTTCTTCCCCTTCACACGACTCTTTTATTTTTGCAAAAACATTTCGCGATTGTCGCTGTTGCTGCCGAACCTCTCTTCTCCATTCGACTCTTGTCTAGTAGGTAACGTTTCTCTTCCTCTTGTTTCCCTCTCTTTACATAGCTAGAGCCGAAACTCTTAGCATTGACCTCTTGTTGACTAGGTCGAATCTACCACCCTCTTCCATCTCGAATCCCTTTTGTTCTCCGTTGTGAGGGTCAAATCCTGTGGTTAGCCAACTGTAGATTGTTGTCATACATTGGTTGGTAGGTGTGTCTAAAGCCGTATATGGGGTTGGTGTTCTTCTAGTTTCGTTGTGTTTTCTTTAGCCAAGAAAGCTCTCACTTCTGTTACCATGAGATGGTTTTCGCTAACACCCTCATTTTTCATTGAACGTTGCTAGCGACTCGACTTGTTTAAACCAAGGAGCCGACTAACACTCTTTCATTGCAGAAGACCTCTTGTTTGGTAGTAAGTAGTAGTAGTGGATGAACCGGTCTCAATCTTTGGAGGTGTATTATCATGATTAAGACTAATGGATTATGATTTATTGATTTCGTAGGTGTTTAATCTTAAGGGCTTCAACCTACGCTCGTAATAAGGTGTGTAATCTCACACCATCGCTTATTGTATGAAAGTTGTTCTGTGAATCGGCTAAAAGCCGAAATACCAAAAAGCTGAAATACCGGAAACTGAGATCACTCGAGCTGCGAGTGCTCATAGTGATAAATCGAGTCACTAGTGAGGCCGATAGACTGTTGAGACAGCGTCACGAATGCTCCCTTGAAACTGAGGCCGTAATGGGCCTAGATGAGCCGAGGCGGGCTAAATGGGCCCAACGGGTTAATGGGCCCATATGAGTGAAAACGATGAAAAATGTAAGTTGATCAATGCGACTGCGAAGTTCGTAAAATCGAGATTGAAAACAAACAGAATGGTTCACACAAGCGTATGGGCTCCAATGGGCCGAAAATTGAGTTTTAGGCCCAATAGCACTGTATTGACTGAAAATGAAAACCGAGTCACTTGAGGTCACATTAGGCCTTCGAAAAGGCCATTGTAGGGGTAAAATTACCTAAATACCCTTATGCGGTAAAATTACCGAAATGCCCTTAGTGGGTAAATTACTGAAATACCCTCGGCGGGTAAAGTTACCAAATACCCTTAAAGGGTGAAATTACTAAAATGCCCTCGTTGGATGAAATTACTAGAATACCCCTGAGGGGTAAATTACCGTTCTACCTCTATCGACCAAATGACCATTATACCCTAGTGGTAGATCTAGTGTTGTATGTGTACCCTGTTTAACTGTTTATGATGGTAATTTATGTCATACATCATTTTAATATGTCACTGCATGTTGCATTCGGTTGGGTTATGCTTATGGAGGAAGTACTGTACTGATGGCTATGCCAGATGATACTGATTCACTAGCTCTGCCATGATTTACTAATTTTATTGGCTCAGCCACGTATATTGTTACTGGCAGCTTTGCTGCGATGATATTAGCAGCTTGTCTGCGATATTGGTGTGTAGGGCTGGATGGGTCGACTTAGTCCCCACATAGTGTGTAGGGTTGGTACGGCTGGTGTGATGGTTGGACTGGGTTGGGCTGCATTTTCTTTGTTTGCATTACCATGATTTCAGGGCTTAGGCCCGAAATGATACTGCATGGGCTTGGGCCCAGACTGTAACTGTAACAGGGGATTACACATTGAGTTCTCGTAACTCACTCTTTTCCTTTAACTGTGCAGGTAATCCCTAGCCTTAGAGGATTTGGAGCTGCGAGGGACTTGGAGGTGGCCACATGTCCTACATGTTTTCGAGGGTTAATTTAGTATTTCAATTTGGGATTACTTTACTTTAATTATTGGGTTTTTTTAATTTTTGTAATAAGGCCATTGGAACTATTTTAACTTCTATTTGGGATTTCTTTAAACATTGCAAATTTATTAAACACAGGTTTTTAAAAACGATAACAACTGTTTTTAAAATATCACATTTCTGCAACTGTTTAAACTAAATTTCTGTAACAGACGTGGTTTTTAATAATCAAGATAATACGTGTATTTTCTAAAGAGTATTAATTCGGGTAAACTTCTTTTGTTAACAAGCAACGAGAAAGGGGATTTTTGGGCGTTTAAAGTTTTGAAATGAAAATGAGTTTTCCAACGATCATAAGGTTTTCAAACAACACCTAATGTGGCACACTGGATTCGGTCATAACGTCTAGGCCGGGTTTGGGGTGTTACATTTAGTGGTATCAGAGTCAAGTTTGTAAAACTCGGCTGTGGAATGGGTTTTGAAAATTGTTTAAATTTGTTTAAAGTCTGGTTTAGAAAAGTAGTAGTATCACTGAATGTGTGGCACACTGAGTCTTCGGCACCGAATCCGTAAGTTTCTTTACCCTATACTTGATTATATGATGAAATGACTGTATTGAGAAACTACTAGAGATAGTGGTAGTACACTGAAACTTTTAGCTATAGAAACTAAGACTATAAAGACTGAAACGGTAGTAAACTCGATCTACGAAAACAACTCTTATTACTGTTTTCATAAAACACTTGTTAATAATCATGAGAACTATAAGCTGATTCATAAAACTCTTAAACAGATTAATACGTTACATCGAGATGAGTACAATAGGTCACGGTAGAGGTAAGCGTGACCGTGGTAGAGGCCAGGGTGCTAGGGCTGGGTCCTCAGCATCGTGACATATGCCTGAAAGGGAAGCACCGGCATCACCAGTGACTGAAATGGGGTCTCATGGCCGAGCTGGTGGGAATAATGCTCTGTCCCAAGCAATGCTGTGAGTTTAGGAAAGGGTTGCTGGAGCGAGTACTGGATCAGTGGCCCAAGGATCAATTTCTGAGCGACTCCGGTCAAACGGGGCTGAAATCTTCAGGGGCATCTTTGGTGTAGCCCCGAATGTAGCAGAATATTGGTTGGAGGCAGTGGAGCGGATCATGGATGATCTAGACTGCACAGTGGAGCAAAGGCTGAAGGGAGCAGTGTCCCTACTACGAGATGAGGCATACCAATGGTGGCTTACAGTGAGGGAAGGTACGCAAGTTGACCGTGTGACTTGGGATTTCTTTAAAGTGGCCTTCCAAGGAAAGTATGTCGAGGCAAGTTACATGGACGCCCAGAGGAATGAATTTTTGAATCTGGTTCAGGGGAATAAATCCATAGCGGGGGTATGAGGCAGAGTTCCTGCGCTTGAGCCGGTACGCTCGGGGTATAGTTGCAATAGAATATGAGCGTTGTGTACAGTTTGAGGATGGTCTTTGGGATGAGTTGCGGGTAACTGATAACCACGCAGAGGGAAAGAGACTTTGGTGACCTGGTTGAGAAGGCTAAGATTGCCGAGGAGGTGAAACGTTCTAAGCGTCAAAACTGTGAGAAGGAAAGGGGCAGGAATAAGAGAGATTTTAGGCCTTCAAGTTCTTCAGATGGGTTTCATAAGAGGCCTAGGTTTGATGGGCCGGTCTGAGCTGGAGTTTTGATTGTTGCTGGCAGGCCGCAGCCTTGCGCTGTGTGTGGGTTATCTCATCAAGGTTAATGTTGGAAGAGAACTGGGGCATGCTTTAGTTGTGGGTCTAGAGATCACAGGGTTAGGGACTGTACGCAGGGGCCGGGTCAGATGCAAGTTGTGGGTCAGGGATATGTTCAGCCAGGGAGAGGAGGACACTAGCCACCGAGAGGCCGTGGACCAGCCCGAGGGGGAAATGGGTTTGGACGAGGTCGCGAAACACCGGGAAGAGGTGCTGGTAACATTGAGGCAAGACAAGCAGGGTTGGTCTATGCTGCTAGGCGCTGTGAGGATGGCGACGCACCTGACGTTATAACTGGTACGTTTCTCATTCATGATATACCATTTATAGCTTTGATTGATATTGGGTCTTCGCACTCGTATGTTGCATGTACTGTGTCGGGAACATTGGGCATACAGTTTGAACTTATTGATAGAGAAAAGTCAGTGATTAGTCCTTTAGGATAGTCTGTTGTAGTGAATAAGCTATTTAGAAATGTGCCTTTAGAGGTTGAAGGGGTTGTCTTTTCGGCGAATTTGATGGAACTATCGTTTGGTGAGTTTGATCTCACTCTGGGCATGGACTGGTTAGTGAAACACCGTGTAAATTTGGATTGCACTGCTAAGCGTATGGTATTGAAATCTTCAGAGGACGAGGAAGTGATTGTGATAGGAGAGCGAAGGGATTATCTATCCAATGTAATCTCATCGTTAAGGGCCGAGAAGCTGGTTCGCAAGGGTTGTGAGGTGTTTCTGGCTTATGTCAGCACATCTGATACTACGGGTTTGTTTGTTGGGGATGTCAGGACAGTAAAGGAGTATCCGGACGTATTCCCTAAAGAGCTTCTGAGGTTGCCACCAAACCGTGAGGTCAAATTCGGCATTGAGCTCTTACCGGGAACGGCTCCGGTGCTCATCACCCCTTATAGGATGGCACCGAAGGAGCTGGTGGAATTAAAGGCTCAGATCCAAGAGTTACTGGATCGAGGATTCATCTGGCCAAGTGTGTTTCCTTGGGGAACGGTATTGTTTGTGAAGAAGAAGGATAGGTCAATGCGTATGTGTATTGATTATCGTCAATTGAATAAACTGATGATTAAGAACAAATACCCTTTACCAAGAACAGATGACCTGTTTGATTAGCTGCGAGGAGCCGCGATTTTCTCTAAAATAGATCTTAGTCGGGGTACCATCAGTTAAGAGTTTAGGAGGCAGATGTGTACAAGACCGCATTCAGGACTCATTATGGACACTACGAGTTTTTGGTCATGTTGTTTGGGCTAACGAATGCACTAGCTGCATTCATGGATATGATGAACCGGGTCTTTCAACCCTACTTAGATCGGTTTGAGGTGGTGTTTATAGATGATATTCTGGTATATCCGAGAACTGAGGAGAAGCATGATTCACATCTCTGGATTGTTCTACAAGTATTGAGAGAGAAGCAACTTTATGCTAAATTCAGTAAATGCGAGTTTTGGGCATGATTCACACTCATCCAACATTTTTGGGTCATGTTGTGTCTGTCGAGGGGATTAGGGTTGATCCTCGAAAAGTTGAGGCCGTATTGGATTATTGGATTGGAAGTCACCGAAGTCGGTATCTGAGATTCGAAGCTTTCTGAGTCTGGCTGGGTATTACAGACGGTTCATTGAGGGGTTTTCATTGATTACTACCCCCTAACCAAGTTACTACATAAAGGTGTACCATTTGTTTGGGCTGACAAACAACAGGAGAGTTTTGAAAAACTGAAGAAGATTCTGACTGAATCTCCGATACTAATTCAGCCAGAGGCTGGAAAGAAATTTGTTATTTACTGTGATACGTCGCACACGGGTTTGGGCTGTGTGCTGATGCAGGAGGGTAAACTGGTGGCTTATGCATTCCGTCAGCTTAGGCCGCACGAGGTGAACTACCCTACGCATGACTTGGAATTAGCCGCAGTGGTGTTCGCTCTAAAGATTTGGAGACATTAACTATACGGGGAAAAGTCGATCATCTACACCGACCATAAGAGTCTTAAGTACCTCCTTACTCAGAAGGAGTTGAACCTTAGGCAACAAAGATGGATAGAGCTGCTTAAGGATTATGATTGCTCGATTGAGTATCATCCAGGAAAAGCTAACGTGGTAGCGAATGCACTGAGCCGTAAGGTTGTGTCTAATTTGAGAGCAATGTTAGCTCATCTCAGTCTGTTTGAGGATGGTAGTGTGTTAGCTGAACTTCAGGTAAAACTGACTTGGATTGGTCAAATTAAAGAGAAACAGATGTTGGATGAGTCGTTGATTCCTCGGTTTCAACAAGTGAAGAAGGGAGAGACTGAGGATTTTGGGCTGAATAGTGAAGGAGTATTGTGTTACCGTGGAAGAGTTTGTAACACCCCAAACCCGGCCTAGAAATTAGGCCCGAATTCTGAATGTCACATTAAAGGCACAATTCAAAATGGTGTTGCTAATTAAAAATTTAAGGCCCAAAAGCCCAAAATCTTTGAGTCTTATTAATTAAAGATAAAAACCTATTTTATTATTTTAAGTATTTCGGAAACCAAGTTTGAACATAAGAGCTTACTTAGGTTTAATAATTAAATAAACAATTAATCTCAAAACCCAAAATAAATCTAAAGTCAAAACGGAGTACAAGGCCTTATTACATCCACCGAATATTAAGTAAATAATAAAATGTATTTTGAAACCAATAAATGAAAATTCAAGCCTCTTGTAGTGTGGCCATCTCCAAGTCCTCTCCCACGTCGAGTCGTCTATTCGGGATTACCTGAAACATTAAATTAAAGGGGTGTGAGTTTTGAAACTCAGTGTGCACAACCCTTGGCAATCAAATCACTTACAAATATTCACATTGGGCCTAAGCCCTATCAAAATCGGTGGTCTTGGGCTTTAGCCCACAATGACCTCATATCATATCATATTGTATCCTTTATAAACAAATAATGCAAACACCACAAAAATCCATCCGCTACACACACCATTTCCCTTCCAACCTTATGACTCCTGTGGGGAATTCTAGCTCGACCCACCCCTCTGCTACACACCAAGTGTAGCCCGGTTGCGGTACTACCGAACGTTGCAGCAAAGCTGCTAATCATATATATTGGGCTTAAAGCCTCCGGTGGATCCATACCATACGGCCATGCGATCCTCAAATCTTCCTCCGTACCATAATTCCCACCCATATACATCCTAAGCAGAATATCATATGAATGCATCAAACATACGAGTAATATCCATAAACTCATATTCGTCACGTAGGGGTATTTTCGTCATTTCACTACCCAGGGGTATTTCAGTAATTTTGCAAATTAAGGGTATTTCGATAATTTTGCAAATTGAGGTTATTTCGGTAATTTAGCAAATCGAGGGTATTTCGATAATTTCACAAATTAGGGGTATTTCGATAATTTTGCAAATCAAGGGTATTTCGGTAATTTCGTAAACCAGGGGTATTTTGGTAATTTTACAATCAGAGGTATTTTGGTACTTTACAAATCTAGGGGTATTTTAGTAAATTTCACAAATATAAGGGTATTTTAGGAATTTTGCAAATATAAGGGTATTTTAGGAATTTTGCAAATATAAGGGTATTTCGGTAATTTCGTAAACTAGGGGTATTTCAATAATTTTGCAAATCAAGGGTATTTTGGTACTTTACAAATCTAGGGGTATTTTAATAAATTTTACAAATATAAGGGTATTTTAGGAATTTTGAAAATATAAGGGTAATTTAGGAATTTTACAAATATAAGGGTATTTGGTCCCTTTCGGGTTTTAGTTGTGAACTTTGGCCCATCAACAAGTACTCGCGGGTAAAGTGAACAGACACTACGCACCAGGTAAGATTCCAGAAAAGAGGAGGTGGGCCACTAGGGCCACTTAAGTACCAATCTCTTCCTAGATCCAATCCTAGACATGCGTACGCCCATTGCCACACTCCAACTCTGCGACTTGTTCACAGACATGTTTAATTAGATTAAGTCTTATGGAATTTAAGAGGTGTTCAAAATAAGCCTAACATACATGTCTACGTCCCCATAAACTCATCAATCCCAATTTACACCCTTACGGCCCATTAGGCCCAAATCTCATCATATGGCCTATTAGGCCCAAAACAAATCCAATTCATGTATCATGCATGACTAATTCAATTCTTATAACCAACCAAACCATTTCATCAATTCTTAGCCTCAGGGCCCATCGGGCCTATTTAGCCACATTCGGCTTTTCGGCTTTTCGGCATTGCCGATATCGTGTGTGTAGTGTTTGTACACACCTGGTAACCACGCGCGTTGCAAATCCCTTAGTCACGACCCTACAATCGATATTACTAGCGATTAACCAAGATTTAACGCATACTTATCAAAAACCAAAACCTCACCGTACCCTTACCATGTACCTCACGTTCCAGCAGCCCTTCCTTCGCTACTATTGGCGATTATCCTCTAGATCTGCACCCAATCGCTCACCAAGGTATATTAACTCTCCTCATAGAATGCTCTATATATAGCTAGCTTCTCACCTTCATTCTTTGCATCTTTCCGATGTGGGATCCTTTCATCAGCAAAGTTTAAATCCAACTCAAACTCTTGCCGTCCAGTCCGGAAAATAAATACTCCCTTGCTTGTCATGAGATTCGAACCCAGGCTCTCATGTAGCATAATCCACGCCGCTAGTCACTAAGCCACAAGCTTCTCTTGTGTCTAAAATCATGCCCAACTAAAGCTAAGTCTATGGCCAATGTCTAAATCCACTTAAAAAAATAATCTAAAAGAAATGCAAGTGCTACAACTTGAACCTTGGACCTCATTCCTTCCTTATGGCGTCACCCCCTTGTCTCTTATGTGGTGTCACTTTGCCACTACACCACACACTCCACTTGTGTTATTTTTCTCCATATTTTATTATTAAAGCCTACCTACTAACTCTAGGGTTTTATTCACCTAAAACCAAAATTTCCCTAAAGCCAAAGTTTGAACCCGGGACTTGATAGAAGCCCTCTAACCTTCCAAAATCACTCACTTAGTAGGTCCAACTTGCGTTAATGTCGTTCTCTTACTCCCAAAAATATTTAAAAAGTTCCTATGCTCGGGGCCCAAAAGCCCAATTCTCCTAGGCCCAATTTTAAGATGTTACAGAGTTTGTGTACCGAGGGACTCTGAGTCAAGGTAGGCGATTCTGCGGGAGGCGCATAGTAGCCCATATGCTATGCATCCTGGTGGAAAAAAACTATACCGAGATCTACGTGAACTGTATTGGTGGTCAGGACTTAAATGTGAGGTGACTAATTTTGTAAGTAAGTGCTTAACATGCCAGCAAGTGAAGGCTGAGCATCAACTGCCTTCGGGACTGCTACAACCTGTAAAGATTCCACTCTGGAAGTGGGAGAGGATAACAATAGATTTTGTTAGTGGGCTACCCTTGACGCATACTAAGAAAGATTCGGTGTGGGTAATTGTTGATTGGCTAGCTAAATCTGCCCACTTCATACCGGTTCGCACTGACTACTCGTTGCAGAAGTTGGCCAAGTTATATGTGGCGGAAATTGTGAGGTTACATGGGGTGCCAGTGTCTATCATTTCGGACAGGGACCCTAGATTTACATCACGATTCTGTAGAGTGTTACATGAGGCTCTGGGGACAAGGTTGGATTTCAGCACAGCATTTCATCTGCAGACTGATGGTCAGTCGGAGAGGGTAATACAAATTCTGGAGGACAAGTTAAGAAGCTGTGTGATTGATTTCAAGGGCAGTTGAGGGCAGATGGGAAGATTATTTACCCTTAGCGGAATTTGCGTATAACAACAGTTACCATATAACGAGGCTTTATATGGTCGTAGCTGTCGTACCCCTACTTGTTGGACAGAATTGGGTGAGCGGCAACTATTGGGTCTAGAGCTAATTTCTGAAACTGAGGAGAAAGTGAAGTTGATACGGAATCGGTTAAAAGAAGCATCTGTTAGGCAGAAGTCATATGCTGACTTAAAGCGTAAAGAGATAGAGTTCTCTGTGGGGGATTATGTTTTCTTAAAGGTCTCACCATGGATTAAGATTCTGAGATTTGGACGAAAGGGTAAGTTGAGCCCCAGATTCATCGGACCTTACCGGGTGTTAAGACGTGTTGGACCGGTCACCTATTAGCTTGAGTTGCCTCCTGAGTTGAACCGAATACATGATGTATTCCATGTTTCTATGATGAGACGCTACCGTTCTGATCCTTCTCATATAGTGCCAATGGAAGAGATTGAGGCAAGACCTGATCTGACATTCGAGGAAGAACTGGTGCAGATTCTAGATCGTTATGTTAAAGTGCAGAGAAAGAAATCTGTTCCACTAGTCAAGGTACTGTGGCATAATCATGGTTCAGAGGAAGTCACGTGGGAACATGAGGAGGCGATGTGTCAGCAATATCCTCACCTCTTCTAACCAGGTAAATTTCGAGGCCGAAATTTCTTTAAAGGGGTAGAGTTGTAACATCCCAAAAATTAGGGGCTGTAATTTTTTGTATAATTGTATGTGGTGCTTGCTTAACTAGTTGTTTGAGTGTATTTGGGGGTCCTAAAGAGGCCTAAGTTCGAGTTTGAGCTTTGGAAAAATTTTGGTTTTTGACCCTAAAGTGAAAAGGGTTGGTAGTGGTAGCGCTTAAGTAAATTTGAGTGTGTTTTGCTAACACAAGTTGAGCATGTGGTGTGATGGTGTGGCGTCAAGTGGAGAGCAAGGAGGTTTGGGGTTCGAATCCCACAGATTACAAATGAGGGGTTTTGTTTTGTGACTTGGGAGAGTAAGAGGTAGAGTTGGGATCAAACTCTACATGGTTGGTTGAAGACTTGGTCAATCAATTTGAATGGGAGGCCAAGAGTGATTCAAGGAGAGAGTGGTGGAGAAAATCAAGGGGTTGAGGAGTGAGTGAGTAGTGGCCAAATTTGGGAGTGTGCCTTGGGGGGAGATTTCGGCTAGGGGCTGGATTAAGTAGCAATTTTGGCCATTTGAGTGTAATAGCAAACCGAATTCTCTCTGTACTTGCTACTCCCTTTTCGTTCATTTTTGGGTATTCCTTTTCTGAAGTTTGGTGCATTATTTCTCCTATTCGTGGATTTTTATCTTAGGTGCACTTTCCTCTCTTTTGCCTATAATTATTCTCTTTTCATCACCTTTCTTTCTCTTTTCATTTTCTTGCTAATTGCCGAAGTGTTAAGCCTATAACTTCAGTCTCTTTGCTTCCCATTCACACGACTCTTTTATTTTTGCAAAAACAATTCGCGATTGCTGCTCTTGCTGCTGAACCTCTCTTCTCCATTCGACTCTTCTCTAGTTAATGGTAACGTTTCTCTTCCTTTTGTTTCCCTCTCTTTACATAGCTAAAGCCGAATCTCTTAGCATTGACCTCTTGTTGACGAGGCCGAATCTACTCACCCTCTTCCATCTCGAATCCCTTTTTTCTTCGTTGTGAGGGTCGAATCCTGTGGTTAGCGAACTGTCAATTGTTATCGTGCATTGGTTGGTAGGTGTGTCTAAAGCCATATATGGGGTTGGTGTTCTTCTAGTTTTGTTGTGTTTTCTTTAGCCAAGAAAGCTCTCACTTCTATTACCATGAAGACGGTTTTGGCTAACACTCTCCTTTTTCATTGAACGTTGCTAGGGACTCGACTTGTTTAAACCAAGGAGCTGACTGAACACTCTTCCATTGCGGAAGATATCTTGTTTGGCGGTAAGTAGTAGTAATGGATGAATCGGCTTCAATCCTTGGAGGTGTATTATCAGGATTAAGACTAATGGATTATGATTTATTGATTTCGTAGGTGTTTAATCTTGGGGGCTTCAACCTACACTCGTAATAAGGTGTGTAATTTCACACAATCGCTTATTCTGTGAAAGTTTTTCTGTGAATCGGCTAAAAGCCGAAATACCAAAAAGCTAGAATACTGACAACTGAGATCACTCGAGCTGCAATCGATCGTAGTGATTAACTGAGTCACTAGTGAGGGCGACAGACTGTTGGAAGAGTTTAACGAACGCTCCCATAAAACTGAGGCCTTAGTGGGCCTAGTTGAGCAGAGGCAGGCTAAATGGGCCCAACAGGTTAATGGGCCCATATGGGTGAAAACACTGAAAAATGTAAGTTGATCGATGCGACTGCAAAGTCTGCAGAACCGAGACTGAAAATGAACAGAATGGGTCACACGAGCGTGTGGGCCCGAATAGGCCGAAAATTAGGTTTTAGGACCAATAGCACTGTATTAACCAGAAATGGAAACTGAGTCGCTCAAGGCAACATTAGGCCTTCGGAAAGGCCATTGTAGGGGTAAAATTACCTAAATACCCATATAGGGTAAAATTACCGAAATGCCCTTAATGGGTAAATTACTGAAACAGCCTCGTGGGTAAAGTTACCAAAATACCCTTAAAAGGTGAAATTACTGAAATGCCCTCATTGGGTGAAATTACCGGAATACCCCTGAGGGGTAAATTACTGTTCTACCCCTACTGACCAAATGATCATTATACCCCTAATGGTAGATCTAGTGTTGTATGTGTACCCTGTTTAATTGTTTATGATGGTAATTTATGTCATACAACATTTTAATATGTCACTGCATGTTGCATTGGGTTGGGTTATGCTTTTGGAGGAAGTACTGTACCGGTGGCTATGCCACGTCATACTGATTCAGTGGCTTTGCCATGTTATACTGATTTTCGTGGCTCAGCCACGTATACTGTTACTGGCAGCTTTGCTGCGATGATATTAGCAGCTTGTCTGCGATATTGGTGTGTAGGGCTGGGTGGGTCGACTTAGTCCCCACATGGTGTGTAGGGTTGGTACGGGTGGTGTGATGGTTGGACTGGGTTGGGCTGCATTTTCTTTGTTTGCATTACCATGATTTTGGGGCTTAGGCCCGAACTGATACTGCATGGGCTTGGGCCCAGACGGTGACTGTAACAGGGGATTACACACTGAGTTCTCGCAACTCACCCCTTTCCTTAAACTAGTTGTTTGAGTGTATTTGGGGGTCCTAAAGAAGCCTGGGTTCGAGTTTGAGCTTTGGAAAAATTTTGGTTTTTGACCCTAAAGTGAAGATGGTTGGCAGTGGTAGGGCTTAAGTAAATTTGAGTGTGTTTTGCTAACTTAAGTTGAGCATGTGGTGTGATGGTGTAGCGTCAAGTAGAGAGCAAGGAGGTTTGGGGTTCGAATCCCACAGATTACAAATGAAGGGTTTTATTTTGTGACTTAGGAGAGCAAGAGGTAGAGTTGGAATCAAAGTCAACATGGTTGGTTGAAGACTTGGTCAATCAATTTGAATGGGAGGCCAGGAGTGATTCAAGGAGAGAGTGGTGGAGAAAATCATGGTGTTGAGGAGTGAGGGAGTAGTGGCCGAATTCGGGAGTGTGCCTTGGGAGGGAGATTTCGGCTAGGGGGTGGACTGAGTAGCACTTTCGGCCATTTGAGTGTGATAGCAAACCGAATTCTCTTTATAATTGCTACTACCTTTTCGTTCATTTTCGGGTTTTCCTTTTCTGAAGTTTGGTGCATTATTTCTCCTATTATTGGATTTTTACCGTAGGTGCAGTTTTCTCTCTTTTGCCTATATCTATTCTCTTTTCATCACCTTTCTTTCTCTTTTCATTTTCTTGCTAATTGCCGAAGTGTTAAGCCTCCACCTTCACTCTCTTTTCTACCCCTTCACCCAACACTTTTATTTTTGCAAAAACATTTCGCTATTGCTGCTCTTGCTGCCGAACCTCTCTTCTCCATTCGACTCTTCTCTAGTTAAAGGTAATGTTTCTCTTCCTCCTGTTTCCCTCTCTTTACATAGCTAAAGCCGAAACTCTTAGCATTGACCTCTTGTTGACTAGGCCGAATCTACTCACCCTCTTCCAACTCGAATCCCTTTTGTTCTCCGTTGTGAGGGCCGAATCCTGTGGTTAGCCAACTGTCGATTATTATCGTGCATTGGTTGGTAGGTGTGTCTAAAGCCGTATATGGGGTTGGTGTTCTTCTAGTTTTGTTGTGTTTTCTTTAGCCAAGAAAGCTCTCACTTTTGTTACCATGAAGACGGTTTTGGCTAACACCTTCCTTTTTCATTGAACGTTGCTAGGGACTCGACTTGTTTAAACCAAGGAGCCGACTGAACACTCTTCCATTGCGGAAGATCTCTTGTTCGGTGGTAAGTAGTAGTAGTGGATGAATCGACTTCAATCTTTGGAGGTGTATTATCAGGATTAAGACTAATGGATTATGATTTATTGATTTCTTAGGTGTTTAATCTTGGGGGCTTCAACCTACACTCGTAATAAGGTGTGTAATCTCACACCATCGCTTATTCTGTGAAAGTTGTTCTGTGAATCGGCTAAAAGCCAAAATATCGAAAAGCCAGAATACCGACAACAAAGATCACTCTAGTGATAAACCGAGTCACTAGTGAGGGCGACAGACTGTTGAGAGAGTCTCACGAACGCTCCCGTGAAACTGAGGCCTTAGTGGGCCTAGTTGAGCCGAGGCAGGCTAAATGGGCCCAACGGGTTAATGGGCCCATATGAGTGAAAACGATGAAAAATGTAAGTTGATCGATGCGACTGCGAAGTCTGCAGAACCGAGACTGAAAACAAACAGAATGGGTCACATGAGTGTGTAGGCCCTAATGGGCCAAAAATTAGGTTTTAGGTCCAATAGCACTATATTGACCGGAAATGGAAACTGAGTCGCTCGAGGCAACATTAGGCCTTCGAAAAGGCCGTTGTAGGGGTAAAATTACCTAAATACCCAAATGGGGTAAAATTATCGAAATGCCCTTAATGGGTAAATTACTAAAATACCCTCGGCGGGTACAGTTACTAAAATACCCTTAAAAGGTGAAATTACTGAAATGCCCTCTTTGGGGGAAATTATTGGAATACCCCTAAGGGAAAAATTACCGTTCTATCCCTACCGACCAAATGACCATTATACCTCTAGTGGTAGATCTAGTGTTGTATGTGTACCCTCTTTAATTGTTTATGATGGTAATTTATGTCATACATCATTTTAATATGTCACTGCATGTTGCTTTGGGTTGGGTTATGCTTTTGGAGGAAGTACTGTACTGGTGGCTATGCCACGTCATACTGATTCAGTGGCTCTGCCACGATATACTGATTTTAGTGGCTCAGCCACGTATACTGTTATTGGCAGCTTTGCTGCGATGATATTAGCAGCTTGTCTGCGATATTGGTGTGTAGGGCTAGGTGGGTCGACTTAGTCCCCACATGGTGTGTAGGGTTGGTACGGGTGGTGTGATGGTTGGACTGGGTTGGGCTACATTTTCTTTGTTTGTATTACCATGATTTTGGGGCTTAGACCCGAACCGATACTGCATAGGCTTGGGCCCAGACTGTGACTATAACAGGGGATTACACACCGAGTTCTAGTAACTCACTCATTTCCTTTAACTAGTTGTTTGAGTGTATTTGGGGGTCCTAAAGAGGCCTGGGTTCAAGTTTGAGCTTTGGAAAAATTTTGGTTTTTGACCCTAAAGTGAAGAGGGTTGGCAGTGGTAGGGCTTAAGTAAATTTGAGTGTGTTTTGCTAACATAAGTTG
Organism: Gossypium australe; assembly: GCA_005393395.2. Taxonomy (NCBI): domain Eukaryota; kingdom Viridiplantae; phylum Streptophyta; class Magnoliopsida; order Malvales; family Malvaceae; genus Gossypium; species Gossypium australe. Next base: position 70,868,724 of record CM016617.1, read on the forward strand.
AGCATGTGGTGTGATGGTGTGGCGACAAGTGCAGAGCAAGGACGTTCGGGGTTCGAATCCCACATATTACAAATGAAGGGTTTTATTTTGTGACTTGGGAGAGCACGAGGTAGAGTTGGGATCAAACACTACATGGTTGGTTGAAGTCTTGGTCAGTCAATTTGAATGGGAGGCCAGGAGTGATTCAAGGAGAGAGTGGTAGAGAAAATCAAGGGGTTGAGGAGTGAGGGAGTAGTGGCCGAATTTGGGAGTGTGCCTTGGGGGGAGATTTCGGCTAGGGGGTGGATTGAGTAGCAATTTTGGCCATTTGAGTGTGATAGCAAATCAAATTCTCTCTGTAATTGCTACTCCCTTTTCGTTCATTTTCGGGTTTTCCTTTTCTGAAGTTTGGTGCATTATTTCTTCTATTCGTGCATTTTTACCTTAGGTGCTCTTTTCTCTCTTTTGCCTATAGCTATTCTCTTTTCATCACCTTTCTTTCTTTTTTGCTTTTCTTGCTAATTGCCGAAGTGTTAAGCCTCTACCTTCACTCTCTTTTCTACCCCTTCACACGACTCTTTTATTTTTGCAAAAACATTTCACGATTGCTGCTCTTGCTGCCGAACCTCTCTTCTCCATTCGACTCTTCTCTAGTTAAAGGTAACATTTCTCTTCCTCTTGTTTCCCTCTCTTTACGTAGCTAAAGTCGAAACTCTTAGCATTGACCTCTTGTTGACTAGGCCGAATCTACTCATCCTCTTCCATCTCGAATCCCTTTTGTTCTCCGTTGTAAGGGCCGAATCCTGTTGTTAGCCAACTATCGATTGTTGTCGTGCATTGGTTGGTAGGTGTGTCTAAAGCCATATATGGGGTTGGTGTTCTTCTAGTTTCGTTGTGTTTTCTTTAGCCAAGAAAGCTCTCACTTCTGTTACCATGAAGACGGTTTTCGCTAACACCCTCCTTTTCCATTGAACGTTGCTAGGGACTCGACTTGTTTAAACTAAGGAGCCGACTGAACACTCTTCCATTGCAGAAGATCTCTTGTTTGGTGGTAAGTAGTAAGAGTGGATGAATCGGTTTCAATCGTTGGAGTTGTATTATCTGGATTAAGACTAATAGATTACGATTTATGGATTTCGTAGGTGTTTAATCTTGGGGGCTTCAACCTACGCATGGAATAAGGAGTGTAATCTCACACCATCGTTTTTCTGTGAAAGTTGTTCTGTAAATCGGCTAAAAGTCGAAATACCGAAAAACTAAATTACCGGCAACTGAGATCACTCGAGCTGCGAGCGCTCGTAGTGATAAATCGAGTCACTAGTGAGGGCAACAGACTATTGAGAGAGTCTCACGAATGCTCTCGTGAAACTGAGGCCGTAATGAGCCTAGTTGAGCCGAGGCGGGCTAAATGGGCCTAACGGGTTAATGGGCCCATATGAGTGAAAACGATGAAAAATGTAAGTTTATCGATGCGACTATGGATTCCATAGAACCGAGATTGAAAATGAACAGAATGGGTCACACGAGCGTGTGGGCTCGAATGGGCCGAAAATTGGGTTTTAGGCCCAATAGCACTGTATTGACCGGAAATGGAAACCAAGTCGCTCGAGGCGACATTAGGCCTTTGAAAAGGCCGTTGTAGGGGTAAAATTATCGAAATACCCTTATGGGGTAAAATTGTCGAAATGCCCTTAGTGGGTAAATTACTGAAATACCCTCAGCGGGTAAAGTTACCAAAATACCCTTAAAAGGTGAAATTACTGAAATGCCCTCGTTGGGCGAAATTACCGGAATACCCCTGAGGGGTAAATTACCATTCTACCCCTACTGACCAAATGACCATTATACCCCTAGTGGTAGCTTTAATTGTTTATGATGGTAATTTATGTCATACATCATTTTAATATGTTACTGCATGTTGCATTTGGTTGGGTTATGCTTATGGAGGAAGTACTGTACTGGTGGCTATACCATGTCATACTGATTCAGTGGCTCTGCCACGATATACTGATTTTAGTGGCTCAGCCACGTATGCTGTTATTGGCAGCTTTGCTGCGATGATATTAGTAGCTTGTCTGCGGTATTGGTGTGTAGGGCTAAGTGGGTCGACTTAGTCCCCACATGGTGTGTAGGGTTGGTAGGGGTGGTGTGATGGTTGGACTAGGTTGGGCTGCATTTTTTTTGTTTGTATTACCATGATTTTGGGGCTTAGGCCCGAACCGATATTGCATGGGCTTGGGTCTAGACTATGACTATAACAGGGGATTACACACTGAGTTCTCGTAACTCACCCCTTTCCTTTAACTGTGCAGGTAATCCCCAGCCTTACAGGATTTTGAGCTGCGAGGGACTCGTAGGTGGCCACACGTTCTGCATGTTTTCGAGGGTTAATTTAGTATTTCGATTTGGGATTACTTTAATTTAATCATTGGGTTTTATAATTTTTGTAATAAGGCCATTGGAACTGTTTTAACTTCTATTTGGGATTTCTTTAAATACTGCAAATTTATTAAACACGGGTTTTTAAAATGATAACAACTATTTTTAAAATATCACGTTTCCGCAACTGTTTAAACCAAATTTCTATAACAAACATGGTTTTTAATAAGCATGATAATACGTGCATTTTCGAAAGAGTATTAATTCGGGTATACTTCTTTTGTTAACAAGCAACGAGAAAGGGGATTTTTGGACGTTTAAAGTTTTGAATTGAAAATGAGTTTTCCAACGAATCATAAGGTTTTCAAACAACAACTGATGTGGCACATTGGTCCGGTCATAACGTCTAGGCCGGGTTTGGGGTGTTACAATCAATGTGAATTTACAAAATTAATCTAACATTTTAACCTTGTAAATCCACAAATTTACATCTCTATGTCAATCAACACTTTAACTAATAAATATTAACTTTTGCACCATTTACGATTAAACCATTTTTACTTAATTTACTATTAAAATGTTAAAATTTCTTAACCAAATTTGTATATGAATCTAATAGATTTTTGTAAATATTAAATAAATAATATTTATTGTCTTATTTGTTAGAATTGTGGTCCTGAAACCACTGTTTCTGACACCACTAAAAACAGGCTGTTACACTTAAATTCTTAAATATCAAATTTATTGTTGGTTGTTATTCTTATGTAAACTGGAAGCTAAGGATTCCTGGGTATAAAAAGAGGATGTTCTATCTCCTGGTAAGTCTGACAACTTTGCATGCTAAGAGTAAGGGTACTATGATATATATATATATATATATATATATGCAGCAAGTTATGATTAAGAGGCCATGCATGGGAGTTATTTATAGATGAAATCACAACAACCTGTCCATTAAGGGGTTTTAATGGTGGATCCATGTTCTTTTATGCAGTTGATGCTGCAATTTTGTGACAGACATTCAAATTTGAGGATTTTGACCTTTTGCAAGATGAGTCTCAGGTGAGTCTCTAATATTGACTCATACAAATTCATATAAGTAGATTGTTTGTGATTGATGTTCTTAAAAACAGAGTGAGTACATGAATGATTCTTGGAAAATAAGTGTATATTTCCAAACATATGTAACAACCATAACCTGATCTAATCGTCGGACCCGAGTTATGGAATGCTACAATCATAACCAGTATAGAACACATTCAGATCACACTGATTATCTCAAATAAACATAGAATAATTCATTAATGCATAATTATTGCTCAAATTTAACAGAAATCATCCAAACATAGTCAATTCAATTTAATATTAACAAATATGTCAGTTATTAGATCATATACGGGTTTATGTATGCTCCAATACCATCCAGAATTTAACTAGGAATAATTTGCAATATTTTCAAATTTTCAATTCAATTATAAATCAAAACAATTCATATCTCAATTTAACTATCATAAATCAATAGTCAATCATTATTCATAGCATATATGTGAAACAAAACTTAAATCGGCTCCACAGGACCTTAAAAATAGTTTGGAAACAAACACGGACTAATTTGGATCAAAATAGAAAAATATGAGAAAAACTAAAAATAGGGGTCACACGAATGTGTGGATAGGCCTTGTGAAAAAGGCTATCCCGTGTAACTAGCTGTGCCCGTGTGAAAAATCCTGCAGCAAAAATAAATGAAGCAACCACACGTCCGTGTCATACAACCGTGTGGGACACATGGCCATGTGGAAGATTGTGTCACAAGCCGTGTGTACCTAAATAACTTCAAAACAAAGCTACTTCAAATATCATTTCTTAGGTACCAAACCATACCATTTCTAACTATTTTCACCTATTTAAATTGCATTCAAACATGCTAAAAACATACCAAATCATTCAACCTAATTGTCTAACCAATGTACCCTCCTTAGTACCACATTATAAATATAAACATCAACCATTTAAACTTGAAAAAAATTAGATTTCATGCTTATACATTCACCAAATGAACATATATCACCAAATGCTCAAAATCATTACTTGAAGTTCATCAATTAACCTATCATGTATGTATCAATTCAACAATCCAACAATGCATTATATTTCAAACACACTTTTATGTTATCAAATAACAAACCAACCAAAATACCAGCAAGGATTTACATCAAAATACATATTACATATTTCAAATGGCACAAAACATAACCAAATAATCATAACCTACATATACCAAAGCCCTTTTTACATGCCACTTATAACCGGACCATAATGAACAATTAATTAAGGAATAAGTTATCGGATAGTGTGATCTTCAAAAGCAATCCAATCAACAACCCAAATTCGACGATCTACAAGGAAGAAAAACCAACATAAAGTAAGCTTACATAAAGCTTAGTAAAATGGTATTAAATATAAACTTTAACTTACCGTAACAGTTGTAACTTAAACAATTCTCAACTAAATACCATAACAAGAACATGAGTTCATTATTATCCTATAGACATCACAAGTATCACAAGGTTAGTGAGTTCATATAAACATAACATGAAATTTTCTTACCATGTCATAAAATATTACAAATAAACACATTTAAAACTTAATTCAACCATCACCTATTCAATTAACAACTAACATCCATTTCAAATATCCATATCCAATGTCCCAATTCATACATCTCTTTCCATATAACCATTTCATATAACCATTTCATGTAATCATTTCATATAACCATCTCATTAAATATTTCATTTTCCTATTTTATTTACACAATTAACACATAATAATTCTTCATATCACATTTCGTTTCAATATTTCATATAATTTTCTCCATTCAATGTCTAATTCCATATAACCGTTTTGTATATTCTGTTTCATTTTATACATTTAACACCCGATGAACCAAATAAAGTAACGTTAGATATGTGGGAGCAATGTTCATACAAAGTGTGCATGTAATTGTAATTGTAACTGTATATGCTCACACGAGTTATGGGTCGAGATGTTAAACTACACGATGCTACTCACATGAGCTGTGGAGAATCAGCAACAAATGCAGGACCTCAGCCATCGGTAGGACATTTAAGACCAACACCCGATTTGTGATAACCCTGATGACATGTCATTTGTATCCTAAGCTTTCACAAGGTTCATATGGGCCAAGTATGTTCCAAAACATTTAACTTTCTTCATATTGTACCATTACAAGAACGTATCCATATAGTTTCCATTTACAATCATAATCATTAACTTAGCTAACATGGTAATTCAAACCATTTCATTAATTACTATATATCAATTAATCCAATTCATCACTTATCAATTACCAAATAAATGAACTCAATCACAAAATATATAGATAATTATTAAATTACAAAACAATAACTAATTAGTTAAACAATTATGAACTTACCAAAATACAATAGCTACCAACACCTCGACGATGACTACTCGATGACTTTTTCTTTCCCGTGATTACCAATCGAATGATCTATTTCTTGATCATGCAAAGTTAGAAAAATGACTGAAAGCTTCATAAATGCAATGGAGTTTCAGTTCCAAAGATGAAGAAGAAAGATGAAAAAAATGATGGTTGCTTCCTTATTTTTTTATGTTTTATTCATTTTTAAATTTTAATTCATTAATAATAGCACTTACTTTAGATAAAAACAAAACATTAACTATCCACATATTTATATTAAGGTCTAATTATAAATTAGGTCCTCCCCCTTTCATTAATTAAGTCATTTAATTAATAAAATTCAATAGCGATTAAGTTTTACATCTTTTACAATTTAGTCCCTTTTCCTTAATTAACTATCCAAAAATCAAAATTTCTGGGTCAAGTTTAAATATACCTATTTGGTAACTTCGTAAATATTTAATAAAAATATTTACAATCTCGGTTTGCAGAAACAAGGTCCCAAAACCTTATTTTTGAAAACCACTTAACTTTAGGGACAAACCATTTGTACCTAACTATTTGTTCACTTAGAAAAAATAATCAAATCAAAGTTCAGTATATTTCTATAATTGACTCATAAATATTAAATAATAATATTTACGGACTTACTCATAAGATTTGTGGTTCTGAAATCACTGTTTTCGACACTACTGAAAAACGAGCTGTTATAACATAGATCCTTGCGAGTCTGGAATATGATGAATTGTGTGTATGAGTGTATGTGATTTTGTGAAACAGCTATGTGTGTGTTTACCTGGAATGTATACTATGTGCTATGATTGTGTTGATGCGTATGAAGCATGTATTGAGGTATGATTTGGTTAAGAAAATAAGTTATCGTACTTGAATATATGTTTATATTGGATATGTGATGTGAGATTAAATTTTTTTGGGGAATGGGGTGTATCTGAGTGTGGAGAGTTTGTGATGTGAGTTAAGATACTGCAGTGGTATTCGATGAAGTCCGTTGGGACAATAAACGCAAATTCTGATATAAAAATTTTGAAGAAAAGTCCGTGGCTATAGAACATTCTGGAAAGGGTGGATGAGCCACATTTATCGACTTGTAACGCCCTGAAAATTTAAGTCTTTAATTTTTGCATGTTATGACATAAATTGTTTGTTTGCTGTATTGGATAAGTGATTTGGGTGTGTATGGGGGTGTATGAGAAGTCTGGGTTCAAATCTTGGCTTTTGCAGAATTTTTAGTTTTACTCTTAAATGAATCTGGACACTGACATATAGGCCTTATATATAAGAGTGCTTGTCTTATGACACAAAAAGAGCTTGTGGTCTAGTGGCAAGGTAGCATGTTGTGTAACTAGGAGGTCTGAAGTTCAAGTCTTGGGTCGCACAATGGAGTATTTATTTTGCTGCTTGAGCTGTGTAGGTAGTGGAGTTGGACTGAAACACAGCTAAGAGGAGTTTGAATAGAATTTGAATGGAGTTTGAACTGGTCATGGAGAGATTAAAGGAGGGATAAGGGGAGAGATTCTAGAAGAAAATCAAGGAGTTTGAGTGAGATGAGGTGTTGTGCCGTTTGGGGGAACTCAAGCCTTGAAAACTCGAATGGGGGAGAATGTTGGTCATTTTCGGCATTGGGTTAGCATCTGTTAAATTCTCTTTTCTTTCCTCCCATTTACCGGCTTTTGGTTTTTCGTAATTATTTCTGGTTGTTGCGCATTAGCCAACAAAAGTCCCTTCTTTTCGGTCAATAGTTGTCAGTTGTTTTTGTGAGCAACTCTTCGTTTTCTTTTCTCTCTTCTTCTCTCCCTAAATTGTACTCTCTTGGTCGAATATCCCTTGCCTTCCAATCGGTTTATCTCCTTTTTCCTTCTAGGTTCTGCTCTTAATCGGTTTGACTTGGTCCGATTCTTCACTTTTCGTCTTCTACCTCCAAATATTTTTCTTGTTTTGACTGAGAGCTATCTCTCCTTATTGATTGTGGTTTGGTCGAATATCACCTTTGTGTTATCACTCTCTGTGCCGGCTTTCTCTTTGTTGCTTCTTGCTGTTCCAATGCTGCAAGTGTTCCTGAGGATCGGTAAGTGTTATACTCCTCACTTTGTGATTAAACCTGTTCGCTTCTATTCTTCTTCTTAAAATCGATTACCCTCTTATTCATCTTTTGATTACCGACTATTGTTTCCTTTCATTCATGACGTGTTAATCAACGTTCAATCAAGGTTATGTCTTATAGGAGATCATTTATGGTTTGAGGCCACTTACATGGCCTACCTTGGTTAATGAGATTGGTGTTTGTGGTTCAGATAATCTATAAAGGCGTGTGATCACTTTTGGTTAGCAGTCTTGGAGGACTAAGTCACCTCATTCAAGCAAGGTAAGGATGGTGGTTTTGGATTAAGTGTCAATAAAAGGGTGTTTTACCCTAATGATCAAAGGACTAACATTGGGTTGTGTTCGAATCTAGGTTGGGTGCTCGTGGAACTTGGAGCAGTTTCGTAAACAGGTGTGTAGACACCCCACTGTAACTGTAGAACGGCAAAAGCTGAAAACACGGCGTTCGAAACCATACGAGCGTGCGATCGCTCGTGTGGTAAACCAAACCCACGAAACGTGGGCACATAACTGTGGAGGCCTCCATGAGCATTCTCATAGGCATAGGCCGTATTGGGCCACGTTGGATCGAAATGGACAGTGTGGGCCCACACGGATGAAATCCACGATTTGTGGAAAATATGGGACTAGGCTATGTAGGTCTCATAGCTATGGCAAAATCTGGGCTGAATGGGCCGTATGAGCCTGTGGGCCCACTTGGGCCCATTTACACTGTTAAGATCATTTAGGTTACTGGAGTTGCTCGAGGCAATTACGGACCTCCCGAGAGGTCGATATCTACATCGAGACCCCAAAATAGGTAAAATGACCAAAATACCCCTAATGGGTGAAATAGCTATTTTACCCCTAATAGAGGGAAATGATCGTTATACCCCTAAGGGTAGGTTGATTGATGTGTTCATGATTTATATATGACTGTTACTGAGTATGACATTTTGCATATACGTATTATTTATGACATGACATGCTGTATGGGGTTGGGATACTGTTATGGAGGAAGTATATTGTACTGGTGGCTTTGCCACATATTCTGTTACTGGCAGCTTTGCTGCAATACTGTTACTGGCAGTTTTGCTGCGATACTGTTACTGGAAGCTTTGTTATGTATTGGTGTGTTGGTTGGGTGGGTCGATTTTATCCCTATATGGTGTGTTGGTGGTACGGAGTGGTGTGTTGGCTGGATTGGGATGGGTTGCATTATTGCACTGTTACTGAATTGGGCTAAGACCCACACTATACTGTTACTGAATAGGGCTCAGGCCCAGACTGTTACTGCATGTTGTATACTGACTGATTGGTAAGGATTTACACACTGAGTTTTCGTAAACTCACCCTTTCCTTTTAACTATACAGGTAATCCCCAGCCATAGGCGATTTGGTACTGTTGAGGGACTCGGAGGTGGCCACACAACTGCAGCTGTTTTACACTTGCTTTTACTTAAATTTAAAATTAATGTTGGGTATTGTTTATGTAATAAGGCCATTTATGTTTGTTTAAGTTTTTAATTGGGCTTTGTTTACTTATTTTAAACTGCTAGTTTAGGAGAAGACGAATTTCAAAATAATTACCGTTTTCAAAGACAAGAAATTTAAACATTAGATTTTTCAAAAGCTTCCGTGATTTTAAATCAACCTACTTTAACAAGAGCAGATAATAAAGAAAACGTTTGACTAAATGATTTGATTAAATAATAATAAAGGGGTTTTAAACGTAGAAATGAGTTTTTACCAACAAGTCAAATTTTTGAAAGACAGTTCAATGTGACACGCCAGATTCGACCATAACGTCTAGGCCCAGTGTGGGGTGTTACACGACTAGGGTTCTCTATGTGTCCCACGGTGATGATGGGAAAACCTCACGTGATGTGAGTTTAGGCAAATCCATATCATAAACATGACAATTCATGGGGTGCCTGGGTGGCATTCTATTAGCCTTTATGGGGTATTTTGATTTGACCTTTAGGGCGTATTCTGATTGGGCCTTCATGGCATTTTGTTAGCTTTTGTGGCAATTTGTTAGCCATTTTGGCATTATATTGGCTTTGTGGCATACTCTGTATATTACGTTTGTGGTGTACTCTGTCTGGCCCTAATGGCGTATTCTAGTAAGTCTATGCTAAGGATATGATCTGTCTGGAGTTTTATTGTGAAAAGTTCTGAGATAAAATTGAATAAGTCTTAAAGAAAGTTTATTGAAAACTTGTATGATTTAGTATGTTCAAAGAGGGTATCCGATGTGGTTATCTATCAAATTATTATAAGGGCATATTCGATGTAAGAGTTCATTAGTTTGAACTATTTGTGCTATTAAGGTGGAAATATTAGTTATCTAGCATTTATTGTATGTAACTAGTATCATGTCTAGTTCTAAGACTTGAAAGAATCTGAGTTGATCTTTATTTTGGAGGTCTTGTACCCTGTAACAAAGACGCGTGGAAATTCTTCTGAATGATCTGAAGTGTTTCTCATTAGAATGAATATGAATTGGATTGCGTTAGAGTATAGTTCAACATAAGTGGTATCTGCTAAGAATGATGTCTGCGATTAATTATTCTAGAAAAACTGTTTAAAATTTATTTGAAGAGAAAAAAAAAGGTAGTATCGTCTATTGAGATCTAGAGACAGTTAAGCAGTAAGATGAATGATGATACATTAAGAATTGTAAGTGGCGTATAAGTATGTGATCATATAATTGACAATGTGAAGGTATCCACCAAAGACAGATATATGGAAATCCAAATATTCAAGAGGAGGAATTCATCATAATAAGTTTAAAATGTATGTTCTGTCACACCTCACTAAGTTCCCCTAACTTACGAAATGTTATGTTTATGTTTCAAGTGTTACTATTTAAGTGTGTTTTTCAGGATGGACAAGCCAGGAGTAGGCCAAACAAGCGACGAATAGGGAAACTATGCATACAGAGTGGCGTATTGTAGGATTACATCATATAAGTCTATTTTATTAAACTTATGTATTGTAATAAATTATTATAGATATGATGTATTATATTTAAATACATTTCCTTATTTCTTTAATTATAATGATTTATGGTAAATGTTAAGGAAAATGTCTTGAGTTAAAAGTCTAAGAAGGCTATTTAGAAATTTTTTTAAGAATTATGTAATAACACCCTAGATCCGAACCCAAAAAATTGGGTCAGGTAAAAGGCATGATAAGTTGTTACCAGAGACTGATTCAGTCAGTCATTTGGTAGTTAATTTGGGAAGGGTCCTTGTATGCATAGTATGTCGAACATGGTTGTAACACCCCTAGCCTGTATCCATCGCCAGATTAGGGTTACGGAGCTGTCGAGCTGTCGACATAAACATGTTGTAAAACAATCATTCATATACATATCATCCCTAAATCAAGCTGTCGAGGCCCTAGAAAGGCCTTAGAAACAATTCGGGACCAAATAGGAATCATCTGAAAAGTTTAAGAGAAAGTTAGAAAAATTTGACTACAGGGGTCACATGGCCATGTGGCCAGGCTGTGTGCCTCAAACAGCTAAGACACACACCTGTTTCTCAGGCTATGTAACCTTAAAACTAGGGACACATGGCCGTGTTCCAGTCCGTGTCCTCACTCGTGTAAATCTCTGAGTAGGGTCACACGGCTGTGTCACACACTCGTGTGCTAGGCTGTGTAACTCTCGAAATAGCCCCACATGCCCATGTATGAGGCCGTGTAACTAACTAATTTGTATACAATAGAACTTATAGGGGCCACACGGCCATATGTCACACACGATTGAGTCATACGCCCGTGTCTCAGATCGTGTGGACATAAATTTGCCCAAAATCAAGCCATTTTCAACACCAAATCATGCACACACCTATAGGCCTTTTGTGCACCTAGTCAAGACATCAACACCTTACCAAACCATACATATAATGACCAATACAAAAGTTCTAAATCAACCAACCAATATGCCATTCAAGGCACCAAAATTTCACTTAACCAAATCTTACCTAAACATGCATATTGTACCACTTTTCATTCATCAACTACTAGTGCAAATACATTTCAAAACATACCATAATATTACCATATTCAAACTATCTCAAAACATACAACATAAGATATTTCAAAACACACAATATGAAATAGCACAATGACATAAGTCATCAAGGCATCAAAGTACCAAAACAAGATAACTTTTAAAACTTTTACAAGCCAAATCATCAACTAAGCATACATCACAATAACATCATAATCCAATCTATACATGCCATTATAATCTTGGCTAGAACATCAAAAACTACTGATATTTATGCTAGATAGCGTGATAATCTATAAAACATAGGAAGAAAACTATGTAAGCACATAATGCGTAGTAAGTTCGTAGAACATGAAACATAAGTTACCATTTAAATTATATAGCATTAAATTTAAGCAAAATGTAATCCAACCACATGCTTGGCACAAGCCTAAGCATCATCATCATTAATACACAAGGTAGTGCATTATTACATAACTTACTTGAATTAAACAAAAGGTTTGCCATTTCTACATGAACATACATCATTTGATTCATTCACCTTTTCTTGAGCATATGCATTATTCCATTTGGAAACTTACCTTTTCAATTCCTTCACATGACCATTGAACCATTTAAAATATCATCGGATACTCGGGAAAGCTCACAAGAAGTGTGCTTAAATGTATAACCATAACATGTCCTTTACACCATTGCTCAGAGGTCTGCTTACACGAGTTGTGGGTCGAAATGTAAGCTACACGATGCTACTCACATGAGCTGTGGAGTATCCACAATAAAAGCAGGACCTTAACCATCGGTAGGACATTCAAGACCAGCAGTCGAAACATGAAATCCCTAATGACATGTCATTTGTATCCTACGAATTCCTAAGGTTCAACTGGGACTCAATAACTATCATGGCATTTGTTTGGATATACATTGATTAATAGCATTATAAATACAATTGAATAACATGAATATAGTAATCCGTACGTACAAACTTACCTTGACTACTAGGGCGTAGAAACATAATCGACTAATCCGAGGCTTTATCTTTTCTCGATCTAGATCTTTACGTATCTTTATCTAAATAGACAAATTTAATCCATTCAATATCCCTAGCATTCAATTTAGTCCACATTTCACATTTATGCAAAATTACTATTTTATCCCTAACATTTTAATCTTTCACAATTTAGTCCTTAAGTTCATAAATTGAAATCTTAGCATTTTAATTCCCTTCTCAAGCTACCCGAATACTCTAGGGACTTAAACCAACTCATACAAACCATCATTTCATAAAATTAATGTGAATTTTAACTATTTTTACAAACAAGTCCCTAAATACAATTTTCATCAAAAATCACTTTACAAAACATGTTTATTTATCAACAAGGACTCATAATCTATCATTAAACATCAAGAATCACACAAAAACATTCATGGCATGTAACAGTCCGGTTTAAACCCTAGTCAAAACAGTGGTTTCGGGACCACAAATTCGAGTTAGAAAAATATTTTAATATTATTTTTCTGTGCCTACGATACATGATTATGCATGTGTGAAATTTCTGTGAATTAATTTGTCCGCTTGTGTGCTTAATTTGAGCAAAGGATCAAATCGCATAAAGTGTAAAAGTAGCTTTCTATTTGGTTAATGGCTAAATTGATGTGGCTTTTAAATGAGGAGGCCTTATGAGGTAATTAAGCCATTATTTAGTGAGTGGTTGGTTAAATGACAAAATAACTTTATTATATATATGTTTTATATGTTAAATAAAAGGGTGATTTAGTAAATGAATAAATAATGTATTTATTATTAAACAAAACCAATTGAAAGCCATGTTCATCTTTTATTTTATGACCAAAAATAAGAAAAAGAAAGCAAGGGTTTTGAGCTTTGCATATTCGGCTACTTTAAAGCTTAATTCAAGGTATGTTTCACTTCAGTTTTTGATAACTTCTACGTTTTTGTAATCGTTACTTCATATACTTTAAAACCCATGCCTCAATTTTGTGAACTAATGATGTTTTTGAAATAAGCAATTGATGAATTCATGAGTTTTATGATGTTTGAGGATGAAATATGAAAGATATGTGTTTGAATAACATAGTTTGTCTTTAGAGTTTTGATGATTTTGAGTAATTTGGACTAAATTAAGAAAATGAAATTTTGAAGGACTAAATTGTGTAATAAATGAAATGTATGTACTCATATGAGCAAGAGTAAAATTCGGCTATGCATGGGTAACTTGAAATTTTGTGTATTTTGTAGTTTTGTGAAATAGGGACTAAAATGTCCAAATGTGAAAATGTGATGGCTAATTTGCAAATTGCCCTAAATATGTGTTTTTGGATTGAATTGAATGTTTTGGTGAATAAAAGGGTTAAATTTGAATATGTATAGATCAAGAACCGAAGAAAATGGACTTAGATCGTGGGAAATCAAAAATAGTTGAATAGCCATCCATTTCCGTTCCTCCTATATGAGGTAAGTCGATATACAAATAATTGCGTTGAATTGAGTTATTTATGTACCTATGAATTTAGATTGCTATGAATTATACTCGAAATGTTATGTTTATGAAATTCGAGAATGTGTCGGCAATGTATCAATGTTCGAGAAGTCTCGTCTGAACCTAGGAATAGATAGGATTGCATATGTCATGACATAGGTGTCTGATATGTGATATCATGTAAGACCACGTCTGGGACGTTGGCATTGATTCGAGATTTCATATAAGACCACGTCCGGGACGTTGGCATCGATATGAGATTTATGTGTAAGACCATGTTTGGGACATTGGCATCGTATTGATTTGTGTAAGACCCTGTCTGGGATAGTGGCATCAATATTTGGTTACATGTAAGACCACGTCTGGGACGTTGGCATTGTACGACTATTCTGAGCACTCTGAGTATCCTATTTAGTTCCGAACGGTTCAATGGGCAAGTCCGAGAAATGAATGACTATGTGAGTTGTACATCTATTTCAGGTACGTTGATATGTATGCTTTATATAAGCATGAAAGGTGAGTAAGTATGTGCATTGATCGAAAGGAACATTTGAGAAATATGTATGTTTGAGATATGAGCAAATGAGATGTTTGAGATATGATAAATTGGTAAGAAATGGCAAACCAAGTGAGCCAAAGAGATATCCATGTGTTTTGAAATGAAGATATGTTAATGAATCTAAATTGCTATGTTTATGAATGATTTTGTGATAAGTTTATTTGTATATTGCTTACATAGCTTTTGAAAGCTTATTTTATGTGTGTTTACTCTGTTTTATAGATCATCAAGGCTATTGAAGGCTCGGGGACTGTCGAGGATTATCACCACACTATCAAAATCAACTTTGGTATTTTTGAATGTGTATATAGCTAAATATGGCATGTATAGGCTAGTTGTTTTGGAATATGTTTGAGATGTGTAAATAGCCATGTGATGTGGCTAGATAAATGTTGGTAATATGCATGAGTGATTATGGTATATGAAGTATTTTTTGGTATGGCTTGATGGCAATGAAATGGTCTTAGAAATGGTAAGTTTATTGAAGGATTGATGCCATACTGATTTAGTGAAATTGTGGATGAATCATGCTTGGTTTTACATGTGATTTAGTTAAACTATTTGGCATACAAGTTGGCATGTTTAGAAATGTATTCGAATGGGATGATAGGTTGAACATTTGACATGATTTTGATTGCTAAATGTGTATGGGATGTTGCTTGTTTGAACTTGTAGGGATGACCCTAGTGTGGGTGGCATTCTGCCTTTGAAAATGGCCTATAAATGCCCACACGGTTGAGCACACGGGCGTGTGGCTCAACCATGTCCCTCGTGGTTGAAATTCAAGGCAAGTCAAGTTCGACCATGGGCAAGACACACGGGCGTGTGACTGGCCGTGTGGTGTAAGTCAGCAGCGACCACGGGTGAGACATACGGGCATGTCCACGGCCGTATGGACAAGTCAGTATGTATGCCCTGTTTTGACATGGCTAAAACACATGGGCGTGTCTGAGTGTAACATCCTGAATTTTTGGGGTTCTTCATTTAAAGAATGTTGTGTGTGTATGTTGTGTTTTGTGTATTATTTTGGTATGTTTAGGGGTTCAGGGAAGGCTCGGGGTTAGGCTGAAGCCTTGGCTAAAATTCTCTTTTTGGGTACTTTAGTGGAGAGCTGGCGGGGTCAAGACTTAAGGTTAATTGCCTGTGCTTAGTTGACACAAGTGAGGAGTTGGCGAAGTGGCAAGGAGGCGCCACTAAAGGTGCAGGTAGTGAAGCCTCAAGGGAGCTGAGAGGGAGCAGGTTCAAGTCGCGTGGTGCTCATTTTGGAATTCTTTTTGGCGCTACAGGGGAGCAAAGGTAGAGTTCGGCTAGGATGCTTCAAGAGGGGAAAGTTGATGGAGTCAAATAATTCAAATGTGTGGCTGAGAGAAGAAAGGGGAGTTTGAAGCATTCAAACTATTTCGAATGAGTGATCAGGAGGGAATTAAGGAGAAAAGTAAGGGATTAGCAAGTGATGAAGGTGGTGGCCGAATTTCAAATGCTGGGGGGAGTGTAGGAATCGGTTTTGGCTTGTTTTGGGGTGTGCAGAAATTCAATTAGGGCCATAAGTTTTCTTTAGTTCTCATTTTGTGCATTTTTGGCTTTGCGGTGTAGTTGCAGAACCTTTGCTTCTTGTTGATTGCCGAATCACCTAGCTACACCTTATTTTCCCTTTTCATTTCTCTTTGCTACCAATTAAAGTTTCTTCCACTCTTTCTTCGATTGACCGAAACCATCTTTGGGACTTTTACCATTTTGGCAATCCCCCATTTCCCTCATCTATTCTTCTTTCCACTAAAAGCCGAAACACCCATTAGCCCCTCTTCATTCTTCCCCTTTTAATTTTTCTTCTCTAGGCCGAAATTATTGCCCACACTTTCTTGTCATTTCACTTCATTCTTCTTCCCCTGTAGCCGAATCTCTTTGTGTGTTTATCTCGTTCATTCGTTATCTCTAAGGTTGCCGTCACTCGGATCCCAGTCTTCTCGATCGGATTCATCTTAGTAGTGGTAAGTACTCTTTGTTTCTTTTCGGATCTTTCTTCTCTTTCTGTTAACCGAAGACATTAACTTTGTACCTTGGTTTGGCCAAATGGAAAAGGGGCCTCATTTCTGTACTTCTCATCATCGGGTCTGCGATTGAAGGATCTTAAGGGACTGTCGAGTTCGGTCGATTTAAGGTAAGGGAGATTCTGTCATCTTTTTCTGTCTTTTTTTGGTTTTTGGAAGCCAAAGCCGAATGGCTAATTGGCTTAGTGATGCTATCGTGTTGACTAATGGCTAATTGGCTTAGTGATGCTATCGTGTTGACTCATACTTTTATCTTCTTTTCTCTTTGGGGGTACCTATTCCGAGAAATCTTGTTTAGCCGAATCAATCGAACTCCAAGTCGAGGAATCAGTCGAATCTTATTTCTTCATTCGGGATCTCAAGGTAGGAGTTTCCTCTCTAGTTATTCGATCGGGTTTTCTTTCGTTATCCGTATCTTAACCCAATGTTACGTTAAGCGATCATTGTTTCAATATAGTATCTTCTGACCAAGATCGTTCATGGACTCAAATGCTAGCAAATCCAAGGAGGGGGTTGGACCTGTAGTCTCAGGCCCAAAGTTCAAGAAGCGCGCCGTGTCTGCTGTTCGGGATTGGCCACCGGGTTGTGGACCGGCTTTAGAACAGAGTAGTAGGCAACTAGTAGTCGTTTCTGCTATCGATAGTGTCGACGTAGAGAGTATTATTTTGCGTGTTATCAGGTGTGTAAAACCTTATACCCTTGATTTTAATTCTAATATTAATTGTATGGGCTGAAAAACCGAAAAAGGCTATGACGACAGTCGTGATACCCTTGTGGGTGAGGCTAGGAATGCCAGGTACTTGATTATAGTATCATTCGTGCGTGTATGGATGTATGTGGTAATCCATTACCTTATTGATAGCATGTTGCATTCATTATGACATGGATGTTATGCGTGGGATGTGGATATGATGTTTAAGGGGAAGTGCTTGATTATGTGGTCACACAATGATCGGTGGCTAAGCCACGTTATATTATTTTGGTCACCTAGTGATCGGCATTATGACTGACAGCATGACTGTCAAAGTGGCGTGTAGCGGATGGAGGGTTGATTGTAGAAATCCCCACGGTGTGATTGGCAGGTACGGGTTGGCGTGTAGAGGATGGAAAAAACTAGGTCTAGGCTAAAACATGATGCATTCATTTATTTTTATGTCATCTTGAGTGGGCTAAGGCCCGATATGCGATTGTGGGCCTCGAGCCGTTTATGTGTTATAGGGGATTTACACACTGGGTCTCGGTGACTCACCCCTTTGCTTAACCTTTCAGGTAATCAGTAGATCGTGGATATGGGAGCTGAGGCGGACTCGTGGAGGCCATAAAGACTTTACTTTTCGTAAACTTTTCCTGCTTTACTTAAATCTTAATTGGGGATTTTATTTGTGTAATAAGGCCTTTTTAAGTTAATATTTGGGTTTCATTTTATTTATTTATTGTTTACTTAAAATTTGACACTATGCAAACTTAATCACGAAATAAAAAAATGGGGTTTTCAAAAATACGAGTAACTCAAAACGTACCTTATCTTTTAAGTATCACCAAGCATAACGAAAATTCGATTAACACAAATGAAAATTTTTCTAAACTAATAAATCACTGTTTTCAAGACATCGCCTTTATCGAAAAGTTTTTTCTAATCTACGGTTTTTTCTAAATTCAACAAAAATTTGTTTTTACTTTACCCTGTAACATACCAGATCCGGTCGTAACGATTGGCCGGGTTTGGGGTATTACAATTTTGGTATCAGAGCCTAGGTTGCAAAACTCGGGCTGAGAATTGGGTTCATCAATGTTTTAAAAAGTCGGTTAAGTGATTTTTGTAGGAAATGTTTTGATTGAAATGTGGCATCCGAGTCTACCGGCACCCGTTCCACACAGGTAAGTGTTCTAATTATTTGATGGTGTATGCATGGAATGATTGTTAGCATGAGGAAATATGCTTGTTAGCTTTAGGAGATTCAAACTTTAGAGACTAAAACCTCTAGGTTGTGGTGTGTTTTGCGGAAACTACTCTCTAAAGCCATTTCTCATAAAACTGCTCGGTATTAAATAGTGAAAGAAATACTAACTCATAAAACTCCTAATCAGATTATGTCGCAACAATAGTCATGAGTGGTAGAGACGGGGACATTTTACACGCGACCGTGGGAGAGGCCGGGGTACTAAGGTTGAACTGTCGAAAGCAAGGAATGAGCCTGAAGGCGAAGCGCCAGCATCACCTGTGGCGGAAGCGGGATCGCAAGGTAGAACTGGCGGAGATGATGCCCTGTCTCAAGCGATGTTACGTGTGTTGGAGAGAGTTGCTGGAGCAGGCATGGGTACGGGGGCTCAGAAATCTGTGTCGAAACGACTTCGAGCTAATGGAGCGGAAATGTTTAGGGGTATTTCCGGCGTGGCCCCTAATGCAGCTGAGTATTGGTTGGAGGCCATTGAGCGTATAATGGATGATCTCGACTTCACGGAGGAGGAAAAGTTGAAAGGAGTTGTGTCTCTTCTTCGGGATGAGGCATATCAGTGGTGGCTTATGGTTAGGGATGGTACAATGGCTGACCGCATTACCTGGGATTTCTTCAAGTCGGCATTCCAAAGTAAGTACATCGGATCGAGTTATGTGGATGCGCAGCGTAGGGCATTTCTGAATCTGGTTCAGGGGAACAAATCGATGGCTGAGTATGAGGCGGAATTCTTACGCCTTAGTCGTTACGCCTTAGTTTGAAGATGGTCTGAGGGATGATTTGCGAGTGCTGATAGCTCCACAACGAGAAAGGAAATTTGATGTCTTAGTGGAAAAGGCTAAGATAGCCGAGGAAGTAAAGCAGACCGAGAAGCAGAATCAAGATAGAGATAGAGGTAGAAATAAAAGGAATTTTGGATCGTCAGGGTCAACAGGGCGTTTTCAGAAAAGTCCTAGGTTGGATGGGCCGAGCCGGGTTGTGAGATTTGTTGTTGATAGTCAGCCTCAGAGGTGTGCTCGATGTGGTAAATTTCATTTGGGCGAATGTTGGACGAGTAACAGAAGATGTTTCAGGTGTGGGTCTACTGATCATCAGGTTAGAGACTGTCCACAGGAACGGGGTGGTGCAGGGCCAGTAAGTCAGGGTTATGCTCAGCCGGGTAGAGGTGGTCAGCAACCGTAGGGAGGCCGTGGTCCAGCCAGAGGAGGTAATGGTTTTGGTAGGGGCCATGGAACACCAGGCAGAGGGGCAGGGAACACCGATGCGAGACAGCCGGGGTTAGTCTATGCAGCTAGACGCCGAGAGGAGGGTGATGCACCGGACGTCATAACCGGTACGTTTCTTATTTATAGGTTACCTTATACTGCTTTGATTAATATTGGGTTGACACATTCTTATGTTGCTAGTGTGGTATCTGGAACTTTAAGCTTAGACTCTGAGATTGCTTCTAGGGAGATGACTGTAATTAGCCCGTTAGGACAATCTGTAGTGGTGAACAAACTTTATAGAGATGTACCTCTAGAAGTTCAAGGGGTAGTTTTTCCGGCTGATCTGATGGTATTGCCGTTTGAGGAGTTCGATGTGATCTTGGGCATGGATTGGCTAGGGAAGTATCAAGCAAACTTGGATTGTGCAGCCAAGTGCATGGTGTTAAGAAGTCTCGAGGGTGAAGAGGTGGCGATAATAGGAGAAAGAAGGAACTACTTGTCTAACGTAGTGTCCGCTCTAAAGGCTGAAAGAATGGTGAGGAAAGGTTGTAAGGCGTTTATAGCTTTCGTTTGTGCTCTGGAAGCCAAAGAATCAACTGTGGAGGATGTTCGAACAGTGAAGGAATTTTCTGATGTTTTCCCAGAAGAGCTTCCGAAATTACCTCCGGATCGCGATGTGGAGTTTGCAATTGATCTTCTCCCGGGAACAGCGCCAGTATCTATTGCCCCATATAGAATGGCGCCGAAGGAGCTAGTGGAACTAAAAGTGCAGATTCAAGAACTGTTGGATCGGGGTTTTATCCGACCGAGTGTATCACCTTGGGGAGCGCCAATACTATTCATCAAGAAGAAGGATGGGTCAATGCTTATGTGCATTGACTACCGTCAGTTGAACAAGTTGACGATCAAAAATAGATACCCGTTGTCGAGGATTGATGACTTTTTCAATCAATTGAGGGGGGCTTCAATTTTCTGAAAGATAGATTTGAGGTCAGGATATCATCAACTTAAGGTCAAGGAAGCGGATATCCATAAGACGGCTTTTAGGACTCGCTATGGTCATTTCGAATTCTTGGTGATGTCGTTTGGGTTGACTAATGCATCAGCAGCGTTTATGGACATGATGAACCGAGTATTCCAACCTACCTGGACCGGTTCGTTGTGGTATTCATAGATGATATCTTGGTCTATTCAAGGTCGGAGGAGGAGCATGATTCACATCTTCGGGTGGTTTTGCAAATCCTGAGGGAGAAGCAGTTGTACGCCAAATTCAGTAAGTGCGAATTTTGGCTAAGGGAAGTTACTTTTCTAGGCCATGTTGTGTCGGCAGAGGGGATTAGGGTTGATCCCCGAAAAGTTGAAGCTGTGTTGGATTGGAAACCGCCTAAGTCTGTGGCAGAGATTCGGAGTTTCCTTGGTCTTGCTGGGTATTACCGAAGGTTCGTTGAAGGTTTCTCATTAATTGCAGCACCTTTAACCAAGCTGTTGAGGAAAGGGGTACCTTTTGTTTGGGCTGACAAGCAGCAAGAGAGTTTTGAGAAGCTGAAGAGGATTTTGACGGAGGCTTCGATGTTGATTCAGCCGGAGGCTGGAAAGGAGTTCGTGGTTTATTGTGATGCTTCACACACGGGATTAGGATGTGTGTTAATGCAAGACGGAAAGGTTGTTGCGTATGCGTCTCGGCAGTTGAGACCGCATGAGTTAAATTATCCCACACATGATTTGGAATTGGCAGCAGTGGTATTTGCTTTGAAGATTTGGAGACATTATCTGTATGGAGAGAAGTCCGTCATTTACACAGATCACAAGAGCCTGAAATACCTTCTCACCCAGAAGGAGTTGAATTTAAGACAAAGGAGGTGGATTGAATTGTTAAAGGATTACGATTGCTCGATCAAATACCATCAGGGTAAAGCTAACGTGGTAGCGGATGCATTAAGTCCTAGGGTGATCTCTGACTTAAGAGCAATGTTTGCTCACCTCAGTTTATACGATGATGGGAGTTTATTAGCTAAACTTCAAGTTAAACCTTCTTGGGTCAGTCAGATTAAAGAGAAGCAGTGGGCTGATGAGTTGTTAAAGTCAAAGTTTCAGTTGGGATCAGGTGATGGGACCACGGAATTCAGTGTGAATAATGATGGGGTAGTGTGCTTTTGAGGAAAAACTTGCATGCCAAGGGATCCTGAGTTGAGGGGTAAAATTTTACAGGAAGCACATAGCAGTCCATATGCTATGCATCCTGGAGGAAGTAAGATGTACCAGGATTTACGGGAACAGTTTTGGTGGCCGGGTCTGAAGCGAGAAGTAATCGAATTTGTGAGTACGTGCTTGACGTGTCAGCAGGTAAAAGCAGAACATCAGTTGCCTTTGGGGTTGTTGCAGCCGGTAAAGATTCCATAGTGGAAGTGGGAAAGGATCACGATGGATTTTGTTAGTGGGCTGCCCCTTACGCCTACCAAGAAGGACTCGGTATGGGTAATCATTGATCGATTGATGAAGTCCGCCCATTTCATACCCGTTCGGGTCGACTACTCTCTGCAGAAATTGGCTAAGTTGTATATAGCAAAGATCGTGAGGTTGCACGGGGTACCAGTGTCTATCATCTCAGACAGAGACCCTAGGTTTACGTCGAGATTTTGGAAGGCATTGCATCAAGTGTTAGGTACAAAGTTAGATTTTAGCACAGCGTTTCATCCACAGTCTGACGGACAGTCGGAGAGGATAATTCAGATCTTGGAAGATATGTTGAGAGGTTGTGTCATAGACTTCAGAGGTAGTTGGGAAGAATTTCTACCGTTGGCGGAATTCGCATACAACAACAGTTACCAATCTAGTATTCAGATGGCACCGTATGAAGCGTTGTATGGTCGGAAGTGTCGCACTCCTACTTGTTGGACAGAGTTGGGTGAGTGCCAGTTGATAGGTCTGGAATTGATTTCTGAAACGGAAGACAAGGTTAGGTTAATTCGAACTCGGTTGAAGGAAGCTTCGGACAGACAGAAGTCCTATACCGATCTGAAGCATAAAGACATAGAATATGCAGTTGGTGATCAAGTTTTCTTAAAGGTTTCACCATGGAAGAAAGTATTAAGGTTTGGGCGAAAAGGTAAGCTAAGCCCCAGGTTCATCGGGCCTTATCGTGTGTTGAAGCGTGTGGGACCAGTAGCTTATCAGCTTGAGCTACCTTCAAAGTTGAGTCAGATCCATGATGTGTTTCACGTTTCGATGTTACGATGCTACCGTTCGGATCCATCTCATGTTGTGCCAGTGGAAGAAATCAAAGTAAGTCCTGATCTTTCTTTTGAAGAAGAACCAGTGCGGATCTTGGATCGTGATGTTAAGGTGTTGCGAAGGAAATTAGTCCCTTTGGTTAAAGTGTTGTGGCGAAACCATGGTTCAGAAGAGGCTACGTGGGAGCCAGAGGATGTTATGCGGCAGCAATACCCTCATCTCTTTTGATCAGGTAATTTCGAGGCCGATATTTCTTTAAGGGGGTAAAACTGTAACATCCTGAATTTTGGGGGTTCTGCATTTAAAGAATGTTGTGTGTGTATGCTATGTTTTGTGCATTATTTTGGTATGTTTGGGGGTTCAGGGAAGGCTCGGGGTTAGGCCGAAGCCTTGGCCAAAATTCTCTTTTTGGGTACGTTAGTGGAGAGTTGGCGGGGTCAGGACTTAAGGTTAATTGCCTGTGCTTAGTTGACACAAGTGAGGAGTTGGCGAAGTGACAAGGAGGCGCCACTTAAGGTGCAGGTAGTGACGCCTCAAGGGAGCTGAGAGGGAGCAGGTTCAAGTTGCGTGGTGCTCATTTTGGAATTCTTTTTGGCGCTACAGGGGAGCAGAGGTAGAGTTCGGCTAGGATGCTTCAAGAGGGGAAAGTTTTTTGGAATGCCGGCACCCCCATGGCGCAGCAAAATAAAATTAATCCCGGTGATCCAAACCATGAATACATGTATGACGAACGAATCGGGGTGAAATAAAGGTTTAGAAGTTACCGAAATTTCAATCTGAGTAGACAGCGATGCCTCGGCAACAAGAGTTCTGATCTACTATCGAACCAAGCCGCAACCTTTACGATGTCGGCCTCTACGTAATCCACCCAGTTTGACTATGAACGGCAGAAATCTCTAAAACTGTTTTAGAGGTTTTTATTTGCTTGATGGCTGCTAGACCTATGCAAGCTAATTCTTAGGGTTTTTTCTTAATAAGTTTTGTATCACTTATTACCTTTTATAATTGGTATATCTTTAATGAGTTATAAAATTAAATAAATATAATAATGTTTTAACCGAAAATTTTAATTACATTAACTATACCCAAAAAGTTATAATTACATTAATTATAACATGGATTTCGGTAAACTATATTTATTTAAATTTATATACGAACCAAATTCTTATATTAATTCTCATTATGTGTACAACATCCTTGTACATATAATATATTCAATATTTGATTGCCCAATTAAATTAATTCTTTAATTAATTTAATTCATGTGACAATCAAACACAATACCAACTATGTTTTATTCCGTTCATTTCAACCATAGGGTGTGACCCTGTAGGTTCTTGTAACGTTAGCAGTAATACTAGAACGATTCTAATGTCACAAACAATGAGTGGCATCTAGCAATGCATCATTGCTACCTAAGTTACAAGAAGTCATGATTCGACATAACTTTTTGTGATTAACCTTTCATGCATTAATCCTTATGTCCTTTATCTCTGGAATGGACACAAGTCATGGAATAGTCACACTTGTATAGTCCATCCCATGTTTCTTGATATCTTGAGTAGACTATGATATACAAATTAGTATGACATCTCATGTCAACTTATTTGAGCATGGCCATGCATTTCTAGTCTCACTCAATCAGGTGGCCTAAGATATTACTCCCATTATGTGGGAGGGACTTATCCTATATTGATCAACAATATCCCTCTACATAGATTGTGGTATATCCAACATCAACCTTTATAGAACAACCAGTTACGGTGTACGTTTGACTGTATCAAAATATACGACTCACGATGTTGGGATAATGATTATCTCAAGTCTGAGGATCATATACATATTAATCACTATGAGTAATGTTGTGACCATTACATAATAATCCAAGAAATATACTCATAGAGGGTCAGTCCAATATGTTGTTCTCTAACACACATATTCATGCATTGATTTTGACATTCCATATCAATGACAACTCTTTGTCATCAATCAACTACATGTTAGTCTTAATGCATTATTCTTGTCCTAGTCAACAATAATACTTGACTAAGGATATTTTAAGAATAATCATATTATTCTCAGGACATTATTATAAAACAGTTTATTTGTACATACAGAAGGAAAAACTGAAATAGTAATGACAACGCTTTATATTAATAAACATGGTAAATCAAGTATGTTATTACAACCATCTCATGGTTGATCTTTGGGCATACTCTTACAATCTCCCACTAGCACTAAGACCAATCACTCATATATCTAATACCAAGCGACTTAGTGTGACGATCATGCTTCTGCTGTGTCAGTGGCTTGGTAAGGGGATCAGCAATGTTATCATCTGTAGGTACTCTACATATCTCTACATCTCCTCGATCGATAATCTCTCGAATAAGATGGTAGCGCCTAAGTATATGTTTGGATCGCTGGTGAGATCTGGGTTCTTTAGCTTGTGTAATGCTCCATTGTTATCACATCAGAGTTCTATAGCATCTGATATGCTAGGCACAACCCCTAGTCCAGTAATGAACTTCTTGATCCAAACCGCTTCTTTTGCTGCCTCACTGGCTGCAATATATTCGGTCTCTGTTGTAGAATCTGCTACTTTACTTTGCTTTGAACTCTTCCAGCTCACAGCACCAACATTAAGGCAAAACACAAAACTTGATTGCGATCGAGAATCATCCTTGTTGGTTTGGAAGCTGGCATCAGTGTAACCTTTTACACTTAACTCTTCCTCACCTCCATATATTAGAAACGTATCCTTAGTTCTTCTTAAGTACTTAAGGATATTCTTGACTATGGTCCAGTGACCTTCACCGGGATCTACTTGGTACATGCTCGTCATCCTTAAGGCATATGAGACATCTGGACGAGTACATAACATGGCATACATGATAGATCCAATAGCGGAAGCATATGGAATTTTACTCATGCGTTCTCTCTCTTGTGGAGTTGAAGGACACATTTCCTTCCAGAGTGAAATACCATGTCTCATAGGTAGGAATCCTCTTTTAGATTCTTCCATACTGAACCTTTTTAGTACTTTATCTATGTATGTACTTTGGCTTAGACCTAGTAGTCGTCTTGATCTATCCCTATAGATCTTGACTCTTAAGATGTAAATGGCTTCGCCCAAGTCCTTCATAGAAAAACAACTTCCTAACCAAGTCTTAATAGACTGCAAGGTAGGTATGTCATTTCCCATGATAAGTATGTCATCCACATACAGTACCAAGAATGTAATAGTGCTTCCACTTACTTTCTTGTAAACACATGGTTCATCTTCATTTTTGATAAAACCAAACGTTTTGATTGCATTGTTAAAAGGAAGATTCCAACTTCGAGAAGCTTACTTTAATCCATAAATTGATCTTTGTAGCTTACATATCTTTCTAGCATTCTTTGGATTGACAAAACCTTCAGGTTGTGTCATGTACACATCCTCTTCAAGTTTCCCATTAAGGAAAGCTGTTTTGACATCCATCTGCCAGATTTCATAATCATGAAATGCAGCTATGGCGAGCAAGATCCTGATGGATTTAAGCATAGCTACAGAAGAAAAGGTTTCATCATAGTCAACACCATGAATTTGGCAAAAACCTTTAGCGACTAATCGCCCTTTGTATGTTTGTACATTACCATCCATGTCGGTTTTCTTTTTGAAAACCCATTTGCACCCTATAGGTTTAACCCCTTTGGGTGGGTCAATCAAAGTCCATACTTGGTTTTTATACATGGAATCCATCTCAGATCTCATGGCCTCAAGCCATTTCTCAGAGTCTGGGCTCGTCACCACTTCTTGATAAGTCCTAGCCTCATCTTGATCTATAAGAAGAACGTCACCATGCGTTGTAATGAGAAATCCATATCTCTCAGGTGCACAGCGTTCTCTTAAAGATCTGCGCGGTGGTTGTGTTTCTACAGCAATTGTTTGTTCCTTAATTTCTTGTGGAATTTATTGTTGTTCAATCTCTGGTTCAGTGGTATCTTGTGATTCTTGAATTTCTTCAAGTTCAATCTTTCTCTCACTTCCTTTTCTAGAAGTAAATTCTCTCTCTAGGAAGACACCAGTCCGAGCAACAAACATTTTGTTCTCAGTAGGATTAAAGAAATAATATCCTTTGGTTTCTTTTGGATACCCCACAAAAATACACCTTTCAGATTTAGGTTCAAGCTTAGTAGATGTCTGACGTTTAACATAAGCTTCACAACCCCAAAATTTCATAAAAGACATACTAGGACATTTCCCAGTCCACATCTCATATGGCGTCTTTTGAACTGATTTAGATGGAACACGATTCAGTGTGAAAGCAGCTGTCTCAAGTGCATGTCCCCAAAAGGAAGTCAGTAGATCAGCATGACTTATCGTGGATCGAACCATGTCTAACAAAGTTCGATTTCTTCTCTCAGATACTCCATTCCATTGAGGAGTACCAGGAGGAGTAAGTTGTGAGACAATCCCACATTCTTTCAAAAGATCATCAAACTCTAGGCTCAAATACTCTCCACCTCAATTAGATTGAAGTGACTTGATAGTTTTGCCTAGTTGATTTTGTACTTCATTTTTGAATTCCTTGAACTTTTCAAGGGACTCAGACTTAGGCGCATGAGATAAACATACCCATATCTACTGAAATCATCAGTGAAAGTAATGAAATAGTGAAATCCACCTCTGGCCTGTGTATTTATTGGTCCACATACATAAGAATGTATTAGGCCCAATAAATCACTAGCTCGTTCACTTTTACCAGTAAAAGGAGATTTAGTCATTTTTCCCAATAAGAAAGATTCACATACTTCAAATTGTTCAAAAATAAATGAATTCAAGAGACCATCTTTATGGAGTTTGGATATGTGTTTCTCACTTATGTGGCCCAAACGACAATGCCAAAGATAAGTTTGATTTGAGTCATTTATTTTAGATCTTTTAGTATTTATGTTGTAAATGGGATTCATTTGTTCTAAAATATAGAGGCCATTAATCAATTGTGCCGAACCATAGAAAACATTATTGAGATAAAAGGAACAACAATTATTCTTAATAATTATCTCAAAACCAATTTTGTCTAAACAAGAAATTGAAATAATATTTTTAGTCAAACTGGGCACAAAATAACAATCCTCTAAACATAAATCAAGTCCACTAGGCAAAGATAAAGTATATGTTCCCACAGCTAATGCAGCAACTTTTGCTCCATTTCCAACTCGTAGGTCCACATCTCCTCTAGCCAAAGTCCTACTCCTTTGTAGTCCCTGTACAGAAGTACAAATATGAGAACCACAACCAGTATCTAATACCCAAGAAGTAGTAGTTGATAAATTAATATCAATAACATAAATACCTGAAGCAGACATTCCGCTTGCTTTAGCCTTCTTGACTTCCTCAAGATAGACAGGGCAGTTCCGTTTCCAATGTACAGTCACACCACAATGAAAGCAATTTCCTTCCTTAGACACCCCACCTTTAGGTTTCAGTGCAGCCTTTCCTTTTCCAAGCTTGGGCTTACCTTTGCCCTTGGGCTTTGTTTGAACTTTGGCCTTTCCCTTGCCCTTGTTATTATGGACCATCAGTATGGGCTTGGGTCCAACCTTTTTCATGTTACCTTCAGCAGTTAGTAACATACTGAGCAACTGTGGTAGAGTCTTGTCAATTTCATTCATATTGAAATTGAGGACAAACTGGCTGTAGCTATCTGGCAACGATTGTAGAATAACATCAGTGGCCAACTCTTGGCTCAATGGAAACCCAAGCTTAGATAGGCTTTCAATATAGCCAATCATCTTAAGGACATGAGGTCTTACTGGGCTTCCTTCAGCCAACTTACATTGGAATAGGGCCTTAGAGATATTGAACCTCTCTTGCTTTGCTTGCCCCTGATAAAGTTCTTTCAGGTGCTCGATCATATCATAAGCAACCATGTGCTCATGTTGCTTCTGAAGCTCAGGATTCATAGTGGCAAGCATAAGACATCCAACATCTACCATGTCATCGAGATACTTCTTGTAAGCATCTTTATCAGTCCTCGAGGCATTAGCGGGTGGTTCATTAGGAAGTGGTTGTTCAATGACATATAATTTCCGTTCTTGTTTGAGGACAATCCTCAAGTTACAGAACCAGTCAAGAAAATTCAAACCATTCAATTTGTCCTTCTCAAGGACCGATCGCAATGAGAGTGTGCTAGTGTTTACAGCCATAATATATCTACAACAATTAAATATGCATGTGAGTAAATTTACCAATTTTATATCAATCATTAAATAGGCTTTATTAAATGATGTTCCCACTATTTTATTTCAAAATTAATAACCCTCATATATTAATTTCGGAAAAACTTTCTCAAAAGTATTTCTAGTAAGTTAAGGATCCATATTTCACCACCTCTTAAGTCAGCTTTGGCTTTACTCTTAAGATTATGGTTATTTAGGTAAGCAACATTTGCTAATTACATCATACGTAACTCCTAATATTTGGTGAACAACCCTTGTTCTAATCATCTTATGATTTATCCAATTTACTTGCCTCTAAGTTTCTAATCCTATTAGAGTAACCTAGTTAAGTCATTAACCAATTTTTAACCAGCGAATATCACTTGTTTATTCTTCGCGTTTAACCAAGATAAATACTAGTACTTCGCTTTGGTAGAACCTACATAGTATTGACCGAGGCCTTAACGAGGGAAAAATTAGAAGGCCATGTTGACTTAATATTTTAATAGAGGGATTTTATTAAGATTGTTCCATCTCACCAATTATGGTCTACTTTAGTCCATTTAGTCTTTTAATTGATCTCATCAATTAATGGGATTTATTATTATCAAATTTTAATATATAAAATTAGCATGCTTTAGACATCCATAGCATCTCATCCATGAATAAATAAAGCAATAAATAAATGCAATAGTTATAGCTCATAAACTAAGGTGATTCAACCCAAGCCAATGGGAGAACCAAAAGGAAACCTAAAGGTGTAAGCCGTTTCACAAGCTATCAATCCACAATAGTTGTCCCAACTTCCTTCTCGTCTAGCCCACAGCAACTCTTGCAAATTACAATATGCAGAAACTCGTTTTACATACGAAGGAGTAAGATGAAAAGAGAAATACAAGAGAATAGTAGTAAGGCACGACACACAGGCCGTATTTATATAAAAAAAAATACAACCTTTTTATCGAATGGGTCATTGGGCTATAACTATGCATTTCAAACACCGTGCATGTCAAAAATAGCATACAAAATTCAATGCTTTTTGCTAAGGTGAATTATCAAATATCCTTTCAACCTTTTGTGGCCCATCAAGTTTATAAATTTCATTTATTAACAAAACATACTATAATAAGAAGATGGGGTCTGAGGCGGTCGGAGG
Source organism: Gossypium australe (assembly GCA_005393395.2). Lineage (NCBI taxonomy): Eukaryota > Viridiplantae > Streptophyta > Magnoliopsida > Malvales > Malvaceae > Gossypium > Gossypium australe. The sequence goes on from CM016617.1 coordinate 70,899,534, forward strand.
AAGCGGGCAAACAGCAAACCCCAGTCAAATGAAACCTCACGATTTGATAACTTTTATCAACAGAATCGTGTTTTCAGGATTTTAATCCTTGAGGTTTCATATCGGAACAACCCTTGTTCCACTAGCCAGTTAACTCTTACTGGAAACTGTAAATACCACCGTCGCATCATTACATATTTGTTAATAGTAATAACATAAAATTGAATAAGCCATAACACCATGATTAACATTTAATCAATTATCGAAAGGAACAGTTATCAGGTTATGCTTAAACTATTTAAACAATCGAAAACGTAGAAAAATTAAAGCATGCATCTCATACAATTGCATCACCCAAGTATTTAAACTCGAGTTCGTATCACACAAGTGGCTCTGATACCATTGTTGGAACGCCGGCACCCCCATGGCGCAGCAAAATAAAATTAATCCCAGTGATCCAAACCATGAATCCATGTGTGAGGAATGAATCGAGGTGAAATAAAGGTTTAGAAGTTACCGAAATTTCAATCTGAGTAGACAGCGACGCCTCGGAAACAAGAGTTCTGATCTACTATCGAACCAAGCCGCAACCTTTACGATGTTGGCCTCTACGTAATCCACCTGGTTTGACTATGAACGGCAGAAATCTCTAAAACTGTTTTAGAGGTTTTTATTTGCTTGACGGTTGCTAAACCTATGCAAGCTAATTCTTAGGGTTTTTCTTAATAAGTTTTGTATTACTTCTTACCTTTTATAATCGGCATATCTTTAATGAGTTATAAAATTAAATAAATATAATAATGTTTTAACCGAAAATTTTAATTACATTAACTATACCCAAAAAGTTATAATTACATTAATTATAACATGGATTTCGGTAAACTATATTTATTTAAATTTATATACGAACCAAATTCATATATTAATTCTCATTATTTGTACAACATCCTTGTACATATAATATATTCAATATTTGATTGCCCAATTAAATTAATTCTTTAATTAATTTAATTCATGTGACAATCAAACACAATACCAACTATGTTTTATTCCGTTCATTTCAACCATAGGGTGTGACCTTGTAGGTTCTTGTAACGTTAGCAGTAATACTAGAACGATTCTAATGTCACAAATAATGAGTGGCATCTAGCAATGCATCATTGCTACCTAAGTTACAAGAAGTCATGATTTGACATAACTTTTTGTGATTAACCTTTCATGCATTAATCCTTAAGTCCTTTATCTCTGGAATGGACACAAGTCATGGAATAGTCACACTTGTATAGTCCATCTCATGTTTCTTGATATCTTGAGTAGACTATGATATACAAATTAGTATGACATCTCATGTCAACTTATTTGAGCATGGCCATGCATTTCTAGTCTCACTCAGTCAAGTGGCCTAAGATATTACTCCCATTATGTGGGAGGGACTTATCCTATATTGATCAACAATATCACTCTACATAGATTGTGGTATATCCAACATCAGCCTTTACAGAACAACCAGTTACGGTGTACGTTTGACTGTATCAAAATATACGACTCATGATGTTGGGATAATGATTATCTCAAGTCTGAGGATCATATACATATTAATCACTATGAGTAATGTTGTGACAATTACATAATAATCCAAGAAACATACTCATAGCGGGTCAATCCAATATGTTGTTCTCTAACACACATATTCATGCATTGATTTTGACATTCCATATCTATGACAACTCTTTGTCATCAATCAACTACATGTTAGTCTTAATGCATTATTCTTGTCCTTGTCAACAATAATACTTGAGTAAGGATATTTTAAGAATAATCATATTATTCTCAAGACATTATTATAAAACAGTTTATTTGTACACACAGAAGGAAAAACTGAAATAATAATGACAATGCTTTATATATTAATAAACATGGTAAATCAAGTATGTTATTACAACCATCTCATGATTGATCTTTGGGCATACTCTTACAAAGTTGATGGAGTCAAATAATTCAAATGTGTGGCTGAGAGAAGAATGGGGAGTTTGAAGCATTCAAACTATTTCGAATGAGTGATCAAGACAGAATTAAGGAGAAAAGTAAGGGATTAGCAAGTGATGAAGGTGGTGGCCGAATTTCAAATGCTGGGGAGAGTGTAGGAATCGGTTTTGACTTGTTTTGGGGTGTGCCGAAATTAAATTAGGGCCATAAGTTTTCTTTAATTCTCATTTTGTGCATTTTCGGCTTTAGGGTGTAGTTGCAGAACCTTTGCTTCTTGTTGATTGCCGAATCACCTAGCTACACCTTATTTTCCCTTTTCATTTCTCTTTGCTACCAGTTAAAGTTTCTTCCACTCTTTCTTCAATTGACCGAAACCATCTTTGGGACTTTTACCATTTCGGCAATCCCCCATTTCCCTCATCTATTCTTCTTTTCACTAAAAGCCGAAACACCCATTAGCCCCTCTTCATTCTTCCCCTTTTAATTTTTCTTCTCTAGGCCGAAACTATTGCCCACAGTTTCTTGTCATTTAACTTCATTCTTCTTCCCCTGTAGCCGAATCTCTTTGTGTGTTCATCTCGTTCATTCGTTATCTCTAAGGTTGCCCTCACTCGGATCCCTAGTCTTCTCGATCGGATTCATCTTAGTAGTGGTAAGTACTCTTTGTTTCTTTTTGGATCTTTCTTCTCTTTCTGTTAACTGAAGACATTAACTTTGTACCTTTGTTTGGCCGAATGGAAAAGAGGCCTCATTTCTGTATTTCTCATCATCGGGTCTGCGATTGAAGGATCTTAATGGACTGTCGGGTTCGGTCAATTTAAGGTAAGGGAGATTCTGTCACCTTTTTCTGTCTTCTTTCAGTTTTTGGAAGCCAAAGCCGAATGGCTAATTGGCTTAGTGATGCTATCAAGTTGACTCATACTTTTATCTTCTTTTCTTTTTGGGGGCACCTATTCCGGGAAATCTTGTTTAGCCGAATCAATCGAACTCCAAGTCGAGGAATCAGTCGAATCTTATTTCTTCATTCGGGATCTCAAGGTAGGAGTTTCCTCTCTAGTTATTTGATCGGGTTTTCTTTCGTTATTCGTATCTTAAGCCAATGTTACGTTAAGCGATCATTGTTTTAATATAGTATCTTCTGACCAAGATCATTCATGGACTCAAATGCCAGCAAATCCAAGGAGGGGGTTGGACCTGTAGTCTCAGGCCCAAAGTTCAAGAAGCGCGCCGTGTCTGATGTTCGGGATTGGCCACCGAGTTGTGGACCGGCTTCAGAACAGAGTAGTAGGCAGATAGCAGTCGTTTCTGCTATCGATAGTGTCGACGTAGAGAGTATTATTTTGCGTGTTATCAGGTGTGTAAAACCTCATACCCTTTATTTTAATTCTAATATTAATTGTATGGGCTGAAAAGCCAGAAAAGGCTGTGACGACAGTTCTGATACCCTTGTGGGTGAGGCTAGGAATGCCAGGTACGTGATTATAGTATCATTCGTGCGTGTATAGATGTATGTGGTAATCCATTACCTTATTGATAGCATGTTGCATTCATTATGACATGTATGTTATGCATGGGATGTGGATATGATGTTTAAGGGGAAGTGCTTGATTATGTGGTCACACAGTGATCGGTGGCTAAGCCACGTTATATTATTTTGGTCACCTAGTGATCGGCATTATGACTGACAGCATGACTGCCAAAGTGGCGTGTAGCGGATGGAGGGTTGATTGTAGAAATCCCCACGGTGTGATTGGCAGGTACGGGTTGGCGTGTAGAGGATGGAAAAAACTAGGTATGGGCTGAAACATGATGCATTCATTTATTTTTATATCATCTTGAGTGGGCCAAGGCCCGATATGCGATTGTGGGCCTTGAGCCGTTTATGTGTTATAGGGGATTTACACACTGGGTCTCGGTGACTCACCCCTTTGCTTAACCTTTTAGGTAATCAGTAGATCGTGGATATGGGAGCCGAGGCGGACTCGTGGAGGCCATAAAGACTTTACTTTTCGTAAACTTTTCCTGCTTTACTTAAATCTTAATTGGGGATTTTATTTGTGTAATAAGGCCTTTCGAAGTTAATATTTGGGTTTCATTTTATTTATTTATTGTTTACTTAAAATTTGGCAGTATGCAAACTTAATCACGAAATAAAAAAAATGGGGTTTTCAAAAATACGAGTAACTCAAAACGTACCTTATCTTTTAAGTATCACCAAGCATATCGAAAATTTGATTAACACAAATGAAAATTTTTCTAAACTAATAAATCACTGTTTTCAAGACATCACCTTTATCGAAAAGTTTTTTCTAATCTACGGTTTTTCCTAAATTCAACAAAAATTCATTTTTACTTCACCCTGTAACATACCAGATCCGCTCGTAACGTTTGGCCGGGTTTGGGGTGTTACACTGAGGCCGTGGGATGCACACGACCTGCCCACACGAGTGTGTGACCTCTGTAACTTAGAAAAAAATTTTAAATTTCTGAAAATTTCCGTATGTGTTCGGTTTAGTCTCGGCCTTATTCTAGAGCATGCTTAAGATCTCGTTGACCTATTTAAGGGACGATTTGGTTGCATTGGATGAATTATATTATGAAATGTCTGTAAAAGATTCTTTTTGTCCGGTAATGCTTCTTAACCCTAATCTGGCGACGGATACGGGTTAGGGTGTTACATTTGATTGGTATCAGAGCTATGGTTTAGTCGATTTTTGGACTAACGGAGCGTGTGAGAGTCTAGCTATACATGCCATATATCTGAACTGTGATAGTGTGATGAATCTTGATGTGTAAAATGTGTTTATCATAATGTAATAGATCCCGAAAGAGCCGTAGCTGACGATGTAGAAAGAAACGCGCTTGCTCCCGCTCAAGTGACAGCGCCATCTGATTCGAGATCGGCTACGAGCGGTCAAGCGGGAAAAGCTAAACAAGCTTTCTTCCAAATGATGAGTGAGTGGTTCACTCAGTTCGTAAGAAATAATCCGGCTGTTTCACAACCTCCGCCCCCGCTTAATCCCCCTCAGACTTCTATTATACCTCCGACTACAAATCTGAATTTGTTGAATAAGCCTTCGGTCGACAAAATCCGTAAATATGGGGCTGAAGAATTCAGAGGCACCAGTGATGACAACGCTGATAGAGTTGAATTTTGGCTCGAGAATACAATTCGGGTATTTGATGATGTAACGACCCGAATTTGGGCCTAGTAGAATTGGGCTTATTGGGCCTTGACTAGGGGAGCATTTAAAATTTTTGAGAACAAGAGAACGGCACTAATGCAAGTTGGACCTATTAGGTGAGTGATTTTGGAAGGTTAGGGGGCTTATATGAAGTCCCAGGTTCAAACTTGGGCTTTAGGAAAATTTTGGTTTTAGGTGAATAAAACCCTGGGAGTTAGTATGTAGGCTTTAAGAAAAAAAATGTGGAGAAAAGTGACACAAAAGGAGCATGTGTTGTGGTGGCATGTAGCGTTTAGAGCATAGGAGAGGGCAAGGGTTCAAATCCGATTGCAAGCAAAAAGGGATCCCACATCGGAAAGCTAGCAAGAGGGAAGGTGAGAAGCTGGCTTTAAATAGAGCTACCTATGAGGAGAGGAAGCATACCTTGGTGGGCGTTTGGGCATAAGAGCATTCGGAGCGCGGATTAGCTTCAGACTCCTATCAGGTGTGTATTTCGCACTACTCTAGCTGTAGAGCGGCAAATGCCGAAATGCCAGTCACACGGCGATGGTAACCACACGAGCGTACGAGCGCATGTGTGGGAGCTTCGACGCGATAGTCGAGGACACCATGAGTATTCTTGTGGGTTGATGCTGTTTGGGCCACGATGGGTCAAATGGGGCCAAGTGGGCCCAATAGGCCCGTGGGCCCATATGAATAAGTTGTATGATTGTGTAGTAGATGTTGGATTAGACTATGTGAATCTCATATCTGTGGCTAGATTTTGGCTAAATGGGCCACACGAGCGTGTGGGCTCATTTGGGTCGAGAATGGGCCTTAGGTCCATTCGCATCATTTTCTCTGTTTAGAATGCTTGATTCGCTCAAGGCGACTGTAGACCTTCTGAGGGGTTGACAAAATTACTGAAATACCCTTGGTTTACAAATTATTGAAATACCCTTGGTTTACAAATTACTGAAATACCCTTGGTTTACAAATTACCAAAATACCCCTAGTTTATGAAGTTACCGAAATACCCTCGACAGGTAAAATTACTGAGATGCCTTTACGGGGTAAAATGACCATTTTACCCCTAACCAGTTAAATGACTGTTGTACCCTCGTGGTAGTACTAGTGTTATATGTGTTAATTGTATGATTGATTATGTTTGAGATGCACTGCGTACATGGATTAGTTATGAGTAGAATTACCGAATCACCCCTGTAGGGTAGGATTACCGGAATACCCTTATAGGGTAAAATGACTGATTTGCCCTTGTGGGTAAATGATTGACTTGTGCTATGATTTGACCGATTTGACTGTGATTGTATGACTATATTTTAACCGACTTGACTGTGGGCGTGTGTCTGATTGGCTATTAATATGTGTTGAAATGACTGTTACTAAGCATGGCCATTTTGCATACACGTGTAATGATTGAGCATGACATACACGACATGTTACATGGGTTGGGTTTGATGATTGGAGGAAGTGTAGCCTGGTAGCTCTGCCACATATTGTTCTGGTGGCTCTGCCACATACCGTTTGAGTGGCATCGCCACATACCATTTTAATGGCTCAACCACATATACCGTTATTAGTAGCATGGTTCCATTATTGGAGAGCTTGGCTCTGTGCCATCTTGATTATGGCTTTGTGCCAATCGTATTTACCTGTGGCTATGTGCTTAACAGATATCGATGACTCTGTGTCGATCATATTTACCCAAGGCTGTGTGCCGATTATATTACCGTCGTTGATGGCTATGTGCCAAATATAATACAGTTATTGATGGCTCTGTGCCAATTATAATACCGCTATTAAAGGCTTAAGAGCCGTATATATATACCGTGATTAGCAGCATGTCTGTAATATTGGTGTGTTTGGCGGGATGGGTTGACTTGATCCCCACAGGTGTGATTGGCTGGTACGGAGGTGTGTTTGGTTGGATTGGGTTGGGTTGCATTACATTCTTTGCATCCCATAATACATGATTATAGGGCTTAGGCCCAGGTTGATGTCTTTCGGGCTCGGGCCCAGTTAATGTCAGTTTAGGGGATTACACAGTGAGTTCTTGTAATTCACCCCTTTTCCCTTAACCTCGCAGGTAGTTCCTAGCGGTAGAGGATTTAGAGCCGTGGATGACCCGGTGGAGGCCATACATCGGAGACATTGCTCGTAAACTTTAGTAAATTTCCATTTTGCTTCTTTTTTAAGATTATTGTTTATTTGGGTTTAATATTTTGTAATAAGGCCTCTGGGATTTATATTTCTTTAAACTTTCGTTTCAGTATTTTCAAACTATAAACGACTAAACCTATAAACATGAGGTTTTCTTAAAACATTAATAATCGTTTTCTAAAATATCATGTTTCCGCAACTATTCAAGTTTGATTTTCACAACAAAAACTGTTTTCAAAATAATAACAACTTTATAAAAATGGACATTAAGAAAATTGTGTTTTTACAAACAAACAACGAAACTTGGAGTTTCTCGAAGAGATGCAACATTTTATCGATCACAACTTAGATTTTCAACTACCTTTTGATGTGACATGCTAGATCCAGCCATAACGTCTAGGACGGGTTTGGGGTGTTACAGATGAGATGTCGCTAAGTCCCGAAGAATGCATAAAATGTGTTGTATCTTTATTACGAGACACAGCCTATCAGTGGTGGAAGACTTTGATTTTTGTAGTTCCAAAAGAGCATGTTGTTTGGGATTTCTTCTAGTTTGAGTTTAGGAAGAAATACATTAGTTAGAGATTCATAGATTAGAAACGGAAAGAATTTCTGGATTTGAAACAGGGCCGCATGTCTGTCATTGAATACAAACGAGAGTTCGTAAGACTAAGTCAGTATGCTCGGGAATGTGTATCAACGGAAGCAATAATGTGCAAAAGATTTAAAGATGGCCTTAACGAATATATCCTTTTGCTAGTTGGGATTCTGGAGATAAAAGAGTTCATTGTGCTTGTTGACCGAGCATGTAAACTGAGGCACTCGAGAAAAATAAAAGAAAAAGTTACGTCTGAAGCTAAAGATATAAGAAAGAGATTTTCGAGTAAATCATTTCAGTCTGCATCAAAGAAATTCAGAAATGAACATAGCCGTTCCAGGGCAAGTGTGGGGCAATCGAATAAAGATCGAGCTAGATCACAGTCGAATACCAAAGCTCCAGCAACTTCAATGGCAAGTGTTGGAAATGTCCGATTCGAGCAACCTGAATGTAAACATTGTGGTAAAAGGCATCCGGGAAGTTGTAGATTGAATGACCGGGCTTGCTTCTCATGTGGATCGTTAGATCATTTTATTCGAGACTACCCAGAGTCTGTTGAGCAAGAGATTGTTCAAAATCCGAGATCTGATAATGTTCTGCCAATGGGTAGACCTTCTCGAAATACAAGAAATGTTAGTGGTAGTCACAGAACTATGAGAGACACCGTAGTGAGATCTGAAGCTAGAGGGCCTGCCAGAGCGTATGCCATTCGAGCTAGTGAGGAAGCTTTATCTCTAGATGTTATAACGGGTACATTTACTCTTTATGATACTTCTGTGATTGCATTGATAGACCCAGGTTCTACCCATTCATATGTATGCATGAACTTAGTATCTAGTAAGACTTTACCTGTAGAGTCTATTGAGTTTGTTATAAAAGTATCGAACCCCTTAGGTAAAAGTGTTCTGGTTGATAAAGTATGCAAGAACTGCCCGTTGATGTTCCGAGATATCTATTTTCCTGCTGATCTGATGCTCTTACCGTTTGATGAGTTTGGTATAATTTTGGGTATGGAATGGTTGACATTACATGATGCTATTGTAAATTGCAAAAGAAAGATTATTGATTTGAGATGTTTGAATGGTAAAATAGTTCGTATTGAGTCTAATGTTTTGACTGGGTTACCTGCTGTGATATCTGTGTTGAAAGCTCAGAATTATGTGAAAAAGGGTTACGAAGCTTATTTTGCTTATGTAATTGACTCGAAAGTATCTGGAAAGAAAGTTGAATCAGTGCCTGTTGTCTGTGAATTCCCTGATGTATTCCCTGGAGAACTACCGGGATTGCTTTCGATACGCGAAGTTGAATTTGGTATTGATCTGTTGCCTGGTATAACTCCTATTTCGATAGCTCCGTATAGAATGGCACCAACGGAGCTGAAAGAATTAAAGTCACAGTTGCAAGAGTTGACTGACAAAGGATTTGCAAGACCTAGTTTTTCACCTTGGGGTGCTCCTGCTCTGTTTGTGAAAAAGAAAGATGGCACGATGAGAATGGGAATTGACTATCGTCTGTTGAATAAAGTGACTATAAAGAATAAATATCCTCTGCCCAGAATTGATGATTTGTTTGATCAGCTAAAAGGAGCCACTATGTTTTCAAAGATAGATTTGAGATCGGGATACTACCAGTTGCAAGTAAAAGATTCAGACATTCCAAAAGCTACTTTCAGAACGAGGTACGGGCTTTATGAATTTTTAGTTATGCTTTTTGGACAAACAAATGCTCCTGCTGTTTTTATGGATCTGATTAACAGAATTTTCAGACCGTACCTAGATCAATTTGTTGTTGTTTTTATCGACAACATTTTGATTTTTTCTCGAGATGAAATTGAACATGCTGAACATCTAAGAATCATGTTGCAAACTCTGCGAGATAAGCAATTGTATGCAAAATTTAGCAAATGTAAATTCTAGTTAAGAGAAGTTAGTTTTCTGAGGCATATTGTGTCAGCATCGGGTATACGGGTTAACCCGAGTAAGATTTCTGCTATTCTAGAATTGAAGCCTCCGAAGAATGTGTCTGAAGTTCATAGTTTTCTGGGACTTGCTGGTTATTATCCAAGATTCGTGAAATGCTTTTCAATGATAGCTACTCCGTTAACTAAATTGCTTCAGAAAGATGTGAGGTATGAATGGTCTGATAAATGTCAGAAAAGCTTTGATCAGTTGAAAGCCCTTTTGAGTGAAGCTCTAGTATTGGTACAACTAGAATTGGGCAAAGAGTTCGTGATTTTTAATGATGCTTCGTTGAATGGTCTGGGATGCCTACTGATGCAAGAAGGCAAAGTAATAGCTTATGCCTCAAGACAACTAAAGTCTCATGAAAAGAATTATCCGACACACAATCTTGAGCTAGCTGCGATTGTGTTCGCATTAAAGATTTTGCGCCATTATCTGTTCGGTGAAAAATGCCATGTGTTTTCAGATCATAAAAGTCTGAAATATTTGATGACTCAAAGAGATTTAAACCTACGACAAAAAAGATGGTTAGAGCTGTTGAAAGACTACGAGTTTGTGATAGATTATCATCCGGGCAAGGCAAATGTTGTTGCTGATGCTTTAAGTCGGAAATCACTGTTTGCATTATGTGCTATGAATGCTCATTTAGATCTGTCTAATGATGGTTCAATGTTAGCTGAATTGAAAGCGAAACCGCTGCTTTTACAACAGTTATGTGATGCTCAGAAAGTTGATGATGAAATGATAACAAAATGAGCTCATTGTGATTTGAACCCTGATTCTAAATTTCGAATTGACGTTGATAGTTGTTTTATTTTTCGAGATCGAATCTATGTTCTGAGGAATTCTGAGTTATTACAGTTGATTTTGAATGAAGCTCAAAATAGTCCCCTATCTGTTCATTCGGGCAGTACAAAGATGTACTATGATTAGAAACAATGCTATTGGTGGTCTGGTATAAAACGAGACATATCTGACTTTGTGTCGAAATGTTTAGTCTGTCAGCAAGTTAAAGCTGAACATCAAGTTCCATCTGGTTTGTTACAACCAATTCTGATTCTCGAGTGGAAATGGGATAGAATTACGATAGATTTTGTTTCTGGAATCCCTTTGACTCCGAGAAAGAAAGATGCAAATTGGGTGGTAGTTGACAGATTAAAGAAATCAACCCATTTTATTCCAGTAAGATCTGATTACTCGCTTGATAGATTAGTTGAGCTTTATATTTCGGATATTGTAAGTTTGCACGGGTGCCATTATCTATTGTGTCTAATAGAGATCTGAGATTTACATCACGATTCTGGAAGAAATTGCAAGAAGCTTTAGGTACAAAATTGCATTTCAATATGGCTTTTCACCCGCAAATGGATGGTCAATCTGAGCGGATCATTCAGATACTCGAGGACATGTTGAGATGTTGCATCTTAGAGTTTGTTGGAACGTGGGAACAATATCTGTCATTGATTGAATTTTCACATAATAATAGTTTTCAGTCGAGCATCAAAATGGCACCTTATGAAGCTCTGTACGGACGCAAATTTCGAACACCTCTGTATTGGGCTGAGCTTAGTGAAAATAAGATACATGGGGTCGATTTGATGAAAGACACTGAACAGAAGGTGAAAATAATTCGTGATAGTTTGAAAGCAGCGTATGATCGTCAAAAGTCCTATGCAGACATGAAAAGAAAAGACATTGAATTTGAAATTGGTAATAAAGTATTTTTAAAAGTATCTCCGTGGAAGAAAGTACTCAGATTCGGATGTAAAGGCAAATTAAGTCTGAGGTTTATCGGACCATATGAAATCATCGAACGAGTTGGGCCAGTTGCTTATAAGTTGTTGTTGCCACCAGAATTAGAAAAGATTCATAATGTGTTTCATGTGTCAATGCTACGTCTATACAGATCTGATCCATCACATGTAATTCCTTCGTCTGAGATTGAAATCCAATCCGATAAAACTTACGAGGAAAAACCGATTCATATCTTAGCTCGTGAGATTAAAGAGTTGAGAAACAAGAAAATTCTGTTAGCTAAAGTGTTATGGCATAGACATGGAGTGGAAGAGGCTACGTGGGAGCCTGAAGATTCAATGAGACAACAATATCCGAATCTGTTCAACGGTAAGATTTTAGGGGATGAAAATCCCTAAGGGGGGAGAATTGTAACAGTCCGGTTTAGACCCTAGTCGAAACAGTGGTTTCGGGACCACAAATCTGAGTTAGAAAAATATTTTAATATTATTTTTTCGTGCCTACGATACGTGATTATGCATGTGTGAAATTTCTTTGAATTAATTTGTCCGTCTGTGTGCTTAATTTGGGCAAAAGATCAAATCGCATAAAACGTAAAAGTAGCTTTCTATTTGGTTAATGGCTAAATTGATGTGGCTTTTAAATGAGGAGGCTTTATGAGGCAATTAAGCCATTATTTAGTGAGTGGTTGGTTAAATGACAAAATAAACTTATTATATATATGTTTTATATGTTAAATGAAAGGTTAATTTAGTAAATGAATAAATAATGTATTTATTATTAAACAAAACCAATTGAAAGCCATGTTAATCTTTTATTTTATGACCGAAAATAAGAAAAAGAAAGCAAGGGTTTTGAGCTTTGCATATTCGGCTACTTTAAAGCTTAATTCAAGGTATGTTTCATTCGGTTTTTGATAATTTCTACGTTTTTGTAATCGTTGCTTCGTATACTTCAAAACCCATGCCTCAATTTTGTGAATTGATGATGTTTGAATAACATAGTTTGTCTTTGGAGTTTTGATGAGTAATTTGGACTAAATTGTGAAAATGAAATTTTGAAGGACGAAATTGTGTAATAAATGAAATGTATGGACTCATATGAACATGAGTAAAATTCAGCTGTGCATTGGGTAACTTGAAATTTTGTGTATTTTGTAGTTTGGTGAAATAGGGACTAAAATGTCAAAATGTAAAAATGTGAGGGCTAATTTGCAAATTGCCCTAAATATGTGTTTTTGGATTGAATTGAATGTTTTGGTAAATAAAAGGGTTAAATTTGAATATGTATAGATCAAGAACTGAAGAAAACAGACTTAGATCGTGGGAAATAAAAAATAGTTGAATAGCCGTCCATTTCCGTTCCTCCTATACGAGGTAAGTCGATATACAAATAAATGTGTTGAATTGAGTTATTTATGTACCTATGAATTTAGATTGCTATGAATTATACTCGAAATGTTATGTCTATGAAATCCGAGAATGTGTCGACAAGGTATTAATGTTCGAGAAGTCCTGTCTAAACCTAGGAATAGATAGGATTACATATTGAAAAACCGTAATATGAACATATTTTAATCCCATATTTAGCATACTTTTGGGTGATTTAAGCCTTGAATTGTGTCATTTGGTGCTCTTAATCCTTTGTTTTCATGTTTTATACTCAAAAGAGCACCGAAGGATGAAAAGAACGAGAAACGGGTCCAAAATGGAATAAATGGGCCATAACACGAAATCAACATGGGCTGGGCACAAGACCACACGGTCGTGCCTCATCAATAGACTCGAACACGGCCTGGCCACGATTCACACGGGCGTGTGCCATGGGCGTGTCCTTGTCGTGAGAAAGAAGAGTTTCAGTCGGATTAGGGTACTTAGAGGCAAAGAAAGTCATTCCAAAAGCCTATATAAACACCCTAGAGGCCATCCTTCAGGGGGCATCCAGCTAGGCCAAGGAGCCGAGCCAAAGAGGCCAGAATTGTGGAATTTACTCAAAGAAAGCCAGTTGATTCATCTCAAGAAGCCAGAGTTATACTCAAGATGGTAGATCTCTCCTTCAATTCCTTCAGGGGGTTTTAGGGTTTTTTTATGTTTTGTTTTATCTTTTCTTTTGAGATGTATTCTTTTTACGATTATGAACTAAACCCTCAGATACATGAGGGGGATGAAACCTAGATGAATCTTGTTATCGTTTGCTGAACTATATGATAAATACTTGATTTTTTTCTTAAGTATATGTTCTTAATTCTTGTGTTGATATTTCTGGGATATTGATTCAAGTACTGATGTGCTTAGGTAGATGAGGAATAGACCCTGCCTAAGATTAGATCCAGCATAGTTGAGCAGAGTTGCTCGCGCGCCTAGAGATAGGGTGACGAAAATCTGCCGGACTAGAGTCAAACCTAATATGGGAGTCCATAGATCGAGTTAATGCAATTATATGGGTTTTAATTAGAAAGAGATTTCAATTAATCAACCTAGGGTTAGACGTTAGTTGCCTCGAGAGAGGGATTAATATACATTAGGGAATCCTACGGATCAAGTCAAGTGAATAAATCGTCTGGTTCAGAGTTAGATAACAAGTGAAGTCTAGGTGGATTCTTCCTTGGGTATTGTCTTAATCAATTGGTTTTTCCCAAAGTTATTTTCCCCAATTCATTCTCTTTATCTTTGCATCTTTAGCTTAGATGTTAGTTAATTTTAGATTAGATAAAAATTCCTTTAATTCTTAGGCTAAATAATAAAAGGAAAGTTAGTATTAGTACTTTTGGTTCCTTTGGGTTCGACAATTCGGTCTTGCCACTAAGCTATACTACTGTTCGATAGGTGCACTTGCCTCAAGTCGTTGTCACAGTTAGTTTCTAGGCTCGATCATTCTTTTTATAATTTTTTAAGACTCTGACACACGATCAAGTTTTTGGCACCGTTGCCTTGGAACTGAAATATTAAGAACGCTTAATTTTTATTACTTTAGCCATATTATATTTATTTTATTTTTGCAATTAAAATTTTTACTTTTCTAACTTTTCATCTTTTCTTCTGGCAGGTACCTCTAGTTTATGACTCGAAGGAACCCGACAGGACCTCTGATTTATGACGGTGATATTGAAGGTACTGTTCGCAGAAATTGTAGAGAAATAAGGTGAAGCTTAAATTACGTAGAAGAAGAGAAAGAAATCGGAGCTAATACCATCGTAGAGATGGCTGAGAATAATCTACCACCTCAAGAGATGGCCGAACATCATGCTCCTCAAACTATGTATGATTATGCTAAACCTAATTTAACAGGAACTGAGTCAGGTATTGTTAGACCTACTATTGCTATAAATAATTTTGAACTGAAACCTAACACTATATAGATGATACAATAGTTTGTTCAGTTTGATGGTTTGCAGGATGAGGATCCTAACACACACTTAGCGAATTTTCTAGAATTCTGTAATACCTTCAAAATAAATGGCATTTCTAATAATCCCATCTGTCTTCGGTTATTTCCCTTTTCCTTGAGGAATAAAGCTAAACAGTGGTTGTATTCTCTTCCACGAGGGTCAATCACTACATGGGATCAAATAACTGAAAAATTTCTGTTAAAATATTTTTCGCCGGCCAAAACGGCCAAGTTAAGGAATGATATCTCTTCTTTTGTGCAGATGGATTTGGAAACACTTTATGATGCATGAGAGAGATACAAAGATCTATTGAGAAGGTGCCCACATCTTGGATTACCCTTGTGGCTACAGGTCCAAACTTTTTACAACGGTGTGAACCCTTCAACTAGACAATTGGTTGATTCAGCCACCGGTGGAACCCTGAATAATAAAACACTTGAGGCTACTTACGAATTTATAGAGATTGTTGGAACGCCGGTACCCCATGGCGCAGCAGAATAAAATTAGATCCGGCGATCCAAATCATGGATCCATGTGTGAGGAACGAATCGGGGTGAAATAAAGGTTTCGAAATTACCAAAACTTCAATCTGAGTAGGCAGCGACGCCTTGGCAACAAGAGTTTTGATCTACTGTCGAATCAAGCCTCAACCTTTTCCGATGTCGGCCTCTACGTAATCCACCTGGTTTGACTATGAACGGAAGAAATCTCCAAAACTGTTTTGGAGGCTTATTTGCTTGACGGCTGCTAGACCTAACAAGCAATCACTTAGGGTTTTCATGTTTTGTTTTGTCTCCTTTTAATACCTTTTATAATGGGTGCCTTTCTCATTGGGCCTTTTATAATAGGTATCCTCTTAATTGGGCCTTTTATAATTGGTATCTTTTGAATGTATTACAAGATTAAATAAATACAATAAAGTTTTTAACTGAAAATTATAATTACATTAATTATATCTGAAAATTATAATTACATTAATTATAATAAGGATTCCGGTAAACTATATTTATTTAAATTTATATATGAATCAAATTCATATATTAATAAAATTATGTTATCATTATGTGTACAACATCCTTGTACATATAATATGTTCAATATTTGATTGCCCAATTAAATTAATTCTTTAATTAATTTAATTTATGTGACAACCAAGCACAATACCAACTATATTTTATTCCGTTCATTTCAACCATAGGGTGTGACCCTGTAGGTTCTTGCAACGTTAGCAGTAATACTAGAACGATTCTATTGTCACAGACAATGAGTGGCATCTAGCAATGCATCATTGCTACCTAAGTTACAAGAAGTCATGATTCGACATAACCTTTCGTGATTAACCTTTCATGCATTAATCCTTAAGTCCTTTATCTCTGGAACAGATACAAGTCATGGGATAGTCACACTTGCATAGTCCATCCCATGTTTCTTGATATCTTGAGTAGACTATGATATACAAATTAGTATGACATCTCATATCAACTTATTTGAGCATGGGCATGCATTTCTAGTCTCACTCAATCAAGTGGCCTAAGATATTACTCCTATTATGTAGGAGGGACTTATCCTTTATTGATCAACCATATCCCTCTACATAGATTGTGGTATATCCAACATCAGCCTTTATAGAACAACCTGTTACGGTGTATGTTTGACTGTATCAAAATATACAACTCACGATGCTGGGATAATAATGATCTCAAGTCTGAGGATCATATACATATTAATCACTATGAGTAATGTTGTGACAATTACATAATAATCCAAGAAACATACTCATAGCGGGTCAATCCAATATGTTGTTCTCTAACACACATATTCATGCATTGATTTTGACACTCCATATCAATGACAACTCTTTATCATCAATCAACTACATGTTAGTCTTAAGGCATTATTATTGTCCTAGTCAACAATAATACTCGACTAAGGATCTTTTAAGAATAATCATATTATTCTCAGGACATTATTATAAAACAGTTTATCTATACACACAGAAAGAAAAACTGAAATAATAATGACAACGCTTTATATTAATAAACATGGTAAATTAAGTATGTTATTACAATGAACTATATGGGTAACAACTACAAATCTCAAAATAGCCCTTATAGTAATATTTACAATCCAGGTTGGAAGAACCACCCCAATTTTTCATGGGGCGGTCAAGGAAATCAGAGACAACAACCCCTTCAAAACTTCCAACAACAACCCCTCCCACAGGAAAAGAAGTCGAACCTTGAGGAGATGCTGACGAAATTCATCACAGTGACAGAAACTCGTCTTCAGAACACTAAAACAACACTTAAAAATTGAGGTAAGTCATGAGAAGCCAAAACCAGTAATTAAAGAATACCAACCTCATATACCATATCCCAATGTGACAACGAAAGACGACACAGAGGAACAATTCGGTAAGTTTCTTAAACTTTTAAAAAAATTACATATTAACTTACTGTTTCTTGAAGCTCTTTCACAAATGCTAGATTCAAGGAAATTTTTAAAAGAGCTTCTAACAAACAAGCGAAAGTTAGACGAGGAATTGCATGTGGAAATAAACGCAGTGTGCTCAGCAATGTTGCAAAATAAACTACCACAGAAATTAAAAGATCCAGGGAGTTTTACAATTCCGTGCTTAATTGGTAGTTTATCTATTGATAATGCATTGGCTGATTTAGGGGCAAGCATAAATGCTATGCCTTATAAAATGTTTAAACAACTAGGTCTAAGGAAACCCAAACAAACTAGGATGAGCGTTCAATTAGCTTATAAAACCATTAGGATTTCTAAGGGTATAATTGAAGATGTGCTAGTGAAAATTGGTAAATTCGTATTCCCAGTAGACTTTGTCGTTTTAGACATGGAGGAGGACAACGGTATCCCCTTAATTCTAGGAAGGCCCTTTTTAGCAACTGCCAGGACTAAAATTGATGTTAGCGCAGGTGAACTCATACTTTGTGTAGGTGGCGAATCAATCAGTCTTCAAGCTCTCGACTCAGCTAAGACATCGAGTAATCAATGTGAGAACATAAATTCTATTAATAACCATTCGACTAAACCTTCTTTTCTGGAAGCACAACGAAACTACACAACTGAGCTAGATCCTATACCTCATGCCAACAAGGAAATAACCCATGAGGAACGAAGGCTTCAGATCAATGAACTAGACGAGTGGAAGACACACTTCAAGGAGAAATTAGGAATACATAAAGCAGAGCCAACACCAGTCCGTGGGACAAACGAATTTAAAATTGGAGATCAGGTATTGTTAGATAAGGCAGACCCTCGAATACCTTCTCCTGACCCTAATACAAACGAAAAAATCACTTTTAGGGTACTCAATGTTTTACCATACGGAACAGTCGAGGTAAGTAATCCTATATTCGGCACTTTTAAAGTAAACGCTACTCGACTCGAATTACATACTGATAATAGGACTAATAGCATGAGGAAGGACTTTCAACTCTTCAAACCACCATGAACGTGCGAGTGAGAGGTAACTTTAGCTTAAGACTATAAACAAGCACTTCTCGGGAGGCAACCAGAGCACTAACCCCATTAATTTTTACATTTTTATTTTTTTTGTTATTTTTTCCTTTTTAGCACCTAACATTAAACTAACAAAGTGTAAACTTCCATACCACAAGACCTTACACACGGCCGTGGCCGTGTGGAAAGTACGGATGTACGCACTGACTTGGCAGAGATATTACGGCACATGATGAAAAATATCTTCAAGCCACGGGCCTCAACAGAACACCACGGTCGTGCGATGCAGCCGTGGCCGACACTGTCTTACCAAACACGGGCGTGGCGACTTGCACATGGGCGGGGGAGAAACGAACGAAGCATAACACGACCGTGCGACTCGACACGCCCTTGTTTCAAAAGCATGGGGATGTACCAAACATCAAAAATCTATTTAACCCACCCCCTCCCTCTTTTCACCTACCCCATTCTTCAGATCTTCCCCCCTTCCATATAATTCTTCCTTAGCCCTTAGCTAAACTCTTGTTCTAACAATCATCCATGTCGAAGAAACGGAAGGATCCTAGCGCAGTCTCCTTTTGTGAGACCGATTTACATAAGTTCATGCTGGCCTTTTCATTAACTCGACAAGAAAAAGACCTTTGAGTCCATTTAACTTCTCTTTTTATTTTCACTTCTCCTTTATTTTCCTTTTGTTTATTTTTCTTTTACTTACTTTAATCTATTCTATTTTGTTTTCTTTGATTTAAGGTCTAAAGGCTGCTAGGGAATCACCACGACCACGACCATAGCCATCCTACCGTAGCCTTAGAAATCACACCCACCTCGCAAACCATCCAACAATAAGGAATTTTCAGTCCATTCATCTTTTCTTTTAGTTTTATTTCAAATTTTACACTATTTCTCTTTATCTTTCTTGTCTTTAAATACATAATTAGTTTATTTTAAATGTGTCTTCATATTTCCTGGCTATTTCTTCACGAGCTTCCCAATTTCTTCATCTAGCGTAGAGCTCGGTCGCAGCCACCATACCACTGGACTCCCAACTCAAGGAAACCATCCAAATTCAGGAAGTTTCAGCTCTCCATTTCTCTTAAATTTCATATATATCTTTGTACATTGAGGGCAATGTGCATCTTAAGTGTGGGGGGCTGAATCTTAAAAGTGCCTAATTTTTTTCATTGTTCTCAAACCCTAAATTATGCCTTCTTCTAAAGTAATTTCCTCATATTATGATTAGAATGAAATTTCCTATGATTTATGATTTTTATTGATGTTTTTTGGATTAAGTCATAGTTAATTATGCATTGATGGTTAAATTTTAAGATTCTAGAGAGTCAAGCATGATAAGTCTATTTTTCAGAGTTAAAATTTCCTAGGTTGTTGACCTGAATTTGAATATTACTTTGAAGTTTGAAATTTACGAGGTTGACATCAAAAACTCATAATTTTTGTGAGATTTTGAGCCTTATAGAGCATATATTCTTTTTCTTGCTCACTTTATTGATTATGAGTGTGTTAACATTGATTTGTTATTCTAGAACTTGCATCGATTATACATGTCGAGTCCACACATTGATTTGATATACAGAGATGATAAAGACACCTAGGTTTTAACCCACTTACTCCACTTAAAGCCTACCTTCATAATTAACCCCTAGTGAACCCCGTTGATCCTAACAACCCATTTATTGACTCACCCACTAATATTGACCCAAAACACTTTGTATTTGTTATCACCATTCCTTTTGACTACCTTTTTGTCGAGATTTGATTTGATCAGTTGCCTAACTATGATCTTTATTTCAATAGTAAATTCATCCTTTATTATGTACTTGATTTGTTCTAAAAAAACGAAGTATACTCATTATTAGTTCTACTAAGTGAACTTACATGTTTAAATTTCAAATGTTTAAGAAAAAGCTCGTATTATTAGTTTTCAATTGATGTAATTATTTAGGATTAGCTCATTTTTCTAGTTAGGTAAATTGTCAAATTTAATCTCGATTCTAACCTTCTAATTCAGCCTTTATCCACACCTTTTAACCTAAGCCCTGCTACAACCCTTTTTAAAGACCTTTTGATCTATGTATCATCTCATTTTACAGTGGTGGAGATTTGATTTTCAGGCAAGCTTATGGGACTAACTTTTCATGTTCGACTTTTGAGTGCTTAATTTTGCACCTTAAACACTTTGAGTGATTTAAGTGAATCTTTAGTGAGGATGTCAACTCTTGTCAATTTCGAATCAGAGGTAATTATTTAGGTAAAGGGAAACGCCTATGTTTTCATGCTATAAATGTAAGATTTTGATTGTTTGAATCTTTAGGACCCTTTGAGTTAAATTATCAATGTATGAATTATCTTTGAATTATGATGAAACATTATTGATGAATATTATGAATCGAGGAAGTTCATTTTTAATTGTGAGTTGAGAATTTTGGTTGAGGACAAGCAAATGCTTAAGTGTGGGGGTATTTGATAAACCGTAATATGAACATATTTTAATCCCACATTTAGCATACTTTTGGATGATTTAAGCCTTGAATTGTGTAATTTGGTGCTCTTAATCCTTTGTTTTCATGTTTTATACTCAGAAGAGAATCGGAGGATGAAAAGAACGAAAAACGGGCCTAAAATGGAGTAAATGGGCCATAACACGAAATCAACACGGCCTGGGCCCCAGACCACACGGCCGTGCCTTATCAACAGACTCGAACATGGCCTGGCCACGATTCACATGGGCGTGTGCCATGGGCGTGCCCCTGTCGTGAGAAAGAAGAGTTTCAGTCGGATTAGGGTACTTAGAGGCAAAGAAAGCCTTTCCAAAAGCCTATATAAACACCCAAGAGGCTATTCTTCAGGGGGCGTCCAGCTAGGCCAAGGAGCCGAGCCAGAGAGGCTAGAATTGTGGAATTTACTCAAAGAAAGCCAGTTGATTCATCTCATGAAGCCGGAGTTGTACTCAAGATGGAGGGTCTCTCCTTCAATTCCTTCATGGGGTTTTAGGGTTTTCTTATGTTTTGTTTTATCTTTTCTTTTGAGATGTATTCTTTTATCGTTTGCTGAACTATATGATAAATACTTGATTTGTTCTTAACTATGTGTTCTTCATTCTTGTGTTGATATTTCTGGGATATTGATTCAAGTACTGATGTGATTAGGTAGAGCAGGAATAGACCCTGCCTAAGAGTAGATCCAGCATAGTTGAGCGGAGTTGCTCGCGCGCCTAGAGATAGGGTGACAAAAATCTGCCAGACTAAGGTCAAACCTAATATGGGAGTCCATAGATCGAGTTAATGCAATTCTATGGGTTTTAATTAGAAAGAGATTTCAATTAATCAACCTATGGTTAGACGTTAGTTGCCTCGAGAGAGGGATTAATATACATTAGGGAATCCTACGGATCATGTCAAGTGAATAAATCGTCTGGTTCAGAGTTAGATAACAAGTGAAGTCTAGGTGGATTCTTCCTTGGGTATTGTCTTAATCAATTGGTTTTTCCCAAAGTTATTTTCCCCAATTCATTCTCTTTGTCTTTGCATCTTTAGCTTAGTTGTTAGTTGATTTTAGATTAGATAAAAATTCCTTTAATTCTTAGGCTAAATAATAAAAGGAAAGTTAGTATTAGTACTTTTGGTTCCTTTGGGTTCGACAATCCGGTCTTACCACTAAGCTATACTACTGTTCGATAGGTGCACTTGCCTCAAGTCGTTGTCACAGTTAGTTTCTAGGCTCGATCATTCTTTTTATAAATTTTTAAGACTCTGACACACGATCACATATGTCATGACATAGGTGTCTGATATGTGATATCATGTAAGACCACATCTGGGATGTTGGTATTGTAAGACCACGTCCGGGACGTTGTCATTGATATGAGATTTACGTGTAAGACCATGTCTGGGACATTGGCATCATATTGATTCGTGTAAGACCCTGTCTGGGACAGTGGCATCGATATTTGGTTACATGTAAGACCACGTCTGGGACATTGGCATTGTACGACTATTCGAAGCACTCTGAGTATCCTATTTAGTTCCGAACGGTTCAACAAGCAAGTCCGAGAAATGAATGACTATGTGAGTTGTACATCTGTTTCAGGTACGTTGATATGCATGCTTTGTATAAGCATGAAAGGTGAGTAAGCATGTGCATTGATGTAAAGGAACATTTGAGAAATATGTATGTTTGAGATATGAGCAAATGAGATGTTTGAGATATGAAGAATTGGTAAGCAATGGCAAACTAAGTGAGCCAAAGAGATATCCATGTGTTTTGAAATGATGATATGCTAATAAATCTAAATTGCTATGTTTATGAATGATTTTGTGATAAGTTTATTTGTACATTGCTTTCTAAGCTTTTGAAAGCTTACTTTGTGTGTGTTTACTCTGTTTTATAGATCGTCAAGGCTACAAAAGGCTCGGGGACCGTAGAGGATTATCACCACACTATCAAACTCAACTTTGGTAATTTTGAATGTGTATATAGCTAAATATGGCATGTATAGGCTAGTTGTTTTGGAACATGTTTGAGATGTGTAAATAGCCATGTGATATGGCTAGATAAATGTTGGTAATATCATGAGTGATTATGGTATATGAAATATGTTTTGGTATGGCTTGATGGCAATGAAATGGTTTTAGGAATGGTAAGTTTATTGATGGATTGATGCCATAGTGATTTAGTGATATTGTGGGTGAATCATGCTTGGTTTTACATGTGATTTAGTTGTACTATTTGGCATACAAGTTGGCATGTTTAGAAATGTATTTGAATGGGATGATAGGTTGAACATTTGACATGATTTTGGTTGCCAAATGTGTATGGGATGTTGCTTGTTTGAACTTGTAGGGATAACCCTAGTGTGGGTGGATTTTGCCCTTGAAAATGGCCTATAAATGCCCACACGGTTGAGCATACGAGCGTGTGGCTTGACCGTATCCCTCGTGGTTGAAATTCAAGGCAAGTCAAGTTCGACCACGGGCAAGACACACGGGCGTGTGACTGGCCGTGTGGTGTAAGTCAGTAGCGACCATGGGTGAGACACACGGGCGTGTCCACGACCGTGTGGACAAGTCAGTATGTATGCCTTGTTTTGACACGGTTTAGATCCATGGGCGTGTCTGAGGCCGTGGAAGGCACACAGCCTGCTCACACGGGCGTGTGACCTCTGTAACTTAGAAAAAAATTTTAAATTTTTGAGAATTTCCGTATGTGTTCGGTTTAGTCCTGGCCTTATTCTAGAGCATGCTTAAGGTCTGGTTGACCTATTTAAGGATAGATTTGGTTGCATTGGATGAATTATATTATGAAATGTCCGTAAAAGATTCCGTTTGTCCAGTAATGCTTCTTAACCCTAATATGGTGACGGATACGGTTTAGGGGTGTTAAATGGCATAACTCTTAATCTTTAACAATATTAAAAATTGAACCTCGAGCTAGCTAGATTAAGCTAAAGTGACATAAAAAACATAGAAATCATTAAAAATTGGTAGAAAAACACTCACCATGCACCAAACTAAGCTTAGCCGAACTTCAACACTAAAAATAGCTTCCTTCTTTCAATATTTTGATAGTGTGTTTCATTTAGGAAGATGATAGCATTTTTCATTTAGTTTAATTTAGATTTATTAATCAATTTACTAATTTAATCTTAGTTTATAACTTTAAAAATTACTTAAACTATGTCCATATATGATCGTGTGTCAGAGTCTTAAAAATTTATAAAAAGAATGATCGAGCCTAGAAACTAACTATGACAATGATGGAGGCAAGTGCACCTATTGAACAGTAGTATAGCTTAGTGGCAAGACCGGATTGTCGAACCCAAAGGAACCAAAAGTACTAATACTAACTTTCTTTTTATTATTTAGCCTAGAAATTAAAGGATTTATTAATTAATCTAAAATTAACTAACTATTAAGCTAAATATGCAAAGACAAAGAGAATGAATTGGGAAAATACCTGTGGGAAAAACCAATTGATTAAGACAATACCCGAGGAAGAATCCACCTAGACTTCACTTGTTATTTAACTTTGAACCAGACGATTTATTCACTTGACTTGATCCGTAGGATTCCCTAATTTATATTAATACCTCTTTCGAGGCTAACCCTAGGTTGATTAATTGAAATCTCTTTCTAATTAAAACCCCAAGAGTTGCATTAACTCGATCTATGGACTCCCATATTAGGTTTTACCCTAATCCGACAGATTTTCGTCATCCTATTTCTAGGGTTACGATCAGCTTCGCTTAATTATGTTAGATCTACTCTTAAACAAGGACTTTTGCTCTACTGCCTAAGCACATCAATACTTGAATCAATATCCTAAAATATCAAAGCAAGAACTAAGAACACATAATTAAGAACAAATCAAGTATTTATCATATAGTTCAAAAAATAATAACAAGATCCGTCTTAGGTTTCATCCCCTCAGGTATTTGAGGGTTTAGTTCATAATGATAAAAGAATACATCTCAGAAGAAAATATGAAACAAAACATAAGAAAAACCCTAAAACCTCCCAAAGGAATTGAAGGAGAGATCCTCTGTCTTGAGTATAATTCCAGCTTCTTGAGAAGAATCAACTGGCTTTCTTCGAGTAAATTTCACAATGCTGGCCTCTCTGGCTCGGCTCTTCGGCCTAACTGGACGCCTAACTGGACTCCCCTTAAAGGTTGGCCTCTAGGGTGTTTATATAGGCTTTTGGAATGGCTTTCTTTGCCTCTAAGTACCCTAATCCGAATGAAATTCTTCTTTGTCACGATAGGGACACGCCCATGGCACACGCCCGTGTGAATCATGGCCAGGCTGTGTTCGGGTCCGTTAAGGTGGCACGGCTGTGTAGCTTGGGCCCAGGCCGTGTTGATTTCATGATATGGCCCATTTACTCCGTTTTAGGATCTTTTCTCATTCTTTTCATCCTTTGGTGCTTTCCTAAGTATAAAACATGAAAACAAAGGATTAAGAGCACCAAATTCCATAATTCAAGGCTTAAATCATCCAAAAGTATGCTAAATGTGGGATTAAAATATGTTTATATTACGGTTTATCAAATATCCCCACACTTAAGCATTTGCTTGTCCTCAAGCAAAATTCTCAACTCACAATTAAAATGAACTTCCTTGATTCATAATATTCATAATGTTTCATCATAATTCATAGATAATTCATACATTGATAATTTAAATAGAAAGATCATAAAGATTCGAATAATCAAAGTCATAGTTTTTGTAGTATGAAAATATAGGTATTTTCCCCTTACCTAAATAATCACCTTTAATTCAAAATTGACAAGAGTTGACATCCTCACTAAAGATTCACTCAAATCACTCAAAGTGTTTAAGGTTCAAAATTAAGCACTCAAAAGGCGAACATGAAAAGTTAATCCCATAAGCTTGCCTGAAAATCAAATCTCCACCACTGTAAAATGAGATGATACACAAATGAAAAGGTCTTTAAAAAGGGTTGTAATGGGGCTCGGGTTAAAGGTGTGGATAAAGGCTGAATTAGAGGGTTAGAATCGAGATTAAATTGACAATTTACCTAACTAGAGAAATGAATTACTCCTGAATAATTATATCAATGAAAAACTTGTAATACTAATAATACGAGCTTTTTGTTCAAGATGTGGAATTTAAGCATGTAAGCTCACTTAATTATAGAACTAATAATGAATATACTTCGATTTTTTTTAAGAACAAATCAAGTCAATAATGAGAAAGAACAATAACAACTGAATTATAGATCATAGTTAGGAAACTGTTCAAAATCAAATCTTGATATAAGGGTGGACAAGAGGAATGGTGATAACAAATACAGACCGGGTTTTTGGTTAATATTAGTAGGTGAGTCAAAAAAAGGGTTGTTAGGATCAAAGGGGTTCACTAGGGGTTAATTGTGAGGGTAAGCTTTTTAGTGGAGTGGGTGAGTTAAATCCTAAGTGCCTTTATCATTTCTGTATATCAAATCAATAATGTGGTCTTGACATGTATAATCGCAACAAGTTCTAGAATAACAGCTCAATGTTGACACACTCATAATCACAAGGTGAGCACGAAAGAATGTATGCTCTAAAAGGCTCAAGATCTCAAAAAAATTATGGTTTTTTGATATCAACTCTGTAAATTTCAAATTTTAAGGTAATAATTAGATTCAGGTAGACAACCTAACAAAATTTTAATTTTTTGAAAATGGACTTATCATGCTTGATTCTCTAGTCTCCTAAAGTTTAAATCATCACTGCAGAATTATCAATGACTTAATCCCAAAACATATCAATAAAAATCATAAATCAAAAGAAATTCCATTCTAATCGTAATATAAGAAAATTACTTAAGAATAAGATATAATTCAGGGATTTTCAAATAATACTATAGTTAACCCCCCCACACTTCAAATGTACATTGCCCTCAATGTACAAAGATATATATATCTAAAGATTAATAGCATGATATCATAAGAGAGAGGGAGAAATGAAACTTCCTGAATTTTGGATGAAACACTTTGAGGATGATCAATGATGAACATGATGACTAGGCATAGATGAAGGGGGTGGAGAATACTCCGGTGGTGTGTTCATCCCTTGAGTGGCACCTTAAACCTTTTTAGACTGCGAAGTCATCTGTAAAGTTTTTAGGGAGTTCTTATTTAATGGACGTTTGTGATAAACCATAATTATAACATATTTTAATCCCACATTTAGCTTGTTTTTGGGTGATTTATTCCTCAATTTATGTAAAAAGGTGCTCTTAATCCTTTCGTTTCATGTCTTATACCCAGGATAGCACCCGAGGATAAAAAGAACATAAAACGAGCCCAAAACGGAGTAAATGGGCCATATCACGAAATCAACATGGCTTGGCCCAAATAGCACACGGTCGTGCCTGGTCAAGCATCTAGAACACGGCCTCACCCCCGATCTACACGGCCGTTTCTCAACTTAGAAATCCGAACACGGCTTGAAGACGAGTCACACGGGCGTGTGACATGGCCGTGCCCCTGTTGTGGCTTTAGACAATTTTAGTCGGAAAAGGATACTTACGGAGAAAGAATCGCATTCCAAGAGCCTATAAATAACCCCTAAGTACCACCTTTGAAGGGGGAGGTTAGCTAGGCCAAGGAGCCAAGCCAAAGAGGTCAGAGTTGTGGGAATCACTCGAAGATAGCCAGTTGATCCATCCCAAGAAGCCGGAATTCTACTCAAAACGGCAGATTTCTCCTTCAGTTCCTATAGGGAGTTTTAGGTATTTCTTATGTTTTGTTTTATCTTTTCTCTTGAGATTTTTTCTTTATTTGTTATGAACTAAACCCCTCAGATACCTGAAGGGGACAAAACCTAGATGAATCTTGTTATCATTTTCTGAATTATATGATAAATACTTAGTTTGTTCTTAATTATGTGTGCTTAATTCTTGAGTTAATATTTCACGAATATTGATTCAAGTTTGATGTGCTTAGGTGGAGAAAGAATAGACCCTGCTTAAGAGTAGATCTAGCATAATTAAGCGGAGTTGATCGCACGTTTAGAGATAGGGTGACGAGATTTTGCCGGATTAGGGTGAAACCTAATATGGGAATCCATAGATCGATTTACTGCTATTCTAGGGGGTTATTATAAGAGAACGAGAGTTCCACTAATTAACTTAGGGTTAGACGTTATTTTCCTCGAGAGAGGGTTTAATATACGTTAGGGAGCCCTACGAATCAAACTAAGTGAATAAATCGTATGGTTCAGTGTTAGATAACAAGTGAAGTCTAGGTGGATTCTTCCTGAGGGTATCGTCGTGATCAACTGAGTTTTTCTTCAAGTTATTTTCCAATTTGTTCTTTTTGTCTTTGCGTCTTTAACTTAGTAGTCGTTAATTTAGATTTAAAGCAACTTCACTTTATTTTAGGCTAAATAATAAAAAGAAAGTTAGTATTAGTACTTTTAGTTCCTTTGGGTTCGACAATCCTGTCTTGCCTAAGCTATACTACTGTTCGATAGGTACACTTGCCTTTAATCATTGTCAGAGTTAGTTTCCAGGTTTGATCATTCGTTTTATAAATTTTAAAGCTCTGATTTTAGCGATCAAGTTTTTGGCGCCGTTGCCGGGGAACTAAAATATTAAGAAAACTCTATTTTTATTACTTTGGCCATTATTATTTTTTATTGCAATTTACTTTTATTTTTATTTTTTAGGTTAAATTTTAATTTTTGCTAAATTTTCCTTCTTTTTCTTTTTCCTAGTAGGTACCTCTAGTTTATGACTAGAAGAAACCTGAGAGGACCTTTGGTATACGATAGTGAAATTGAAGCTATCGTTCATAGGACTCGCAGAGAAATCAGGCGAGCCCTAAATTACACAGAGGAAGATCAAGAAGGCAGATCCAATCCTAATGAAGGGATGGACGAGAATAATCCACCACCACATGACGTGGGGGAGAACAATGCTCCATGTATAATGTTTGATTATGCTAAACTGCATTTAACAGGAGCGGAATCAAGTATTGTTAGGCCTGCTATAGCTGCTAACAATTTTGAATTAAAGCCTAACACAATACAAATGATTCAACAGTTTGTTCAATTTTATGGTTTGCAGGACGAAGATCCAAACATTCATATAGCTAACTTTTTAGAGTTCTGCGATACCTTCAAAATAAATGGCATTTCTGATGATGCCATACGTCTTCGGTTATTGCCTTTTTCATTACGGAGTAAAGCCAAACAGTGGTTAAACTCGTTACCACGAGGGTCAATCACTACATGGAAACAGATGACCGAAAAATTTTTATTGAAATATTTCCCACCAGCCAAAATGGCCAAATTACGGAATAATATATCTTCTTTTGTGCAGATGGATCTAGAGACATTATACGACACATGTGAGAGATACAAAGATCTCTTGAGAAGGTGTCCATACCATGGTTTACCCTTGTGGCTACAAGTCCAAACATTCTATAACGGTGTAAACCCCTCAACGAGACAACTAATCGATTCAGCCGCCGGCGGAACCCTTAACAACAGAACTCATGAAGCAGCCTACGAATTCATTGAAGAGATGTCACTGAATAACTATCAGTGGCAAGTGACAAGGACGAAACTGAAAAAATCAGCCAGAGTTTACAACCTCGATGCGATAACCATACTATCAACACAAGTAGAGATGATGAATAAAAAGATTGATAGTTTGTGTTCTTCGCAGGCACATCCAGTCATGCAGTGCGACGCAAGTGGAACCGTGGCGAATCCTGAGCACCCACCCTACCAACCAGAAGCAGAGAACGAACAGATGAACTACATAGGTAATAATTTGAGATCTAATAATAATCCTTATAGTAATACTTACAATCCAGGTTGGGGGAACCACCCAAATTTTTCATGGGGAGGTCAACGAAATCAAGAAATTCATTGGCAACAACCTCCTCAAAACTTCCAAAATCAGCCCTATCCGTAAGAGAAAAAGCCGAACCTCAAAGAGATGCTGACAAAATTTATGACAAACACGGAAAACCATTTCCACGAGACTGAGAGAATAATTAAAGACAACAAGAAGCGAGTTGGGGAACTTACTAAGTCAGTCAAGGAAGTCACTAATGCAATCGAGCAACTCGTAAAACTATTGTCTGAACGACCGCAAGGACGTCTACCAAGTAATACCGAGATTAACACTAAGGAGCAAATTCAAGCCATCACAGATCATGATAGCAAAGGGATAGACGAACCAAACCAAGAGGTAGACGAAGGTAAAATAGAGGTAACGCAAGAAAAGCCGAAATCGGTAATCAGAGAGTACCAACCTCGTATACTTTATCCCAAAGCGATGAAAAGAGATGATTTAGAAGAACAGTTCGGTAAGTTTCTTAAACTTTTAAAGAAATTACATATTAACTTACCTCTTCCTGAAGCTCTTTTTCATATGCCAGACTCGAGGAAATTTCGAAGACAGCTCTTGACAAACAAACACAAAATAGATGAAGAGCACCATGTGGAATTAAACGCAGCATGCTCAGCAATGTTACAGAATAAACTACCGCGAAAGCTAAAAGATCCAGGGAGTTTTACAATTCCATGTTTTATTGGTAGTTTAATTATTGATAATGCGTTAGCTGATTTAGGGGCAAGCATAAATGTCATGCCTTATACATTGTTTAAACGACTAGGTCTAAGGAAGCCCAAACAAACTGGGATGAGTATACAATTAGCTGATAAAACTGTTAGAATTCCTAGGGGCATTATCGAAGATGGTCTTGTCAAAATCGACAAATTCGTTTTCCCAGTAGATTTTGTTGTCTTAGACATGGATGAGGATAGTTCAATCCCCTTAATTTTAGGAAGACCTTTTCTAGCAACTGCCAAAACTAAATTTGATGTTGCCACAGGCGAACTCATTCTTTGTGTAGGTGACGAATCACTCAGTCTCCAAGCTCTTGACTCGGCCAGGACAACAGTCGATGAAGGTAAGAAAGTCACTTCATTTGATAATCAAATTGTTCAACTTTCATCGCAGAAATACCACAGGAATACAACCCTGAGCCAAATCTTAGACCCCAAACCAACAAAGATGAATTACATAAGGAACAAAGCCTTAGGGTTGACAAATTAGAAGAGCAGAAGACACACGTCCAAGAAGAACCGGAACCACACAAAGCAAAATCGAAATAACCACCTGAAGAACTCGTAGGAACATCAAATCACTTCAAAATAGGAGACCAGGTGCTGTTAGACAAAGCCGATCCTCGCATCACCACATCAGACCTGAACCTAAGCGAGGAAATTCCTCTAAAGGTACACAATATATGTTGGAACGCCGGAACCCCATGGCGCAGCAGAATAAAATTAGATCCGGCAATCCAAATCATGAATCCATGTGTGAGGAACGAATCGGGGTGAAATAAAGGTTTTGAAATTACCAAAACTTCGATCTGAGTAGACAGCGACGCCTTGGCAACAAGAGTTTTGATCTACTGTCGAATCAAGCCACAACCTTTTCCGATGTCGGCCTCTACGTGATCCACCCGGTTTGACTATGAACGGAAGAAATCTCCAAAACTATTTTGGAGGTTTATTTGCTTGACGGCTGCTAGACCCAACAAGCAATCACTTAGGGTTTTCTTGTTTTTGCTTTGTCTCCTTTTAGTACCTTTTTATAATGGGTGCCTTTCTCATTGGGCCTTTTATAATAGGTATCCTTTTAATTGGGCCTTTTATAATTGGTATCTCTTGAATGTATTACAAGATTAAATATATAATAAAGTTTTAACCGAAAATTATAATTACATTAATTATATCTGAAAATTAAAATTACATTAATTATAATAAGGATTTCGATAAACTATATTTATTTAAATTTATATATGAATCAAATTCATATATTAATAAAATTATGTTATCATTATGTGTACAACATCCTTGTACATATAATATGTTCAATATTTGATTGCCCAATTAAATTAATTCTTTAATTAATTTAATTCATGTGACAACCAAACACAATACGAACTATATTTTATTCCGTTCATTTCAACCATAGGGTGTGACCCTGTAGGTTCTTGCAACGGTAGCAGTAATACTAGAACGATTCTATTGTCACAGACAATGTGTGGCATCTAGCAATGCATTATTGCTACCTAAGTTACAAGAAGTCATGATTCAACATAACCTTTCGTGATTAACCTTTCATGCATTAATCCTTAAGTCCTTTATCTCTGGAACGGATAGAAGTCATGGGATAGTCACACTTGCATAGTCCATCCCATGTTTCTTGATATCATGAGTAGACTATGATATACAAATTAGTATGACATCTCATATCAACTTATTTGAGCATGGCCATGCATTTCTAGTCTCACTCAATGAAGTGGCCTAAGATATTACTCCTATTATGTAGGAGGGACTTATCCTTTATTGATCAACCATATCCCTCTACATAGATTGTGGTATATCCAACATCAGCCTTTATAGAACAACCTGTTACGGTGTACGTTTGACTATATCAAAATATACAACTCACGATGCTGGGATAATAATGATCTCAAGTCTGAGGATCATGTACATATTAATCACTATGAGTAATGTTGTGACAATTACATAATAATCCAAGAAACATACTCATAGCGGGTCAATCCAATATGTTGTTCTCTAACACACATATTCATGCATTGATTTTGACACTCCATATCAATGACAACTCTTTATCATCAGTCAACTACATGTTAGTCTTAATGCATTATTGTTGTCCTAGTCAACAATAATACTCGACTAAGGATCTTTTAAGAATAATCATATTATTCTCAGGACATTATTATAAAATAGTTTATTTATACACACAGAAAGAAAAACTGAAATAATAATGACAACGCTTTATATTAATAAACATGGTAAATTAAGTATGTTATTACAACCATCTCATGATTGATCTTTGGGCATACTCTTACAATATCCTCCCCCACGGAATAGTCGAGGTAAGCAATCCAACATTTGGCACTTTTAAGGTAAACGCTTCTCGACTTAAACTTTATCAAGAAAATAGAACTATAAGCATGAGGGAAGATATCCAAACCTTTAAACCTCCCTGATTTATTTTTCAATTTCGAGGAAAGTCTAGCTTAAGACTATAAACGAGCGCTTCTCGGGAGGCAACCCGAGCACTAACCTTATTTACTTTCAAATTTTTAAGTTTCTTTTCTTTCCTTCGTTTTTTCCTTTTAAACTAACACAAAAGTGCAGAATTCCAGACCACACAGTCTTACACACGGCTATGTCCGTGGCCGTGTGGACCACCAGAATCTCCATACTGACTTATCAGAGGCCGTGCGAATCAGTCCCAACCACTTTTCAATGTCACGGATCCAACCACTACCCCACGGGCTCCGAAAAAAAGGCACGCCCGTGTCTCTTGACCGTGTGAAGCCACTGACTTACATACCACGGGCAGAACATGCCCGTGCGAGGTTACTAACTAGTCGACCACGGGTAGAACACGCTTGTGCCTCCCAACCGTGCTAACATATTGACTTCACATACACGGGTGTGGTTAGCAGAATTACAGCTAGGGAGATACAGCACGCACAGACACATGACCGTGCGAGACGGCCATGTAAATCGACACGCCCCTGGTCTATAGAAGTGGGAACATGTCAGATTTGAAATCCTATTTAAACCTCACAGCCCTTCCCCTTCTCCCCATCAGATTTCTTCTTTCTTTTCTTTTCTCCCTTCTCCCTCTCAGACTTTTTCCTCTTGATAATAAATCTCTAGATCCTTGAGCCATCAAACATCATGTCGAAGAAGCGAAAAAGGCCAACCATTGTCTTCTCAAAGAAGAACAATCAACATGAGTTCATGCCGACAGCTTCGTCTACTCACCAAGCCAAGGGTCTTTGAGACCAATTAGTTTTTATTTTTCTTTTCTATTTTGCTTCAATTTCCTTCTCTTTGACAATCTTATGCTTAGTTTAGTTTAACTTATTTTAGTTTCTTAGTGTCAGGTTCGCCAGGCTGCTAGGGAATCACGCCAGTTCCGCCACTGCCAGCACCTCCGCAGCCCTAGAAGTCACACCCACCTCGCGAACCATCCATCAATAAGGACTCTCCGGTCCATCCACCTCTCCTTTTATTTTTATTTTCCTTCTTAGTCTCCTTTCCTTTTTCTTTCTTGTTTTAAATTATATATTTAGGTTATTTTAAATATGTCTTAATAATCCCTGGCTAATCCTCTACGAGCTCCCCAATTTCTTCATCTAGCACAGGTTCGTCATCCAGACCGACCTCTTCAAACACACACACCATGACCTCTACCATCCTCTAGGGACACCATCCAAAATTCAGGGAATATTCTTTCCCCTTCTCTTTTGATTTATCCCGTAAATGTTATACCTATATTTGTAAATTGAGGGCAATGTACATCTTAAATGTCGGGGGGTGAATATTTATCTAAAGAAGGGCCTAACTTTCTGCATTATTCTCAAATCCCTGAATTTAGTCTTGTTTTTAAGTAAATTCTTCATATTACTAATTAGGATGAAATTTCTGATAATTTATGATTGTTATTGACATGCTTTAGATTAAGTCATTAATAATTGTGCATTGATAATTAAATTTTAAAGATACTAGAGAATCAAGCATGATAAGTCTATTTTTCAGAATAAAAATTTTTGCTAGGTTGCTAACCTAAATTTGAATATTGGTTTGAAATTTGAAATTTATGAGATTGATGTCAAAACACCCATAATTTTTGTGAGATTTTGAGCCTTATAGAGCATATATTCTTTTTCGTGCTCACTTTTTTATTATGAATGTGTCAACTTTGAACTGTTATTCTAGAACTTGCCTCGTTTATACATGTTGAGACCACATCTATGATTTGATATACAGAGATGATAAAGGCACTTAGGATTTAACCCACTGACACCACTAAAAGGCCTACCTTCATAAATTAACCCCTAGTGAACCCTGTTTAATCCTAACAACCCTTTCTATTGACTCACCCACTAATTTTAACCCAAAACCCTTTGTATTTGTTATCACCATTCCTTTTTAACTACCCTTTTTTGTCGAGATTTGATTTTGAATAGCTTCCTAACTATGTTCTATATTTCAGTTGTAAAAGTTCTTCTTATTATTATAATTATTTTTTTCCTAAAAAAATCGAAGTATATTCAGTATTAGTGGTGAGCTTACACAGTTAAAAACTTATTTTCTGAAAGAAAAGCTTGTATTGTTAGGATTATTATTTCCAGTTAATGTAATTATTATTTCAGTATTCTTAGGTAGGTACTTGTCAATTCAATCTCGATTCTAACCTTTTAATTTTAGCCTTTATCCACACCTTAACCCTAGCCCCGTTACAACCCTAACAAAGACCATTTGATCTGTTTATCATCTCATTTTACAGTGGTGGAGATTTGATTTTCAGGCAAGCCTATGGGATTAACTTTTCAGGTTCGACGTATGAGTGCTTCTTTTTATGAACCTTAAACACTTTGAGTGATTTGAGTGAATCTTTTAGTGAGGATGTCAACTCTTGTCAATTTCGAATTAAAGGTGATTATTCATATAAGGGGAGACACCTACGTTTTCGAATTACAAATGACTGAATAATCAATTGTTTGAATCTTTAGGACTCTTTGAATTGAATTATCCATGTATAAATTATCGATGAATTATGATAAGGCATTGTCAGTAAGAATTGTGAATTATGGAAAGTTCGTTTTAATTGTAAGTTGAGAATTTTGCTTGAGGACAAACAAAAGCTTAAGTGTGGGGGTATTTAATAAACCATAATTATAACATATTTTAATCCCACATTTAGCTTATTTTTGGATGATTTGTTCCTCAATTTATGTAAAAAGGTGTTCTTAATCCTTTCTTTTCATGTCTTATACCCAGGATAGCACCCGAGGATAAAAAGACCATAAAACAGGCCCAAAATAGAGTAAATGGGCCATATCACCAAATCGACACGGCCTGGACCAAATAGCACACAGCCGTGCCTTGTCAAGCATCTAGAACACGGCCTCACCCCCGCTCTACATGGCAGTGTCTCAACTTAGAAATCTGAACACGGCTTGAAGACGAGTCATACGGGCGTGTGACATAGCCGTGCCCTTATCGTGGCTTTAGACAATTTCAGTCGCAAAAGGATACTTAGGGAGAAAGAGTCGCATTCCAAGAGCCTATAAATAACCCCTAAGTACCACCTTTGAAGGGGGCGGTTAGCTAGGCCAAGGAGCCAAGCCGAAGAGGTCAGAGTTGTGGGAATCACTTGAAGATAGCCAGTTGATCCATCCCAAGAAGCCGGAATTCTACTCAAAACGACGGATTTCTCCTTCAGTTCCCTCAGGGAGTTTTAGGGATTTCTTATGTTTTGTTTTATCTTTTTTCTTGAGACGTTTTCTTTATTTGTTATGAACTAAACCCCTCAGATACCTGAAGGGGATGAAACCCAGATGAATCTTGTTATCGTTTTCTGAATTATATGATAAATACTTAGTTTGTTCTTAATTATGTGTGCTTAATTCTTGAGTTAATATTTCGTGGATATTGATTCAAGTTTGATGTGCTTAGGTGGAGGAGGAATAGACCCTGCTTAATAGTAGATCTAGCATAATTAAGCGGAGTTGATCGTACGTCTAGAGATAAGGTGATGAGATTTTGCCGGATTAGGGTGAAACCTAATATGGGAATCCATAGATCGATTTACTGCTATTCTAGGGGGTTATTATAAGAGAATGAGTGTTCCACTAATTAACCTAGGATTAGATGTTATTCGCTTCAAGAGAGGGTTTAATATACGTTAGGGAGTCCTACGGATCAAACTAAGTGAATAAATCGTATGGTTCAGTGTTAGATAACAAGTGAAGTCTAGGTGGATTCTTCTTGAGGGTATCGTCGTGATCAACTGAGTTTTTCTTCAAGTTATTTTCCAATTCGTTCTTTTTGTGTTTGCATCTTTAGCTTAGTAGTCATTAATTTAGATTTAAAGCAACTTCACTTTATTTTAGGCTAAATAATAAAAAAAAAAGTTAGTATTAGTACTTTTAGTTCCTTTGGGTTCGACAATCCGGTCTTGCCTAAGCTATACTACTGTTCGATAGGTACACTTGCCTTTAATCATTGTCAGAGTTAGTTTCCAGGTTTGATCATTCGTTTTATAAATTTTAAAGCTCTGATTTCAGCGATCAGTTTGTTATAGTTACTCGAGAGTTAAACAGCCAGAGATAAAAGAAATCAAATTATGCTTAAAAATTTAAAGAGTTTAATAATAAAAGAAAATGAACTTAAATAGAAATAAAAAATAAAAATAAGAATAAAATAATAAAATAAAATAAAAATAAAGAAAAGAGAAAGCCTCAAAGGTCCTCATCATTGGAGTGATCTCGAGGTGGTGGTGGCGGTAATATGTGAAAAAGCTGATAATGTCGACCACGGCCGCCTCGCACGGCCGTATGGATTTATCTCAGCCCGTGTTCTTTAGGATGTTTCGACCACGGCCGCGTCGCACGGCTGTGGCGTTTAGTCGGAGCCCGTGTCTTGGGAAAAATTTTCATCCTATTTCTGCACGATCTCCGCCACACCCATGTACCTATTCGTGGTGTCCACTAGGCAACGACCACGCCCGTGTGTAAGGCCGTGTGGCAGGGAAACCTACGCCTAAAATTTTTGGTTAGTTTTTAGTTAAATGCTAAAATTCATAAATATGGACGTTAGTGGGGTTAGTGCTCGGGTTGCCTCCCGAGAAGCGCCCGTTTAAAGTCTTGAGCTAGACTTACCTGTTATTCATATGGCCATGGTGGTTCACGGAGTCAAAACTCCTTTTTCTTACTATCAATTCTATCAACATATGGTTTGAGTTGGGTAATATTTACCTCAAAAGTACCGAAATTAGAATGTGTTACCTTAAGCTTTCCATATGGAAAGACCTTACGTGCCGAAAAAGGAGTCGCACCATTTGTATTAAGCTCTGAAGTGGCTATTCGAGGGTCGGTTGCATCTGATAGTACACGAAATGTGAGCTCACGTGGTATTTTATTTCATAGAATTGCTGGGCACACTGCGATTAGCTCCACTTGCGACGTATCGTCTAACTTCCATTTGTTTGTCAAAAACTCTTTTAAAAATTTCCTTGAATCTGGCATCTGTGAAAGAGCTTCAAGAAACGGCTAGTTAATATGTAATTTCTTTGGAAGTTTAAGAAATTTACTGAATTGTTCCTCTGTGTGGTCTTTCTTTATCGCATTTGGGTACGACACACGTGGTTGGAACTCTATAATTACTGGGTTTGGTTTATCATGGCTTACCTCAACCTTACCTTCCTCTACCACATTCTCTTGCTTCAATTTTGGTTCATCTATCCTTTTACTATCATGAGCAGTTATTGCCTGAGGTTGCTCTCTTGTGTTAGTTTTGGTGTTGCTAGGCAAGATATCTTGTGGTCTTTCTGAGATTAGCTTAGCAAGCTGACCTAATTGATTCTTGAGCTCTTAAATCGACGGTTGCTGATTCTCGAGCTCTTGAATCGACCTAAAGAATGACCGAGCCTAGAAATTAACTATGACAATGATGGAGGCAAGTGCACCTACCGAACAGTAGTATACCTTAGTGGCAAGACCGGATTGTCGAACCCAAAGGAAACAAAAGTACTAATACTAACTTTCTTTTTATTATTTAGCCTAGAAATTAAAGGATTTATTAATTAATGTAAAATTAGCTAACTATTAAGCTAAATATGCAAAGACAAAGAGAATGAATTGGGAAAATACTTGTGGGAAAAACCAATTGATTAAGACAATACCTGAGGAAGAATCCACCTAGACTTCACTTGTTATTTAACTCTGAACCAGACGATTTATTCACTTGACTTGATCCGTAGGGTTCCCTAATTTATATTAATACCTCTTTCGAGGCTACTAACGTCTAACCCTAGGTTGATTAATTGAAATCTCTTTCTAATTAAAACCCCAAGAGTTGCATTAACTCGATCTATGGACTCCCATATTAGGTTTTACCCTAATCCGACAGATTTTCGTCATCCTATTTCTAGGGTTACGATCAGCTTCGCTTAATTATGTTAGATCTACTCTTAAACAAGGACTTTTGCTCTACTGCCTAAGCACATCAATACTTGAATCAATATCCTAAAATATCAAAGCAAGAACTAAGAACACATAATTAAGAACAAATCAAGTATTTATCATATAGTTCAAAAAATAATAACAAGATCCGTCTTAGGTTTCATCCCCTCAGGTATTTGAGGGTTTAGTTCATAATGATAAAAGAATACATCTCAGAAGAAAATATGAAACAAAACATAAGAAAAACCCTAAAACCTCCCAAAGGAATTGAAGGAGAGATCCTCTGTCTTGAGTATAATTCCAGCTTCTTGAGAAGAATCAACTGGCTTTCTTCGAGTAAATTTCACAATGCTGGCCTCTCTGGCTCGGCTCTTCGGCCTAACTGGACGCCTAACTGGACTCCCCTTGAAGGTTGGCCTCTAGGGTGTTTATATAGGCTTTTGGAATGGCTTTCTTTGCCTCTAAATACCCTAATCCAAATGAAATTCTTCTTTATCACGATAGGGATACGCCCATGGCACACGCCCGTTAAGGTGGCACGACCATAGGCTTGGGCCTAGGACGTGTTGATTTTGTGATATGGCCCATTTACTCCGTTTTAGGCCTGTTTCTCGTTCGTTTTATCCTCCGATGCTTTCCTAAGTATAAAACATGAAAACAAAGGATTAAGAGCACCAAATTCCATAATTCAAGGCCTAAATCATCCAAAAGTATGCTAAATGTGGGATTAAAATATGTTTATATTACAGTTTATCAATATATGTCTACTAATTATTCAAATGGTCTAATTACCTTTTAAGTCTATTTGGTTTCATTTCTATAGTGTAACTCTCTGAGTAGGGTCAGACGGTCGTGTCACACAGTTGTGTAACTCTCGAAGTAGCCCCACAAGCCCGTGTGTCAGGTCGTGTGCGAGACCGTGTAACTAACTGACCTGCATACGAAGGAACCTACAGAGACACATGGTCGTGTCGCTAGGCCGTGTGTCACACATGGTTGAGCCACACGCCTGTGTCTTAGGCAATGTGGACATAAATTTTCACAAAATCAAGCCATTTACAACACCAATTTAAGCATAAACCTTAGGGCCTTTTCCGCACAAAATCAAGGCATCAAAACCTTATGGCATTCAAATCAAAAGCCCTAACATATACAAAATGATCAAATCAAGAGCCCTAACATCAACAAACCAATATGCCATTCAGGGCACCTCAAACGCAAACATCAAGACTTACCTAAACATGCATACTTTACAACTTTTCATTCATCAAATAGTAGCTTCAAAGACTTACCAAACATGTCACAACTTGACCATATTCAAACTACTTCAAAGTATACCAAATAAGCCATTCACAAACATACATCATAAGATAGCTATAACAACATAATTTGGCAAGCATCAAATGGTATCAACCAAGAAAACTTATACATACCAAAATTATCAACTAACATTCAACTAAATACCATTACAAGTCCACCTATACATGCCATTATAACCTTGGCCAAAACATCAAAAACTACCGATATTTATGCTAGATAGTGTGATAGATCTCCGATGAGCTTTCGATAATCTATAAAACATAAGAAAGAAACTACATAAGCACATAATGCTTCGTAAGTTCGTAGAACATGAAACATACATTACCATTTCATTTATATAACATTATGCATAAGCATAATATAATCCAAGCACAAGCTTGGCACAAGCTTATGCATCATCATCAATACACAAGTTTGTGAATTTATACATAATTCACTTAAATTAGGCATATGATAATTCATTTCCATATGAACATGCACCATTTGATTCATTCATCATTTTCATAAGCTTATTTATAATTCCATTTGGAAACTTACCATTTCCATCCCTTTTCTTGGCCGTTGAACTAACTAGAATTTCATTGGATACTTGGGAAAGCTCAAATGAAGTGTGCTTAAACATATAACCATAACCTTTCCTTTACATCATTGCTCATAGGAGTTGTGAAATGAGCCTGCTCACATGAGCTATGGGTCGGAATGTAAGCTACACGATGCTGCTCACACAAGCTGTGGAGTACCCGCAACAAACGCCTTTCAAAACATAACATAATCTTACCATATTCAAACTCTCTCAAAACATACCACATAAGGTATTTCAAAACATGAAATATGAAATAGCACAATGACATAAGTCATCAAGGCATCAAAGTACCAAAAACAAGATAACTTTTACAACTTTTACAAGCCAAC
Organism: Gossypium australe; assembly: GCA_005393395.2. Classification (NCBI taxonomy): domain Eukaryota; kingdom Viridiplantae; phylum Streptophyta; class Magnoliopsida; order Malvales; family Malvaceae; genus Gossypium; species Gossypium australe. The sequence goes on from CM016617.1 coordinate 70,940,830, forward strand.
TCGTCAACTAAACATACATCACAATGACATTATAATCCAACCTGTACATGCCATTATAACCTTGGCCAAAACATCAAAAACTACTGATATTTATGTTGGATAGTGTGATAGATCTCTGACGAGCTTCCAAACCGATTGAGTTTCATATAATCTATAAAACATAGGAAGAAAACTATGTAACCACATGATGCTTAGTAAGTTCGTAAAACATGAAACATAACTTACAATTTCAATTATATAACATCAAATATAAGCAAAATGTAATCCAACCACAAGCTTGGCACAAGCCTAAGCATCATCATCAACAAAACACAAGTTAGTGCATTATTACATAACTTGAATTAAATATAAGGTTGCCATTTTTACATGAACATACATCATTTGATTCATTCACCTTTTCATGAGCATATGCTTTATTCCATTTGGAAACTTACCTTTTCAATTCCTTCACATACCCGTTCAACCATTTAGAATATCATCGAATACTCAGGAAAGCTCACATGAAGTGTGCTTAAATGTATAACCATAACCTTTCCTTTACATCATTGGTCACACGAGCTGTGGGTCGGAATGTAAGCTACACGATACTTCTCACACGAGTTGTGGAGTATTCGCAACAAATGCAGGACCTTAGCCATCAGTAGGATATTCAAGACCAACACTCGGAACATGAAATCCTTAATGACATGTCATTTGTATCCTATGAATTCCTAAGGTTCAACCGGGACACGATAACTGTCATGCATTTGTTTGGATATACATTGATTAATAGCATTATAAATACATAATAACATACAATTGAATAACATGAATATAATTGTAACAACCCATTTTTAGTGAAAAAGGAAGAGTGGCTTCGGGACCACAAATCTAAGCCAGAAAGAAAATTTAGTTTAATATTATTGCATGAATTGCATTATGATAGAAATGACGTATGGGAATTTCATACACAGGCTCGGACACGGTCGTGTGCCCCACATCGATTGCCCACACGGCCTGGGACACAGGCGTGCCGTTGGCCTTGTGAGCCACACGGCCTGGCCACATGGGCGTGTGTCCTTAGCGCCTAAGAAAAATTTTGAGCTTTAGTGAAAAATTTTCTGTGATCTCGGTTTAGTCCCGGCTCGATTCTAATTTGTATTTTGGGCCTCGAGAACCTATATGAGGGACATTATACTTGATTTTTATATATTTTCAAAAATGAATAGTAAATGACATAAATTAACTGTAATTGAACCGTAAACTCTGGTAATGCTCTATAACCCTATTCCGGCGAAAGATACGAGTTAGGGGTGTTACATTTATTGGTATCAGAGCTACGGTTTAGCTGATTCTTAGGCTAAAGTAGCAAGTATGAGTTTAGTTATACATGTCATTATATAATTTTTGATAGTGTGATATCTCCTAACCATTTTAAACATGTTTTTCATATAGTAATGTCATCCAACCAAGCTAGAGCTGAATCCGAGGAAGCTGAGAGCACTACTCAAGCTTCAGTTCAAAGAGCTACATCTAGTAGTAGTAGAAGGCCCATATCTAAGGGCTGAGGTGAGGAGGAAAAAGAATCCTTCCTTCAAATGATGAACGAGTGGTTCACAGAATTTTTTAGAACAAATCCTGCTGTACAACAGCCTTCCCCTCATGCTCCTCAACCGGTTCTTGACATGCCACAAGGTGTTGAACCTGTTAGAACTGGCAAGCCTCCGATAGATAAAATCCGTAAATATGGGGTAGAAGAATTTAGGGCTACTACCGAAGATGATCCGGAAAGGGCTGAATTTTGGTTGGAAAATAATATCAGAGTTTTAGATGAATTATCATGCACACTAGCTGAGTGTTTGAAATGTGACGTATCATTGTTAAAAGATTCGGCTTATTAGTGGTGGAATACTCTAGTTTCTGTTGTGCCAAGGGAAAATGTTACATGGGAATTTTTCCAAACGAAATTTAGAAAGAAGTATATTAGTAAGAGATTTTGTGGATCAGAAAAAGGAGTTTTTAGAGTTCAAACAGGGGAATATGATAGTATCTGAGTATGAACGAGGATTTGTTAGATTGAGCAAGTATACCAGGGAATGTGTTTTGACTAAGGCTGATATGTGTAAACATTTTAAAGAAGGATTAAATAAGGACATCAAGCTATTGATTGAAATTCTTGAATTAAGGGAATTTGTAGTACTGGCCGATCGAGCACACATAGCCCAGGCATTAAGTAAAGAAAAGAAACAAGTGGAGAGTGAAGCCCGGATTTCTGGTAAAAGATTTATGAGCAAATCACAATCATCTGCTTCAAAGAAATCAATGAAATACCATGATCGTTTTACCGCATCTGTGGGATATTCCAAAAAAGAATGAGGTTCACAACGCTCTAACCCGATATCTTTGTCTCCATCTGTAACAAGTGTTGGAAGTGTTGGTAACCCCAAACTAAGGTGTAAACATTGTAATAAATCTCATTTTAGGGAGTGTCATGTGAGAAGTGGAGCTTGCTATAGATGTGGTTCTCTTGACCATTATTTCAAAGATTGTCTAGGAAGGATTGAAAAAGATAAAGATAAGACTTCGAAGCCGAGTAAGCCTGCCTCAAGAGGTAGACCACCCCGACACCCTGGCAATGTTAGGGGTAGCTGAAGTGCTACGAAAGATTCAACAGTTAAATCTAAAGTGCGAGCACCAATAAGAACATATGCTATTTGCACAAGAGAGGATGCCTTTGCACCAGACGTCATTACTAGTACATTTTCTCTTCTTGATAGTGATATTACTGCTTTGATTGATCCTGCTTCAACACATTCATACATATGCATGAACTTAGTGTCTATTAAAAACTTATCTGTTCACTAAATTTGTGGTTAAAGTTTCAAACCCCTTGGGCCAGTATGTTATGGTGAATAAAGTTTGTAAAAACTGTCAATTGATGGTAAAGGGTTATTGTTTCTTGGCTGATTTGATGCTACTGCCTTATGATGAATTTGATGTAATTTTTGGAATAGACTGGCTAACTCAACATGATGCGGTGGTGAATTATAAACAAAAATACATTGTGTTGAAATGTCAGAATAGTGAATTACTTCATGTTGAATATGATAAGTTGGATGGGTTATCTAGTGTAATATCAGCTATTTCAGCACAAAAATATGACAGGAAAGGATATGATGCTTATCTTGCATATGTGTTGGACACTAAAGTATCCAAATCGAAGATTAAGTCAGTACCAGTTGTTTGTGAGTTTCCTAATGTGTTCCCGGAAGAATTACCCAGATTACCGCCAGTCAGAGAAGTGGAATTTTCTATAGATATTGTTTCAGGAACAACTCCTATATCTATATCACCTTATCGAATAGCCCCAACGGAGTTAAAAGAGTTGAAATCATAGTTGCAAGAATTGACAGATAGGGACTTTGCTCGACCTAGTCATTCACCTTGGGGTGCACTTGTTCTGTTTGTAAAGAAGAAAGATGGATCATTTAGGCTGTGTATTGATTACAGGCAGCTCAACAAGATTACAATCAAGAACAAGTATCCATTCCCTCGAATTGATGACTTGTTTGGTCAGCTGAAAGGTGCCATTGTGTTCTCTAAAATAGATCTTGTTCTGGATACTATTAGTTGCGAGTGAAAGACTCAGATGTACTGAAGACAGATTTCAAAACCAGGTATGGACACTATGACTTCATTGTAATGTCATTTGGTTTAACGAATGCACCTGCGATATTTATGAATTTGATGAATAGAATTTTCAAACCGTATTTAGACAAATTTGTGGTGGTGTTTATTGATGATATTCTGGTATACTCTCGAAAAGAAAATGAACATGTTGATCATTTGAGAATTGTGTTGCAAACTCTACGTGAGAACAATTATATGCCAAATTCAGTAAATGTGAATTTTGGATTCGGGAAGTTGGTTTCCTTGGACATATAGTATCTACTGAAGGCATCAGAGTGGACCCGAATAAAATTTTAGCTATTGTTAATTGGAAACCACCTAAAAATATGTCCGAAGTTAGAAGTTTTCTGGGACTAGTTGGTTATTATCGGAGGTTTGTAAAAGGGTTCTCAATGATAGCTTTTCTGACGACTCGTCTATTGCAAAAAGATGTGAAATTCGAGTGGTCTGATAAATGTCAGTAGAGTTTTGATAGATTGAAAACTTTTTTGACTGAAGCACCTGTGTTAGTTCAACTTGAATCGGGTAAGGAATTTGTAATTTATAGTGATGCATCATTGAATGGTTTAGGTTGTGTTTTGGTGCAAGAAGGCAAAGTAATAGCTTATGCTTCTAGACAGCTAAAACCACATGAAAGAAATTATTCAATACATGATTTGAAGTTAGCAGCTATGTGTTTACATTGAAAATTTGGCGACACTATTTGTTTGGTGAAAAATTTCACATATTCATCGATTACGAGAGCTTGAAGTATCTGATGATGCAGAAAGACTTGAACTTAAGACAGTGCAGATGGCTTGAGTTATTAAAATATTATGATTTGGTTATTAATTATCATATGGGAAAGCCGAATGTGGTTGCTGATGCTCTGAGTAGGAAATTTCTGTTTGCTTTGCGAACAATGAATACCGAGTTAACTTTGTCTGATGATGGTTCAGTCATAGCTAAGTTAAAAGCTAAACCAATACTCCTGCAACAGATTTGTGAAGCTCAAAAGAGTGATGTTGAATTGCAAGCCAAAATGGTACAATGTGAGTTAAATTCTGATTCAAAATTTAAGATTAGGTCTGATGACTGCTTATTGTTCAGAGGCAGAATATGTGTACTGAAGAATTCAGAACTTGTACAGAGGATTTTGTATGAAGCTCACAATGGTACAATGTCTATTTATCCTAGTAGTAACAAAATGTATAATGATTTAAAAAAGATATACTGGTGGCCGGGAATGAAATGTGACATTTCTGAATTTGTATCAAAATGTTTGATATGTCAACAAGTAAAAGCTGAACACCAGGTACCTTCAAGATTATTACAGTCAGTTACGATACTGAAAATGGAAATGGGAAAGAGTTACTGTAACAACCCACTTTTAGTGAAATCGGAATAATGGTTTCGGGACCAAAAATTCGAGCCGAAAATAAAATTTATTTTTATTTTATTGCATGGTCCGTATTATGATAGAGATGTCATATGAAAATTCTGATAAGAAAATTTTACCGATTAAGTGCTTAATTGCATGATGGACTAAATCTCATAAAATGCAAAAGTTGAATTCTAGTAGCTAGAAGGATTAAATAGCTATGGAATTCAAAACTTGAGGTCCTTATATGGTAATTAGACCATTAAATAAATGTATGTAGATATTTTGGTGACTCCTCCATGGAAATTTAGAAAAAAGGACAAGGACTAAATTGGAAATTGAAATAATTTAATTAATTAAAAGATGATAAAAGAATTATCATCTTATTTTATATCATCTTCAACCCTAAAATACATGGAAACCCTAGGAGAGAGAGAATAAACTTTCTTGGCTTAATTGGGTAAGTTTTCTTGTCACGTTTTTAGTAATTTTGATAATTTTGAAACCAAGATAGCTTAATCTATCTATTTAGGGGATCAATTTGAAACGTTATCAAAGTATGGAAATTAGGTCATGGATGAATATGCTGAAAATTTGAAATTTATGGCAGAAAATGAAAGGTTGTTGATAGATAAACAACTTTTACAAAGTGATTTTTGATGGAAACATGATTTAGGGATTAAAATGTAAAGTTGTGAAAATTGAAGAAAATATCTAAACTTTATAGAATATATGTTCTGTAAATTCTATATTGAAATTTCTGTTAGGCTTGGAATAGGGAGTAAATTGCATAAATTTCATTTTCCGATCCTAGGGACGAAATTAGAATTTATGGAAAAGTTTGGGGCAAAATGGTAATTTTGCCTAGGATGTAAATTGAGTCCCCTTGAATATGAAATGTGATAAATTGATGAATAAATTCATTTATATAGATTCGGACAACACAAATTCGAGGTTAGACCGAGGAAAAGAAAAAGTTTTGGATTAGTAGATTTTTAAACTCGAACAAGTGTCGAGGTAAGTTCGTGTAACTTAATCGAGCAAGTAAATATGTTAAATTGAATGTTGTGTTTGTATGGAATGTGACTTAAATTGATGTGAATTATTTGATTGCGATAATAAAGAATTGAATACATGTTTGAAATGGTGAAAAAGGGTTAAGTTCCGTTTGAATATTGAATTCCGATGAATATATCTGCTTTCCCGAAATGAATGAGGTCCTGCATTTGTTGCTGACGGGATTTGGCTCGGATGAGTAATCCTATTGACCTTGTTATAGAAAGGATTTAGCCCGGACGGGTATCCTGATATAATTCCTCTCGAGCATATGTTACAATTAGGATTTAGCCTAGACTGGTAATCCTGTTATACGATATGTGGCTCGAGAGTATGTTCTTTGATTAAGAGCCCTAATGGGTACTCTTGAATAAGAATTGACGGGTTATTGAATTGTACACCTTGAGTGTACTACCTGAGTATCCATCGAAATCTCAATGATTCAACGGAAAAAACTCTTGTCTTGATAAGAGAATTATGGGATGAAATGAATAATGTCTTGAAGGAATATAATATGATGAGCTCATCTATGCTTACTTGATGCATATGTGAATATTTATGTGACTAACTTGTTTGATTGAGTGTAAGTATTTAGGTAAATTTGCCAAATTGATGAAAAGCATGTTATTGAATGCTTAATGTGAATAAAAGTGAATTGGTAAGTTTTAATTCCTGTTATACGAACTTACTAAGCATGTAATGCTTACTATATTTTATTTTCCCTATTTTATAGTTCTCAAAAGCTCGCGAAGGTTGGAAATCGATTGAAGCATCATCACACTACCCACTAGCTTATTTTGGGTATATATAGTAAAATCATTTTGGTATAATGGCATGTATAGGCTAATTTGGCCATTGTTGGCTTGAAAATGATGCTTGTAATCTAGCCATTGGAATGGCTAGTAACAGTTTATTATGATATACTTATAATGTTATACTATGGTAGCTACATATATGTCAAGTATTTGATCAAATTATGTCTAAAATATGGACTAAACCAAGGTAAGTATATAAACATATATGCTCGTAATGATATGCCATGTTGAATGATAGAGTTTACTTAATCTGAATGCTTGAAAAAACTGGTACTTACATGTGAGTTTTAGTGCAGGTCATTTGTAACAGTTTGGTTTACACCCTAGTCGGAACAGTGGTTTCGGGACCACGAATCCGAGTTCGAATAATATTTTAATATTATTTTCTCTGCCGTTGATATGTGACTAAGCATGTGCTAAATTTCCGTAAGTTAATTTGTTCGTTTGTGTGTTTAATTTGAAAAAAAAAGGATTTAATTGCATTAAATGTGAAAGTTGCTTGCTATTTGCTAAAACACCTATGTGATGTGGGTTTATAAATGCGAGGTCTTATGTGGCAATTAAGCCAATCTTATGGTTAGTGGACGGCAATGACTAATGTTATACAATTATATTATATGTTTATTACATTTACTTTAATAGTTAAAGTTATATTTTATTTATTTTATAAGTTATGTTTATAATATAATAAAAGAAACATAAGAAAGTGGTTTCATTTTTATCATTTCTTGCTGAAACCATAAAAGAAAAAGAAAGAAAACTTTGGCTAGTATTCGGCAATTACAAGCTTAAATTCAAGATCAAGAACAAAGGAAAACGGACTTGGATCGGGGAAAAGCAAAAATAATCGAATAGCCGGTTTTTATCGTCCGACGGTATCTGAGGCAAGTCTCTAAGCAAATAATAATCGTAAATTAATTACGTAATTTAGTATATGCTGAAATTTGGAATTATCATAAATATATATGAATTAGCCGAATTTGGCTAAGTGTTATATTTGATTCGGATAGATTATTGTATGATATGTGTTATTTAAATGTTCGTACAATAAGTTTGAAATGAGTAAAAGGTTCGATATATGAAATGATTTGTGTGAGAAATTATAAAGTATTACTATTCAGGCTTTGAGCCTAGCACGCCTTGGACTGGTGAAATTATCGGGCTTTATGCCTAGCAGGCTTATTGCCGGTGAATGAATATCAGACCTCGGGTCTAGCAGGGTTAGTGCCGGTGGGTGATTCAGGCTTATGCCTAGTAGGTTTTATACCGGTGATCTTTAAATACAAGCTTATGCTTATGGAATGATTAGGTCATGGTGGAAATTAAGCAAGCTAATGCCCATTTAAATGAATTAGATTATAATCGACCATAAGGTATGTATATATATATATATATATGTGTATGTTATATGTGATGTGTTTGAATAAGTAAGTTGATAGATGAATGTGCTTGTATTTTCAGTTTCTTAGAATGTGGATAAATTGATATGGAGTTGATGTTATTCATATGCAAACATGAGATCATTTGATAGATGTAAATATATGTATATATATATATATATACATGGACACATTCGGTTATGGGGGATTTTCATATATGTACATGGAAAATTGTTATTCGGTTGTATATGTGAATAAATATTTTTAATCATTGACGTACATTGATAAGCTTTACATTTAAAGTAGGTAAAGATAAGTGTTTTGCTATGTGAGAACATTGGCATTTGGCTATGATAATCTATACGTGTTATGATATTATAATTAATGTTATAAATTGTTCGGTTTAATTTGATTGAATATCCAGTATAATTTTTAAGTTTGCTTAAGACTTACTAAGCTAAGTTAGCTTACTCTGTGTGCTTGTCACTCTGTTTTATAGATTTTGGTCAATCTACGAGCTCAAGGGATCACCAATGAAGTCGTCCATATTATCGACTTATTTTGGGTACCTTTAAAACTTGGATTTTGAACTTAAGGCATGTATAGGCTAGTCTATGTTTTGAATTAATGGATTTTGTTCTTGTATAAATATATATATATATATATATAGCCATGCGAAAATGGCTAAATTATGGTATTTTGGTCTATAATGTATTCAGTCATGGCATTTGTTCACCATAAAAGTGTATTTCTTGGGGTAATTATGCTTATGCTAGTGGTATGGTTGATTTATATTATACGTGTTATGCATCTAATTTATTAATTAACTCATCTTAGAAATATATTTTATAGTATATTATATGTGTTGGATATTCATATAACTTGACCTAAATGTTGAGGTGGTTGACGAATATGGTTTTATTTTGCATGTCTTAATAAATCATGGATGGAAATTTCATTGTTTGTTAGTTGGTCATATTTATGCGATTTGAAACGATAAGGCTTGAAAATTTTTAAATGGTCAATAGCATATTAATTGTGTTTGGGTTATGGACTGATGAAGATTTACTATTGAAGTAATTGAATGAATCATGAATTGAGAAAGGATTATTGTGATGTAAATTCCATGCTCGGTCAAAAGATGAAATCATAAGTTAGGTAAATGAAAATGGCATATTCAGTTTTGTTTTTATAAATGGATTGAGGCATACTTTGTTGAGATGAATTTAATTGGTCTAATTGAATACGATTGAACAAGGTACCATGCAACTACATATATGTATGTTCATATTTGGTGATTTTTATCTAGTTTTAGAAAGTCATTATATACGTATGCATATTCGGCAAATGTAGTTTAAAGGATCAAATGAATAGTATCTATTGTTATTTGTTACGATGGTTTATTTGTGAATTTGGTAAAAGGGATTAAAGATATGTATGATTTATTTAAGCTTATTAATGTTGGTTATATTGTTTCGGATGAGACTATGTAAGCAGTAATTGTTTGTGGCGACTTGTGCTATGTTCAGTAATGCCTTGCAACCCAATCCTACGACGGATACGGGTGAAGGGTGTTACATTTGATTGGTATCAGAGCTTACGGTTTAGTCAATTCTAGGACTACCGTAGCGTGTGTAAGTCTAGCTATACATGCCTTAAGTTATACTGCGATAGTGTGATGACTTCTGACATATGAATTGTGTTTTTATATAGTAAATGGATCCCGATAGAGCAGTAGCTGATGATGTTGAGAGCATAGCGCCTGATCCCTCGCATGGGTCAGCGCCGGTAAACTCTCGACCTATCTTGAGTAGCGATGAGGGGGACGCTAAGCAAGCCTTCTACCAGATGATGAATGAATGGTTTACTCTATATATCCGGACTAATCAGGCTATGCAACAACCTCCACCCCCGAATAATCCATCTCCGATACCTATGGTACCTCTGATAGTAGATCCGATGAGATTTAGCAGGCCTCCTGTAGATAAAATCAGGACACACGGGGCCGAAGAGTTTAAGGCTAATGATAATGATGATGATGAACGAGCTGAGTTGTGGCTTGACAATACTATCCGTGTGTTTGACGAGCTATCATGTACTCCAGATGAGTGCTTAAAGTGTGCTATATCCTTATTACGGGACACCGCATATCACTGGTGGAATACACTAGTATCGGTGGTTCCGAAAGAAAATGTGACCTGGGAATTCTTCCAGATTGAATTTCGTAAGAAATATATCAGTTAGAGATTCATCGATCAAAAACGTAAAGAATTTTTGGAATTGAAATAGGGTCATATGACCGTGACTGAGTATGAACGAAAATTTGTGAGATTAAGCCAATATGCTCGTGAATGTGTTTCAACCGAGGCGATTATGTGTAAAAGATTCGAAGACGGTCTGAATGAAGACATTAAGTTGCTGGTCAGCATACTGGAGATTAAAGAGTTCGTAGTACTTGTTGAACGAGCCTGTAAAGCTGAAGAGCTTGGAAAAGAGAAAAGAAAAGCCGAATTTGAAGCTAGAGACATTCGAAAAAGATCATCGAGTAAGACCTTTCATTCAGCATCAAAGAAGTTTTGAGATGAATCCAATCGACATAAAGCTACTTCAGACTTTTCTAGACGAGACCGAGACCGACCTCCTACGGGTTCCTGAGCCACTTCGATTGCTAGTGTTGGTAACGTTCAGCAGAATCGGGTTGAGTGCAAACATTGTGGAAAATGGCATTCTAGGAGTTGTAGATTGCATGATCCGTCCTGTTTTAAATGTGGATCGATGGATCATTTTATTCGAGAGCGCCTGATGTTAGTCGAGCAAAACACTGCTCAGAATACGAGACCGAGCAACGTGACAGCACGAGGCAGACCACCTAGACATTCGAGTAATGTAGGTGGCAGTCAGAGAGGAAAAAAGGATACTGCAATTCGATCAGAGGCTCGTGCATATGCTAGAGCATATGCTATACGTGCCCGGGAGGATGCTTCTTTCCCAGATGTTATTATCGGTACTTTCACTCTTTATGATACTAGTGTTATTGCGTTGATTGATCCTGGTTCAACTCATTCTTATGTGTGTGAAACATTAGTATCTAGTAAGACTCTGCCTGTTGAGTCTACTGAGTTTGTGATTCGAGTATCAAACCCCTTGGGTCGATGCGTTCTGGTTGACAAAGTGTGTAAAAGTTGCCCGTTGATGATTCAGGATTCATGTTTCCCAGCCGATTTGATGTTGTTGCCTTTTGACGAATTCGATATAATTCTGGGAATGGACTGGTTGACTTTGCATGATGCTGTTGTAAATTGCAAAAGAAAGACCATTTATCTGAGATGTCAGAACGGTGAAATTATTCGGATTGAATCTAAAGATCTGAATGGGTTACCAGCAGTAATATCTTCGATGTTAGCTCGGAAGTATATGAGAAAAGGGTATGAAGCCTACTTTGCCTATGTGCTTGATAGTAAAGTGACTAAAAAGAAGATTCAATCCGTACCAGTCGTGTGCGAGTATCCAGATGTGTTTCCTGAAGAATTACCAGGTTTGCCACCTATTCGAGAGGTAGAGTTTGGCATTGAATTAGTACCGGGGACGATTCCGATTTCGATAGCTCCGTATCGGATGGCACCTACAGAATTAAAAGAGTTGAAAGCAGAGTTGCAAGAGTTAACAGATAGGGGCTTTGCACGGCCAAGTTTCTCTTCTTGGGGTGCACCAGTTTTATTTGTGAAAAAGAAAGATGGGACTATGCGAATGTGCATTGATTACCGACAGCTAAATAAGGTGACTATGAAGAATAAATACCCGTTGCCACGGATTAACGACTTGTTTGATCATTTGAAAGGGGCTTCAGTATTTTCAAAGATAGATTTGAGGTCGGGTTATTATCAGTTGCGAGTCAGAGATTTCGATGCGCCAAAGACTGCTTTTCGAACGAGGTACGGACACTATGAGTTTTTGGTTATGCCTTTCGGACTTACTAATGCACCTGCTGTTTTTATGGATCTGATGAATCGAATTTTCAGTCAGTATTTGTATCGGTTTGTGTTAGTGTTTATAGATGATATTCTGATTTACTCCAGAGATGAAACCGGGCGTGCTGAGCATCTGAGGCTTGTACTACAAACTTTGCGAGATAATCAGTTGTATGCAAAGTTTAGTAAATGTGAGTTCTAGTTGAGTGAAGTCAGCTTTCTGGGCCACATTTTTTCAACTTCAGGCATTTGGGTTTATCCGAATAAAATATCGGCTATACTTGATTGGAAGCCACCGAAGAATATTTCTGAAATTCGAAGCTTTCTGGGACTTGCTGGTTAATACAGACGATTTGTGAAAGGTTTTTCTATGATAGCTACACCTTTGATAAAGCTATTACAGAAGGATGTTAAGTTTGAATGGTCAGAAAAGTGTCAGAAAAGTTTCGATCAGTTGAAAGCTCTTTTGACCGAAGCTCCAGTGTTAGTCCAGCCTGAATCGGGTAAAGATTTTGTTGTTTATAGTGATGCATCTTTGAATGGTTTGGGTTGTGTTTTGATGCAGGAAGGCAAAGTCGTAGCTTATGCTTCGAGAGAATTGAAACCACACGAAAGAAATTACTCGACACACGATTTAGAGTTAGCAGCCATTATGTTCGCGTTAAAGATTTGGCGTCATTATCTGTTCGGTGAGAAATGTCATGTTTTTCTGATCACAGGAGTTTGAAGTATTTGATGACGCAGAGAGATTTGAACCGGAGACAACGCAGATGGTTACAGCTGTTGAAAGATTACGAGTTAGTGATTGACTATCATCCGGGAAAGGCTAATGTTATTGCAGATGCTTTAAGTCGAAAGTCATTATTTGCTCTTCGTGCATTGAACGCACATATGGTTATGTCTGATGATGGTTTGATAGTAGCCGAATTAAAAGCAAGACCGTTGTTTATTCAACAAATTAGCGATGCCTAACAAGTTGACAAAGATTTGTTGGCAAGACGAGTTCAGTGTGAAAGCAATATTGAGTCAGAGTTTCGAATTAATAAGAATGACAGCTTGAAGTTCAAAGGTCGAATATGTGTTTCGAGGAATTCGGATTTGATTCAGACAATATTGAATGAAGCTCACAGTGGCCGATTATCTGTTCATCCGGGTAGCACGAAAATGTATAACGATCTGAAATAGTTCTATTGGTGGCCTGGTCTAAAACGAGATATATCTGAATTCGTCTCGAAATGCTTAGTTTGTCAGCAAGTAAAGGCCGAACATCAGGTGCCTTCTGAGTTACTGCAGGTGTACCTGAATGGAAATGGGATAGAATTACTATGGATTTTGTATCCGGCTTGCCTATGACACCGAGCAAGAAAGATGCAATTTAGGTTATAGTGGAGAGACTAACCAAATCAGCTCACTTTGTTCCAGTTCGTATGGACTATTCGCTCGATAAGCTTGCTGAGTTGTATGTATCTCAAATTGTGAGATTACATGGTGTGCCTATTTTTATTGTTTCAGACAGAGACTCGAGATTCACGTCGCGGTTTTGAGAGAAATTGCAAGATGCTTTAGGTACTAAACTACACTTTAGCACGACTTTTCATCCGCAGACAGATGGTCAGTCCGAACGAACCATTCAAATACTTGAGGATATGTTGAGATGTTGCGTCCTCGAGTTTGAAGGTATATGGGAGTGATACTAACCTTTGGTTGAATTTTCTTACAATAATAACTTTCAATCTAGTATCAAAATGGCACCCTACGAAGCTTTGTACAGTTGTAAATGTCGTACACCATTATACTGGACCGAGCTCATTGAAAATAAGATACACAGGGTTGATTTGATTAAAGAAACTGAACAGAAAGTGGCAGTGATCCGTGATAGTTTGAAAGCTGCGTCAGATCGTCAAAAGTCATATGCAGATTTGAAACGTAAAGACACTGAATTTCAGATCGGGGATTGGGTATTTTTGAAAGTTTCTCCGTGGAAGAAAGTGCTTCGATTTGGACGTAAAGGCAAGTTAAGTCCGAGTTTCATCGGACCGTATGAGATCATCGGACGTGTCGGGCCTGTTGCATATAGATTAAGGTTGCCCTCTGAACTAGAAAAGATACACAATGTATTTCATGTTTCGATGCTTCGTAGATATCAATCTGATCCGTCACATGTGATTGCCCCATCTGAGATTGAAATCCAATCTGATATGATGTACGAGGAGGAACCGATTCGTATCTTAGCTCGTGAAGTGAAAGAGTTGAGAAATAAAAAAATTCCGTTAGTAAAAGTATTATGGAGTCGGCATGGAATAGAAGAGGCTACGTGGGAGCCTGAGGATTCAATGAGTCAACAATATCAGACTTTGTTTAACGGTAAGATTTTCGAGGACGAAAATCCCTAAGGGGGGAGAGTTGTAACAGTCTGGTTTACACCCTAGTCGGAACAGTGGTTTCGGGACCACGAATCCGAGTCCGAATAATATTTTAATATTATTTTCTCTGCCGTTGATATGTGACTAAGCATGTGCTAAATTTCCGTAAGTTAATTTGTTCGTTTGTGTGTTTAATTTGAAAAAAAAAGGATTTAATTGCATTAAATGTGAAAGTTGCTTGCTATTTGCTAAAACACCTATGTGATGTGGGTTTATAAATGCGAGGTCTTATGTGGCAATTAAGCCAATCTTATGGTTAGTGGACGGCAATGACTAATGTTATACAATTATATTATATGTTTATTACATTTACTTTAATAGTTAAAGTTATATTTTATTTATTTTATAAGTTATGTTTATAATATAATAAAAGAAACATAAGAAAGTGGTTTCATTTTTATCATTTCTTGCTGAAACCATAAAAGAAAAAGAAAGAAAACTTTGGCTAGTATTCGGCTATTACAAGCTTAAATTCAAGATCAAGAACAAATGAAAACGGACTTGGATCGGGGAAAAGCAAAAATAATCGAATAGCCGGTTTTTATCGTCCGACGATATCTGAGGTAAGTCTCTAAGCAAATAATAATCGTAAATTAATTACGTAATTTAGTATATGCTGAAATTTGGAATCATCATAAATATATATGAATTAGCCGAATTTGGCTAAGTGTTATATTTGATTCGGATAGATTATTGTATGATATGTGTTATTTAAATGTTCGTACAATAAGTCTGAAATGAGTAAAAGGTTCGATATATGAAATGATTTGTGTGAGAAATTATAAAGTATTACTATTCAGGCTTTGAGCCTAGCACGCCTTGGGCTGGTGAAATTATCGGGCTTTATGCCTAGCAGGCTTATTGCCGGTGAATGAATATCAGACCTCGGGTCTAGCAGGCTTAGTGCCGGTGGGTGATTCAGGCTTATGCCTAGTAGGTTTTATACCGGTGATCTTTAAATACAAGCTTATGCTTATGGAATGATTAGGTCATGGTGGAAATTAAGCAAGCTAATGCCCATTTAAATGAATTAGATTATAATCGACCATAAGGTATGTATTTATATATATATATATATGTGTATGTTATATGTGATGTGTTTGAGTAAGTAAGTTGATAGATGAATGTGCTTGTATTTTCAGTTTCTTAGAATGTGGACAAATTGATATGGAGTTGATGTTATTCATATGCAAACATGAGATCATTTGATAGATGTAAATATATGTGTATATATATATATATACATGGACACATTCGGTTATGGGGGATTTTCTTATATGTACATGGAAAATTGATATTCGGTTGTATATGTGAATAAATATATTTAATCATTGACGTACATTGATAAGCTTTACATTTAAAGTAGGTAAAGATAAGTGTTTTGCTATGTGAGAACATTGGCATTTGGCTATGATAGTCTATACGTGTTATGATATTATAATTAATGTTATAAATTGTTCGGTTTAATTTGATTGAATATCCAGTATATTTTTTAAGTTTGCTTAAGACTTACTAAGCTAAGTTAGCTTACTCTGTGTGCTTGTCACTCTGTTTTATAGATTTTGGTCAATCTACGAGCTCAAGGGATCATCAATGAAGTTGTCCATACTATCGACTTATTTTGGGTACCTTTAAAACTTGGATTTTGAACTTAAGGCATGTATAGGCTAGTCTATGTTTTGAATTAATGGATTTTGTTCTTGTATAAATATATATATAGCCATGCGAAAATGGCTAAATTATGGTATTTTGGTCTATAATGTATTCGGTCATGGCATTTGTTCACCATAAAAGTGTATTTCTTGGGGTAATTATGCTTATGCTAGTGGTATGGTTGATTTATATTATACGTGTTATGCATCTAATTTATTAATTAACTCATCTTAGAAATATATTTTATAGTATATTATATGTGTTGGATATTCATATGACTTGACCTAAATGTTGAGGTGGTTGACGAATGTGGTTTTATTTTGCATGTCTTAATAAATCATGGATGGAAATTTCAATATTTGTTAGTTGGTCATATTTATGCGATTTGAAACGATAAGGCTTGAAAATTTGGAAATGGTCAATAGCATATTAATTGTGTTTGGGTTATGGACTGATGAAGATTTACTATTGAAGTAATTGAATGAATCATGAATTGAGAAAGGATTCTTGTGATGTAAATTGCATGCTCGGTCAAAAGATGAAATCATAAGTTAGGTAAATGAAAATGGCATATTCAGTTTTGTTTTTATAAATGGATTGAGGCATACTTTGTTGAGATGAATTTAATTGGTCTAATTGAATACGGTTGAACAAGGTACCATGCAACTACATATATGTATGTTCATATTTGGTGATTTTTATCTAGTTTTAGAAAGTCATTATATACGTATGCATATTCGGCTAATATGGTTTAAAGGATCAAATGAATAGTATCTATTGTTATTTGTTACGATGGTTTATTTGTGAATTTGATAAAAGGGATTAAAGATATGTATGATTTATTTAAGCTTATTAATGTTGGTTATATTGTTTCGGATGAGACTATGTAAGCAGTAATTGTTTGTGGCGACTTGTGCTATGTTCAGTAATGCCTTGCAACCCAATCCTGCGACGGACACGGGTGAAGGGTGTTACATTTGATTGGTATCAGAGCTTACGGTTTAGTCAATTCTAGGACTACCGTAGCGTGTGTAAGTCTAGCTATACATGCCTTAAGTTATACTGCGATAGTGTGATGACTTCTGACATCTGAATTGTGTTTTTATATAGTAAATGGATCCCGATAGAGCAGTAGCTGATGATGTTGAGAGCATAGCGCCTGATCCCTCGCATGGGTCAGCGCCGGTAGACTCTCGACCTATCTTGAGTAGCGATGAGGGGGACGCTAAGCAAGCCTTCTACCAGATGATGAATGAATGGTTTACTCTATATATCCGGACTAATCAGGCTATGCAACAACCTCCACCCCCGAATTGTAATATCCCGGGTTAGGGGCTATTTTGTTGTTGCACGATATTGCATGTATTTAGTGTGCTGTGTTGCTATTTCGGTGTTTTAGGGGCTTAATTGTAGCCTAGGTGTATGCCTGAGGGAATGGGAAAATTTTGGTTTTGGGGTGTTAAGTCAGGGGAGCTGTTGGAGCTAGGGTATAAGGGTTTTCTTTGGTATTTTATTGCACAAGTGAAGAGCTGGCAGAGTGGCAAGGGAGGAGCTTGGTGTGGCGTCAACTTCAAGGAGCAGAGGTCTGGTGTTCGAGCTGCAGAGTTCCCTTTTTGGTCACTTATTTTGGACGGCATGGAGGGAGGAGTTTGTGGCAGTTCAAACTCTGCTTAAGACTTGGTCAAGTGATGAGGTGGTGGGAAGAGAGGAAAAAGGGGAGGTTGACTTGTTCAAATTGTTTGAACGTGGGGATGTGAGAGCATGGGGGGATTTGGCCGAAATTTGGGGGAGTTGGAGGGGGGAAGTGACGGCATAGTGTGGGTTTGAGGGGATGCCGAATGTACTCTTGCATTTTGGGTACATTTCGGTCAAGCTTTGGTAAGCAAAGAAAGCTCTCATTTTGTCAGTTATAGCCGAATTTTCAAGAGTGTCTCTTTTGTTTTTCTTCCTTTTGAAACCGAAAGTCAAGCTCTCATCTTGCTGAAATTATTTTGCCTTTTGAATTGAGTGGCCGAATGTCTTTTTGAAGGCACATTTTCGGGCATCTCTTCTTTTATTTTTTTATTAGCCGAACCATTTCCCCTACATTCTTTTTCTTCTTCATTTGAGCTAAGCCGAATCTAGCATCCCACCTTCCTCTCTTTTCTTCTCTTAACCTCTTGTAGCCGAAACACTCACCTTCTCAAACACCTTCATCTTTTTCTTCTCTTGTTCAAAACCGAAAGTTTCTACCCGATTTCTCCAATTGTTTTCTTATTTCTTTTGTGCTGAACTTAGTCTTTCATCAACATTTTTCTTTACATCCTTCTCTTGAAACCGAATTTGGGGTGTGTGTTAAAACACTGTGGCCGAATCCTTCTCCCTGTTAAAGGTGTTAGCCGAATCCATTCTCTGTCTTAGAAGTCTCCTGTTGGCCGAATTTTGGGTGTTGGTAAGTGTTTGGCCGAATGGCCATGTTCATCTTTTATAGTTCTATGCTGATTTCGGTTGGAAAAAAAGCTTATTATTGGTTGTGGTTGGAAGGGAATTAACCTGTTGTTAATCATCCTGTGTTAGGGTCTTCGGTTATTGAAAAGTAGCCAAGAAGAGTCTTCAACCCTTTGAACCGATTGGTAGGCAGTGGTTGTGGTAAGTGATTGGTATTGGCTTTGGTCATTCAATCTTTTGGTTTCGATTTGGTCAAGTTATTAAGGTTTAACCGTTTTCTTTTCAAGGTTGTGCCGATTGTGGAAAGGGACCATTAGTTGGTTCGGGTATTGGTTAGAAAGCAAACCAATAGCAAGGTAAGGGTTCGATATTAACCCCTTTGGTTAATTGTTGATGGCCGAATGTCATAGATGCCTAACCCCTAATGTTTGGCCGATTGTAGGATCTAGGAATTGAGGGACTTAGATCGTTTTCGTTGGGATTCTAGACTCGTTTTTACCAGGTGTGTAACTAACACACTAATACTTAGTAATGTTGTTAATAAATCTGGTTGTCTGTTAAAAACTATAACAGTATGATGGATAGTTGGATACCCAAATGGGGTATGTGTACGGATCCGGGTAAGTCTACTTTATTACAAGTCCTATCATGGATACTTTGGACATGATGATCCATACTATATATATATGCTAAGAGATGCTATGTTGGACATGGTTGCATGAGTTACATGATTTGCATATTGTACATGAGTCAGTATGACATGTATGGGTAATGTGAGAGGAGGGAGCAGTAATATTTTGTGCTGACGAGCACCAGTGTTTTGGTAACACAACTTTGTGACTTTGGGTCACCAGAGGTTTGGCACCTCCAGAGGTTTGGTACCTCAGCGTCTCGTCCCTGTGGTTAACACCACCGTGGGTTGGCCCCACTTGTGAGATACGGGATTGACGCCAGTGATTTGGTATCACACGATGGGTTGGCCCCATCACCAGATTTGTGACTACGGTCACCAGTGCTTTGGTAGCACATTGTGTCTTTGGGACACCAGAGGTTTGGCACCTCATTGCGACTTGTCCCTGTGGTTTGACCACCGTGGGTTGGCCCCACTTGAGATATGGGATCGTCTGCTAGTGATTTGGTATCACACGATGGGTTGGCCCCATCATCATTGGATTTGTGACTTCGGTCACCAGTGCTTTGGTAGCACAATTGTGTCTTTGGGACACCAGTGGTTTGGTACCACATTGACGGATATCGTGTCTTTGGGACACCAGTGTTTTGGTAACACATTGTGACTATATGTCACCAGTGGTTTGGCACCACCAGTGGTTTGGTACCACACGGGGTAGAAAAGGCGATATGGATGGTTAGGATCGGGTTGCATTAATTATGTTGCTATGTATGATGCGTGTTAGCATGTTGTTTCTTCGGGGGCGGGATTTACACACTGAGTCACTCGACTCACCCTCTCCTTTGACATTTCAGGTGACTCGTAGACGCGAACATGGAGCCGGGATGGACTCGGGGTGCACATGCCATGCTTTAATAAAAGTTTTGCTCAGACTATTGAATTTGGGTACTTTAGCTTATTTACTTTTATTTGGGTTTTAATTTGGACTTGTAAAAGGCCTTTAATTGATGTTTGTGATGTTTATGTTTTAATTAGATTTTAATATGCCTTAACAAAATAAGTTGGTATAAATTTTACTAAAACTTGGAAAGATAATAATTTCAAAATCTTAACGCAATGTGTTTTTAAACTATACCACCGGGTATCACACTAAGTCTTTATGATAAACAAATACAAATGGTTTTCAATTCAAACTTGTATTACTCCTAAGTCTAAAAAGGTTTTAAGTAACACTAATACACCATTTGATTTCAAACAAGCCTACTCAAAATTTTCTTCAAATACACTATGTTTTCACCCAGTTTTTAAACGAAAAATCAAACTTTTCAGAAACGTTTTTCCCAGTAACATACCAGATTCGGACGTGGTGTCTTGTCCGGGTTTGGGGTGTTACACGAATAATCCATCTCCGATACCTATGGTACCTCTGATAGTAGATCCGATGAGATTTAGCAGGCCTCCTGTAGATAAAATCAGGACACACGGGGCCGAAGAGTTTAAGGCTAATGATAATGATGATGATGAACGAGCTGAGTTGTGGCTTGACAATACTATCCGTGTGTTTAACGAGTTATCATGTACTCCAGATGAGTGCTTAAAGTGTGCTATATCCTTATTACGGGACACCGCATATCACTGGTGGAATACACTAGTATCGGTGGTTCCGAAAGAAAATGTGACCTGGGAATTCTTCCAGATTGAATTTCGTAAGAAATATATCAGTTAGAGATTCATCGATCAAAAACGTAAAGAATTTCTGGAATTGAAATAGGGTCATATGACCGTGACTGAGTATGAACGAAAATTTGTGAGATTAAGCCGATATGCTCGTGAATGTGTTTCAACCGAGGCGATTATGTGTAAAAGATTCGAAGACGGTCTGAATGAAGACATTAAGTTGCTGGTCGGCATATTGGAGACTAAAGAGTTCGTAGTACTTGTTGAACGAGCCTGTAAAGCTGAAGAGCTTGGAAAAGAGAAAAGAAAAGCCGAATTTGAAGCTAGAGACATTCGAAAAAGATCATCGAGTAAGACCTTTCATTCAGCATCAAAGAAGTTTTGAGATGAATCCAATCGACATAAAGCTACTTCAGACTTTTCTAGACGAGACCGAGACCGACCTCCTACGGGTTCTTGAGCCACTTCGATTGCTAGTGTTGGTAACGTTTAGCAGAATCGGGTTGAGTGCAAACATTGTGGAAAATGGCATTCTAGGAGTTGTAGATTGCATGATCCGTCCTGTTTTAAATGTGGATCGATGGATCATTTTATTCGAGAGCGCCTGATGTTAGTCGAGGAAAACACTGCTCAGAATACGAGACCGAGCAACGTGACAGCACGAGGCAGACCACCTAGACATTCGAGTAATGTAGGTGGCAGTCAGAGAGGAAAAAAGGATACAGCAATTCGATCAGAGGCTCGTGCATATGCTAGAGCATATGCTATACGTGCCCAGGAGGATGCTTCTTTCCCAGATGTTATTACCGGTACTTTCACTCTTTATGATACTAGTGTTATTGCGTTGATTGATCCTGGTTCAACTCATTCTTATGTGTGTGAAACATTAGTAACTAGTAAGACTCTGCCTCTTGAGTCTACTGAGTTTGTGATTCGAGTATCAAACCCCTTGGGTCGATGCGTTCTGGTTGACAAAGTGTGTAAAAGTTGCCCGTTGTTGATTCAGGATTCATGTTTCCCAGCCGATTTGATGTTGTTGCCTTTTGACGAATTAGATATAATTCTGGGAATGGACTGGTTGACTTTGCATGATGCTGTTGTAAATTGCAAAAGAAAGACCATTTATCTAAGATGTCAGAACGGTGAAATTATTCGGATTGAATCTAAAGATCTGAATGGGTTACCAGCAGTAATATCTTTGATGTTAGCTCGGAAGTATATGAGAAAAGGGTATGAAGCCTACTTTGCCTATGTGCTTGATAGTAAAGTGACTAAAAAGAAGATTGAATCCGTACCAGTCGTGTGCGAGTATCCAGATGTGTTTCCTGAAGAATTACCAGGTTTGCCACCTATTCGAGAGGTAGAGTTTGGCATTGAATTAGTACCAGGGATGACTCCGATTTCGATAGCTCCGTATCGGATGGCACCTACAGAATTAAAAGAGTTGAAAGCAGAGTTGCAAGAGTTAACAGACAGGGGCTTTGCACGGCCAAGTTTCTCTTCTTGGGGTGCACCAGTTTTATTTGTGAAAAAGAAAGATGGGACTATGCGAATGTGCATTGATTACCGACAGCTAAATAAGGTGACTATAAAGAATAAATACATGTTGCCACGGATTGACGACTTGTTTGATCATTTGAAAGGGGCTTCAGTATTTTCAAAGATAGATTTGAGGTCGGGTTATTATCAGTTGCGAGTCAGAGATTCCGATGCGCCAAAGACTGCTTTTCGAACGAGGTACGGACACTATGAGTTTTTGGTTATGCCTTTCGGACTTACTAATGCACCTGCTGTTTTTATGGATCTGATTAATCGAATTTTCAGTCAGTATTTGGATCGGTTTGTGGTAGTGTTTATAGATGATATTCTGATTTACTCCAGAGATGAAACCGAGCGTGCCGAGCATCTGAGGCTTGTAC
Source organism: Gossypium australe (assembly GCA_005393395.2). Taxonomy (NCBI): domain Eukaryota; kingdom Viridiplantae; phylum Streptophyta; class Magnoliopsida; order Malvales; family Malvaceae; genus Gossypium; species Gossypium australe. Next base: position 70,963,807 of record CM016617.1, read on the forward strand.
TACAAACTTTGCGAGATAATCAGTTGTATGCAAAGTTTAGTAAATGTGAGTTCTGGTTGAGTGAAGTTAGCTTTCTGGGCCACATTTTTTCAACTTCAGGCATTTGGGTTTATCCGAATAAAATCTCGGCTATACTTGATTGGAAGCCACCGAGAATATTTCTAAAATTTGAAGCTTTCTGGGACTTGTTGGTTAATACAGACGATTTGTGAAAGGTTTTTCTATGATAGCTACACCTTTGATAAAGCTATTACAGAAGGATGTTAAGTTTGAATGGTCAGAAAAGTGTCAGAAAAGTTTCGATCAGTTGAAAGCTCTTTTGACCGAAGCTCCAGTGTTAGTCCAGCCTGAATCGGGTAAAGATTTTGTTGTTTATACTGATGCATCTTTGAATGGTTTGGGTTGTGTTTTGATGCAGGAAGGCAAAGTCGTAGCTTATGCTTCGAGAGAATTGAAGCCACACGAAAGAAATTACCTGACACACGATTTAGAGTTAGCAGCCATTGTGTTCGCGTTAAAGATTTGGCGTCAGTATCTGTTCGGTGAGAAATGTCATGTTTTTCTGATCACAGGAGTTTGAAGTATTTGATGACGCAGAGAGATTTGAACCTGAGACAACGCAGATGGTTAGAGCTGCTGAAAGATTACGAGTTAGTGATTGACTATCATCCGGGAAAGGCTAATGTTGTTGCAGATGCTTTAAGTCGAAAGTCATTATTTGCTCTTCGTGCGTTGAACGCACATATGGTTATGTCTGATGATGGTTTGATAGTAGCCGAATTAAAAGCAAGACTGTTGTTTATTCAACAAATTAGCGATGCCTAACAAGTTGACAAAGATTTGTTGGCAAGACGAGTTCAGTGTGAAAGCAATATTGAGTCAGAGTTTCGAATTAATGAGAATGACACCTTGAAGTTCAAAGGTCAAATATGTGTTTCGAGGAATTCGAATTTGATTCAGACAATATTGAATGAAGCTCACAGTGGCCGATTATCTGTTCATCCGGGTAGCACGAAAATGTATAACGATCTGAAATAGTTCTATTGGTGGCCTGGTCTAAAACGAGATATATCTGAATTCGTCTCGAAATGCTTAGTTTGTCAGCAAGTAAAGGCCGAACATCAGGTGCCTTCTGAGTTACTTCAGGTGTACCTGAATGGAAATGGGATAGAATTACTATGGATTTTGTATCTGGCTTGCCTATGACACCGAGCAAGAAAGATGCAATTTAGGTTATAGTGGAGAGACTAACCAAATCAGCTCACTTTGTTCCAGTTCGTATGGACTATTCGCTTGATAAGCTTGCTGAGTTGTATGTATCTCAAATTGTGAGATTACATGGTGTGCCTATTTTTATTGTTTCAGACAGAGACTCGAGATTCACGGCGCGGTTTTGAGAGAAATTGCAAGATGTTTTAGGTACTAAACTACACTTTAGCACGACTTTTCATCCGCAGACAGATGGTCAGTCCGAACGAACCATTCAAATACTTGAGGATATGTTGAGATGTTGCGTCCTCGAGTTTGAAGGTATATGGGAGTGATACTAACCTTTGGTTGAATTTTCTTACAATAATAACTTTCAATCTAGTATCAAAATGGCACCCTACGAAGCTTTGTACAGTTGTAAATGTCGTACACCATTATACTGGACCGAGCTCATTGAAAATAAGATACACAGGGTTGATTTGATTAAAGAAACTGAACAGAAAGTGGCAGTGATCCGTGATAGTTTGAAAGCTGCGTCAGATCGTCAAAAGTCATATGCAGATTTGAAACGTAAAGACACTGAATTTCAGATCGGGGATCGGGTATTTTTGAAAGTTTCTCCGTGGAAGAAAGTGCTTCGATTTGGACGTAAAGGCAAGTTAAGTCCGAGTTTCATCGGACCGTATGAGATCATCGGACGTGTCGGGCCTGTTGCATATAGATTAAGGTTGCCCTCTGAACTAGAAAAGATACACAATGTATTTCATGTTTCGATGCTTCGTAGATATCAATCTGATCCGTCACATGTGATTGCCCCATCTGAGATTGAAATCCAATCTGATATGATGTACGAGGAGGAACCGATTCGTATCTTATCTCGTGAAGTGAAAGAGTTGAGAAATAAAAAAATTCCGTTAGTAAAAGTATTATGGAGTCGGCATGGAATAGAAGAGGCTACGTGGGAGCCTGAGGATTCAATGAGTCAACAATATCAGACTTTGTTTAACGGTAAGATTTTCGGGGACGAAAATCCCTAAGGGGGGAGAGTTGTAACAGTCTGGTTTACACCCTAGTCGGAACAGTGGTTTCGGGACCACGAATCCGAGTCCGAATAATATTTTAATATTATTTTCTCTGCCGTTGATATGTGACTAAGCATGTGCTAAATTTCCGTAAGTTAATTTGTTTGTTTGTGTGTTTAATTTGAAAAAAAAAAGGATTTAATTGCATTAAATGTGAAAGTTGCTTGCTATTTGCTAAAACACCTATGTGATGTGGGTTTATAAATGCGAGGTCTTATGTGGCAATTAAGCCAATCTTATGGTTAGTGGACGGCAATGACTAATGTTATACAATTATATTATATGTTTATTACATTTACTTTAATAGTTAAAGTTATATTTTATTTATTTTATAAGTTATGTTTATAATATAATAAAAGAAACATAAGAAAGTGGTTTCATTTTTATCATTTCTTGCTGAAACCATAAAAGAAAAAGAAAGAAAACTTTGGCTAGTATTCGGCTATTACAAGCTTAAATTCAAGATCAAGAACAAATGAAAACGGACTTGGATCGAGGAAAAGCAAAAATAATCGAATAGCCGGTTTTTATCGTCCGACGATATTTGAGGTAAGTCTCTAAGCAAATAATAATCGTAAATTAATTACGTAATTTAGTATATGCTGAAATTTGGAATCATCATAAATATATATGAATTAGCCGAATTTGGCTAAGTGTTATATTTGATTCGGATAGATTATTGTATGATATGTGTTATTTAAATGTTCGTACAATAAGTCTGAAATGAGTAAAAGGTTCGATATATGAAATGATTTGTGTGAGAAATTATAAAGTATTACTATTCAGGCTTTGAGCCTAGCACGCCTTGGGCTGGTGAAATTATCGGGCTTTATGCCTAGCAGGCTTATTGCCGGTGAATGAATATCAGACCTCGGGTCTAGCAGGCTTAGTGCCGGTGGGTGATTCAGGCTTATGCCTAGTAGGTTTTATACCGGTGATCTTTAAATACAAGCTTATGCTTATGGAATGATTAGGTCATGGTGGAAATTAAGCAAGCTAATGCCCATTTAAATGAATTAGATTATAATCGACCATAAGGTATGTATTTATATATATATATATGTGTATGTTATATGTGATTTGTTTGAGTAAGTAAGTTGATAGATGAATGTGCTTGTATTTTCAGTTTCTTAGAATGTGGATAAATTGATATGGAGTTGATGTTATTCATATGCAAACATGAGATCATTTGATAGATGTAAATATATGTATATATATATATATATATACATGGACACATTCGGTTATGGGGGATTTTCATATATGTACATGGAAAATTGATATTCGGTTGTATATGTGAATAAATATATTTAATCATTGACGTACATTGATAAGCTTTACATTTAAAGTAGGTAAAGATAAGTGTTTTGCTATGTGAGAACATTGGCATTTGGCTATGATAATCTATACGTGTTATGATATTATAATTAATGTTATAAATTGTTCGGTTTAATTTGATTGAATATCTAGTATAATTTTTAAGTTTGCTTAAGACTTACTAAGCTAAGTTAGCTTACTCTGTGTGCTTGTCACTCTGTTTTATAGATTTTGGTCAATCTACGAGCTCAAGGGATCATCAATGAAGTCGTCCATACTATCGACTTATTTTGGGTACCTTTAAAACTTGGATTTTGAACTTAAGGCATGTATAGGCTAGTCTATGTTTTGAATTAATGGATTTTGTTCTTGTATAAATATATATATAGCCATGCGAAAATGGCTAAATTATGGTATTTTGGTCTATAATGTATTCGGTCATGGCATTTGTTCACCATAAAAGTGTATTTCTTGGGGTAATTATGCTTATGCTAGTGGTATGGTTGATTTATATTATACGTGTTATGCATCTAATTTATTAATTAACTCATCTTAGAAATATATTTTATAGTATATTATATGTGTTGGATATTCATATGACTTGACCTAAATGTTGAGGTCGTTGACGAATGTGGTTTTATTTTGCATGTCTTAATAAATCATGGATGGAAATTTCAATATTTGTTAGTTGGTCATATTTATGCGATTTGAAACGATAAGGCTTGAAAATTTGGAAATGGTCAATAGCATATTAATTGTGTTTCGGTTATGGACTGATGAAGATTTACTATTGAAGTAATTGAATGAATCATGAATTGAGAAAGGATTCTTGTGATGTAAATTGCCTGCTCGGTCAAAAGATGAAATCATAAGTTAGGTAAATGAAAATGGCATATTCAGTTTTGTTTTTATAAATGGATTGAGGCATACTTTGTTGAGATGGATTTAATTGGTCTAATTGAATACGGTTGAACAAGGTACCATGCAACTACATATATGTATGTTCATATTTGGTGATTTTTATCTAGTTTTAGAAAGTCATTATATACGTATGCATATTCGGCTAATATGGTTTAAAGGATCAAATGAATAGTATCTATTGTTATTTGTTACGATGGTTTATTTGTGAATTTGATAAAAGGGATTAAAGATATGTATGATATTATTTAAGCTTATTAATGTTGGTTATATTGTTTCGGATGAGACTATGTAAGCAGTAATTGTTTGTGGCGACTTGTGCTATGTTCAGTAATGCCTTGCAACCCATTCCTGCGACGGATACGGGTTAAGGGTGTTACATCATTGGTATGATTTTGGGTGAGAAATGAAGCTAGAAATGTCTTTATTTTGTCCACACGGGTAGACACACGGGCGTGTGTCTTGACCGTGTATGACACACGGCCTGGCACATGGGCATGTGGTTTGGCTGTGTGTCCCCTGCACCATAAATTCAAGAAAACAAAATGCTCAGAATTGAGCACACGGGCAGAGACACGGGCGTGCGTCTCAGCCATGTGTGCTACACGACTTAGAACACGGGGGTGTGACTTGGCCGTGTGAAACTGGCACCAAATTTAGAAAAATAGAATTAACCACACGGCTTAACACACAAGCGTGTGGCCGGCCGTCTGGCGCAAGTCAGAGAGCTACCTAATTTCGAACACGGCCTGTAGCATGGGCGTGTCCTAGGGTCACATGGGCGTGTCCCTTGGACCACACGGGTGTGTGAGCTCTGTAACTTAGAAAGATTTTAAAATTTCGCAAAAAATTCTTAGAGTTTTCGCTTAAATCCCGAATCGATTCCAATGCTCATATTGGGCCTCGAGGGTCCATTTAAGGGACGTTATGAATAATCTAAAAAAAGGAATAGTGATTGACGTGGTTTATCTATAAATGTTCTGTAAACTCCAGTAATGCTCCGTAACTCTGTTCCGGCGATGGATACAAGTTTGGGGTGTTAAAGTTACTATGGACTTTGTATCAGGGTTACCCTTATCTCTGAAAAAGAAGGATGCTATTTGGGTAATTGTTGACCTGTTGACAAAGTCTGCACACTTTATTCCGGTACGTATAGATTTCTCCCTGGATAAATTGGATGACTTATATGTTTTTGAGATTGTCAGATTACAGGGTGTGCCAGTTTTTATTATTTCATATAGAGATCCCCGGTTTACATCCTGATTTTAGAATAAGTTACAAGAAGCTCTAGGTACAAAATTACATTTTAGCACCGCATTCCATCATCAGACTGATGGACAATTCGAATGTGTGATACAAATTTTAGAGGATATGCTTCGAAGTTGTGTTTTGGAATTCAAAGGTAATTGGGAAAAATACCAACCTTTGATTGAATTTGCATATAATGATAGTTTTCAATCGAGCATTAAAATGGCACCATATGAGGCTTTGTATGGTCGTAAACGTAGAACCCCGTTGTACTGGACAGAACTCAGTGAGAAAAAGATAGAAGGGGTTGATTTAGTTCATGAGACTGAAGAAAAGGTGAAAGTAATTCGGGATAGTTTGAAACCAGCCTCTGATCGTCAAAAGTCTTATGCTGATCTTAAACGAAAAGAGATAGAATTTCAAGTAAGAGACAAGGTATTCTTGAAAGTATCGCCTTGGAAGAAAGTTCTCCGGTTTGACCGTAAAGGAAATTTGACTCCACGGTTTATTAGACCATATGAAATCATTGAAAGAATCGGACCTGCTGCATATAGGTTGGCATTACCACCAGAGCTTAACAGAATTCATAATTTTTTTCACGTGTCCATGTTACGACAGTATCGGTCAGATCCTTCACATGATATATCTCCAACAGAAGTAGAATTTCAGCCTGACATTACTTACAGTGAAGAACCGATAAAAATCCTAGCACGAGAGACAAAAGAATTAAAGAAATAAAAATGTAGCTTTAGTAAAAGTTCTTTGGAAACAACATGGGATTGAAGAAGCTACCTGGGAAATGGAGGATATCATGAGAAACCAATACCCGAACCTTTTTACTAGTAAGATTTTTGAGGACGAAAATTTTTAAGGGGGTGAGTTGTAACTATAATAGCCCTATTTTGGGCTCAGTCGAAATAGTGGTTTTGGGACCACAAAGATGACACAGCAAAGTTCATTTTTATTATATTTTTATGGTCTACGGTTTCACGGAATGATTTCGTGAAAATTTCGTTCGAAAATTTTGACGTTTGGGCACTCAATTTAGTCAAAAGGACTAAATTGTAAAAAGTACAAAAGTTGAGTTCTACATGCTAGAGGTGTCTAATTGCTATGAAATTTTAAATAGAAGGTCCTTAGATGGTAATTGGACCATTTGTTAAGATAGTGGGCAAAAATGGACACGGTGAGATAAAATTTCAAAGTTTTAAGTGAAGGGCATTTTGGTCATTTGGTTAATAAAAGAATAAACAGGGAAAATAAAGCCAAAATTTTGTCCATCTTCTTCAACCTTGGCCGAATTTTACAAGACACCATAGCTAGGGTTTTCTTCAACTTCCAAGCTTGATTCTAAGTACATCCTAGTCCCATTTTTATGCTCTTTACGTTTTTGAAGTCATATTCACTCGATCTTTTTGTTTCTACCATTATTTTGAAGCAGGGTTCATGTTTGAAATTTGACCTATGTATGACATGCATGTGTTTTGATGTTATATGGTAGAAAATGAAAGGTTGATGTGTAATAAAAAAACTTTTACTAAATGATTTTTCATGAAAATACCTAAAAAGGACTTATTTGTAAAAAGTTGTAAAATGGGTAGTAAAAATCTGATTTGATGAAAAATGTGGGCTGATATGAGCATGTATATAGTTTGGCTAGGCTTGGGTAACAAAGAAAGTGAATGCATTTCGATTTATGAGCCTAGGGACTAAATTGTAAAAATGTGAAACTTAAGGGGTAAAAAGATAATTTTACCATAATGGGATGTTTGGACTGATTTGAGTAACGTGAATATTAAATAAGCTAAATTTTCTATTATAGATCAATAAAAACGAAGTTCGGACCTCGATCGGGGAAATAATAAGGGGTTTTAACGATTAAATCCTTTCTTACTATTTTTGTACCAAGCATAGTTATTTATGCTTTAACTGCTTTAGTATTGCATGAATTGTGATTTACTCTTTGAATATAATTCGACAAGGTTTCGACAAGTGAGAAATATCCCGTTTCAACCTTAGGAATAGATAGGATACAAATGTCATGACATTAGGGCTATTTGAGATTATGTGTAAGACCATATCTTAGATATGGCATCGATATGAGACCTCGTGTAAGGCCATAGATGGGCTATTGGCATTGATATGAGATCCCATGTAACTACGTGTGTGAGATTTCTCGAGTATCTTTTAATATTCCAAGTGGTTCAATGGGAAACTTAACGGCAATGTTAAAGTTGGGGAAGACTATGGTATGTTGTGAAAGATTATGGTAAGTTACAAGTTGGTACATGTTTGTACATAAAACTCATGCTTAATGAGCTCGATATGTGATGAACCCTCGGTATAGTTTGATGGAGTAAGTTACGATGTTAAGGTTGTAATAACATCTATGCTAAGCTTGATTATGAAATTTACAATGACATTTATGTTAATTTACTTCTTGTTAAATATATGTTACAGTGTGTTTATGATGCCTATTATTTGCATAGGAACTTACTAAGCTTTAAAGCTTACTCCCTTTCTTTTTCCCTTGTCTTATAGTGTCACAAAGCTAGCTCGGGGATCGAAGACGGTAAGAGATCCATTCACACTATCAATTATCGTTTTGGGTACCTATGAATTCAATATTTTGAGTCATGGCATGTATAGGGACTTGGTCTTTTTGTTATGTGACATAGTTGATTTGGCCAAAAGTGATGGCTTATGTTAGTTGATAATTCAATTTGTAAATGGCCATTGAAATTGGCTAATATTGGTTAAGTATATATGCATATAATGATGTCTTTCATGGATGTGGATTCTGCATGGTTTGAGATGGTAAGTTTGAGATGTTGTATGTGAATGATATATTGATATCTTGTTTGTGGTTGAATTGGTTGTATGAATATGCTTGGATTGGTGCTATATTTTGTTGTGTAGGTTGGTGCATGGAATGGTGGCAAAAAGGCTTGGTAAATAGCTATATAATTGTCCATATGGGTAGACACACGGGCGTGTGTCTAGGCCGCATGCGAAACATGGTTTGCCCCATGGGCATGTGTTTCAGCCGCGTGTCCCTTGCACTTTAATTGTTTTAAAACAGAATGCTCAGTAATGAGAACATGGGCAGAGACACGGGCATTTGTCTCAGCCGTGTGGACGGCACGGCCACGAACACAGGCGTGTGCCCTGGCCGTGTGACCTCAAATTGATGATGATGTCATAAACAGAATGCTCCTGAATTTGAATACGGCCTGAAGCACGGGCGTGTCTTAGGGTCACACGGGCGTGTCCCGAACCCACACGGGCATGTGACCCATTTTTCATGAAAAATTTCCTAAGTTTTCCAAAAGATTCCAAAGTTCTCGATTTAGTCCCGAACCACTTTCGAAGCATGTTTTGGGCCGCATAGGCTCGTTTTAGGGACGATAAGGATGTTTATGAAAAGTTGTAAATTTGAGTGGAAATTCATGTCTCGATTTTGAATGTTTGCTTGTGAATAAGTCATGTAATGCCTCATACCCTATTACGGGGTCAGATACAGCTAAGAGGCGTTACATTTAGTGGTATCAAAGCTACGGTTTAGCCGATTCCCTGACTAACATAGCATGTGTAAGAGTCTAGCTATACATGCCATAAATGAACTATGATATTGTGATGACTCCTGACAATTGTAAATTCTGTTTTCATATATAGTAATTGATACTATCCCGCCTCGGTAATGCAAGTCGAGTCGTGTAGTTGCCCGATCGTTAAAATGAGAAGTATCTTTCGATTTAGAACAAAAGGGGTTAAATTCGGATAAGTGTGGTATTTAGTTACCAAAAGAGGTACAAAATGGCTAAGTAAGATATGTGATGGACTCGGCTAAGCAAAGAGACTAAGGTGATTTGAAGATAGAAATGTGGATGGCTCGAATGGTTTCAAGGTTAAGAAAGAACCAGTACTAGATGGAGTACTAACCCAAATCTTATAGGACACTTAAAGGTGGGTAGAAGGATAGATAAATCATGACCCACTATCTATATGGAGATAGGAACTAATCGGTATAAGGGTGAACGCCACACTCGGAAGAGTGATAAGTTCAAATGAATCAGATTGACGCCACAAGAATAACTTGATAAGTCAATTGAGTCACAAAAGAACAAAGGGAGTTGAATAACTCACAATTGCTGCAAATTTCATAAAGAGTACGTAAATTGTCTAACCAAAAAATGTTCACAAAACAAGCTATTTATAGCCAAATACAAGGTCTAGCCGAAAAGTTAATTAGGAAGCTAAATGGGCAGCATGTAGCAGCTTAATGAAGCTGAAAGCTTCCTTGAACTTTCCTAGCAGCTTCCTTGAAGGTTTCAAGGCCTTGGGGACGTTAATGGACAGTCCTTGGTGAGTCCAATCAGCTGAAATTAAATGAAGCAATTTGGCTTAGCTGAAAAGGTGTGGGCAGATTCATGCTTCAACTGAATAGTCACATTCCTCTCCCTTGGTGTGTGCATGCATGCTTAGTCATGAAGAATACTTCAAGTCCATGAATGTCCAGCCTTTAAGATCCCTTCAATCCCCCTTGGACGTTCATGAATGAGAAGATGCCATGCATGTCCTTTAATTGACTCTTTATGGCGTCTTGAGCACATGAATGGGTAGTTTGTATTTAACTGATTCAGCCCCTACTTTTGATACATGTATATGCTGGTATTTTGGCTTAATTCAATGTCTTTGTAGGTGCATGGATGAGTCAATGATTCTTCAAATTTGTCCCCCTAGCTGATGCATGATCATTGTGGTTCAATGTGCAGAATTAGTAAGTTGCTCATCCCTTGGACGTGCATGCATATTTCCCTTCATTTATGTCGTCCATGTATGTTCCTGAAACAAAATTAAAGTCAGCAAATTAATTCCAGCTAGGACATAATAAATTGGGCTGGGCAAATTTAATTCAAACATGAATTTAATTTGTCTAAAACTTGGACAAATTAAAACAACATGACTAGGACACATTAAACTCTAATTAAGCTGTAGAAAGCTAAGACACTTATTAAATGCGGCAACAACTAAGACATCTTAAAAATATGTATTAAACATGACAAATTAGAGGCATGTATTAAAATAAAACACATTATGAGCTGAAACTAAATTAACTAACTCGATTAAATAATTTATTTAATTCCAGCAACTTAAAAATGCATAAAATAAAAAAGATGGAAACGAGCTCAGTAAGCTAAAATCGAGCTAAATTGAGCTCAACGAGCTGAGTTTGAGTTAGGTCAGCTTGCGAAAGATGGCAAGCCTCGCTTGGTGAGCTGAACCAAGGCCATTCTCGGGCGTGGCTATATCATCCCCTCCCTCTTTAAACCGATTTGTCCTCAAATCAGGCCACTTGCTTGCGAAAAATCTTTCTTTGTCACGAGCCTCTTGGTTGATGAATTTGATAGAAATGCTCCCAAGAACCTGAGATTCACAAATACCTCAAAAAGAGAATAGGTTGTTCGCATACCCTCCCTCTTTGGTAGGAGACCATTTCGAGGTGTCACCTACACAAAAATGAAAGAGTTTAGTGACACTAGAAATTATAATCTCAAGAGAACGTTTCAGAATCTTATTCAAAAATTGAGCAAATAAACCAATGCGAGGATCAAAAATAGAATTTCATTTTCCCTTTCCGCAATGAATCAAAAAGTTCATCGATGACATCAAAATAGAACCAAAAAGCATACGAGAGTTATAATTTTGGACAACAAAGATCCATGTCTCAAATCCATTGAGCAACGATACAGAACCAAAACTTTGATTTAGTGTTTGCAACTTATCACAGTTTAACAACTTTGTTTTCAAATTTAAGGACAAAAGACTATTCACATAACATTCAGAGTGCTTATTTTCTCTCAATAATGATTCAGAATAACTAAGCTTTCAATAGTCATAGTCTCAAAAATCAAAATCTATTGATTCAAATCCCTTGATTAATAATAAAGAATAATACTCACCAAGATCAAAAACGAAGTTTTTGCTTACCATTTCACATTGACTTGAATATTTCTTGGCTGGTAGCTTGGTAGAAACATGAAATAAACTATAGTTATAAGTATGCAATTCATGTTCGAATCCCTTAAACCACAATATAGAGCAATTTCCAGAATCATAAATCAAATTTTGACTTTGCAAGCTAACAATTTCACATGCTTTGTCTTCACACATAGCAATAAAATTCGGAGAAGATGAGAAAGTTAAACACATTTATTCAAAACAAAATTACAGTACTCACCTTTACTTAGCAACAACTTAAGATAACTTGCTCCAAGATTAAACACACGATTTTGGTCATTCATTGTCAAAAACAACAAAGGCTTTTCTTTCATCAACAACTCACATACATGAAACAAAGAAGATGTGAGCATACAAACATTCAAACAGTCATATATCTCAAGTTTCATTCGAACAAACTTACACAAATATGCAAAATTTACACAACGAATCAGAAACGTCTCACCACCATCACAAACAATCGGACTATGAGTTTTACATGGAAACTTTTTAATACACAAGTTCAAAAATTGTTTGTGCTGATTCATACTTACTTCACCAACACACTTGTCAACTCGATAATTTTCGTTAGAGAAACTCGTCTTGCTATCTTTTAAAACGGACGCATCAACATTAAACAATAAATGGCAGTTAACAATAGCAACTATATTATCACAAACATTCAAGTGGGATGGTGGAGACTTAAACGTCATAGAACCCTCACCTTGCTTACCTTTAAGCGCCGGTGGGCTAGGGTCATCTATGTTCTTACCTTTCTCGATCAACTTGAACCGCCTCTCATCGGGAAGGTAATGAAGCTGGAACTTATTAATCAAATCTTTGGAAACCTGAAAAGAAACAACACGAGAAAAAATCACTTTTTGGTTAGTCAATACATTCCTTACTTTTTCTTGGTCTCGTGTATCTTTTTCTGTCGTTTCTTCAAGCTCTCTTTCTTTCTCAACATCACTTGTTTCTTCCACTCTTTATTTTATTTCTTCAATCTCAATTTCTTTTTCCATTTTCTTTTTCTCCTCACATTCATTTTCGCTCTCAATCTCTTTTTGCTTTCTTTCGTTCTCATTTTCTTTTTCAATTTCTTTTTCTTTCACTTCACTTTTTCTTTTTTTTTTATTTCGTTTAAGATCCGTTCATTCTCTTTCATCAACTTATCTTGTCTCTCTTTTCTTTTTATTTCTTTTTCTCACTTCCTTTCGTTACAAGATAAAGATAAAACAAAAAAATCAAAATGAGATGATTTCCGTCGGGTTTGAATGGAAGGATTTACATTTGAATCACGTCCACTTCTTCGTAAGGACTCCTCCGTGGATGAATACCTTGATGCATATGAAGAATGACTTGTGCTTTCTCGTTCGCCACCATAATAGGCTTTAAACTCGAAACTTATTCGATTTCATCCAGAATTCCTCAATGAATAAGAACCACGATATAGATCTCTTCCCAAATAGTCATTGGACGATTATTTTCTAGATAACCTAGACTCCGTCTTTTGACTTGGAGAAAGTCATTCCCGTTGGTCTCTTTCCTCCAATCGGTCCAATCATTCGTGCAACCTTTCAAACTTAGAGGTCATGATCCTACGCATCTCTTGCATCACATATTGGAACTCCGATTCTGAAAACTCTTCCCGTAACATGATTTTATTGCTGAAAAGAAAAGTGATTAGAACAAAACAAAAGTAAATACCTCACCACAAAATTTCACGTTTCACTTACAAAGAAAAATTGGTTGGCACTCAAACTCGTGTTTATGCTCGTTTAATGGTTTTTTCTACACTCGAATGCTCTCTCAACACTCGTGCCTTTTACCACTCAATTCACCTCTCTAAGTTCGTAAATAACTCACTTAGTCCTATCAAAAGCTTGTGGGTCGACTTAAAAGAAGGTTTTGCAAAGGTAATGATAAAATGGGTGTAGGAGGGCTGAAAAGAAAGATATTTGGTTATTAAGTGTGGCATGAAAGGTTGGATGATAGTAGAAGGGAATTTGTTGATCGGGAACACAAAATACAAATTTCCAACACTTTCATTTTTTTTTATAACTTCGAACGTCTCTCATTTTTTTCAAGATGAATACATTCAAAACACTTGTACAATCACTTATACATGAAATAATAATAAATATATATATTTTTAATTTTCTTTAATTTTTTTCGATTTTTTTATTTTTTTTCAAATACTTACTCCGGCACTTCACGAACGTCCGTACTCCTCGATTTTTGCTAGCTCTGATACCAAATGATACTATCCCACCTTGGTAATGCAAGTCGAGTCGTGTAGTTACCCGATCGTTAAAATGAGAAGTATCATTTGATTTAGAATAAATGGGTTAAATTCAGATAAGTGTGGTGTTTAGTTTCCAAAAGAGGTTCAAAGTGGCTAAGTAAGATATGTGATGGATTCGGCTAAGCAAAGAGACTAAGGTGATTTGAATTTAGAAATGTGGATGGCTCGAATGGCTTTAAGGTCAAGAAAGAACTAGTACTAGATGGAGTACTAACCCAAATCTTATAGGACACTTAAAGGTGGGTAGAAGGATAGATAAACCGTGACCCACTATCTATATGAAGATAGGAACCAATTGGTATAAGGGTGAACACCACACTTGGAAGAGTGATAAGTTCAAATGAATCAGATTGACGCCACAAGAATAACTTGATAAGTCAATTGAGTCACAAAAGAACAAAGGGAGTTGAATAACTTACAATTGCTGTAAATTTCATAAAGAGTAAGTAAATTGTCTAACCAAAAAATGTTCACAAAACATGCTATTTATAGCCAAATACAAGGTCTAGCCGAAAAGTCAATTAGGAATCTAAATGGGCAGCATGTAGCAACTTAATAAAGCTAGAAGATTCCTTGAACTTTCCTAGCAGCTTCCATGAAGGTTCCAAGGCCTTGGGGACGTTAATGGACAGTCCTTGGTGAGTCCAATCAGCTGAAATTAATTGAAGCAATTTGGGTTAGCTGAAAAGGTGTGGGGAGGTTCATGCTTTAGCCAAATAGTCACATTCCTCTCCCTTGATGTGTGCATGCATGCTTAGTCATGAAGAATACTTCAAGTCCATGAATGTCCAGCCTTTAAGATCCCTTCTATCCCCCTTGGACGTTCATGAATGAGAAGATGCCATGCATGCCCTTTAATTGACTCATTATTGTGTCTTGAGCACATGAATGGGCAATTTGTATTTAACTGATTCAGCCCTTACTTTCGATACATGTATATGCTGGTATTTTGGCTTAATTCAATGTCTTTGTAGGTGCATGGATGAGTCAATGATTCTTCAAATTTTCCCCCCTAACTGATGCATGATCATTGTGGTTCAATGTGCAAAATTAATAAGTTGCTCCTCCCTTGAATGTGCATGCATATTTCCCTTCATTTATGTCGTCCATGTATGTTCCTGAAACAGTATTAAAGTCAGCAAATTAATTCCAGCTAGGACATAATAAATTGGACTGGGCAAATTTAATTCAAACATGGATTTAATTTGTCTAAAACTTGGACAAATTAAAACAACATGATTAGGACACATTAAACTCTAAAAAAGTTGTAGAAAGCTAAGACACTTATTAAATGCGGCAGCAGCTAAGACATATTAAAAATATGTATTAAACTTGACAAATTAAAGGCGTTTATTAAAATAAAACACATTATGAGCTGAAACTAAGTTAACTAACTCAATTAAATAATTTATTTAATTTCAGCAACTTAAAAACACATAAAATAAAAAAGATGGAAACGAGCTCATTGAGCTGAAATCGAGCTAAATTGAGCTCAACGAGCTGAGTTTGAGTTAGGTCAGCTTGCGAAAGATGGCAAGCCTCGCTTGGTGAGCTAAACCAAGGTCGATCTCGGGCATGGTCGTATCAGTAATGGACCCCAATCGAGCTGAGGCTGATGAAGTCAAGAGTAATGCGCCAGCTCCCGCTCAAGGGGCAGTGCCGTCTGATAGTAGACCACCTGCGGTTAGTTAGGGAGAAGGCGGCAGGGAAGCCTTTCTCCATATGATGAATAAGTGGTATACGGAATTTATTTGAACAAATTCGAATGCCCAACCTCCTCCACCCCACCCATTCCTCGACCGGTTCTCGTAGCCCTACAAGGTATGGACTTTGTAAGAATGAATAATCCCCCGATTGTTAAAACCCAAAAGCATTAGGCTAAAGATTTTAGAGTGAATGTGGATGATGATCCCGAGAGAGCCGAGTTTTGGCTCAAAAACTCCATCAGGGTATTTGATGAGTTGTCGTGCACACCAGATGAGTCTTTAAAGTGCGCTATCTCGCGTCTAAAAGATTATGCATACCATTGGTGAAATACACTTGTATCTGCAGTTCCGAGAGAAAGGGTCACCTAGGACTTCTTTCAAGAGGAGTTCCAAAAGAAGTATATTAGCCAACGGTTCATCGACCCAAAATGTAAAGAATTTCTTGAGCTGAAATAGGGTCGTATGACAGTGATCGAAGAAGAACGAGAATTTGTCAGGCTGAGCAAATACACTCAAGAGTGTGTTTCTACAAAGGCTATTATGTGCAAAAGACTTGACAGTTTTACAAATTGACCCCCTAGCTAGCTAGATTAAGCTAAAATGACCTCAAAAACACAGAAATCATTAAAAACCGGTTTATAAGCACTCACCATGCACCAAACTAAGCTTAGCCGAACTTCAATCCTAAAAATGGCTTCCTTCTTTCAATATTTCGGTGGTGAGTTTCATTTAGGAAGATGATACCATTTTTCATTTAGTTTAATTTAGATTTATTAATCAATTTACTAATTTAACCTTAGTTTATAACTTTACAAAATAACTTAAACTATGTCCATATATGTCCACTAACTATTCAAATGGTCTGATTTCATTTCCATATCCTTTTAGCCCTTTTAACTAATAGAACTCTACTTTTACACTTTTTATGATTTAGTCCTTTTCACTTAATTAATCATGCAAACATCAAAATTTCTTAATGAAATTTTGATAAGACCTTACTAATATCCCATACACATTAAAATAATAATAAAGAAAAATTTACTCCTCGGGTTTGTGGTCCCGAAACCACTGTTCCAATTTCACTGAAAATGAACTATTACAACTCCCCCTTAAAGGAATTTTCATTCCCAAAAATCTTAACAGAAAATAAATTCGAGTATTGCATTTTATAGATTCTTCCAATTCCCAGGTGGCATCTTCTATTCTGTGACATTGCCAGAGAATGTTTGCTAAATCTACACTTTTATTTCTCAGCTCTTTAACCTTTAGAGCTAAAATTCTGATTGGTGCTTCACTGTACATCATATCTTCTTGTATATCAACATCAACAGGTGAAATCACGTGTGAAGGATCTGATCGATACCATTGTAACATTGATACATGGAATACATTATGAATCTTTTCTAACCTGACGGCAAAGCCAATCTGTAAGCTACTAATCCAATTTTCTCAATGAGGAAGTTCGACACTTTCGACCATACAAAGCTTCGTACGATGCCATTTTAATGCTCGCTTGATAACTATTGTTGTATGCAAATTCAACCAACGACAGAAATCTCCCCTAATTACCTTTGAACTCTAAAACATAACATCGAAGCATATCTTTGAGTATCATAATCACTCGCTCCGATTGACCATCCATCTGTAGATGAAATGCTGTACTAAAATGCAGTCGAGTGCGTAGACCTTGATGTAACTTACTCTAGAACTGAGATGTAAATCATGGATCCCTGTTAGGGATATTAGAAACTGGCACACTGTGAAATCTAACAATCTCAGCAACATACAACTCCACCAATATCTCAAGTGAATAATCTGTACGTGCAAGAATGAAATGCGTAGATTTCATCAAACGATCTACAATAACCCACACAACATCTTTCTTTCTCAGAGATAAAGTGTAACATCCCAAAATTGGGCCTAGTAGGATTGGGCTTGGGCTTAGGAGTGTTTAAAATCTTCAGGATTAAGAGAATGGTGTTTTTGCAAATTGGATTTATTAGTTAAGTGGATTTGGAAGGTTACAAGGTTTTTATGAATTCTCGGGTTTAATTGGGTTTTAGGAAAAATTAGAGTATTATTTTTATTATTTGTGTTGGCTCGGGTATGAATTTTTGTGTGTTTAGCATAGTCTTGTGAAGGCTTGATTTTATTTATGAAGCTAGAATAATTCTTAGTATTGTATATTTAATGAAGTGGATTAGGTGAACCTGACACTTAAGTTAATTTAAGTGTTAAACTTAGCACATGAGGAGCTAGTGGCAAGATGGTTAGGACGCATGGAAGGTTGCTTGAGAGAAGTGGTTCGAGTTGCATGGATTACATTGGGAAGACTTTATTTTTATGTATCCTAGCATTAAGTGTTGGTCAAGCTCTAATTATGGTAGGTTGGACTTTCAATTTTTATGGCAAGTTGAATATTAGTTTAGGAAAGCATGTATTTGGGGATAAGAATCTTAAGATTTATGGTAGAATGGGGGGACAAAAGGCTTGGATGATGAGGAGTGTTTTGGAAACTATTCTTAGGCCATTATTCCATGAATGTGGACGGCATGTGTGGCTAGGGGGTGGCCGAATGTTGATAGGAAGTTGGGGGGGAATTGGTTGGCCATTTTAGCATTTTTGTGCACCTTTTTTCTTTTTCTTTTCCTCTCCAAAGCTATCCTCCTTAGCTAAATGTACCTTGATCATTAGGTGCAATTTTGTTATGTTTTAGCTCTCATTTTTGTTGGAACCAAATCCTATTATCTTTCTTTCATTTTTCCTCTTGAAACCGAAACTACATTTGAACTTTGTGCACTTTTCTTCTTGGGTAAACTAGGTGTTGGCCGAACCTCTTACTCCCATTTCTCTCTTTTCTTTCTTTTGATATTGTTCAAAATCACATTTCTTTTACTCTCTTCTTGGCCGAATCTCTTTCTTCACCATTCTTCTTGGTTTTTCTTCCATTGTTTGCTAAAACCGAATCCTCTCTTTCTTATTTTGATTTTCTTTGCCACTCACGTACTTCATTTCTTTTTAGCCTCACATCAATTATTTTTCTTCTTTCAAAACCATAGCCGAAACTTCTCATATCCTATTTGGTTTGTCTTGGCCGAATATCATCAAGGGTAGGACTTCATTTGGTTTTCTTCAATCGGTTTTGGAAGATAGGTAAGTGTTCATGGCCGAATTTCCTATATTTCTTTTCCCTTTTCTATGCCATTTTCTTGTGGACAAAGGCCGAATTTTTGGGCATTGTTTGCAAGATTCTAACTATTATTAGGAACCGATTATTCTTTTAGGCTCTTGGGACTTTGGAAGCATTTGATTTAAGCCTTATATTCCTAGCAAGCAAAGTTGGTAAGTCAAGTGGTAAGGACTCATGTCGATTCATTATTCTTTTGTGGTTGAAAAACCAAAGGCTTTTAGGGATTAAGCTGTGATGTTGGCTGAATGGTATTGCTTATAGTTGTGGTTTGGCCGAATGTAGGACAAGGTGATCTAGTGCGGTAGATCGGGTCTTTGGATTTTAGTACTTGCGGTAGTGACAGGTGTGTACCTTACACACTTTATAATTTGGTAATATATTTTTATTAATAAACTAATCATGTCATTAAAGTGGAAAACTATGAGATTTTGATATGATATCTTGATGGGTATGAGCAAGGATTCGGGTAAGTCCGTTTCGATTGATGTTGTTATATGATAACATGATTTATGATATATATTTCTTATATGTTCATATCAAGTATGATGGCATGATTTATACCCTTAATACATTGGTTTGGGAATATGATTGGAGGGGGAAGGATTTGATATCCGTGTCTTTGGGACACCAGAGGTTTGGCACCTCCAGTGGTTTGGTACCACAGTTATTTCGTGTCTTTGGGACACCAGAGGTTTGGCACCTCATAGCGACTTGTCCCTGTGGTCTAGCACCACCGTGGGTTGGCCCCACTTTTGAGATATGGGATCGTCGCTAGTGATTTGGTATCACACGTGGGTTGGCCCCACACTTGGATCGTTGATATTTCGTGTCTTTGGGACACCAGAGGTTTGGCACCTCATAGCGACTCGTCCCAGTGGTTTCGCACCACCGTGGGTTGGCCCGACATTTGATGTATTGGGATCGTCGCCAGTGATTTGGTATCACACATGGGTTGGCCCCACAACTTGATTATTCGTGACTTTGGGTCACCAGTGGTTTGGCACCACTAGTGGTTTGGTACCACACGGGGTAGAAAAGGAGTTATGGATGGCTAGGTTGGGTGCATTATGTATATATATTGCTTGGTTATAATTTGTGTAAGTACGTGGCATTTACCCGGGAGAGGGATTATGCACTGAGTCTTGGTGACTCACCTTCTCCCTTACTTTTTCAGGTGATTCGTAAATTCGCGGATATGGAGCCGGATGAACTCGAGGAGGCCATGCAATGAAATTTGGTTTTACATGAACTTCCATTTGGGTACTTTATTTTAATTTGGTTTCATCTTTTTATGGTTTGTAATAAGGCCTCTTTAATTATGTTTTGGATTATTCATATGCTTTGGATTTGATTTAAATATGGCTTACAAATTATATGGTTGAATTAATGGTTTGTGCACAAAGTTTTCTAAAATACAAAACGCGATAGTTTTCAAACTGTTACCATCGGGTAACATAAATCATTTGGTAAAATTTAACATCTTAAGTGTTTTCGATAACTTATACTAATTTCCAAAACTTAAGTTTCCAAATTTCTATTAGATACGATTTTCAACCTAATTGCTTTAGTTTCTCTTTAATTTATAAATGGTTTACGAATCTAAGCTGCAACTAAGTTTTAAAGATTTTATTACGGAATTTCAAAATAATTTATCAGTTTTCAATTTAATTTTCTACAAAATTAGAACAACAAAAAGTTTTTCACAAAAATTTAATCGTTAACTCGTCTTTCTTCAAAACATTTTCCTTCGTGGCATGCCAGATTCGGTCATGGCGCATTGACAGAGTTTGGGGTGTTACATAAAGGGAATCCTGATACGAAATCCATCGTAACACGTTCCCATTTCCACTCTAGAATCATCACATGTTGTAACAAACTAGAAGCTACCTGATGCTTGGCTTTAACTTTTTGATAAACCAAACATTTTGATATAAACTCCGAAATCTCCCGTTTCATACCTGGCTACAAGTACATCTATTTCAAATTGACGTACATTTTATTGCTACCAGCATTAATCGACAAGCTACTATTGTGAACTTCCTATAAAATCTTCTGAATGAGATCAAAATTTCTCGAAACACAAATTTTGTCTTTAAAGTACAAACTGTCATCGGAACCAACATGAAAATCTAAATCAGATGTCATCTCAATCTATTTCCATTTTTCGATCAAAACATCGCCACATTTTTAAGCTTTGCAAATCTGTTGCAGAAACATCAATCTAGCTTTTAATTTAGCTAAAATTGAACCATCATCAATCAAGTTAATCGTGTGTTCAACGCTCATAAAGCAAACATATATTTTCTACTCAAAGGACCGACAACAACATTAGCCTTTCCCGTGTAACACCTCAACCTGTATTCGTCATCGGAACATGGTTATGGATATTACCGGAGTTTACAGTACAAACAAACAGAATTTCAAACATTTCATAAAATATCAAAATTCATATTTAGAAAAACCAATCAAAATCATACATATTCTCCCTTATACGAGCCCCCAAAGCCTAAAATAAACATTAGAAACAAGTTGCGACTAAATCGAGAACTTAGAGAATTTTTTGGAAAACATTAAAATTTTTCAAAGTTGCAGCAATCACATGGTCGTGTGACTCACAGGGTCAAGAGACACACCCGTGTCTTAGGCCGTGTGGGCATTAAAAATGGGGACACATGGTCGTGTCCCAGCCCGTGTTTGTGCCCGTGTAACTCTCTGACTTGGTCACACAGCCAAGCCACATTCCCGTGTGCTAGACTGTGTACCCTTCGAAGTAACCTCACACACCTGTGTGCAAGGCCGTGTAACAACTTAACTTGTAACCCTTTTGAAAGCTACAGGGGACACATAGCCATGTCAGCTGGCCATGTGTCTCACACGGCTAAGACACACGCCCATGTCTCTGTCTGTATGGACAAAAATAGGCTATTTTACAAGCCATTTTTCTCACCCAATTTGGTATCAACCTACATTCAACTTTGTGCATATAAACAAGCCATATTAAGGCATCCAACACAAGCATAATCAAGCCTTATACAAATGATATGATCATATACAACCAATATGTCCTTAGGCACCTCAAATGACAATTCATAAACATGTGCAAAAATAAACACAATTTGATTATTTAACCAACAAAGGCTTGACCAAAACTAAGTCATACTATGTCACTGGATTTACCCTTTAAAAACATACCAAAATGTACCATGTATGGCATACAAAAACTAGCTCCAAATGGTTATATAATTCACATATAACTTGTGCACTAAAAACACCAAATAATTCATTCAAACAAGTACCAATTCACAACTATTCATGGCTTACACAAAATGCATATTCAAACCACCATTTTACCTTCCATCATTCTACCATATCAAGCCATACCTCAACCATATAAGGAAACTTATACACACATCAAAATATACCATTTCACCAACACAAGGCCAAAATGCAAACTAACCAAATGGTCATATCCATAACCAAAACACATAGGCTAACATTAGCCATAATAACCTATACATGCCATTACAACCAAACTTAAACCTACCGAAAGGACCAAAAGAGTCGGTGGATAGTGCGATATAGCTCTGACAAGCTTCCAACCTGATCGATCTTTTAATTCACTACAAAACACAAAAAAATAACACAGAGCAAGCATTTAAGCTTAGTAAGTTCGTATAACATGGAATTTAACTTACCATTTATTCACATATAAGGTCAGTAAATAAAGCATATCCCAACATATATTGGCCAAATGCCTAAGAACATATACATTAACCATGTTAGTCATGCAAACACATATATAAACCAAGTTATGGATGAGCTCAACAATTAATCAAATTCCACATACATGTATCATCCATTTCATATACCTATATACCATGTAATTCATATGTATACTTGGAATAATATGTATCGACTCATGTCTTATCGTATCAGAGCATTGCCCATTGAACCATTTAGAATGTCGTTGGATATGTGGGATAGCTCACACATAGTGTGTTAAATTGTAATTCGTCAATTCCTGTACATGTATGCTCATACGAGCTATGAATCGATATGCTCTCACGAGTTGGAAATCGGTAAGCTCATACGAGCTGAGAATCGGTAAGCTCTCATGAGCTGAAATCGATAAGCTCATATGAGCTGTGGTGTGTTCGAAACACATGCAGGACCTCAACCAAAATGGTAACCCTAATTACATGTCATTTGTATACTACAAATTCCTAAGGTTCAAACGAGGCTCGATAATCGTTGTACGTTATCGGATGCAATCGATATTTATACATGGCAATTATACAAGTCACATACATATAATTCAATTAAAACATATAAATACTCAATTTAATTAGACGACCTTACCTTGACGAGTATACGTAGATATAGAGGCGATTAATTCGAGATTTTCTCTTTGCCTCGATCTTACTCTGTACGAGGTTTGACTGGATCTATACTAATAAATTTAATCCAATTCAATATATTTCACATTCATTTAGTCCAATACATATTTTGGAAAAATTTACCATTGTGCCCTTATACTTTTAATTTCTTTACAATTTAGTCCCTAGGCTCGAAAAATGAAATTCAAGCAATTTATCCAAGCCTAGCCGATTTTTACACATTCTTACAGCAGCCCACATATTTCAAAATTTCACATATTTACCATGAATTTATCACATATTTCAATTTAATCCCTATTTGACAATTTTACTAAAAATTCCTTTACAAAAGTTGTTTATCTAACAACAACCATTGATTTTCTATCATCAAACTTCAAAACTCAAGCATTCTCATCGATGGTAAAACCCTAATAGCTTAACAGTTTTACAAGTTAGTCCCCGAGCTAGCTAGATTAAGCTACAATGATCCCGAAAACATAGAAATCGTTAAAAACAGATTAAAAATCACTCACCAATTAAGCTTGGAAGCTTGGCCGAACCTAGCTATGGTTTCTCCAAGTTAGAATCGGTTGAAGAAGAAGCTAAAAGATGATAACTTGTTTTAGTTTTTATTTATTTTAACATTAATTACCTTTTTTTTTACTAATTTAAACTTTAATACTTTAAAAATTACACAAATGCCAAGCCAATGTATTCCACTAACTCATTTATGGTCTAATTACCATATAAGGACATCCACTTTAAAGTTCTCTAGCTATTTAACACCTTTAGCCATTAAAACACAACATTTGCACAGCCATTAAAACACAACATTTGCACCTTACGTGATTTAGTCCTTTTTATCAAATTAAGCATTTAAACGGCAAGATTTCTTAACGAAATTTTATACGGTATTCTATCATGTTGTAGACCATAAAATAATAATAAAATAAATTTTTTGACTTCAAATTTGTGGTCTCAAAACCACTTTTCTGATTTCACTAAAAACGAGCTGTTACAACTCTCACCCTAATGGGATTTTCATCCCCGAAAATCTTACCAGAAAAGAGGTTCAGATATTGCTTTCTCATAGCTTCCTTAGGTTCCCATGTAGCTTCTTCTATTTAGTGTCACTACCAGAGAACTTTAACTAAAGCTATGTTCTTATTTCTCAATTCTTTCACCTCTCATGCTAAAATTCTGATTGGTTCTTCACTGTATGACACATCAGGCTGAATCTCAACATCTGTCGAAAAGATAACATGTGAAAGGTCAGTTTGGTACCATCGTAACATAGACATGTGAAAGACATTGTGAATCTTTTCTAGTTCTGACAGTAAAGCAAGTTGGTATGCCAAAAGTCTGATTCTTTTAGTAGTCTCGTACGGCCCGATAAATCGCTGACTCAGCTTTCCTTTGTGACCAAATAGAAAAACTTCCTTCTAGAGTGTAATTTTCAAAAATACTCTGTTGTCGATTTGGAATTTTATATCTTTTTGTTTAAGATTCGCATATGATTTCTGTCGATCTGAAGCTGCTTTCAAACTATCTCTGATCACTTTCACTTTTTCTTCAATCTCGCGAATCAAATCAACATCGTGTATCTTTTTCTCACTAAGGTCAGTCCAGTGTAATGGAGTTCAGCATTTACGACCATACAGAGCCTCATAAGGTCCATTTTTATACTCGACTAAAAAATTTTTATTATACACAAATTCGACCAATGGTAGATATTTCTCCCAGTTGCCTTCGAACTCTAATACAAAGCAACGAAGCATGTCTTCGAGAATCTGAATCACACGTTCAGACTGACCATCGGTCTGAGGGTGAAATGCAGTGCTAAAATGCAACCGTGTACGAATAGCTTCCTGTAACATTTTCCAAAATCGTGATGTAAATCGCGAATCTCTATCCGAAATAATGGAGACTGGCACTCCCTGTAATCTGGCGATTTTAGACAAATATAACTCAGTTAATCTATCAAGGAAAAAATCTGTACGTACTAGATTAATATGTGCAGACTTTGTCAAACAGTCGACATTAACCCAGATGGAATCTTTCTTTCTCAGAGATAGGGGTAAACGCGATACGAAGTCTATAGTAACTCTATCCCATTTCCACTTTGGTATCATCATTAGCTGCAAAATTCTTAAAGGTACCTGATGTTCAGCTTTAACTTGCTGACATATAAAACATCTCAATACAAAATCAGAAATCTCACGTTTTATTCCCGACCACCAGTACATCTGTCTCAAATCACTGTACATTATATTGCTTCCCGGATGAACAGACAAGCTACCACTATGTGCTTCATACAAAATTTTCTGTATAAGCTCTGGATTTTTTGGTACACACACTCTACCTCTGAATAGTAAACAATCATCGGGTGCTATCTGAAAATCTGAATCAGAAGTCGACTCACACTGTACCCGTCTAGCTAGGAATTCACTATCATATTTTTGAGCTTCGCATATCTGCTTTAAAAACATCGGTTTAGCTTTTAACTTGGCAAAGATCGAACCATCATCAGATAATTTCAGTCATGTATTCATCGCTCGCAGAGCAAACAAGGACTTTCTACTCAAAGCATCAGCAACTACGTTTGCTTTTCCCAGATAATAATCAATGATCAATTCATAATCTTTTAACAGTTCAAGCCATCAGTGCTATCTCAGATTCAGATCTTTCTGTGACATTAAATACTTTAAAATCTTGTGATCAGTAAATATGTGACCATTTTTCGCCGAACAAATGGTGTCACCAAATTTTCAACGCGAACACAATAACTGCTAATTCTAATTCATGTGTCGGATAGTTATTTTAATGTGGCTTTAACTGTCTGGAAGCATAAGCTATTACTTTTCGTTCCTACATCAAAACATAGCCTAAACCATTTAAAGATGCATCACTAAAAGTCATAAATTCTTTACCCGATTTAGGCTGAACCAAAACTGGTGCTTCGGTCAATAGTGCTTTCAACTTATTGAAACTTTGTTGTCATTTATCAGACCATTTAAACTTCATAACTTTCTGTAATAGCTGCGTCATCGGTGTAGCTATCATTGAAAACCCTTTGACGAATCTTCGATAATAACCAGCTAATCCTAGAGAACTTCTGACTTTAGATACATTCCTCGGTGGTTTCCAGTCAACAACTGCGAAAATTTTACTAGGATAAACTCTGATGCCTTCAACCGAAACTATATGTCCAAGAAAATCGACTTCTTGGAGCCAAAACTTGCATTTGCTAAATTTAGCAAAGAGTTTTTTATCTCGTAAAGTTTGCAAAACAATCCTCAAGTGTTTAGCATGCTCGAACTCATCTCGAGAATAGATCAGAATGTCGTCAATAAATACCACAACAAATCTATTTAAAAATGATCTGAAGATTCTGTTCATCAAATCCATAAATACTGTAGGTGTATTAGTTAAACCACATGGCATCACAAGAAACGCATTGTGTCTGTACGTAGTTCTAAATGCAGTTTTTAGCACATCTGAATCTTTAACTCGCAGCTGATAAAAACTAGAACGAAGATCAAGCTTCGAGAATACTGTGGCACCTTACAACTGATTGAACAAATCATCAATTCGAGGTAGTGAATATTTGTTCTTGATTGTAACTTTTTTGAGCTGACGGTAATCTATACACAATCTCATCGATCCGTCCTTTTTCTTAACGAACAGAACCGGTGCACCCCAAGGTGAAAAACTAGGTCGAGCAAAACCTCTATCTGTCAATTCTTGTAGCTGTGCTTTCAACTCTTTTAAATCGATAGGAGTCATTCTGTAAGGAGCTATCGATATCGATGATGTTCCTGGTACAAGTTCTATAGCAAACTCAACCTCTCTCACCGGCAGTAATCCAGGTAATTCCTTTGGAAACACATCGGGATACTTGCAAACCACTAGCACTAATTCAAGTTTTGATTCAGATACTTTAGTATCCATAACATAAGCAAGATAAGCATTACAACCTTTTCTCACATATTTCTGCGTTGACATAGCTGATATAACAATAGGCAACCCACTCAGATTATCTGATTCAATATGAAGCGTCTCACCATTCTGACATTTCATACGATAAGCTTTTGTCTACAGTTTACCATAGCATCATGCAGAGTTAGCCAATCCATGCCCAAAATCACGTCAAATTCATCAAAGGGTAACAACATCAAATCTGCTGGGAAACTGTAACCCCGAGTCATCAAAAGACAATTCTTGCAAACTTTATCAACTAACACATATTGACCTAGGGGATTTGATACTTTAACCATGAATTCAATGTAATCAATAGGTAAATTTTTACTAGACACTAAATTTGTGCAAACATATAAATGGGTTGACCTCGGATCAATCAAAGCAGTAACATCAGCATCATAAATAGAAAAAGTACCAGTAATAACATCTGGCACAGTAGTATCCTCACGTGCGTGAATAGCATAAACCCTAGCCGTTACTTGTTCCTCGAATATCACAGCAGAGCTTTCAATCACATCACGACTACCACTCACATTTTTTGATTTACAAGGTGGTCTACCTCTCACAGCAGTATTGCTCAGCCTCGTGGTCTGATCTTTCTCTTTCTCATATTTCTCTGAACAATCTCTAAGATAGTGGTCTAAGGAACCACACCTGAAACACGCTCCATTCTTTACTAGACACTCACCATAATATGGTCTATTACAGTGCTTACACTCGAGTTTGGCATATCTAACACTAACAACACTCGCTACAGATGTAGCCTAAGGTTTAAGACTGGAGCATCGGGAACCTCTATCTCTACTAGAATATCCCACAAAAGTAGTAAAACAGTTGTGAGTTCTTTTGATTTCTTTGATACTGACTGATAAGACCTCCCAATCGACCTCTTTCACGAGTCTCTAGCTTCAAAATCATTCTGTCTTTTCTCTTTACACAATTCTTCGGCCTTATGTGCCCGGTCAACCAGTACAACGAACTCTTTTAGTTTAAGAATTCCAACTAGAAGCTTAATGTCCTCGTTTGACCCTTCTTTGAATCTTTTACACATAGTGGTCTCGGTCAAAATACACTCCCATGCATACTTGCTCAATCTGACAAATCCCCGCTCGTATTCTGATACAGTCTTACGGCCCTGTTTAAGCTCCAGAATTTTTTTACGTTTCTGATCCAGAAACCTCTGACTAATATATTTCTTTCGGAACTCAGTTTGGAAAAATTCCCAGATGATCCACTCTCTCGACACAACTAAAGTCAACATGTTCCACCATTGGTACGTTGAATCTTTTAGTAACGATACCGCACATTTGACACATTCAACCGGTGTAAGGATAGCTCATCAAAAACCCTAATCGCATTCTCTAACCAAAATTCAGTTATCTCAGGATCATCATTGGATGTAGCTCAAAATTTTTTAGCACCGTACTTATGAATCTTATTAATAGGTGGCTTGCTAACTCAGATTGGTTCCATACGTTGAGGAATAATGGGAACAGGTTGGCGAGCAGGAGGCGGTGGAGGTTGTTGAACAGCTGGGTTCATCTGTACGAACTTAGTGAATCTTTCATTCATCATTTGGACGAAGGCTTTCTTAGCCTCTCCTTCCAAGCCCTCAGATACGGGCCTCATACCACTACAAGCTACTCTGTGAATGGTGGCTTGAGCATTGCTCTCTACTTCATCGGAACCAACTTGGTTGAATGTCATTTCTATATGAAAACATGTTTCAAACAGTCAAGAGATATCACACTATCATAGGTTATCTAATGGCATATATAGCTAGACTCATATACATTACGTTTAGTCTGAGAAATGACTAAACAATAGCTCTAATACTAATAAATATAACACCCCTAACCCGTATCTGTCGTCGAAATAGGGTTACAGAGTATTATCAGAGTTTAAAGTACAAACAAACAAAATTTTGAACATTTCATAACACATCGAAATTCATATAAAAAACAATTAAAATCATACATATTGCCCCTTATACGAGCCCTCAAGACCCAAAACACACATTAGAAATAAGTCGGGACTAAATCAAAAACTCAAAGAATTTTTTGGAAAACATTAAAAATTTTCAAAGTTGCAACGGTCACATGTCGTGTGGCCAGGCCGTGTGGGCATTCAAAATGTAACAGCCCGATTTAAGGGCTAGTCAGAACAATGGTTTTGGAACCACTAATCTGAGATTAGAGAAAATTATTTTAACATTATTTTATGAGTTACAATATGATTATACGAGTGCATGAAAACTTTGGTGCATTAATTTTAGCGATTTCATGCTCAATTTTGAATAAGGACTAAATCACATAAATTGAAAAAGTTTCATTTTATAAGCTAAAGGTGTTAAATAGGTATAGAACCTTAATTAGAGGTCCTTAATATGCAATTATACCCTTAGAAATAAGGTTGGTCGGCCATAGGGGACAAGAAATGTTAAATTGGTCAAAGTTGGTGGATTAGGTGGATTAAATTGATGAAATAAAATAAAATAAAGAAAAAGTGATATCATCTTTGTTCATTTTCTTCTACCACAAAAATTTTTAGCAAAATAAGGGGTCTGAGAACTCAAAAATTACATCCAAGCTTTTCTCCTTGCAAGTAAGTGTTTTGATGGTCATTCTTTGATAATTTTTGTACTTTTGAGACCCTTGTAGCATGATCTAGCTAATGAGGGGACTAATTTGTAAAATGGTTAAGAGTTTAGGGTTTTTCCATGTGAGCATTTATGTTGTTTGCTGAATTTTTATGGAAGAAAATGAATCTTGGGTGTTAAATACACAACTTTTGTGAAAGGTGTTTCCATGAAAACACCCAAAAAGACCTTTTGGTAAAGGTTATAAAATAGGTGATAAATGTGTGTAATAATTGAAATCTTGAGTTTTTATAAGAGGAAATATGAATCGGCTAGGCTCGGGTGTGTGAAGAATGAACACATTTCATTTTATGAGCCTAGGGGTAAAATCGTAATTTTGTGAAAGTCTAAGGGCAAAATGGTAATTTTGCCAAAGTATGATTATTGAAATATATTCATTAATGTGGTAATTAAATAAGTGAATTTGTTATTATAGATCAAGAAGAACGTGGAATTAACCTTGACCGAGGAAAAGGCAAGGCTTCGGACTAGATTGCAAATTGGCATATTTTGGAACCGAGGTAAGTTTGTGTGAAATTAAAGTTACATAATGCTATTATATTCTTAATTGCTTGATATCATGAGAAATTTATACTATTCCATGAGATTGATTAATGATGCCTCGATGAAAGTATAGTGATATTATGTTAAGTCGAAGTCCCGGTTGAACATTGGGAATAGCAAGGATACTAATGTCACAACATGAGACGAGAGGGTACCGTATAAGACCATGTCCAGGACATGGCATCAGCATCAAATGAAGGTCCCATATAAGACCATGTCTGGGACATGGCATCGACACCGAAGGGAGATCTCGTATAAGACCATATCTAGGATATGGCATCGACATCAAGATATGGGATCTCGTGTAAGACCATATCTGGGATATGGCATCGGCATCGAGATGTGATCCCATGTAGAACCATATCTGGGATATGGAATTGGCATCATGTTACATGTATGATGAGATTGAGTATCCGTTGATATTCCAAGTAGTTCAACGGGTAAAGAATTAAGCTATGATAAAGATAGCAAAGAGCTAAATCTATGTTCAAGAGAATAAAAGTGCTAAAGATATGTGATGAAGTGATACGTGTATCCATGAGTCACTTACGAGAAATGAATGCAAAATGCAATATGTGATTTGGTAAGAGTAAGCATGAGTAAGTTATGTCAATGTGCTTGAGAACTTAAGTATTATTTAATGTGACAAATGGATGTTATCGTGAACTTTTATGTTGCTATTCATTTCATGCAAACTTACTAAGCTTTATGCTTACTCCTCTCATTTCCTTTTTCCTTGTAGTATCGCCAAGCTAACTCGGGGATCGTAGGACGTCGGAGTTTGGATCACACTATCAACTTCTCTTTGGTATAGCAAAGTTTGATTAATTTTGAGTATGGCATGTATAGGAACTCGGTTATATTTTTGATATGTCATATTGGGTGGCCAATGTGTGGCTTCATTCAATTTATTTTTTAAGTGGCCATTGGAAATTGGCCAATACTTGATAATTGTTTTATATTAAATGATGAAGAAGTTCATGAAGTGCATGCTTGTGTGATTAGATGAGTAATGAGTAAAGCATACACATGATGAATGTTGTGTAAACCTATGTGTGGATGTCTTGATTTTGGGTATTAGAAGTGCCTTATGGTCATGTTGTGTGTTAAAATGAAATGGTATAAGTGTGGTTGCTTTTCAGGGTGACAATTGTCTTGGTGGTTAGCCTTATAATTGTCCACATGGGTAGACACACGGATGTGTGTCTAGGCCGTGTGTGACACAAGGTCAGCCCCATGGGCTTGTTGATAGGCCGTGTGTCCCCCTGCATGCTAAGTTGGCAAGTTAGTATGTTTAGTAGTAATCACACGGGCTGAGACATGACTGTATGTCTACACCGTGTGGAAGACACGGCTATAGAGTACGGGTGTGTGCCTTGGCCGTGTGACCATATGGGAATGATGACGCCAGAAACAGAATGTTAAGGTTTTTGGCACACGGGATAAGACACGGGTGTGTCTAAGCCGTGTGAGGGACACGGGTATGTGTCCGGCCGTGTGAAAACCCCTGTAGGTTCGAAATGAAAAATAAAATCCACATGGACTAGGGACATGGGCATGTGTGACCACACGGTCTGTCCATACAGACGTGTCCTTTACCACACGGGAGTGTGGCCCTATTTTAGCAAAAAAATTTAAGTATTCAAAAGTTTCTGGTTTCGTCCTGAATCATTCCGTATGTATGTTTAGGGTCTCGTGGACCTACACTAGGGGCATTATTATCTCGAATAAGAAGTTTTAAGTCGAATTGAAATTGTATGTCCCAACATTGTATTTTTGAGCAAGTTAAGTACGGTAATGCCTCATGCTCGGTTCTGGCATCGGATACTGGTAAGGGGTGTTACATTTAGTGACATCAGAGCTACGGTTTAGTCAACTCTCAAACTAACGTAGCATATGCACGAGTCTAGCTATACATGCCATGCATATGAGTATTTATATAATGATAATGTGATGACTCCTGACTATTTAAATTATGTTTTCATATAGTAAATGGATCCCGACAGAGCTGTGGCAGACGATGTAAAAAGTAACGTGCCGGCCCTCGCCTAAGGGACGGTGCCAACTAAAAATGAAAATGAAAATAGACCAAAGATAGTAAGTCAGAGAGGAGGAGAAGAGGCTAGGGAAACCTTTCTCCTTATGATGAACGCATGGTATACAGAGTTCGTTCATACGAATCTGAATGCTCAACCCTCTCCATCACCACCTATTCTTCAGCCTACCCCTGTAGCTCCCCAAGTTGTGGAAGTAGTAAGAAGAGAAAAGCCTCCGGTTGATAGAATCCGAAAATAAGGAGTCAAGGAATTTAGAGCTAATAAAGATGATGATCCCGAAAGAGCAGAATTCTGGTTTGAAAATACCATCAGGGTATTTGATGAATTGTCCTGTACACCCGAGGAGTGTATGAAGTGTGTGGTACCTCTCTTGAGAGATTCAGCCTACCAGTGGTGGAACACCCTTGTGTCGGTTGTACCAAGGGATAAAATTAATTGGGAGTTTTTCTAAGAAGAGTTTTGGAAGAAGTACATTAGCCAAAAATTTATTGATCAGAAGAGAAAGGAATTCCTTGAGCTAAAGCAAGGTAAAATGACGGTGACTGAATACGAACGTGAGTTCGTGAGGCTTAGTAAGTATGCCCGGGAGTACATGTCCACCGAGGCCATCATGCACAAAAGGTTTGAAGATGGATTAAATGAGGATATCTGATTGTATGTGGGTGTCCTAGAACTAAAAGAATTTTTTGTGTTAGTAGATAGAGCTTGCAAGGCCGAGGAGTTAGCCAAAGAGAAAAGAAATGCTGAAATCGAGTCTCACGACTCGAAGAAGATACAACTAGGCAAGTCATTCCAATCCTCATCCAAGTCGAGAGATTTCACTACTTGATCAGCCACTTCGGCTGGGTTCTCAACTAGAAGTAAGGGTAAACAGTACTCGGGGTCTAAAGTTCATACCATTTCACTCGGTAGTGTTGGCAACGCTCGACCAAGTAGACCGAAATGTCCACAATGTGGCAGACATCACACCGGTGAGTGTCAAGCGAATAAGAGAGCTTGCTTCAAGTGTGGATCCCCAGACCATTTTATTAGATATTGCCTCGAGATAGGTGAGAAAGAGAAATCTCAGAATGCAAGATCGGGAAGTATTGCTAGAGGAAGGTCCCAAAGAAACCCCAGGAAATGGAACGAGTAGTAAGAATACGTCTAGAGAGCAGACTGCAAGATCTGAGGGTAGAGCGCCTACGAGGACTTACGCTATTCACGCTCGTGAAGAGGCGTCATCCCTTGATGTGATCACGGGTACATTTTCTCTCTATGAAACTCATGTTGTAGCTTTAATTGATCCAGGATCTACCCACTCATATGTTTGCATGAAATTAGTATTTAGTATGAACATGCCTGTAGAGTCTATAGAATTTGTGATAAGAGTGTCGAATCCCCTAGGCAAATGGGTGTTAGTTGATAGAGTATGCAAAGATCGCCCTTTGAAGATTAGAGGTCATTACTTTCTGGCTAATCTCATGTTATTGTCGTTCGATGAATTTGATGTAATCCTTGGTATGGATTGGTTAGCTACTCATGATGTGTTATTAAATTGTGGAAGGAAATTTGTTGAATTAAAATGTGAAAGTGGAGATATTCTTCGTGTTGAATCAAATGAACAGGAAAAGTTGCCTGTAGTGATTTCTCTTATGTCTGCTCGGAAATATGTAAGAAAAGGATATGAAGCCTACCTTGACTTTGTGATGAATGCCAAGGAGACTGAGTTAAGAATTGAATCAGTGCCCATAGTATGTAAGTATCCAGATGTTTTCCCAGAAGAATTGCCAGGGTTGCCTCCGGTTAGAGAGATTGAATTTGGCATTGAGTTAGCCCCTGGTAGTGCGCCTATTTCGATTGCTCCGTACAGAATGGCTCCAATCGAGTTAAAAGAATTGAAGGCACAGTTACAAGAGTTAATGGACAAAGGCTTTCCAAAATCGAGTTATTCTCTGTGGGGTGCTCCTATATTATTTGTAAAAAAGAAAGATGGTTCCATGAGGTTATTTATAGATTACCGGCAGCTTAATAAGGTAACTGTAAAGAACAAGTACCCATTGCCAATGATCGATGATTTTTTCGACCAATTGAAGGGAGCCACGGTGTTTTCCAAGATAGACTTGAGGTCTGGATATTATCAGTTGAGAGTCAAAGGCTCAGATGTGTCGAAAACTGCATTTCAGACAAGGTATGGTCACTACGAGTTTTTATTCATGACTTTTGGTTTGACAAATGCCCCTGTTGTGTTCATGGATTTGATGAACTGCATCTTTTGGCCATATTTAGATAAATTTGTTGTGGCCTTTATTGATGATATACTGATTTACTCTCGTGACGAGAATGAGCACGTTAAACACTTGAGGACGGTTTTGCAAATTTTACGAGAAAATCAGTTATATGCCAAGTTTAGTAAGAGCGAATTTTGGCTTAAAGAAGTTGCATTTTTTTGAGGCACATTGTCTCGGGAGATGGAATTAGATTTGACCCGAGTAAGATCTCAGCAATTGTGGATTGGAAGCTGCCGAGGAACGTATTTGAGGTTAGGAGTTTTCTAGACCTAGCTGGTTATTACAGACGGTTTATCAAGGGATTTTCTATGATAGCTACTCCAATGACTAGGTTATTGCAAAAGGATGTGAAGTTTGAATGGACAGAAAAGTGCCAATAAAGTTTTGAGAAATTGAAGGCATTGTTGACCGAGGCTCCAGTTCTAGTACAACCCGAACGAGGAAAAGAATTTGTGGTCTTTAGTGATGCATCCTTGAATGGATTGGGTTGTGTACTCATGCAAGAAGGAAAAGTGATAGCTTATGCCTCTAGACAGTTAAAGCCGCACGAGAAGAATTACCCGACCCACGATTTGGAGTTAGCTGCTATCGTATTTGCACTGAAGATATGGAGACACCATTTGTATGGTGAAAAATGTTGGATATTCACTGGTTATAAAAGCCTAAAGTACTTGATGACTCAAAAGGAGTTGAACTTAAGGGAACGAAGATGGTTAGAGTTGATAAAGGACTACGAGTTAGTGATTGACTACTATCCGGGAAAGGCGAACTTGGTCGCTGATGCCTTGAGTAGGAAATCCTTGTTTGCATTGAGAGCCATGAATACACGGATGAATTTTTCAGATGATGGTTGTATCCTAGCTGAGTTGAGGGCTAGACTGATGTTTCCCCAAGAGATTTGGGAAGCTCAGAAAGGTGACAGCGACTTGCAAGCCAACAAAGTTCAGTGTGAGTCGGGTGTTGAGTCAGACTTCCGAATTAATTCTGATGGATGTTTGATGTTCTGAGACAGAGTCTGTGTTCTGAGAGATGATGAGCTTATTCGGAAAATTTTACATGAAGCACATAGTGGATGTTTATCTGTACACCCAGGTAGCACAAAGATGTATAATGACTTCAAGAAATGGTATTGGTGGCCAAGTATTAAGAAAGATATTTCTAAGTTTGTATCGAGATGCCTAATTTGTCAGTAAGTGAAGGCTGAACACCAAGTATCTTCGAGTCTACTTCAGCATATTATGGTTCCTGAGTGGAAATGGGATCGGATAGCTATGGATTTTGTGATGAGTTTACCCTTGTCACCGAAAAAGAAGGATGCCGTATGGGTCGTGGTTGATAGACTCACGAAGTTAGCCCATTTTATACCGGTGTGCATCAATTATTCACTTGATAAGTTGGCGGATTTGTATGTGTCAAAAATTGTAAGACTTCACGGAGTACCATTGTCGAATATTTCAGATAGAGATTCGAGATTTACGTTACGGTTTTGGAAAAAGTTGCAAGAAGCCTTGGGCACAAAGTTGAGTTTTAGTACAGCTTTCCATCCGCAGACCAACGGCCAGTCAGAAAGAGTAATCCAGATTCTTGAGGACATGCTTCGATGTTATGTTTTGGAGTTTCAAGGAAGCTGGGAAAAGTACTTACCATTAGTAGAATTTGCCTACAATAACAGTTTTCAGTCAAGTTTGAAAATGGCGCCTTATGAGGCATTGTATAGACGTAAGTACCGAACGCCTTTATATTGGATGGAAATTAGAGAAAATCAGATTCACGGGGTCGATCTAGTTAGAGAAACTGAAGAGAAAGTAATGGTGAAACATGGTTGTTTAAAAGCTTCTTCGGATAGACAAAAGTCCTACGTGGATTTGAAACGAAAAGAGATTGAGTTTCAAGTTGGTGGTAAGGTATTTTTGAAACTGTCACCA
Source organism: Gossypium australe (assembly GCA_005393395.2). Lineage (NCBI taxonomy): Eukaryota > Viridiplantae > Streptophyta > Magnoliopsida > Malvales > Malvaceae > Gossypium > Gossypium australe. Next base: position 71,000,593 of record CM016617.1, read on the forward strand.
TGGAAGAAGGTTCTCAGATTTGGCCGGAAAGCCAAATTGAGTCCGTGCTTTATCGGACCGTATGAGGTTACCGAGAGGATAGGACCGGTAGCTTTTCGCTTGGCTTTGCCATCTGAGTTGGAAAAGATTCATAATGCTTTCCACCTGTCTATGTTACGTCGCTGCCGATCAGACCCTTCGGAACACCCCTAACCCGTATCCGTCGCCAGATTTGGGTTATGACGTATTACCAAACAATACTCAATTAAGAACAGTCATTCAGATCAGACATTTATTTCTTCCATGCTTCATAAGTGAACCACATTAATACACTTATCACATTCAAATTTTGAACTTTAGTACTCCTAAGTTCATATCAATTATATATTAAAATTATGCTTATTACAATCATATAACATTACATATCATATATATATTGAGCATATATCAAATACATAAATATTCTTCATAAGCAAGACATACTATTTCTATTGCCGAATAATCACATATCAATTATTCAATCTATGCTTGCATATAACAAAACCAACTGAACAAATTTCTCTTTATAATAATTATTCAATCACATATGAAATTATAGTGACATACACATGGTCGGACATACTAATGAAGCTTACTTGAATATATATATATATATATATATGATGCGCATATTTACCATAAAATCAAAAGCCATATTTTTAAACATTAAAACATAGACAACATCTCCTTATACACCTAAATCGCATATATATTAGTATACATGAACTTCATATTACACTCTTTTAACTATCCATTACAACTAACCAGAACATGCTTAAACCATATCCATCATTTACTTATTTTGATTTGTACCTGAAAGAATTATGAAACACATTTACTACTTACCATTTTACAACCGAACATAAATAACCAATATACACTCAAATACATAATCAACTCAATGAATTAACAAATCCATACATACCACACATATCATATACATATATCAACTCAATCACCACATTATTTTCGAAACATAACAACCACATACTACAATAATTAAGCCATAGTCGAATTGATAAAAAAGCCAAACACATTAAATACTTGATCAAGAACTCATAGAGTCGAGCCTAATCCTAATGATCCAAGTCAAGCCATTTTCGCATGGCTAATATATACAAGAACAAATTCATAGATCAAAACATAGTCTACCCTATACTTGCCTTTAGTTCAAAAATCCAAACTTAAAAGTCCCAAAATAGGTTGATAGTGTGGATGACTTCAACGATGATTCCCCGAGCGCGTAGCTTGATCAAAATCTATAAAACAGAGCGAAAACATACGGAGTAAGCTAACTAGCTTAGTAAGTCTTAAGCAATTAAAACAATATAATCAACTATTCACTATTATACTCTACTCTTTATATAATCTTAATTTAAACACATAGTAAACATTAAACATCAAAGCCATATATAACTCATTTAATAGGTACTAGGTTCAACTTAATCCCATGCATTCGAATATACACATAATTATAGGGTTAATTCCACATGATCGATTATCTATCCATAAAATTTCCATATAGCCGAATATACTTATGCATTCCTACTCATATAATTATTCAATACTCAAATGTTGGTCAATGAACAACATCTAATCAATATCAAATTTCCACATATCCAAGATACCAAATGCATAACACTTTATCTATAATTTACTCAATCACTAACATCACATATAAACACATACTCAAGTCAACACATACCTTGCGGCCAAATTATTTAATTCCCTTGAATAAGCTTTAGCTTGTTCATTTATCACCATAACTCCACCATTTTGTAAGCTTACGCTCGTATTATAAATCACCGGCATTAAGCCTGTTAGGCATCAAAGCCTGAAATACACACCGGCATTAAGCCTACTAGACTTGTGATCTGAAGTTTAAACACCGGCATTTAGCCTGCTAGGCAATAAGCCCGATATAATTCACCGGCACAAGGCCTGCCAGGCTCGAAGCCCGAATAACGATATTATTACCATCTCAGTCACATTACATGCTACCTAAAATTACATAAATCACACATTATTCTTTATCACTTAAACATATCATTTCAATCAAAATTTAACAACATTTCATTACAAAATCACTATACACATTCGGCTTTAACAATTTCTATAACTAAAATTTCATAATTCAGCATATAATCAAGGTTATAAACGATATTAACGATATTAAATTGCTTATAGACTTACCTCGGGTATCGTCAGACGACAAGAACCGGCTATTCGATAACTTTCGCCTTTCCCCGATCCAAGTCCGTTTTTCTTTGTTCTTGATCTAAACATATACAATTTAAGCTCATTCAAGCACATTTCATCTCAATTTAGTCCCAAAACACATAAATAGGCAAATTACCATTTTATCCCTGACATTTACAACTTTTTCAATTTAGTCCCTATTGCACAAAACACAAAATACACATAATTTGAAATCAATCGCTAAGGGCCGAATCTTCCTCATGGTCATATAAGTCCCTACATTTCATAAATTTTGAAATTTAACCCCTCAATTTTTTTTTTGCAATTTAGTCCAATATACTCAATTTCATCAAAAATTCAAAGACAAAACTTGTTAATCTAACACATAAATATTATAATTCATCCTCAAACAACATAAACAACAAACTATCATCAATGGCTCAACTCAAAATATTCATCAAACTCAAAAATTAAAGCATGGGTCTTGTACATTTCATAACAACGATCTCAAAAACGTAAAAATTATCAAAAATCGAACAAAAACTAACCTTGAATCAAGCTCAATTCATGGCCGAATGTTACAAGGTTTTATTTCTTTTTCTTTTGCTAAGTTTCAGCTAGGCATAAAGATGATAACCATGGCTTTGTTTTATTTCAAATAACATATATATTAACATTTTTATTAATTACCAAATTAACCTTTATTATAAAATAACAAAACAATAAAACATAATGTTAATCTTGTCCATGGCCGGCCACTAACTTAGGAAATGGGCTTTTTGCCCTTTAAGGACTCCATATTAAAAAGCCACTATCAAAAAAACACTTTTCACTATAGTTTGTAACTTTTGCACTTTACGCGATTAAGTCCTTTTCTTAAATTAAACACACAAACAATCAAATTTTCATACGAACCTTTCACACATTATAATTCACATATAATTAGCACGGAAAATAATATTTAAATATTTTTCAGAATCAGATTCTTGGTCCCGAAACCACCGTTCTGATTAGGGTCAAATTCGGGTTGTTACAACTCTCCCCCCTTAGGGATTTTTGTCCCCGAAAATCTTACCGTTAAAAGTCGGATGTTGTTGCCTCATTGAATCCTTAGGCTCCCATGTAGCCTCTTCTACTCCATGTCGATTCCATAGTACTTTTACTAGAAAAATTTTCTTGTTTCTCAACTCTTTCATTTCACGAGCTAAAATACGGATCGGTTCCTTCTCGTACGTCATATCGGATCGGATTTCAATCTCAGACGGAGAAATCACGTGTGACGGATCTGATCTATATCTACGGAGCATTGAAACATGGAATACGTTGTGTATCTTTTCTAATTCAGAGGGCAACTTTAATCTATAAGCAACAGGCCCGATACGTTCGATGATCTCATACGGTCCGATGAATCTCGAACTTAATTTTCCTTTTCGACCAAATCGAAGTACTTTCTTCCACGGAGAAACTTTCAAAAATACCCTGTCTCTGACCTGCAACTCAATGTCTTTACGTTTCAAATCAGCGTAGGACTTTTGGCGGTCCGATGCAGCTTTCAAACTCTCTCTGATTACGACCACTTTTTGTTCAGTCTTTTTAATCAAATCAACCCCATGTATCTTGTTTTCACTGAGCTCGGTCCAATACAATGGTGTACGACACTTGCGGCCATATAGAGTTTTGCAAGGTGCCATTTTGATACTAGATTGAAAGCTATTATTATAAGCAAATCCAATCAAATGTAAGTATCGTTCCCACGTACCTTCAAACTTGAGGACGCAACATCTCAACATATCCTCAAGCATCTGAATGGTTCGTTCAGACTGACCGTCTGTCTGTGGATGAAAAGCTGTGCTAAAGTGTAGTTTGGTACCTAGAGCATCTTGCAATTTCTTCCAAAACCGCGACTTAAATCTCGGGTCTCTGTCCGAAACAATGGAAATCGACACACCATGTAATCTCACAATTTGAGATACATACAACTCAGCAAGCTTATCAAGCGAATAGTCCGTATGAACTAGAACAAAGTGAGCTGATTTGGTTAGTCTATCCACTATAACCCAGACTGCATCTTTCTTGCTTGGTGTCTTAGGCAAACCGGATACAAAATCCATAGCAATTCTATCCCATATCCATTCAGGTATCATAATCGGCTGAAGCAACCCAAAAGGCACCTGATGTTCAGCTTTTACTTGCTGACAAATTAAGCACTTCGAGACAAATTTAGATATATCCCGTTTCATACCAGGCCACCAATAAAATGTTTCAAATCATTATACATCTTCGTGCTACCCGGATGTACCGAAAATCGACTATTATGAGCCTTATTCAATATCATCTGAATCAAATTCACATTCCTCGGAACACATATTCGGCCTTTGAAATTCAAACAATCATTTTCATCGATTCGAAACTCTGACTCTGCATCATTTTCACACTGAACTCGTCTTGTCATCGTATCTTTGTCAACTTTCTGAGCATCACAAATTTGTTGAATAAACAACAGTCTTGCCTTCAATTCGGTTAATATCGAACCATCACTAGACATAACCATATGTGCATTCAATGCACGAAGAGCAAATAATGATTTTCGACTTAGGGCATCTGCAACAACATTGGCTTTCCCTGGATGGTAGTCAATCACTAATTCGTAATCTTTCAACAGCTCTAACCATTTGCGTTGTCTCAAGTTCAAATCTTTCTGAGTCATCAAATACTTTAAACTTTTTTGATCTGAATAAACATGACATTTCTCACCGAAAAGATAATGATGCCAAATCTTCAACGCGAATACAATGGCTGCTAACTCCAAATCATGCGTCAGATAATTTCTTTCATGTGGCTTCAACTGTCTTGAAGCATAGGCTACTACTTTGCCTTCTTGCATTAAAACGCAACCCAAACCATTCAAAGATGCATCACTATACACAACAAATTCTTTACCCAATTCAGGCTGAATTAACACTGGAGCTTCAGTCAAGAGAGCTTTCAACTGACTGAAACTTTGCTGACATTTTCCATCCATTCGAACTTGACATCATTCTGTAATAGCTTTGTCAATGGGGTAGCTATCATAGAAAAACCTTTCACAGATCGTCTGTAACATCCAGCAAGTCCTAGAAAGCTTCGAATTTCTGAAACATTCTTGGGTGGCTTCCAATCAAGTATAGCCGATATTTTATTCGGATCAACCCGAATGCCTGACGCTGAAACAACATGACCCAGAAAGCTGACTTCATTCATCCAGAACTCGTACTTACTAAACTTTGCAAACAACTGTTGATCTCGCAAAGTTTGTAGCACCAATCTCAAATGCTCAGCATGTTCGGTTTCATCTCTGGAGTAGATCAGAATATTATCTATAAACACTACCACAAACCGATCCAAATACTGTCTGAAAATCTGATTCATCAGATCCATAAAAACAGCAGGTGCTTTAGTAAGTCCAAAAGCCATAACCAAGAACTCAAAATGTCCGTACCTCGTTCGAAAAGCAGTCTTTGGCACATCGGAATCTCTGAGTCGCAACTGATAATAACCCGATCTCAAATCTATCTTTGAAAACACTGAAGCGCCTTTCAACTGATCAAACAAGTCGTCAATCTGAGGCAATGGGTATTTATTCTTTATGGTCACCTGATTCAGCTGCCGATAATCAATGCACATTCGTATAGTCCCATCTTTCTTTTTCACAAATAGTACTGGTACACCCCAAGGAGAGAAACTCGGTCGTGCAACGCCCCTATCTGTTAACTCTTGCAACTGTGCTTTCAACTCTTTTAATTCGGTAGGTGCCATTCGATACAGAGCTATTGAAATCGGAGTCGTCCTTGGTACTAATTCAATTCCAAACTCTATCTCTCGAACTGGTGGTAAACCCGGTAATTCTTCAGGAAACAAATCTGGGTATTCACATACAACTGGTACAGATTCAATCTGCTTTTCAGTCACTTTGCTATCCAACACATAAGCCAAGTAAGCTTCACACCCTTTTCTCACATACTTACGAGCTAGCATCGAGGATATTACTGCCGGTAACCCATTCAGATTATTAGATTCAATATGGATGATTTCACCGTTCTGACATCTCAAATCAATGGTTTTTCTTTTGCAATTAACCACAACATCGTGCAAAGTTAACCAGTCCATTCCCAAAATTATATCGAACTCATCGAAAGGCAACAACATTAAATCAGCTGGAAAGCATGAATTTCTAATCATCAACGGGAAACTTTTACACACTTTATCAACTAGAACACATCGACCCAAGGGGTTGGATACACGAATCACAAACTCAGTAGACTCAACAGGCAGAGTCTTACTGGATACTAAAGTTTCACACACATATGAATGAGTCGAACCCAGATCAATCAATGCAATCACAGTAGTACCATAAAGAGTGAAAGTACCGGTGATAACATTTGGGGAAGAAGCATCCTCTCTGGCACGAATAGCATATGCCCTAGCAGGTGCTCGAGCCTCTAATTGAACTGCAGTGTCCTTAATTCTTCTCTGACTGCCACCTACATTCCTCGAATGTCTGGGTGGTCTACCTCGTGCTGACGTGTTAATCGGTCTTGTATTCTGAGCCGTATTTTGCTCGGCTAGCATCAGGCACTCTCGAATAAAATGATCTGACGATCCACATTTAAAGCAGGACCGATCACAAAATCTACAATTCCCAGAATGCCATTTACCACAATGCTTGCATTTAACCCGATTCTGCTAGACATTACCAACACTGGCCATCGAAGTAGCTCGAGAACCCGCAGGAGGTCGATCTCGTCTAGAGAAGTCTGAAGTAGCCTTATGTCGATTGGATTCATCTTTGAACTTCTTGGATACAGAATGAAAAGTCTTACTCGATGATCTTTTACGGATGTCTCTAGCTTCCATTTCAGCCTTTCTTTTCTCTTTCCCAAGCTCTTCAGCTTTGCAAGCTTGTTCGACGAGTACCACGAACTCTTTGATCTCGAGTATGCCGAATAGCAACTTAATATCTTCATTCAGACCGTCTTCAAACCTTTTACACATAATGGCTTCAGTTGACACACATTCTCGGGCATATCAGCTCAGTCTAACAAACTTCCGCCCATACTCAGTCACGGTCATTCGACCTTGTTTCAATTCTAGAAATTCTTTTTGTTTCTGATCAATGAATCTCTGACTGATATATTTCTTACGGAACTCGGACTAAAAGAAATCCCAAGTCACTTTTTCTTTTGGAACCACTGATACTACTGTATTCCACCAGTGATATGTAGTGTCCCGTAGTAAAGATATAGCACACTTCAAGCATTCGTCTAGAGTACATGATAGCTCATCGAACACCCGAATAGTGTTATCAAGCCACATCTCAGCTCATTCTGCATCGTCGTCGTCATTAGCTTTAAATTCCTCGGCCCCATGTTTCCTGATTTTATCAACGGGAGGCCTGCTAGATCTCATCGGATCTATCATCGGAGGTGCTGAGGGTATCAGAGTTAGATTATTCGGGGGTGGAGGTTGTTGTACAGCCGGATTAGTCTAAATAAATTGGGTAAAACATTCATTCATCATCTGGTAGAAGGCTTGCTTAGCCTCCCCCTCATGGCTACCCGAGATAGGTCGAGAGTCTACCGGCGCTGACCCACGTGCGAGATCAGGCGCTACACTCTTTACGTCATCCGCTACGGCTCTGTCAGGATCCATTTACTATATAAAACACAATTTGAAATGTCAGAAATCACCACACTTTCGTAAATTTAATAAAGGCATGTATAGCTAGACTCTCACGCGTTACGGTAGTCCTAGAATCGACTAAACCATAAGCTCTGATACCAATCAAATGAAACACCCCTAATCCCATATCCGTCGCCAGATTTGGGTTATGACGTATTACCAAACAATACTCAATTAAGAACAGTCATTTAGATCAGACATTTATTTCTTCCATGCTTCATAAGTGAACCACATTAATACACTTATCCCATTCAAATTTTGAACCTTAGTACTCCTAAGTTCATATCAATCATATATTAAAATTATGCTTATTACAATCATATAACATTACATATCATATATATATTGAGCATATATCAAATACATAAATATTCTTCATAAGCAAGACATACTATTTCCATTGCGGAATAATCACATATCAATTATTCAATCTATGCTTGCATATAACAAAACCAACTGAACAAATTTCTCTTTATAATAATTATTCAATCACATATGAAATTATAGTGACATACACATGGTCGGACATACTAATGAAGCTTACTTGAATATATATATATGCGTATATTTACCATAAAATCAAAAGCCATATTTTTAAACATTAAAACATAGACAACATCTCCTTATACACCTAAATTGCATATATATTAGTATACATGAACTTCTTATTACACTCTTTTAACTATCCATTACAACTAACCAGAACATGCTTAAACCATATCCATCATTTACTCATTTTGATTTATACCTGAAAGAATTATGAAACACATTTACTACTTACCATTTTACAACCGAACATAAATAACCAATATACACTCAAATACATAATCAACTCAATGAATTAACAAATCCATACATACCACACATATCATATACATATATCAACTCAATCACCAAATTATTTTTGAAACATAACAACCACATACTACATATAATTAAGCCATAGCCGAATTAATAAAAAAACCAAACACATTAAATACTAATATATACAAGTATTAATTAAGCCATAGCCTAATCCTAATGACCCAAGTCAAGCCATTTTCGCATGGCTAATATATACAAGAATAAATTCATAGATCAAAACATAGTCTAGCCTATACTTGCCTTTAGTTCAAAAATCCAAACTTAAAAGTACCAAAATAGGTTGATAGTGTGGATGACTTCAACGATGATTCCCCGAGCGCATAGCTTGATCAAAATCTATAAAACAGAGCGAAAACATACGGAGTAGGCTAACTAGCTTAGAAAGTCTTAAGCAATTAAAACAATATAATCAACTATTCACTATTATACTCTACTCTTTATATAATCTTAATTTAAACACATAGTACACATTAAACATCAAAGCCATATATCACTCATTTAATAGGAACTAGGTTCAACTTAATTCCATGCATTCGAATATACACATAATTATAGGGTTAATTCCACATGATCGATTATCTATCCATAAAATTTCCATATAGCCGAATATACTTATGCATTCCTACTCATATAATTATTCAATACTCAAATGTTGGTCAATGAACAACATCTAATAAATATCAAATTTCCACATATCCAAGATACCAAATGCATAACACTTTATCTATAATTTACTCAATCACTAACATCACATATAAACACATACTCAAGTCAACACATACCTTGCGGCCAAATTATTTAATTCCCTTAAATAAGCTTTATCTTGTTCATTTATCACCATAACTTCACCATTTTGTAAGCTTACGCTCGTATTATAAATCACCGGCATTAACCCTGCTAGGCATCAAAGCCTGAAATACACACCGGCATTAAGCCTGCTAGACCTGTGGTCTGAAGTTTAAACACTGGCATTTAGCCTGCTAGGCAATAAGCTCGATATAATTCACCGGCACAAGGCCTGTTAGGCTCGAAACCCAAATAACGTTATTATTACCATCTCAGTCACATTACATGCTGCCCAAAATTACATAAATTACACATTATTCTTTATCACTTAAACATATCATTTCAATCAAAATTTAACAACATTTCATTACAAAATCACTATCCACATTCGGCTTTAACAATTTCTATAACTAAAATTTCATAATTCAGCATATAAACAAGGTTATAAATGTTATTAATGATATTAAATTGCTTATAGACTTACCTCAGGTATCGTCAGACGACAAGAACTGGCTATTCGATAACTTTCGCCTTTCCCCAATCCAAGTCCGTTTTTCTTTAAGCTCATTCAAGCACATTTCATCTCAATTTAGTCCCAAAACACATAAATAGGCAAATTACCATTTTACCCCTGACATTTACAACTTTTTCAATTTAGTCCCTATTGCACAAAACACAAAATACACATAATTTGAAATCAATCCCTAAGGGCCGAATCTTCCCCATGGTCATATAAGTCCTTACATTTCATAAATTTTGAAATTTAACCCCTCAAAAATTTATTTTTTCAATTTAGTCCAATATACTCAATTTCATCAAAAATTCAAAGACAAAACTTGTTAATCTAACACATATATATTATAATTCATCCTCAAACAACATAAACAACAAACTATCATCAATGGCTCAACTCAAAATATTCATCAAACTCAAAAATTAAAGCATGGGTCTAGTACATTTCATAACAACGATCTCAAAAACGTAAAAATTATCAAATACTGAACAAAAACTAACCTTGAATCAAGCTCAATTCATGGTCGAATGTTGCAAGTTTTTATTTCTTTTTCTTTTGCTAAGTTTCGGCTAAGGCATAAAGATGATAACCATGGCTTTGTTTTATTTCAAATAACATATATATTAACATTTTTATTAATTACCAAATTAACCTTTATTATAAAATAACAAAGCAATAAAACATAAGGTTAATCTTGTCCATGGCCGGCCACTAACTTAGGAAATGGGCTTTTTTCCCTTTAAGGATTCCATATTAAAAAGCCACTATCAAAAAAACACTTTTGCACTTTACGCGATTAAGTCCTTTTGTTAAATTAAACACACAAACAATCAAATTTTTATACGAAACTTTCACACATTATAATTCACATATAATTAGCACAAAAAATAATATTTAAATATTTTTTAGAATCAAATTCGTGGTCCCGAAACCACCGTTCCAATTAGGGTCAAATTCGAACTATTACACCCTTCGCATGTGATTGTACCAACAGAGGTAGAAATTCAACCGAACATGACTCATGGCAAAGAGCCAGTTAAGATTTTGGCACGAGAAGTCAAACAGTTAAGAAACAAAAGTATAGCTCTTGTGAAAGTACTATGGTAAAGAAATGGGGTGGAAGAGGCTACATGAGAGCCCGTGGAGGCTATGAGAAACCAATATCCCAATCTTTTTACCGATAAGATTTTCGGGGACCAAAATCCCTAAGGGGGAGAATTGTAACAGCCTAATTTAAGGGCTAGTCAAAACAATGGTTTCGGAACCACTAATCCGAGGTCAGAGAAAATTATTTTTAATATTATTTTATGAGTTATAATATGATTATACAAGTGCATGAAAACTTTGGTCCATTAATTTTAGCGATTTCATGCTCAATTTTGAAAAAGGACTAAATCGCATAAAGTGTAAAAGTTTCATTCTATAAGCTTGAGGTGTTAAATAGATATAGAACCTTAACTAGAGGTCCTTAATATGCAATTAGACTTGTAATGCCCTAAATTTTGGGCCTAGAAGAATTGGGCCTTGGGCTTAGGAATGCCTAAATTTTTTGAAAGCAAGAAAATGGCACAAATGCATGTTAGCACTGCTGGGTTAGCAATATTGGAGTGCTTGGGGTCTTGGTGAAGTCCTGGGTTCAAGCCTTGTCATATGGAAAAAAAATTTTAGCATCAGGGGAATCCTAATTTCAGGTAATAAGCATTTTAAATAATTGAGGCTAAAATGTGACACAAGGAAGCATGCGGTCTAGTGGCAAGGTGGCGTTAGGAGTATGCATTTGGCCTAGGTTCAAATCACTCCTTGCTCAAAGAGGTATTTATTTTACTCCTTTGCTGAGCTAGTAGTTGAGTTGGAATTGAACTCTAGTGGAGAATGTTTGGATTGGTCAAGTGGGTGATTTAAGGAGTGGATTATAGAGTGATAATTGGAGAAAATCAAAGGGATTGAGTTGCTGGGAGGTTGGAGCCTCTTGGTTCGGTTTTGGGTGGTGTAGGGGGGAGTGCCGAATTTCCTTGTGCTATTTCAGTTTGGCATTTTCTTGTGGTAGCCGTTTTCTTTAAAGGGCATTTAGGGTCTTCTATTTCTGTTTTCGCTGTCTTTCTAAACTTATTTTACTCGGATCGGGTTTTGTTCATTCGTATTTGTGGGGCAGCCGAATATTTTTGAGACCATTCAAGCATTTACGCGTTGGGATGCTTCATTCATCTTTGGCCGATTTCACTCTCCTCCCTCTTTTCTTCTTTCTTGTGGAGAATATTGTTCCTCTTTTCTCTTCTAGATGGTGGCTCTCTTTTTCTCCCTACTACTTTCCCCATTAATCCTTCATAGCCGAATTTTCTATTTTCTCTATACTATCCTCTTCTGAGTTGAACTACCTTTTTCCCCAGCACTAGTTTCTTTTGGTCGTAAGGTGTGCAGAAGCCGAATACCTCTACTCTCTCATTATCAACTATTGCCGAATCTATTCTCGTTTCTTTCTCCTTTCATAAAGTTGTGGCTTCTTCTTCTCTGTTTGTCGAGATCAAGAGTAGGTAATATTGATTCTTTTTATTTAATTTTTGTTACTGGTATTATTCCTTTCCTTTCTGCCGAATCTCACCTCTTTTCTCTTAGTCTGATGGTGGTTGGTACCTAAGGTTGCTCGAGGTTTGATAGAAGGGCAAGTGACTTGAAGCAATCGACATGCTACTTTTTGTTCTTGACCAAAGTAAGAGTTCTTGCCTTGTTTTGGTTAGAGGCTGAATATTCTTGATGGCCCTGTTAACTGTGAAGTGTGGTTTTAACTATATAGTTATTATCTCTTTTAATAAGGTTTATTGAATGCAGAATTTGACAAGAGGGTTAATTGTCACTAACAGTTAGGGAGGACTTAGCAAAGCTAGTTCGATTGAGGTGCGGTGCCAGGGATTCGTAGTGCGTTTCGTAACAGGTGTGGACACATACCACCCAAATTATAGATCGGCAAATGCCGGAATGCCGAAAAACCAAAAGTACAACAACAGTTGCCACACGAGTGCGTGAACACACGTGTGCAGAATCCAACGCGATAGTAGAGGCCAGCATGAGCGTTCTCATGGGCTTAGGTCGTTTTTGGGCCAAGTAAGGCTGAAATGGACCCGTGGGCCCATGCGAGTAAATCTTACCGTGAACTAGGTAGAACTGGACTGGCAATGTCGAGTACATGGGCCTTCTCATTGGGCATAGGCCCATTACCACTGATTGCATTACTTTGGCCGCACGCGTCACTCGAGACGACTGTGGGCTTACTGATGGGCCTAAACGTATATGGGTCTGAACTGGTATAAATGTCCAAAATACCCCTCATGGGTAAAGGGTATGTTTTGACTCTATGGGATATATGGATGACTAAGTATGCCATGAGATGATTTGTATATGTATATTGTTCTGTTTACATGCATGTTAAAATTTAATAGCATGCCACTGGTGTATGTTGCATAACATGGGGTTGGGTTATGTGATTGGAGGAAGTATTCTGCTCTGGCAGCACTGCTGCATCTCTTATGGCTATTAGCCTACTGTTCTGGCAGCTCTGCTGTAAATTCTATTTAGTGCCGCATCGGTACTATTATGTGGTGTGTAGGGATGGGTGGTCGATATTATATCCCCACATGGTGTGTAAGGTTGGGTGAAGCTGGTGTGTAGAGGTTGGATGGATAGGGTTTTTGCATGCTTGATTATTCTGATTTTGTTCTGTTTAGGGCTAAGGCCCACACTGTATCTGTTCTGTAATGGGCTTAGGCCCAGTTAGACACTGCTTCTAAGATGGGCCCAGGCCCACACTGATCTGATTGATTGCTGTTTTTTTTATTTGGGGTGCACACTGAGTTTTCGCAAACTCACCCAACTGTTTAACTGTTCAGGTAATCCCCATGCATAGATGGTTCGGAGCTGCGGGGGACTTGGAGCTGGCCACACATTTAAACTTGCTTTGGATTTTATTTATCTTATTTATTAGTTTTTGGTTGTAATGGGCCTATCTACTTTCTGGGTTTTAAATTTGGAATCTTATTTATAGGTTTAAAATTGCTAGAAGTAGAACACCAAAACAACAAATGTTGTTCAAAATATCACGTTTCCGCAACTAAAAGAGATTTTTAACGAAGTTAATAACGTTTTTAAAAGTGATTAACTTTTCAATGAACCACGCTTTGAAATTGAACGAACACAAACTAAGGCTTTAGTTTTCAAATATTAAGGAAGGTTTTCAACAAAAACATGGTTTTTGAAAAAGACTTCAATATGACACGCCAGATTCGAGCCTAACTCCTAGGCCGAGTTTGGAAGACCCTTAGAAATAGGGTTGGCCGGCCATAGGGGACAAGAAATGTTAAATTGGTCAAAGTTGGTAGATTAGGTGGATTAAATTGATGAAATAAAATAAAATAAAGAAAAAGTGATATCATCTTTGTTCATTTTCTTCCACCACCAAAATTTTCAGCAAAATAACAGGTTTGAGAACTCAAAAATTTCAGCCAAGCTTTTCTCCTTGCAAGTAAGTGTTTTGATGGTCATTCTTTGATAATTTTTGTACTTTTGAGACCCTTGTAGCATGATCTAACTAATGAAGGGACTATTTTGTAAAATGGTTAAGAGTTTAGGGTTTTTCCATGTGAGCATTTATGTTGTTTGCTGAATTTTTATAGAAGAAAATGAATCTTGGGTGTTAAATACACAACTTTTGTGAAAGGTGTTTCCATGAAAACACCCAAAAGGACCTTTTGGTAAAGGTTATAAAATAAGTGATAAATGTGTTTAATAATTGAAATCTTGAGTTGTTATAAGAGGAAATATGAATCGGCTAGGCGTGTGTGAAAAATGAAAACATTTCATTTTATGAGCTTAGGGGTAAAATTGTAATTTTGTGAAAGTCTAAGGGCAAAATGGTAATTTTTCCAAAGTATGATTATTGAAATATATTGATTAATGTGATAATTAAACGAATGAATTTGTTATTATAGATCAAGAAGAACGTGGAATTAACCTTGACTGAGGAAAAGACAAGGTTTCGGACTAGATTGCAAATTGGTATATTTTGGTACCGAGGTAAGTTTGTGTGAAATTAAAGCTACATAATGCTATTATATTCTTAATTGCTTGATTTCATGCGAAATTTATACTATTCTATGAGATTGATTAATGATGCCTCAATGAAAGTATGGTGATATTATGTTAAGTCGAAGTTCCGGTTGAACATTGGGAATAGTAAGGATACTAATGTCACAATATGAGACGAGAGGGTACCTTATAAGACCATGTCTGGGACATGGCATCGACACAGAAGGAAGATCTCGTATAAGACCATATCTAAGATATGGCATTGGCATCATGTTACATGTATGATGAGATTGAGTATCCTTCGATATTCCAAGTAGTTCAACGGGTAAAGAATTAAGCTATGATAAAGATAGCAAAGAGCTAAATCTATGTTCAAGAGAATAAAAGTGCTAAAGATATGTGATGAAGTGATACGGGTATCCATGAGTCACTTACGAGAAATGAATGCAAAATGCGATATGTGATTTGGTAAGAGTAAGCATGAGTAAGTTATGTCGATGTGCTTGAGAACTTAAGTATTATTTATTGTGATGAATGGATGTTATCGTGAACCTTTATGTTGCTATTTATTTCATGCAAACTTACTAACCTTTATGCTTACTTCTCTCATTTCCTTTTTCCTTGTAGTATCACCAAGCTAACTCAGGGATCGTAGGACGTCGGAGTTCGGATCACACTATCAACTTCTCTTTGGTATAGCAAAGTTTGATTAATTTTGAGTATGGCATGTATAGGAACTTGGTTATTTTTGTGATATGTCATATTGGGTGGCCAATGTGTGGCTATTAATGTCATTCAATTCATTTTGTAAATGGCCATTGGAAATTGGCCAAAACTTGATAAGTTCTATATATTCAATGATGAAGAAGTTCATGAAGTGCATGCTTGTGTGATTGGATGAGTAATGAGTAAAGCATACACATGATGAATGTTGTGCAAACCTATGTGTGGATGTCTTGATTTTGGGTATTAGAAGTGCCTTATGGTCATGTTGTGTGTTAAAATGAAATGGTATAAGTGTGGTTGCTTTTCAGGGTGACAATTGGCTGGGTGGTTAGCCTTATAATTGTCTACACTGGTAGGCACAGGGCTTGTGTATAGGTCGTGTGTGACACACGGTCAACCCCATGGGCGTGTTGATAGGTCGTGTGTCCGCCTTGCATGCTAAGTTGGCAAGTCAGTATGTTCAGTAGTAACCACACGGGCTGAGACACGGCTGTGTGTCTCAACCGTGTGGAATACACAGCCATAGAGTACGGGTGTGTGCCTTGATCGTGTGACCCTATGGGAATGATGACGTCAAAAATAGAATGTCAAGTTTTTTTGGCACACGGGCTAAAAACATGCGTGTCTTAGCCGTGTGAGGGACACGGGGCATGGACACGGGCCATGAAAAATAAAATACACACACACTAGGGACATGGGCATGTGTGACCGCACGGTCTGCCCATACGGACGTGTCCCTTACCACACGGGCGTATGGCCCTATTTTAAGCCAAAATTTTCTAAGTATTCAAAAGTTTCCGGTTTAGTGCCGAATTATTCTGTATATATGTTTAGGGTCTCTTGTACCTACACTAGGGGCATTATGATCTCGAATGAGAAGTTTTAAGTCGAATTCAAATTGTATGTCCCAACATTATATGTCCCAACATTGTATGTTTGAGCAAGTTAAGTATGGTAATGCCTCAAGCCCGGTTCTGGCGTCAGAAACGAGTAAGGTGTGTTACATGAAATGAGGACACACGGCCGTGTCCTAGCTCGTGTAGCTCTCTAACTTGGTCACACGACCAAGCCACACGCCCATGTGCTAGGCCGTTTACCCTTCGTAGTAACCTCAAACACCCGTGTGCCAGGCCGTGTGTTAGGCCGCATAACAGCCTTACTTGCAACCCTTTTGAAAGCTACAGGGACATAGCTAAGACACACACCCGTGTCTCTGCCAGTGTAGACAAAAATAGGCTATTTTACAAGCCATTTTTCTCATCGAATTTGACATCAACCTACATTAGACTTTGTGCATATAAACAAGCCATATTAATGCATCCAACACAAGAATAATCAAGCCTTATACAAATGGTATGATTACATACAACCAATATGCCCTTAGGCACCTCAAATGAAAATTCATAAACATGTGCAAAAGTAAACACAATTTGATCATTTAAGCAACAAAGGCTCAACCAAAACTAAGTCATATTATGTCACTTGATTTACCTTTTAAAAACATACCAAAATGTACCATATATGACATACAAAAACTAGATCCAAATGGTTATATAATTCACATATAACTTGTGCACTAAAAACACCAAATAAGTCATTCAAACAAGTACCAAATCATAACCATTCATACCTTACACAAAATGCATATTCAAATGACCATTTTACCTTCCATCATTCTACCATATCAAGCTATACCTCAACCAAATAAGAAAACTTATATTCACATCCAAATATACCATTTCACCAACACAAGGCCAAAATGCAAACTAACCAAATGGTCATATCCACAACCAAAACACATAAGCTAACATTAGCCATAATAACCTATACATGCCATTACAACCAAACTTAAAGCTACCTAAAGTATCAAAAGAGACGGTGGATAGTGTGATATAGCTCTGATAAGCTTCCAACCCGATCGAGCTTCTGATTCAATATAAAACATAGAAAATAACACAGAGCAAGAATTTAAGCTTAGTAAGTTCGTATAACATGGAATTTAACTTACCATTTATTCACATATAAGGTAAGTAAATAAAGCATATCCCAACATATATTGGCCAAATTCCTAAGCACATATACATCAACCATGTTAGTCATGTAAACACATATATAAACCAAGTCATGGATGAGCTCAACAATTAATCAAATTTGACATACATGTATCATCCATTTCATATACCTATATACCATGTAATATCACTTTCCATGTAATTCATATGTATACCTGTAATAGTTCATATCGACTCATGTCGTATTGTATCAGAACACTGCTCCTTAAACCATTTAGAATATCGTTGGATATGCAGGATAGCTCACACATAACATGCTAAACTGTAATTTGTCAATTACTATACATGTATGCTTATACGAGCTATGAATAGGTATGTTCTAACGAGCTAAAATTGGTAAGCTCATACGAGCTATGGTGTGTCCACAACACATGCAATACCTCAACTAAAACGGTAACCCTAATGACATGTCATTTGTATCCTACAAATTCCTA
Source organism: Gossypium australe (assembly GCA_005393395.2). NCBI lineage: Eukaryota > Viridiplantae > Streptophyta > Magnoliopsida > Malvales > Malvaceae > Gossypium > Gossypium australe. Next base: position 71,019,000 of record CM016617.1, read on the forward strand.
AGGTTCAAACGGGCCCCGATAATCGTCGTACGTTATCAGATATGCAATCGATATTTATACATGGCAATTATACAAATCACATACATAAAATCAATTAAAACATATAAATATTCAATTTAATTACACGAACTTACCTCCACGGGTATACGTAGATACAGAGGGGATTAATTCGAGATTTTCTCTTTGCCTCGATCTAACTCCGTAAGAGCCTGACTGGATCTATACAGATAAATTTAATCCAATTCGATATATTTCACATTCAATTAGTCAAACACACATTTTTGGCAAAATTACCATTATGCTCCTATACTTTTAATTTATTTACAATTTAGTCCCTAGGCTCGGAAAATGAAATTCAAGCAATTTAACCCTTACCCAAGCCTAGCCAATTTTTACACATGCTTACAACAGCCCACATATTTCACAAATTTACAAATTTACCATGAATTTATCATATTTTTCAATTTAATCCTTATTTGACAATTTTACTAAAAATTTCTTTACAAAAGTTGTTTATCTAACAACAACCATTCATTTTCTATCATCAAACTTCAAAACTCAAGCATGCTCATCAATGGTAAAACTCTAACAGTTTAACAATTTTACAAATTAGTCCCCAGGCTAGCTAGATTAAGCTACAACGATCCCAGAAACATAGAAAGCATTAAAAACGGATTAAAAATCACTCACCAATTGAGCTTGGAAGCTTTTCCGAACCTAGATATGGTTTCTCCAAGTTAGAATCGATTGAAGAAGAAGCTAAGAGATGATAACTTGTTTTGGTTTTTATTTATTTTAACATTAATTACCTTTTTTTTTCTAATTTAATCTTTAATAACTTTAAAAATTACACAAATGCGAAGCCAACGTCTTCCAATAACTTATTTATAGTCTATTTTCATATAAGGACCTCCACTTTAAAGTTTTATAGCTATTTAACACCTTTAGCTATTAGAACACAACCTTTGCACTTTACACGATTTAGTTCTTTTTCTCAAACTAAGCATGTAAACGGTAAAATTTCTTAACGAAATTTTTATACGATATTTCTATCATGCTGTAGACCATAAAATAATAATAAAACAAATTTTTTTTACTTCAAATTTGTGATCTCGAAGCCACTATTCGAATTTCACTAAAAACGGGCTGTTACATCCCGGGTGATAGTCGATAATCAAATCATAATGTTTCAACAATTCCAGCCATCTGCGCTATCTCAAATTCAAGATTCTCAAAGTCAAGATTTTTGTTACACTATCTTAGTCTCTCAGGTATGTTAAACTTTTGTTTGTATGAAGTATGTTCTGTTATGTTTAAAACATTGTGATAAGAATGATAATGAATGAATAAAAAAAGATAGTTTTACTAATAAAGTAGGGAAGATATTACATAATTGATAAAAGGAAAAGTACTAGGTAAAACAAAAGAAATTCTTAATTGTTTTCCTTCAGTGGGCTAGTTTATACGCTTAGTTGGGATATCTTTTGTTAGAGAATAATCTTCAGTATTTTGTTCCACACCTGCTAAGTCATCTTCATTATCTTCAGCTTCAGGTGTGGTAGGAATGAAAATGTCAGGTGACTGTTTCTACTATCTCCAAAAGGTTTCCTAGTCTTTGCCCTCAGGGTGGTAAACATTAAAGTTTAGTGACCCAATAGAGATGTCACTAAGACAATTAAAGTCTACTCGACTAAGATTGAGAGGAATTGTAGCCACTTGGGCGTGTAGAATCAGATTGTACCTCCATTTTGGCAAAGCTTCATTATGGTTCTTTGTGGTGTCCTTTTGGAATTTTTGAAAGTTTCTTCGCTAGAATGGTGTAGGCCTTCCAACTCTTCTTTGTGACGCTCCTCCTGAACTTTGAGCTTCTATTCTAAAGTAGATTCTTTACCTTTTAGCTGATTGATCTTATCTTTTAACTATTCACACTTAGTCTATGTTTCTTTATGCTTTCCCTTCAAAGCCATAACTCAGGCATCAAGTCTACCAATCAAGTTTTTTATTCTTGATGAACACGAAGTACATCAGGCATAGAGCTCTTGCCGGTTTTCACAACCTCTTCCAAGCTTGCAATTTAGCACTGTATTGATCACTGGTGTCTTAGAGGGCCCAACTCCAGAGTCCATGCTCTACAGGTAAGGCTTGTGAAGCCTTTTCCATAAAGGATAGGGGAGATGAATTAGGATTGGAAGAAAGATAAGAGGTAAAAGCCTACTACAACTATTGAGGCACTAAACTTTGTTGTTATTGGAAAATGGAACTCAGTAAGACAAAAGGTAGACCTAATTTCAATAGGTCACGCCAAGGGAAAAATCCTTCTATTTAAATAGAAGGAAACTCATGAGGTGGAATTCTAGGAGGAACAACTGATTAAATTAAAGGTATGGCTTCTATGGGACTCTCTGTCAGTGGTGGATCAGATACATACATTGGGGAGTCTATAGGGTGAACAGATTCTGCTAGTGGTGCTGGAATAACAGGTAAAGTGTGAACTGGAGAAATGTGAATAGCTATGGTAGTAGGCTCCTTATTTTGTTTATGTCGTGGTATGGGAAGGCATTCACTACTCCAAGTCTCTTGAGTACTTTCCTCCAATCAGGGTATCTTTTTTGTTTTCTTGACTATTTTTTTCTTAATGAAGTAGATACAGTTTTCTCTTTTGCTCAAGTTTTGAGTTGAGTCAAGCATAGTATAAGAGTGTGAAGAAGATCCTACACCAGTAACATGAGAATTAGCTTGGTTTGAAGAATAAGTAGGAGTTGTAACAGGATTGCTTAAAATGTTCCAGCTACATGGGTGAAGACCACAAATGCTATAGAAGTGGAAAGGAGGTTCTCTTATACACCCCACTGAAACACGTGCTAACTCATCATCTAAATTATAAGGCCAAGCCTCAGCAATAAAAGGCACGATGAAATTGTCCAACCAATTTAATGAATCATTTGGTCGACAACCATTTTACGTTTAACTCCTATAAACAATATTGGAATATGTTTCTAACAAAAACAACTTCCACAAAATCTAGTATACCCCCTTCTTAGTCGTTTATATTATTTTGAAGCAACTTGAGCATCTATTGGTTGACACTATGTAAAAATGCTCTCCAGAAGAAGGGACCATCGGGTAGGAAAACCAAACTAGATTTGAGTTTGCATCTGACTCTTATGTGCTTTTCTTATCTTTGATGAAGATTTGAAATACTGTTCTGGATTATAGGGGCAGCAAAGTATCCTTGAGCATCTCTGGGTCTCTTTAACCGGACATTTAACACAACTCTTGAAGCTACATGTTCGCTTCTTTCTCTATCCTAGACCTTATTCCTCTCTTGGATGGTCGCTTCCATTCTTTGAGTCTTAGCAGAAAAATTTGTAAAATCTCTTATCTCAAAGGAAGACAACAACAACCTCAATTCCTCATTTAACCCACCTTCAAACTGAGCACAATTCTACCTTGTCTGGCACCAACTCTTTGGCATACTTGCTAAGCCGAATAAATTCCTTCTCATACTCAGACACTGTCATTCTTCCCTATTTAAGCTCTAGAAAGTTTCTCTTCATCTGTTCAACGAAGAGTCTGTTGATGAACTTTTCCTTGAACTTCCTTAAGAAAAAGGTCAACTTCACTTGGTCTCTTGAGATCATGCCAGACACTGTAGTCCACCACTGATATGCTTCATCTTCGAGCAAAGATATGACACATCTTAGGCTCTCAGCTAGGGAGCATTTCAGTTCCTCCACCACTCGAAAAACTCAAGAAAGCCAATTTTTCGCTATAACTGGATCATTCTTTTTATTGCCTCAAAACTTTTTAGCACTTCTCTTCGGGATGATCTCTATTGGATCCCATCGAGGAATTACTACAGCTGGGGCTAGAGGTGTAGGGCATGCTGGTGGTGCAACCTCTATTGTCCTTTTTGTCCACTCTTGTCTCATTGATTTATCTCAACGTTTAGGTGGTGAGGTTGGAGCAGCCCCCATGTATCAATCGTACCATTGCCCCATCATATCCAACAAAGCATTCCTAGATTATGTTCCTAGTACTCCTCTACATACACAAGGAGAAAGACTACCTGCTGCTGGAGAGGCATTACTCTACATCTCCTCCCTGTTAGAATCTCTAACATTTGACGATATCTCTCGTCCTTTGCTACAATATACACTCAACTAATTAGTAACACTGTGAAGGTTCCAGCCAGACTTAAGTCACATGTATCGCAAGGTTTCTAACTAACACTGGTTATCAAGGATCGACTAAACTGAAATCTCTGATACCAACTAAACTTGTGACACCTTATGCCCAACCCAACCACGGGATTTGGGTATGGAGCGTTACATGTTGACCCGTTTGACTACTCCAATGCTTCTCTTAAATTGCTTCACCAATTTGGCAGGTTCCACCTTTGTGCCATAACATTACCCAAGTTCTAACTCATAATTATTTGGAAACAAGTTTTAAAATGGATATCCCACTTTGTATAAGTTTAAAATATACAAACATAGCCTACAGTGGCTATTTTAAACACTTTCATAAATCACGGGTGGAATTGCGCCAGTCAAGGCTACAGTTGTAACACCCCAAACTCGACCTAAAAGTTAGGCCCGAATCCAGAATGTCACGTTAAAGGCCCAATTTCAAAACGATTTTGCTAATTAACAATTTAAGGCCCAAAAGCCCTTCCATCCTTGAGTCTTGTTAAGTAAAGATAAAAGCCCATTTTATTATTTTAAGTATTTCAGAAACCAAGTTTAAACATAAGAAATTTACATAGGTTTAAAATTTAAGTAAACAGTTGAAAACAACATCCCAAAACCTAAAGTCAAATTGGAGTATAAGGCCTTATTACATCCAACGAAAATAAGTAATTAAAACTATGTCTTTTGAAACAAGTAAATAAAAGTTTAAACATCTTGTAGTGTGGCCATCTCTGAGTCCTCTCCCACGTCGAGCCATTTACTGAGGATCATCTGAAACATTAAATAAAGGGTGTGAGTTTTGAAACTCAGTGTGTACAACCCTTGGCAATCAAATCAACATACAAATACTCACATTGGGCCTAAGCCCTATCAAAATCGGTGGTCTTGGCCTTAGCCCACAATGACCTCGTATCATATCATATCATATTATATCATATGCAAAACAAGGTAATGCAAAACCCTCCCCAAAAATCCATCCGCTACACACCATTTCCCTTCCAACACTACACACCTGTGGGGATTTCTAAATCGACCCACCCATCCTTTACACACCAAAGGTAGCACTCATAGCGGCACTACTCAACGTTGTAGCAAAGCTGCTAATCGTATAATGTGCTTAAAGCCACCGGTGGATCCACAGTCGTCAAGCGACTATGCAATCCTCATATCTTCCTCCGTACCATAATCCCCACCCATATGTATCCTAAACGGAATATCGTATGATTGCAACATGCACATGAGTAACATCCACAAAACTCATATTCATCACATAGGGGTATTTTCGTCATTTCATAACCCAAGGGTATTTTCGTAAATCTACTCTATAGGGGTATTCAGGTAATGTTGAAAAACAGAGGTATTTTGGAGATGTTGTAAATCAGGGATGTTTTGGTAATTCTGCAATTCAAAGGTATTCTGGTAATTTCACAATTTAGGCTATTTTAGTGATTTTGCAAATCTAAGGGTATTTTGGGCATTTTCAAATCAGGGGTATTTTAGTAATTTTACAAATAGGGGTATTTAGGTAATTTTGTAAATCAGGGGTATTTGGTCCCTCTCGGGTTTTAGTTATGAACTTTGGCCCATTAACTAGTCCTTGCGGCTAAAGTGAACAGACACTATGCACCAGGTAGGTTTACAGAGAAGAGAAGGTGGGCCAGTAGGACCGCTTAAGTACCAAGCTCTCCCTAGATCCAATCCTAGACATGCACATGCCCGTTACCACACTTTAACCTAGTGACTTGTCCATGGACAATGTTTAATTATGATAAAGTCTTATGCGGTTTAAGAGTTGTTCAGTACTAAGCCTAAAGTCCATTAAACCCTAGCATACTTTTCTACGTCCCCATAAAGCCCATCAAGCCCATTTCATATTCATATAGTATATTATGCCCAAATCACATCCTTATGGCCCATTAGGCCCAAATCTCATCCATACGGCCTGTTAGGCCCAAAACAATTCCAAATCATGTAACATGCATGACTAACTCAATTCGTATGACCAAACCAAACAATTTCATCAAACTTAGCCTCAGGGCCCACCGGGCCCATTTAGCCACTTTCAGCTTTTTGGCTTTTCGACATTGCCGATTTCGTGTGTGTATAGTGTTTGTACACACCTAGTTACTGTGACGCGCTATTCTATCCTTATCCTTGATCCTACAACCATCCAACCTTTAATCAATCACTAAATCAAAACATTTACAAAAAGCCAAAACCTTACCGTAACCTTACCGTGTGCCACCGGGTTCTAATAGCCCTTCCTTAGCTACTAATCAGGAGTATCCCCTAGATCTGCACTCACACATACATCATCAAAATTTGAGTGACTAATAATCCACACAAGTCACCCCTATAGATAATACACACATTCGGCCATTCACTTAAACCACAATCGAGTTGAGTACACTTACCCTTGCTAACGATCCTACACGCTTGTGATCTTTGAACCTTATCCTTGTTATCACAGAGTTTAATGACAGGGCGGTTAGATAGCCTCTCGGCTTTTAGTAAAACGTACAAGAGAGGTTAACCAAATACTTACCAAATTCCCTTTCGATCCTGCGGCCTAGATAGCTACTGAACGAGATCCGGCTTTTAAAACTTGATTAAGAGTAGATAACAACAACCGGTTTGTGATAGAGGAAAAATAACAAGGAATCGTCAAAAAGATAGGGCTATTCGATTATAAGGGAGTACTCGACTTTCAGAGAAAGAAGAAGAACGCAACACCAATAGGGATTTCGACAAAAAAGAATGATGGTTTTTTGGCAATGGGAGAAACAGAATGAGGGGGAGAAAAGAAAAGTAATGGAAACCCAAAGAACCTTTCAAAGGAATTCAATAAAGAAAAGAAAGACTAACCTATTTGCAAAACTCTCCAAATGCCAAAAGCCACAATGAAAATTCGTAATACCCCCTAAAAGACCCAAAAACGACACTCATCTACCCTCATAAGCTGAATTTATACACTCTCCACTTTCCAAAATGGCACCAACTCTTCACACTTCTCAGCTCCTAACTTTTCTCCCTAATAACAGCTTAGCCTTATCTGAATTTCCCTCCATTATCAGTTCCCCTTACCTCTCAAACACTCCAACGCAAGAGTTCATATTCAACACAACTCTGGCCGTCCACCTATGCAAAATAAGACACTCCAAAAATACCACTCCTAATGCTCGAACCTTGGACCTCCTCAGCTAACAACACGCCACCTTATAGCTCCCAAAGTGATGCCACTTGCCACTGGACCACAAGCCCATTTGTGTCCTATTTTCTCTTAATCTGATTAAAAGGCCTAATGCCTGAGACTAGGGTCCGCTAAAGCAAGAAAAATAAATTTTTCCCTATGGTCTTCCTTATCTCTAAGACTTCAAATAATCCTGATAATACCTTGAAATTAATATTCTAAGTGCTACTCATACATACCAACATCAATGCACAGAAATTTAGAGTTTCGGGATTTTTGGGGCGTAAACCAAAATTTTTCCTATACCCTTACTTGATCCCAGGACATCTCCAACACTCCTAGACACTCCAAATTCATTAACCCTCAAAGCCCACATGCTAATTGTCCTTTTCTTGCTCACTTAAAAATTTCCTGAGACCCAAAGCCCAAAGCCCAATAGGCCCAATTCTACTAGGCCGAAATTCGGGGCGTTACAATAGTTCTGTTAAAAAAATACAAAGCATTGATTTCATTAAACAATAGTTAAGAAAGGGACAACATATAACAAAAGTCCTAATAACCACCAGTGAATACATATTACCCACAAAATAAGAAAGCTCACAAATGCCCAAAGACCTGGTGAATTCCCTTCAATGCTACACTTGATCTAATAACCTGAAAGAAAGGGAAAAAATGGGAACTCAGGCTAACAACTAACTCACTATAATTGGCAGACACATTCCTCTAGCCCATAAGAAATTTGCTGAATTCCACCACAATTCACGTTGCCTATTACCGAACTTTGTTGGTCTACGTTCCGACACATGACAACTATGGGCAAATCTGCTCAACAAACTTGTTACTTACATGGTATAACCTTTTTTATGAATGATAGGTTTAATGTTTATTCTTTTCATGTAACGTGCATCAACTTATGCACCCTTTTCATTTTTTCATGTATTCCCTTCCTTGTACTAGTTTTTGATCTTGATTCCTGAAAAACCTATCTTATCCTTGATCGCCTCCGGACGTACTACTGTCTAGAGCGTGAATACTGCAATAAAATATAAAAATACGAGGTAATATCCACAAGTATACGGGTCGAGTTGTAATATAATTTTACAATGAAGTAGGTGAGTACTACGAGGATCGTACCCAATAGAGGCGAGTGCCAGATCAATTTTAACCTAAACACTAAAAGATCTAATTAGTACTTTAAATTAGTTATAGTATGAAAACATAAAATAAATGATTTTTTGGGTGTTATAATAATAGTAATAAAAACAAAATAAGATAAAAAGATAAAATTCAAGAGATTAAAAAAGGAGATAAATCAAATCTGATTATGGGTGATTAGCTCACTTCAGTAATCTCCATCAACTATCGTTTCAAGTTCCTCGTCAATCAACTAATTGCTACCCTAGCAAGATCTTCTAATCTTCTACTAACATAATGAGTCAGAAAGAACTACTTATCTTCTGACCTCATAATTTAGACTGGTTTGAGGTTAAGGTGTTCATGGATGGACAATACCAATTTTGGGTTAATTCCCACCTTGATGACTTCCTAGGGTTGTCAAGCCTAGGGTTTGTTTCACATTCTTCCTTTCCTAAATAGTTGATCCATTGAGTAAACCTACAAAAGAGTTAACAGATCATACCTCCACTCTCTAATCCCCCATAGAGGGATTAGTTCCTCATGGCTTCCATAGACAATATATAATCGATGTAAAGAGAAAACATGCTAATTTAATGGACAAGATAGAGTAAATGAAAGGGTTGATTGTGGCTATCGTCCTTAACCCTAGGTTAGCTGACGTTGTCGAGCTTAAAGTTTGATTGTGCAGACCAAAACGCTCCTACTTTGTGTGTTGTTTCTGTCACAGAGTTGATCTTGCTACACACCAGGACCTTGTAGTAAAAAAGCAATTAGTATACTCCTGTTGAGCTATCTTCAGAGGTATGTCCTGACACCCTCAATATGTGTCACGACATCAAAGGAAAACTTGAGTTTTCTCCATTCTATTCTCTATGTTGCGAAAGCAAGTAATACTTGTTGCAACATAGTGACCAATATCCATTTAGTGCACTTTCTAATGGGCTCTGCACACTCACAAAGTGTTTTACCTCACCCTTAGGCCTCATTCGGGCCCTAAGGTCAATAAAAGACTCAATTTGCACATTTTATTAAATGTAAATAAAACTATGAAAACATAACTAAAACATAATGAAAATGCTTGTATTCAAGCTCCTTAAAGGTAAAAACTAGTTTAATTTGCTACACCGAATTGCGGCAGATCAAACTCCCCTACACTTAAGTCATTGCTTGTCCTCAAGCAACATAAACAAAAAATAAGAAATAAAAGCGACGACCCTTGAGCAAATATCATACAAGCATTGACTTTGAAGCATATGACTTAGGCATTTCATGATTACTAACAACTTTAACACGATGAGTATTTGACTTACAAGTTTTGATCTCACACATCTAATGCAACACCCCTTGTAACAGCCCGATTTAGGGCCTATTTGGAATAGTGGTGCGAGACCACAGATCTGAAGTAGAAATATATGTTTTAATGATTTTTATAAGGCTTATGAGATGCTTGTATGATTGCATGAAAATTTCATGAAGAATTTTTGTTAATTAGTGAATAAATTATCCATTAGCACTAAATTGCAAAGATCAGAAAATATGAGATTCTAGAATTTAAGTATGAAATAGAATTATGGAAATTACTAGAGGTCCTTATTTAGCAATTAGACCATTAAATATTAAGATGGACAAAAATGGACATGGGAAGGAAAAATCTTAAGAAAGGATCATTAAGGGCATTTTTGTCATTTGGTTAATAAAAGAATTAAAAGGGAAAATAAGTCAAAAATGGTGTCCATCTTCCTCCCTCTTGGCCAAAAATCACAAGGAAGACATAGCTAGGGTATTTTCAACTTTCAAGCTTGATAGTAAGTGCATCCTAGCCCCGTTTTTAATTATCTTTATATTTTTTAGATCCTCGTAGCACGGTTTAGCTATTTCTATCCATATTTTGAGCTAGGGTTCATATTCAAAAATTTACCCATGTGTGTCATGCATTTATTTTGATGTTTTATGGAGGATTATGAAAGTTTGATGTATGATAAACATCTTTTTCTAAGTGATTTTCATGAAAAATGCACGTAAGGACCATATTGTAAAAGTTATGAAAATGGCCATACATGAGTGAAATAGTGGAAATTGAAGGTTGTTATAGTTGAGAATATGATTCTGCTAGGCTTGAAATACAAGAAAGTTGAATGAAAATTATTTTTACGAGCCTAGGGGCAAAAATGAAATTATGTAAAAGTTTAGGGGCAAAATTGTAATTTTGCCAAAATATGAATTATGAGTCGATTTAGTCAATGTGTGTAATTAACAAGTGAAATTGTTATTATAGATCAAGAAACACGAAGCCCAGATCAAAACTTAGGTAAGAACAAAATCGAGGACTAAATCGAGCATCGATACACATTCTGAGAATTAAGGTAACTTTGTATGAAGTTAAAGTTTCATAATGTTTTGAATGTTTGAAACTAATTAATATTATGACAATATATGTTAGTACTATGAATAATCGAGTGATGAAGCCTCAATGAGGAAATGGTGAAAATGAGTTATGTGAAATCCCGAATAAAGATTCGGAATAATGAGGATACCCATATATTAACATTGAATAATGAAGGTCCTGTGTAAGACCATGTCTGGGATATGGCCTCGACACCAAAGGAAGATCTCGTATAAGTCCATGTCTGGGACATGGCATCGACATTCATGTGCGATTTTGTATAAGACCATGTCTGGGACATGGCATCGACATCGAGTTATAAGATTTTGTGTAAGACCATATCTGGGATATGGCAACCGCGTCAAGAGGTGAACCCATGTAAGACCACATCTGGTATATGGCGTTGGCATCAAGATTTATGCATGATGAGTTCGAATATCCCACAATAATCCTGTTTGTTTATGGTCAAAAGATCTAAGTATGTAAAATAGTATAGAGCTAAATCCGTTTATGGATGACCTTGAGTTTCATTCATGATAGGAATGATGAAAAATTGAGTTTATGTTCATGTTAGCATATGTGCTAAGCGATGTGATTGAGTGATACAGGTACCATGAATATGTACAAGTTAAGAAATCATAATGTGACATGAGATGGGTAAGAATAAGAGTAAGTATGAATAAGTATGCCTAAGCATTTGATATTTATGTTGCTATTGTTTCATGAGAAGGATGAATTTAGTTTGAGCAATTATGTTGCTTTAGAATTTCATGCAAACATACTAAGCTATATGCTTACCCCTCTCTTTTCCCTTTTCCTTGTAGTTCTGCCAAGTTAGCTCGGGGATCGTAAAACGTCAGAGCTCGGATCACACTATCAACTTTTTTTTGTATAGTAAAGTCACTTCATTTTGAGTATGGCGTGTATAGGAACTTGATTATTTTGTGTCATGTCATGCTTGAAGGCCAAAGGGTTGGCTAGTAATGTTTTACACTCATTTTGTAAATGGCCATAGTGAGTTGGCCAATATTGCCAAGTTCATGTTATAAAGTTGATGAGTATAATGAATTGAATGTTCATGCAAGTTATTGAGTAAAATATGGGTGGAATGAATGATAACTTAAGGGTTTTTAATAGTTTAATGTTGCTATGTTATGTACTACTTGTGATAAAATGAATGAGTTTATGTTTCAGGTTGGCAAAAAGGCTTGGAAAATAACCTCAAATTGTCCAGACGGGTAGACTCAAGGGCGTGTGTCTAGGCCGTGTGCGACACACGATCAACCCCAATGGGTTTGTTGATAGGTCGTATGTCCCCTGCAATTAGTTACGAGAATTTGAATCGTCACATGGGCCAGCACACGGGGGTGTGCCTAGGTCGTGTGCTCCTTAAGGGGTTGCTGACATCATAAACAGAATACCTTTAGTTTTCACATGCGGGCAAGGGCACGGGCGTGTCGAGGCCGTGTGAAAGACATGGGCCAAAGACACGGGCATGTGTCTGGCCTTGTGAAAATCCCTGTAGGTTCAAATTGAAAATTTATTTCTACACGGGTTAGGGACATGGGCGTGTGTGACCACACGACTGCCCACACGGGCGTGTCCCATGTCACACGAGCGTGTGACCCCTTTTTAGGCAAAAATTTTCTATGAGAGTAAAAGTTTTCGGTTAAACTTCGAAACCTCCCAGAAGTAAGTTTAAGGCCTCGTATGCCCATAATGTGCATGTTATGATTAAGAAGGAAAGGCTTTAAGTTGATAAGAAACTTTATAGCCCAATAATGCAAGTTCAAGTAAGGTTAAGTACGGTAATGCCTCGCATCCTGTCCCGGCTTCGGACACAGGTTAAGGGTCTTACACCCCTCACCCGTATTCAATGCCAAAATAGGGTTACGGAGCATTACCCAACTTACTAAACAATTAAACACACATTTCACATACATTTTCAAATTACAGGTAATCATCATTCAACAACATACATATCGTCCCTAGTATAAGCCTACAAGGCCTAAACATGCATTCGGGGTAGTTCGGGACTAAACTGATAACTTAGGAAATCTTTGGAACATTTAGAAATTTTTTGCCAAATACAGGGGACACATGCCCTTGTGGCCCCGCCATGTGTCTCACACGGTCAAAGACATGCCCGTGTCGTAGGTCGTGCGGACATTCGAAATGGGATCACATGGTTGTGTCCCAGCCCGTGTCTGACCCTGTGTAACTCTCTGACTTGGGTCACACGACCAACACACATGCCCGTGTGCCCTAAAAATGGCCACACACGCCCGTGTGCCAGGCCGTGCGCTAGGCTTTGTCAAACCTGTAGGGTATACTGACTTACGCCACACGGCCAAGCCACACGCCCGTGTGTTGGGCCGTGTGGAGCATACTGACTTGATTTCTATTTCAACACCAGGGGACACACGGCCGTGCAACCTAATCATGTGTCACACATGGCTGAGACATACACCCGTGTCTTTGCCCATGTGGACAAAAATAGGCTATTTACCAAGCCAATTTGCCACCCAATTTGTAAATACCTACACCAAACTCAAAGGGCACAATTCATGGCATAAAAATAGGCATTCTAATAGCCTCAACCAAACATAATCAAGCATAACTCATGCTAACTCAATACTATTTTCCACAATACACACAAGTCACAAAATAGGCCATTTCATTTATACCAATTTTACATATACAATTCAACTAATTAAACACTTTCAAACATGCATCATTATATTCAAACTCATAAACATGTATTTTCTCCAATGTCAACCCTTTGACATCCACCATATCTATAATCCATAATCATTATACATCTATCAATAGAAACTTACAACATAAGCCATATGCACATATATATACACAACCAAACCAACAAATTAAGCCAACTCACATGGCTATATACAAAACCAAACTCTTAATATTTACAAGCCATTTCAAATGACTAAATTCATTAACAACACATACACCAAAATGACCCAATGTCCTTATACATGCCATATATTCAAAATACTTAAATTCAAAAGTACCAAGTGATAGTTGGACAGTGTGATGAAGTCACTGACAATCTCGAATCCGAGCTAGCTTTGAAATCAATATAAAACACGAAAAAGTAAACAATGTAAGCTATAAAGCTTAGTAAGCTCGTATAAAAATAATAAGAAAAACTCACCATTTAATTGTCATTCAAAATATGCATATAACATACTATAAAATATAAATAACCACAATGTTAACATATATTTAGTCATCTATTTAACCATGAAGTTAATTCTTTTATATGTTTGAGGCATATTCAGTTTCTGTACATACATGTATTGATACGTATCTATTTCGTACAATTTCAAATCTTTGATATACTCGTTGAACCATTTGAAATAATACAGGATACTCGGGAATCTCGCACCCTAAGTGCCAATATATATAGCTGAAGCTATCTCAATGAAATCTTGCACCGAAGTGCCAATACATAGCCGATGCTATCTCAATATCATATCTCAATAATGCTCACTCTTGAGCTATCAACGGGTTAGCTCACACAAGCTGACGGTCATGACGTAGCTACATGGTACTGATCACGCAAGCAAATGGGAATCTGCAACACATGTTGGATAACTCAGCCACCACTAGGACGTACGGACCAGCACCCAGAAAAATAATAATCCCTAATGACATGTCATTCGTATCCTAATCTATTCCTAAGGTTCAATCAGGATTTCACACTTGCCATATTATTGTCGAACATGTCTGTAGAGTTATTCACTGTTTATGCAATATGAAAGTATATAAAATAAAATTATAACAAAGCTTATTACATATGAACTTACCTCGAATGCGAAAACGGTGAATTAAGTCGATTAGTCCGAAACTTTATTCTTTCCCCAATCTAAATCTGTATTTCACCTTTCTTGATCTAATTATAATAAAAATTAACTTATTTAATAATCTCTCTATTCAATTTAACCCAAACACACACATTAAGGAACTTTTACATTTTTGCCCGAAATATTTCACATTTTTACAATTTAGTCCTTATTTCATAAAATCACAAATTCATGCAATTCAACTAAAACCCATGCTAGCCGAATTTCAATTAGGTCCGTAGAAGTCCATATTTTTTATTTATTTCACAATTTAACCACCAAATTTACACATTTTACAATTTAATCCCTAATTGAACATTTCACTAAAAATCACTTAACAAATGTTGTTTATCTAACAACAACCAAACATTTTCTACCATTAAACATTAAAACAAACCAACATTCATCAATGGAAAAATCCTAATCCTTTAACAGTTTTGCAAATTAGTCCCTGGGCTAGCTAGACTAAGCTCAACGATCTCAAAAACATAGAAATCATTAAAAACGAGACAAAAATCACTTACAATGCAAAGAAAATAGCTTGGCCGAACCTTAGCTATGGCTTCTTTGATAAATTCGGCTATGGATGATAAAATGAAGAAGATGGACATATTTTACTTAAGTTATTTTAACATTATTTACTAAATTACAAAATTAACCTTAAGTTAAAACATTAAAATTACATAATGCATGTCCATAAATGTCCACTCATATTAACAATGGTATATTTACCACATAAAGACCTCCACTATTTAATTTCATAGTCATTTAATACCTTTAGCTATTAGAACTCAAGTTTTACACTTTACGCGATTTAGTCCTTTTTATCAAATTAAACACTCAAACAATAAAATTTCATAAAAAAATTTCACACAATCATACTATCATATTGTAAATATTAAAATAATAATAGAATATTAATTTCAGCTTCAGATTTGTGGTCCTGAAACCACTGTTTCGATTTGACTAAAAACGGGCTATTACATCTAAGTTCAGTATGTTGCAAAATATACAAGT
Organism: Gossypium australe; assembly: GCA_005393395.2. Classification (NCBI taxonomy): domain Eukaryota; kingdom Viridiplantae; phylum Streptophyta; class Magnoliopsida; order Malvales; family Malvaceae; genus Gossypium; species Gossypium australe. Next base: position 71,034,789 of record CM016617.1, read on the forward strand.
ATTAAGGGTCTCACCTATAGGAATCCATCAACAAATCATAAAAGTACTTTGATTATCCGAGCAAAATATAACTAGTCATTTATGTGCATGTTTAGTATGTTGTTTATTCATGTATAAGGATATTTAGGTAACACAGGAATTTTCGGCTTGTAATGTTCTGAGGCTTAGGATAGGTACGGAATTAAAAATAAACAATAAGCATCAAAAGGGTTACAAGCACAAAAATAGTTTGGCACATCATATTGATCCCTATTCTTCCCCATTAGCAACAATTTCCCGCTCACCGCCTTATGGCTAACCTACGAGTTTATGTACACTTAGGAATGAGTTTTTTCTATTATTTTGTGATATTTCGACTTTTATCTTTTTCAATACATCTCATGCAAGAATGTTTTTTTCTTTTCACGAACTTTTTCTACTCGTATTTCTTTCTGAGTTTTTCTATTGTTTTGCACTTTTAGGCTAACCTATAGTTCCCGTATCACACCAATCTTTCCTATTTCACTCTATTTTTACAAACTCCACCATGATGTATCTACTTAACCCTCAATACGGATGACCCCATGTCTATAGTAATACAGTGTAGGACAAAGAAAAAGGGTAAATACAAATTAACATTTAAAGACCAATGGTTTGTAATAAGGTTCATCAAGAAGTGTCAATAGGCTCAAAGATCGATACTAAAGGTGAAATATAAATAGGACGACATTTTGGCTCTGGATGTGTTCTAAACAATGCCTTAGGTCTCCCTAAAAATATCAACATACACAAACTTAATCAACCAAACAAGCTCAAATTCAATCACTTATCATTCATACTAACAAACTCATTTCCCTGCAATTTCTATATCACTTGGCACAGTTGATTGCTTAATACCTATTTATAGTGTAACATATAGAACTTTAGTAGTCTAATGCTCAAATATTTAAAATCACCTACCATCATGCCAAATTTATTCATAAACACAAGTAACCTATGTATATGCTCCTAACAAATCACTTGAATTTCTACAAGCTCAAGCACACCAAAAGACAAGAAAAATTAAAAAAAAAACAACAAATTTCCTATGTTACCCTACCATACTTTAGTTGGCACATTGTCCTCAATGTGTAGCCCATAAGAAGATAAGGAAAGATGTTTCTCAATTGATTGTGATCACCCTAATTGCTAATGGTGGGTGCTTCCTATAAACTTGAAATTATATAAGGTTTTTCTATATATTTTTACCATCATTTACGTAATAAATATGTTAATCTTGAGAATTGTTATTAAAATAAATGAATTTTACTTAATTAGTAATACTGGGTATGAATTTATAAAGTATGTTAAATTGTGCTTAATTACATTATTTTTGTAGATATTCTATATTATTTCATGTTAATTTATTAATATGTGATTTTTCACCATGTAGGAGGACCATTGAAGATGTGATTAATGTGAATGAAACATGCACATGCACAAATCAATTCATGTGGACGACAAGACCACGCAACTTGGGTCATGAGGTAAATAATTTGACCCAATAAAAGATGTGCTAACAGATGGACATGTCTACTAAATTATTGGACTGAGAAACCATACAACAAGGGGGAATTAAAGCCTAGTTTCGGCATAAGTAGATAGCTGCCTAAAAGCAAGCTTTGGGAAATTTAATTGAATGTTCTTATAGTTGGAAAATAATCAGAAAAGGACTTAATTTGGTTTCCAAACTCATGAAAAATTGAGTTTCCATTGAATCATTTCCGAACATTGTTAAGCATGATAAAATAAATTGAATTGATTAATATAATTGTCCTAGCCTATTTAATGTTGATTGTTTTTGTTGCTAAAGCCATTCATTCATACATTTAGATCATTTGCATTTAGATTTAATTGCATAGGGACCATCTTGCATCAAGCTAATTTAATTTAATCATCCACCACTCAAAATATTGTGTTTTTATCACCAAATTGTTAGCTTATAATTTTAGAATTATCGATTAACATACATAGTCCTTGTGGAGACAATAACTCATTTTACTTATTACTTGAACGACTGTGTACACTTGCAAAAACCATGTTACAAGTTTTTGGCTTCGTTACTGGGGATTGTTGCCTTAATCATTTTTGTGAAATTATTCTTTGTAACTTGGTTTTTATTTTATTTTTATTTAAGTTCTAGCTTTACTAATTAATTCTTTAATTTTTTCTCTTTCCCTTTATTATTATTTTATTCTTTATTCTTTAGTTTTTTGTGATTTTCTTTTCAAGTCATCATAAGCATAGATCGAATCATCGATTTACTCCTTGTAGACCCTAAAATCGAGTAGGAATTTAAACAAACAAGATGAGAAAGATTATCCCAGAGACAAGCCGCAAAAATGGACCTTGAGAATAGAAATGATGTTCATGGGAATGGAGCAGCTAATGCTCGAAATCCAATCCTTATTGCTGATAATAGGGACCGACCCATAAGACAGTATACCATGCCATTTCCTAATGAACTAAATCAAGGAATTAGGAGACCGGAGATCAAGGCACCGCAGCTTGAATTGAAGCTTGTAATGTTTCAAATGCTTCAAAAGATAGGTCAATTCAGTGGAATGCCCATAAAAGATCCACATCTTCACCTTCGACTGTGTATAGAGGTGAGCGATTCCTTCAAGATAGCCGGTGTAACTGAAGACACATTGAGGTTGAAGTTGTTTCCATACTCGTTGCGAGATCAAGTACGAGCATGACTTAATTCGTTGCCATCCAACTCAATTTCTACTTGGCAAGAATTAGTTGAATACTTTCTGGTAAAGTATTTCCCACCTAGCAAAAATGCTATGTTGCAGAATGAAATAACCACTTTTCAACAATTGGATGATGAGTCATTATACTAGGCGTGGGAAAGATTCAACGAGTTACTACATAGACGACCTCATCACAAGTTTCCACATTGTATCTAGTGGGAGACATTCTATAATGGTCTCAATGAACACACAAGGTTGGTGATCGATGCTTTTGCGAATGGTGCTCTCTTGTCAAAGCCTTACAATGAGTCTTACAAAATCATCTAGAGAATAGCCAGTAATAATTACCAGTGGCCGACAAATCAAGCAGCTTTAAGAAGATGAGTAGTCGGAGTCCATGAAGTAAACGCCCTTACTTCACTCTCAGCTAAGGTATCATCTAGCTCTTCTATGTTGAAACAGTTTACTACTAACAGTTTAAATCATGTTGCAACTCAGCCACCAATCCACTACCAAGGAGGTAGACCGAACAACACTTACATGCAACAAAGATCAAATCAACCTCTTGGTTTCAATCAACAAGTTCAAAACCCACCGCAAGGTGAACGTTCAAATAATTTGGAGAATTTGTTGAAGGCATACATTGCTAAAAATGATGCCTTATTCAAGGCCAAGCAACAACATTGAAGAATTTGGAAAATCAAGTGGGACAATTAGCTGGTGAGTTTAGAAACAGATACCAAGGTGCTATACCAAGCAACATAGAAATCCTCTATCACTCGTGTCTTCTAATCTTGAGAACTTATTAATAGCATACATGGCAAAGAATGATGCGACATTGAGAAATTTAGGGAAGCAAATAGGTCAGCTAGCCAACAAACTTCGAAATAGACAACAATGAGCTTTGCCCAGTGACATGGAGAACCTAAGAAAACCAAGCAAGAAGGATTGCAAAGCGGTCAATGTACAAAGCGAAAGGACTTTTAAACCCAATGAGGTTGAGGCTAAAGATGAAACTCCCCAAAAAGAGGAAAATCAACCAATAGTTACAATTCCTGCACCACAGAAGCCAAATTCTGCAAATTCTGAAAAGGTAAAATCTAAACGAGTGAATTCTGATAAGCTAACCTCTTCATTAGATGCAGATATATTACCTTGGAAGAGTTGTCCAATCCAAGCCAAAGTTCCACAACCTCCATATCCTCAAAGACTCCAGTAACATGAACAAGATACTCAATTTAAGACAATGTTGGATGTGTTGAAACAGCTACGTATCAGCATCCCGTTGATAGAAGCTTTGGAGCAAATACCGAAATATGTGAAAGCTATGAAAGAACTTTTTTCTAAGAAGAGAAGGTTTAGGGAATTTGAAACTGTAGCCTTGACTGCAGAATGTAGCCTATTTTTCAGAACAAGTTACCTCCTAAGTTGAAGGATCCAGGAAGTTTCATCATACCTTCCAATATTAGAGAATCCTATTGCGGTAAGGCTTTGTGCGATTTGGGATCGAGTATCAACTTAACACCTACCTCTGTGTTTAGATGATTAGGTATTGGTAAGGCCAGACCGACTACAATTACACTCCAATTGAAGGATCAATCTTTGGCGTACCCAGAAGGAAAGATCGAGGATGTCTTGGTACATGTAGATAAATTCATATTTCTTACTAACTTTATTATACTTGACTTTAAAGAAGATAAAGAAGTACCAATCATCCTAGGAAGGCCTTTCCTGGAAGTTGGCAAGACGAGAATCGATGTACAGAAAGGTGAACTCATCAGGCAAGTTCAAGATGAACAGGCGACCTTTCATGTACTCAAGGCCCTAAGATCTCCTAATAAGGTTAAAGATTGTTTTACTATCTCTGAGGAAGATCCATTAGTTTCTGCAAAATTAGAACATAATAATCCATTGGAAGCTATTTCATCTGTCTCTTCGCATCAAGATAAGGATGATACACGTTTGGAAGCTAAATTGGAAGAATTCAATTCAAAAGTTTAGTTCGAATCATTAGCGCTATCATCACATGAATACAAGCAACCCAACCCATCAGGAGAAGAGCCATCCGAGTTAGACTTCACTATTTTGGAAAGGCACAAGAAAGGTATCGAGTGGACTATTGGAAATATTGAAAAGGAATCTGTCAAGGGACAGAAGAGTTTGATTCAATCTCGAGTATTTGATCATAGGAAACTCGAGTCTCAATGGTTAAAAGCAACTATCATGGATCCCATATATAATGAAGGTATAATGAAAAATGGGCTAACTTCATTAAGGATCATCATGGGTAGGCAAATTTCTACAAATGATAGAAAGCCAAGCAACTCTATAACACCCTTAACCCGTATCCGTTGCCAGATTAAGGTTACAGGGCATTACCATGCATAGCACAGGTCATATCATTTATTTACTGTTATTAAAGACATGGACAAATGCATTACGAGTTTGTACTTCCATAGCAAACTTAAACATTAACAACTTATCCTAATCCATCTAAGCCAAATTCGTACATTTGCATTTTTCAACAATTCTAAAATCAAAACATTGATAACAACATACTCACATCCAACTAGAACATAATATATGTTCTTTCTTATCCGAAACACCTAAACTTAAACTAGATGTAAATACACATAGTTGAACCACATGCGAATATGTCAATCTAAATACATAACATAAGATTTCATCATCTATCCTAAAACCATATATAGATATTCAATTTCATACAATCAAATTAACTAATTTATTTCATATGCAGACGTTTAATATAACTTATAAATATCATTTCAACTTATGCATATTTTATCATTTCTACTAAATCACATTATCAAACATCCAAATACCTATTTGGCTTATCCTTATCATTTCAAACCAATTAATCATGTTCATAATATAAGTATCAAATTAAAAGTAGTACACAACCGTCATTCATATTTCACTTTATAACCGATTATGCAATCCACAATCACCTACATCAAACTTACTTAATATAATAACCTTAAGCCACAAACAACTACTTCATGCCAAATATTTTTATATAAAACAAACACTTCACATTTACCATTCGCATATGCCATTTAACATTTTTCTAAAATGAGTTTCAATCACCATCAAACATAATTAAACACAAAACATGACAAACACATCTCATTTGTATGCCATGACTGATTATACTTAGATTTAAGCATCATATTTAGCCATATTCGCATGGCTATATACATATACAAGGACAAAATTTATTAATTCAAAACATAGTCTAGCCTATACATGCCTTTATTTTAAAATCCAAACTCAAAAATACCAAAATAGATTGATAGTGTGGATAACTTCGCTGACGATCCCCTGAGCTCGTAGCTTGATAAAAATCTATAAAACAGAACAATTAACACACAGAGTAAGCCTACTAGCTTAGTAAGACTTAAGCAAATGTATTAAATCAAGTAATCATTCAATCATTTCAATAACATACATAATATCATAAAAATCTAAAGCTTAATACTCATTTGGTCTATTAATGCCGAATACTAATACCTCATTTAGCTCAACCATCATCACTATTTTACCTTTAAACTTCAATTTATTATCTCATCATGCCGTTCAAATATAAATTAATAACTCATCTCCAACTACTCATATTTTCGATACACATAATTCAATAGGATTACATAAATATATGAATATACAAATAAGTATATACTTTACACTTAGTAATTTCACATAAAAGAAAATATATTCACATATATTTATATATATATATATATATATATATATATATATCCATTTGACATTTCATACATTCGTATACATGGCATCAAAGAAATCCTAATATGGTCACATAAACATAAGCATAAGGCCTAATATACAGGATTAATTAATATCATTCGCGTTCGACAACTTAACACATATATACTTACCTTATTGATCAAATATAGAATATTAATTTAATAACTCGTAGGCACGTACCTGTATGGCCGAACATACATATATAACTCGTAATATCAACTTAATTCCTCGATGATTACATAGCTAGAAAAATTTATGTCTTGCAACTTGAAATTTCATCACCGGTTTAAAACCTGCTAGGCGTAAGCATGAATTACTCACCGGCACTAAGCCTGCTAGACCGAGGTCTGAAATTGAATCACCGGCATTTAGCCTGCTAGGCAATAAGCCTGATAAACTTCACCGGCACAAGGCCTGCTAGGCTCGAAGCCCGAATATTCATATTATTGAGTCATCTCATTCACATCACATACTACCAATAACACATATATCACACATAATTCAATATCACTTTCACATATTACCAATATCACATATATCACACATAATTCAATATCACTTTCACATAATGAACACAATTAAGTTTAACTACATTTCATTATTTAAACACTATATCACATTCGGCTTTGGCCAAATTTTCAATCTATAAATTCAATTTCAACATGTACTCAAGGTTATAATCGATATTAACGATATTAAATTGCTTAAAGACTTACCTCGGCTATCGACGTATAACGAAGATCGGCTATTCAACTATTTTTGTTTTTCCCCGATCCACATCCGTTTTTCTTTGTTCTTGATCTAAACATATTCAAATTAAGCTTATTCAAGCACATTTCATTTCAATTTAATCCAAAAACACCTAAATGGGAAAATTACCATTTTGCCCCTAATATTTCACATTTTTATAATTTAATCCTATTTGCACAAAACACAAAATATGCAAAATCTCACAACAACATAGCTAGGCCGAATCTTCCATATGATCATATAAGTCCCTACGTTTCATTTATTTTCCATTTTAACCCCTCAAAAATTTATTTTCTCAATTTAGCCCAAAATACTCAAATTCACCAAAACTTCCAATTCAAAACATGTAAATCTATCATATATATTTTATATTCCAACCTTAAAAAACATAAACAACCAACTATCAACAATGGCTCAACTCAAAATATTCATCAAATTCAAAAATTAAGGCATATGTCTTGAACATTTCTAAGTAACGATCTCAAAAATGTAGAAATTATTGAAAACCGAACAAGAACTAACCTTTAATTTGGCTCCCTAATGGCCGAATATGCAAAAATCATCCCTTGCTTTCTCTTTTTCTTAATTCGGTTAAAGGATGAACTAAAATGGCCATTTTTTTTTCTATGTTTTATCTAATATACAAACATAATAATTCATTTACATTTTTAACCTTTTATTAAACAAATAAAACAAACATGTAATATCGGTATAATAGTCTTTCATTCATCCACTAACCAGGTTTCTTTTATTATAATATAAATATAACTTATAAAATAATTATAATAAAACTTTAACTTATAAGATTTAATATATATATATATAAATATATATAAAAACACATATATATACATATTTTCTCACTCATGCCATCCACTAACCAAAATAGTGGCTAAATTGCCACATAAGTCCTTAACACTTAAAAGCCACACTCATTTAGCCATTAATCAAATAAAAAGCCACTTTTACAAATTATGCAATTTAGTCCTTTTGTCAAAATTGAACACACAGACAGACAAATTAGCTTATGGAAATTTAACACATGCTTAGTCACATATCAACAACACAGAAAATAATATTAAAATATTATTCAAACTCGGATTTGCGGTCTCGAAACCACCGTTCCAATTAGGGTCAAATTCGGACTGTTACAGCTCTCCCCCCTTAGGGATTTTCATCCCCGAAAATCTTACCGTTAAACAGAGTCGGATATTGTTGTCTCATTGAATCCTCAGGCTCCCACGTAGCCTCTTCTATTCCATGTCGATTCCATAATACTTTTTCTAACAGAATCTTCTTGCTTCTCAACTCTTTCACTTCACGAGCTAAGATACGAATCAGTTCCTCCTTGTACGTCATATCATATTGGATTTCAATCTCAGACGGGGCAATTACATGTGACGGGTCTAATCTAAATCTACGAAGCATCGAAACATGAAATACATTGTGTATCTTTGCTAGTTCAGAGGGCGACCTTAATCTATAAGCAATAGGCCCGACACGTTCGATGATCTCATACGGTCCGATGAACCTCGGACTTAACTTGTCTTTACGTCCAAATCGAAGCACATTCTTCCACGGAGAAACTTTCAAAACTACCCGATCTCCAATCTGAAACTCAATGTCTTTATGTTTCAAATCCGCGTATGTTTCCAATCTGATGCAGCTTTCAAACTATCACGGATCACTGCCACTTTCTGTTCAGTCTCTTTAATCATATCAACCCCGTGTATCTTGTTTTCACTGAGCTCGGTCCAGTATAATGGTGTACGACATTTACGACCGTATAAAGCTTCGTAGGGTGCCATTTTGATACTAGATTGAAAGCTATTATTATAAGCAAATTCAATCAGAAGTAAGTACCGTTCTCACATACCTTCAAACTAGAGGATGCAACATCTCAACATATCCTCAAATATTTGAATGGTTCGTTCGGATTGACCATTTGTCTGCGGATGAAAAGCCGTGCTAAAGTGTAGTTTAGTACCTAAAGCATCTTGTAATTTCTTCCAAAACCGCGACGTAAATCTCGGGTCTCTGTCTGAAACAATGGAAACCAACACACCATGAAATCTCACAATTTGATATACATATAACTCTGCAAGCTTATCGAGCGAATAGTCCGTACGAACTAGAACAAAGTGGGCTGATTTGATTAGTCTGTCTACTATAACCCAAATTTCTTTCGTGAAGCTTTAATTGTCTCGAAGCATAAGCTACAACTTTGCTTTCCTGCATTAAAACGCAACCCAAACCATTCAAAGATGCATCACTATAAACAACAAATTCTTTACCCGATTTAGGCTGAACTAACACTGGAGCTTCGGTCAAAAGAGTTTTCAACTAATCGAAACTTTTCTGACACTTTTTTGACCATTCAAATTTAACATCTTTCTATAATAGCTTTGTCAACAGTGTAGCTATTATAGAAAAACCTTTCACAAATCGTTTGTAGGAACCAGCAAGCCCCAAAAAGCTTTGAATTTCAGAAACATTCTTCGGTGGTTTCCAATCGAGTATAGCCGATATTTTATTCGAATCAACCTGAATACCTGATGTTGAAACAACGTGGCCCAGAAAACTGACTTCACTCAACTAAAACTCACATTTGCTAAACTTTGCATACAACTGTTTATCTCGCAAAGTTTGTAGCACAAGTCTCAGGTGCTCAGCATGCTCGGTTTCATCTCTGGAATAGATCAGAATATCATCTATAAACACTACTACAAATCGATCCAAAAACCGACTGAAAATCTGATTCATCAGGTCCATAAAAACAGTAGGTGCATTAGTGAGTCCAAAAGGCATAAATAAAACTCATAGTGTCCGTACCTCGTTCGAAAAGCAGTCTTTGGCACATCGGAATCTCTGACTCGCAACTAATAATAACCCGTCCTCAAATCTATCTTTGAAAACACTGAAGCCCCTTTCAATTGATCAATTAAGTCGTCAATCCGTGGCAACGGGTATTTATTCTTTATAGTTACCTTATTGAGCTATCGGTAATCAATGCACATTCACATAACCCCATCTTTCTTTTTTTCACAAATAAAACTGGTGGTGCCTAAGGAGAGAAACTCGGTCACAAAGCCCCTATCTGTTAATTTTTGCAACTGTGCTTTCAACTCTTTTAATTCAGTAGGTGCCATTCGATACGGAGCTATCGAAATCAGAGTCGTCCCCCGGTACTAATTCAATACCAAACTCTACTTCTCGAATAGGTGGCAAACCCGATAATTCCTGAGGAAACACATCTGGATACTTGCACAGTATCGGAACAGATTCAATCTTCTTTTCTATCGCTTTACTATCAAGCACATAAGCAAAGTAAGTTTCAAACCCTTTTCTCATATATTTTCGAGCTAACATAGAAGATATTACCGCTGGTAACCTATTCAGATCATTAGATTCAATCCGAATAATTTCACCGTTCTGACATCTCAAATCAATGGTCTTTCTTTTGCAATTAACAACAGCATCGTGTAAAGTCAACCAGTCCATTCCCAGAATTATATCAAATTCATCGAAAGGCAACAACATTAAATCGACTAGGAAACATGAGTCCCGAATCATCAACGGACAACCTTTGTACACTTTGTCAACCAGAACGCACCGAACCAAGGGATTTGATATTTGAATCACAAACTCAGTAGACTCAACAGGCAGAGTCTTACTGGATACTAATGTTTCACATACATAAGAATGAGCCGAACCAGGATCAATCAACGCAATTACACTAATATCATAAAGAATGAAAGTACCGGTAATGACATCTGGTGAAGAAGCATCCTCGCGAGCGCGTATAACATATGCTCTAGCAGGTGCACAAGCCTCTGACCAAATCGCTGTATCTTTTGTTCCCCTTTTACTGCCACCTACATTACCCGAATGTTTGGGTGTTCTGCCTCGTGCTGACATGTTGCTCCGTCTCACATTCTGAACAGTGTTTTGCTCAACTAACATCGGACATACTCTAATAAAGTGATCCATTGATCCACACTTAAAATAGGACCGACCATGCAATCTACAGCTCCCAAAATGCCTTTTTCCACAGTGTTTGTACTCAGCCCGGTTCTACTGAACATTACCAACACTAGCCATCGAAGTAGCTCGGGAGCCCGCAGGTGGACGATCTCTATCTCGTCTAGAAAAATCTGAACTAGCCTTATGTCGACTGGATTCATCTCTGAACTTCTTTGATGCTAAGTGAAAGGCCTTACTCGATGATCTTTTCCGAGTGTCTCTAGCTTCAAACACGGCTTTTCTTTTCTCTTTTCCAAGCTCTTCGGCTTTACAAGCTCGTTCAACAAGTACCAGGAACTCTTTAATCTCAAGTATACCAACTAGCAGCTTAATGTCTTCATTCAGACCGTCTTCAAATCTTTTACACTTAATAGCCTCTGTTGAAACACATTCTCGAGCATATCGGCTGTAACACCCCAAACCCGGTCAAAACGCTACGACTGAATCTGGCATGTTACGGAAAAAGAAATTTTGGAAAACCGAGTCAAAAAATCATAAGTTGAGAAAAATCTTTGCACATCCCTAAGCCTTCGGTGAAAATCTGAAAACCAATGTTTAGCTTAAGCCATAGTACAGCTCAGGTTTCGTAATCCATAGTCGAATTCAAAAAACAATATTCTGCGCGATCAGTTGAAAACTGTCTCGAGGTATAGCTTGAAAATTTTGCTTTACTTTGTTACTAAATTCCGGTATTAGTTAGCCGATTGTAAATCTTAAAAATTTAAAGTATTTAGCTTGTAGGAAAAACGTCCACTTAGATTATTTATTAGGCATGCCATAACAATTGAATCAAAATCGAAGGAACGAAATCAATTTAACGTTTAAAAAGGCCTTATTACAATACCAAAAACCAAATCAAAGTAGTAATGGTCCAAAATACTTATTGAAATAAAGTTAATTGAAAACGTTTGTGTGGCCACCTCGAGTCACCTCGGCTCCATATCCGTGTCGAAGGATTACCTGCAAAAGTTAACGGAAGGGTGAGTCACCGAGACTCAGTGTGTAAATTCCCCTCCAAATGGGCTTTGGGCCCTCACACAATTTCATATAGGATGCAAACATGCAATGCAGCCCCAACAAACCTATAATGTTCAGCCTCCATATCTCCTGATTCTACCCAAATCTGTGGCACCTAGCCACTGGTGGTACCTAACCACTGGTGGTTCCAAACCGCTAGTGACAAAAGTCACAATAATAATATGCGGGGCCAACCCACTTGTGGTACCTAACCACTGGTGACAATCCCTAATATCGATACGTGGGGCCAACCCACTGTGGTACCAACCCACTGGGACGAGTCACAGAAATATGATATATGTGGTACCTAACCACTGGTGGTTCCAAACCATTGAGACTTAGTCAGAAAATAATAATATGTGGGGCCAACCCACTTGTGGTACCTAACCACTCGTGACAGTCTGAAGGATCATGTTTCCTCCCTCTTCATCTCGTATCCCAAACTCATGTTCAATAGTTAATATGATATGATCATGCTTAATGATTAATTAACAAGGCACATTCAGGCTTTTAACATATGCATTTATTGATAGCAAAACATAATAAACTTACCCGGAGTCCTCGCTTTTACCCACAAGGGTATTCTAGTGACCAAAATGTCACTTCGGCTTTTAGGCATATCAGCTACTAACAAAATAACATATGAAGTGTGTGAGAGATTTATACACACAATACTTTCTACGTCAACACTATCACTAACAGGCACTACCGCTATCTGCCTACTGTTCTGCTCGGAAGTCAGCCCACAACCCGGTGGCCAATCTCGAACTGCTGACACTGCTTACTTCTTAAACTTAGGGTTTGGGTTCATGGGTACAACCCCCTCCTTCGCCTGATCGGTATTGGATTCCATCAAAAGATCTCGTTAGATATTACTATAAGGAAATATGGTTGTTTAACCACAACACAGGGTTAAGATGTCAAACACGAACGGTGAACCTAAACGAAAAGGACCAAGGAGAACCCCTTACCTTAGAATCCCGAAAAGAGATATAGAGCTTAGAGATTATCGGTTCCCAACTTTAGAATCAGATGATTAGCCTCACTTCAATTCCTAAATCAGGTGCCCCAAAAAGAACATAAGAGGGTTAAAAGAAATATATGTCCAACCAAATGACCTTACCAAGCCAATTAGCCATTCGGCTTTGGCTTCCAAAATCGAAAGGAGGATAAAGAAAATAGAAGGCATAGCCCCTTACCTTAATGCAACAGATTCGACCAACACCTAGGAAGAATCGGCACCACACCACCGTAGAGAAGATTCGGCAAAGACTAAGGTAGAAAAGAATCAGATAGAAGAGCCAAAAATAGAAATAAAGATCTTCAAATGGGGGCTTAGGAGTTTCGGCTTTTAGGAAAAAATGGAATAGGGAATGGGAGTTTGAGGTTTCGGTTTTGAGAATAACAAATAGAGAAGGAAAAAGATGAGAAACAAGTTTTGGCTCTTAGGGAAATTGAGAAAAACGCAAGAGAGGATGGCTAGGAGATTCGGCTTTGGAGAAAGAAAGTATGGGGCAAGGGATGTTCGGCTCTTGTAAGAAATTGGAGATGAAAAGAGAGTTAGGAGGGTTTCAGCCCTAAGAAGAAATTGAGAGAAGTGAAAAAACTAAATTAAAGGAGGGTTCGGTTCTAGCAGAAAAGAGATGAAGAGAAAGTAGGAACTTCAAATGCCAAAGATGCAAATGCCGAAAATGAGAAAAGAACTCTTATTTGGCTACCCAGAATTTCGGCACTCCCCAAGACCAAGAGCCGAAAATGCACTCTTTTGAGAACAAAAATCTATGTCTCCTATCACAGAAATTCAGCACACTCTAACCACACAAAATTGATCCTTCCCCCTACTATGAGTTTGATATTCGGCCAACACCTCCACCCCTTACTCAATCCCTTGTTTTTCTCCTTAATCCCCTCATGATCACTTATTCACACTTGTTTGAATGATTCAAACTCCTTGAATTACTCTTCTCCACTCATTCAAAGATGTTGACCCAATCAACACTCATCCACCAGAGTCCAAGCTGAGTGCAACTCTCCCTTACCTTGGCGTCAAAAGAGATCCCAAAAAGGGGATTCACGCAGCTCGAACCTGCTCCCTGCTAGCTTACCTGAGGCGTCACTCCCCTTGCCTCCTAAGTGGCGCCTCCCTGCCACTTTACCAAAGCAGTTCTTGTGTCATCCAACACAAATAATATCCTTTGAGGCCTAATTCAGCTAGCTTCCCCTAAAAGTGCCAAAAAAGCAAATTTCTCTAAGGCTCTGTCTTACCCCTAGGTCATTCCTGGACCCTAAAGTACCCTAAACTAACATCACAAACAAAGCATTCACACACAAACACATGAAATGCATAGACCCTGATTCAGGATGTTACAGTTCTACCCCCCTTAAAATAATTTCGGCCTCAAAACTACCTGGTAGAAAGAGTTGAGGGTATTGTTGTCGCATCACCTCCTCTGGTTCCCACGTCGCTTCCCCTGAACCATGATTTCGCCACAGAACCTTAACCAACTGAACTGTCTTCTTACGCAACACCTTGACATCGTGATCCAAGATTCTCACTGGTTCCTCATTAAATGATAGATTAGTCCTTACCTCAATTTCTTCCACCGACACCACGTGAGATAGATTCGAACGATAGCGTGAAACACCCCAAACCCGACCCACGAGCCTCGACCAGATTTGGTATGTTCCTTAAGAAAAAAAACCGGTTCAAATTCGTTTGTTCTTTGGAAGCTTTAAGTGATTTTGGAAGAAAACTCGAATTGAGTTGGGCTCAAGTTGAAAACCAATTTATTCTTTCGAAGTCAGGGTTTTATAAAAACTTTGCTTTTAATATTAAAAGACATGCCGATTTTTGTTTTAAAGATTTTACCTTTGAATTGGAAACATTTGAATTTAAATGTCGTAATATTTGAAGGTTTATTTTAAGAAAAATTACTTGACTTTAGATTTGATAAAATTTGTATCGTACTGAAATAAATAACATGCATGCATAAAATAGTTAATACTATGGCCTTATTACATCAAAACAAACCCAAATAATTTAAAGTGCTTAAATAAAACAAAATGTCCAAATAAAATAATTTCCTTGCTGAGCATGGCCACCACTAAGCTCCTGCCAACCCGGTCCATTACTGATCATCACCTGAAAAATGTTCCCACAACGGGGTGAGTCAAACAGACTCAATGTGTACACAAACACTAAGTCCAAACAGATTCAGGCATAACAAATCATACACATACATTTCATAATGTACAATTAATGATGCATTCCCGAACCCAAGCCTAGTTACCATCCGCTACACATCACCCGTACCAACCTGCACACCGTGGGGACTACTAAGTCAACCCTCCATCCGCTACACACCATCGAAGGTAGTCGCTGCAGTCGACGTGCTCATCGCCCTTATGAAATTCGTGGCATAGCCACCAGATAATATTTCGTGTCATGAGACACCACATTCAGATAATGTGACCGAAGTCACCACATTCAGATAATGTGACCGAAGTCACCACATTCATATATATTGTGACAATAGTCACCACATTCACTTCCCCTTTCATAATCACCCAAATGCCCATGTCATACAAATCATGCATTATCATGCCATGCCCCTTATTCACATTCTTATAGGTTCACAAATATGCCATAACCAATCAAATCATACTCATGGTAGGAGTAGGAAAACGTACCTGAGTACTTTGTACCATCACATGGTACCTTAGCCACATTCACATTCTTATAAACACATATATCAAAATATAGCCATACATCTATTAAGAGTTAGTGTGGGGTACACACCTGATATACTTAACAAGTTCACTCCAAATCCCGAAAAGTCTCGATCTACTGCTCTAGATCTTGGTTCCTATATTCGGCCAACACTAGAAGTTCAATAAAAACCATTCGCCCATAAAACCAAATCCCAATAGGATTATTATACTTAAATCCTTACCTTGTTGCCGATTTGACCATCACCCAATTCCCGAAACTTTGTGGTGTTTTATCCTTGCAATCGGCTAGCACCAAATCCCCTTATAAGTTAGTTTTCGGCTTTTGAACATGTAAGAAATAGATCTAAGTACTAAAATAGAGCTTGGCCGAATACTCATGTACACCTACCTTGCGATTTTAAATCCTGAAAAGTGACCTTGGATTGTGGTATCTGTCGAAATACCCATAAACTTATGTTAGATCAATTCCTAACATTTAATCACAACCAAAGGCCTTTGGCCGAATGTCATACATGCCTTACCTTAGATCTTAAAAGTCCCGAAAGTCCCCTTCCTCCTTGTAGTCGACAGTAGCAGACAAATCCCGAAACCTCCTTTATTATCTCGGCCAACACACATTAGTAGGATTAGTCTTGCTCTTTCGGCAAATAGGAAAGAAAAGAACTTGAATAACACTTAACCTTACCCTTAATGCTTTAGTCGACTGCTCCTTTGCTTGGATCCACAGGGAGATTCGGCTATGGCTAAAGAGAACTTGCTTTCGGCTTTTGAAACTTGCGACAAAGAGAGAAGAATAAGACCACCTTGAGATTCGGCTGTGGCTTCTAATGGAGATGAAAATATTCGGCTATCACCAAGGTATAAGTATCGGTTTTTAAGACTATCAAAGAACTAAAAGAGAGGTAGGAAGAGAAAGGTAGATTCGGTCAAGAAGTAGAGTGGAAGAGGAGAAGAAAAGATGAAGAATTCGGCAATGGTTTCTTGAGTTTTCGGTTTTAACAAAAATAAAAGAGAAAGAAGAAAGTTTGCTAGGGAATTTTCGGCAGAGACTCAGTTGGGAAGAAAAGAATGAAGAATGGCCTTACCTTCTTTCCTTGGCCGAAAATACCACCTAAGGAGCCCCTCAATCGGCCAACTCCCCTTCCCCTTATCCAATCTCCTATTTTCTCTCTTCTTTTATCTCTTATCACCTTTTTAAATTAATAAAATTAATCCATCAATTATGCTTTATCTTAATTATTTTATCACCTTTTATCTCTTAAAAATAAAAGGATTTTAATCTCCTAAAATATAGCCTATGTGCCGTCCACCTCTGTCCATCCATACAGCAAAATAAAACTTTTATTTTCGCTTCCTATGCGACTCGAACCTTGGCCCATTTGCACCTGCTTGTGGCGTCACTTGTGTGGGCTTTAAGTGGCACCTTGTAGCCACTTTACCAAGCTCATTTCCATGTCAAAACTCCCCTATTTATTTTCTTAAGGCCCTATCAGCTTAACTCCCTCTTTTAAAATTAAAAACTAATAATTTCTAAGCTATTTTTCTATTTTCTAAGGTTCACAAAATTCATAAAACACACTTATAATACACATTCTCAACATACGAAGGCATGCTTTCACATTCAATTTAGCAATAATGCATAAGCCATATTTCGGGATATTACATAGCGTCTTAGCATCAAAACATGGAACATATCATGGATCTGACTCAACTCTGCAGGTAACTCTAGCTGATAGGCTACTAGTCCCACACGCTTCAACACCCGATAAGGCCCGATAAACTTGGGGCTCAACTTGCCCTTCCGACCAAATCTCAACACTATCTTCAACAGCGACGCCTTTAAGAAAACTTTGTCACCCACTACAAATTCTATATCTTTCTGTTTTACATCAGCATAGGACTTTTTTCTGTCTGAAGCTTCCTTCAATCGAGTTCGAATCAGCTTCACCTTGTCTTCTGTTTCAGCAACCAACTCTGGACCCAACAACTGACGCTTACTCAACTCTGTCCAACACATAGGGGTATGACACTTTCGCCCATATAACGCTTCATACAGCACCATCTGAATACTCGACTGGTAGCTATTGTTATACGCGAACTCCGCCAACGGTAGAAATTCTTCCCAACTGCCTCTGAAGTCTAAGACACAGCCCCTCAACATGTCCTCCAAAATCTGAATTACTCTCTCCAACTGTCCATCAGACTGTGGATGAAACGCTGTACTGAAATCCAACTTTGTACGTAAAGCTTGATGCAATGCCTTCCAAAATCTTGACGTGAACCTAGGGTCCCTGCCTGAGATGATAGACACTGGTACCCCGTTCAATCTTATGATCTCTGCTATATACAATTTAGCCAACTTTTGTAGAGAGTAATCGACCCGAACCGATATGAAATGAGCAGACTTTGTCAAACGGTCGACTATTACCCAAACCGAATCCTTCTTAGTAGGCGTAAGAGGTAGCCCACTAACGAAATCCATCGTGATCCTTTCCCACTTCCACTGCGGAATCTTGACTGGTTGCAACAACCCCGAAGGCAACTTGTAACACCCCAAACCCGGTCAAATCATTACGACTGAATCTGGCATGTCACAGGGGAAAATCATTTTTGGGAAACAAGTTGTTAACTTAAATTGTAAATAAAACGTTTCATTTTAGGGAAACCAAAAATTGAGTTAAGTAATTTGCTAAAAATCATTTCCAAGTTTGTTTTAAAGAAAATCGAGTTAACTTCTCGTTGTTACAAGTTCACTTATTTACCTGATGGTAAAGTTTTGGAAAAATCCCAAAGTTTATTGAAGTTGTGAAAACATTCATTTTGTAATTTCTTTCCTTGTTAACCATGCTTTAATGTTTAACACAAATTCAAAGGCACTTGTCAAAATAAATAAACCCAAAGCAAAATATAGATGGCCTTATTACATAACCGAAACCCAAAATTGAAAACGAAGTAAAACCAAAATTTAATCATTAAAATAAAACCAACTACTGAGCATGGCCACCTCGAGTCCATCCCGGCTCCATATCCGCGATCTAGGGATTATCTGTAAAATGTAAAGGAAGGGATGAGTCACCGAGACTCAATGTGCAGTTCCCCATTACGAAGATAACAAGCCCTTACACAATTTCATAAACAGGTATGTATGTCATGCAACCCAAAAACCTAACCATCCGAAACTCCCGGTTCTACCCTGTGTGGTACCAAACCACCGGTGGTGCCAAACCACTGGTGACCTAATGTCACAAATAAACATATGTGGTACCAAACCATTGGTGGTGCCAAACCACTGGTGACCCAAAGTCACAGATAATCATATGTGGGGCCAACCCACTTTGTGGTACCAAACCACTGGTGACGATCCCTTTTGATATTATGTGGGGCCAACCCACTGTGGTACCAAACCATTGGGATGAGTCACAAAGATAACATATGTGGTACCAAACCACTGGTGGTGCCAAACCACTGAGACTTAGTCACAAAATAATGAGAAATGGGGCCAACCCACTATGTGGTACCACACCTGTAACATCCTTAAATCGGGGTCTTTGCATTTTATCTGTTTGCGTGTTTATGGTATGGATGTTATGTTAGTTTAGACTATTTTAGGGTCTAGGCTTGAGCCTGGGATAGGCTAGGGGCATAGCAAAAATTTTATTTTTGGGTACTTGGAAGGGAGAGCTGAAGAAGTCAGTGTTAAGAGAAATTATTGGTGTGTTTTGCCACAAGAATTGAAGTGGCAAAGTGGCAGGGGAGGTGCTACTTAAGCATAAGGGAAGTGACGCCTCAGGCATGCTGGAGGACCTGGGTTCGAGTTGCAGGAATCCCTTTCTGCTTATTCTTTTTGACGCCAGAACAAGGGAAAGCTGTGCTCAGGTAGGACTCTGATGGATGAGGATGGATGAAGTCAACAGCTTTGAATGTGTGGAAGAGAAGAAATTTAGGGGTTTGAATCATTCAAACAGATTAGAATGAGTGGCCAGGAGAAAATTGTGGAGATGGGCATGGGAGCTTAGTGTTGGCCGAATGTCAAACACTAAGGGAGTGGGAAAAATCGGTTTGGGTAGCTAGGGGTGTGCCGAATTTCATTAGTAGTCTTAGGGGAGCATTTTCGGCTAGCTAGAGAAGGCATTCAGCTATTTCTTTTCTTTTGTCAAAACCGAAAGACCCGTAACATCCTTGTTGCATTTTTTTTCTCAGGTACCAAAATCGAAACCTTTTCCCTAGCTCTCTTCTCATTTCTTTTTCACTTCTTTTCTTCTTTAGTGTTTTTTCCGAATCCACATTGCCCACCACTCAGCAGTTGCGATTCATTCTTTTGCCAAACCTTAAGAACTCAAATCTCATAAGCTATTCCTCTTCTTCGTTTTTCCACTTTTATTTTTTTGTTAGCCGAACCCTTTTGAAGCCTCATTCTTTGCCGAAACCTCTGCTACTTTTCTCTTTTCTTTTCCAACACCTTGGCCGAATATCAACTGTTAGAGACCACTCTCTCTTCATCTTTTCTTTGCTTCGTGGATCAACCTCAGTTTTTGGAGGTAAGTTCTTGGCACTTTGGCCGAATCTCTTTCATCTCTTATCCCTTCTCTCTATCGTTTTCTATAGATGGAGAAGCTGAATTTCTTTGGCACTCATAAGTGTTCTTTTGGGTTTTTGTGGCAGCAGAGCGTCGTTGGTTATTCTTCCTTATTTTTTTCTCTCCAATCGGTTTTGCTAGTATTGTGGTAAGTGTCCCTGTCGCCAATCATCTCTTATTTTGTTATATGCCGAAGGCAGAGATCTAGTGTTATTTGATGTTTGGCAGAATGTAAAGGGGTGTGGTGACGTCATTTTGTGGAGACTTTCAGGATTCGTTGGTCGTGAGTTACGCTTAGAGCCTCAGGTTTTTGTCGATTTAGGTAAGGGATTTAATTTTGGGTCTTGATTCCTTACAATTTGTTTCACTGCATTGATTCGGTTAGTGACTAAGGTGTGTTATGGACTCGAAGGCTAATCAATCGCTTGGTGGGGTTGGATCTGAGACCCCAGCCCCTAAGTTCAAGAAGAGAGTGGTGTCAGCTGTTCGCGACTGGCCACCTAGGTGTGGGCCGGCATCTGAGCAAAGCAGTAGACAGATAGTGGTAGTGTCGATTAACGACAGTGCCGACGTAGAAAGCATAGTCTCACGAGTAATCAGGTGTAACTCTTACACACTTCGTAGGTTAATATGATTTTGTTATGTGATATGTTAAATACCGGAATAGTGGCGTAAAACGATGTTTTATGATGTGCTACCCTCATGGGTATAAGCGAGGACTCCGGGTAAGTCCCTTCTGATTTGTTTGATGTTAAATGCCTTGGTTCAAAGCTGTATATGCCATGATATGCGACTATTGTATGCTAAGCTTGACATTCATGCCATGGAAAGTATGTTCATTGATGAGGGTATGATGAGAGGAGGGGGAAGGATGATTTCAGACTGTCATCAGTGGTTTTGACCACACAGTGGGTTGGCCCCACTTTCTATATTTGTGACTAAGTCTCAATGGGTTTGACCACCAGTGGTTTGGTACCACATATTACTATCTTTGTGACTCGTCCCAGTAGTTTTGACCACTGTGGGTTGGCCCCACATATTGATATACGGGATTGTCATCAGTGGTTTTGAC
Organism: Gossypium australe; assembly: GCA_005393395.2. Lineage (NCBI taxonomy): Eukaryota > Viridiplantae > Streptophyta > Magnoliopsida > Malvales > Malvaceae > Gossypium > Gossypium australe. The sequence continues at coordinate 71,056,459 of CM016617.1, forward strand.
CACAAGGTGGGTTGGCCCTACCATAGTATTTTGTGACTACGGTCATCAGTGGTTTTGACCACACTTATCTAAATTGTGACTACGGTTATCAGTGGTTTTGACCACCAGTGGTTTTGACCACACGGGGTAGAAACAAGAGTACGAATGGTTAGGTTGGGTTGCATGACTTGCATATTGGCTTATGAAATTGTGTATGAGCATTGATATTTTCGGGATGGGGATTTACACACTGAGTCTCGATGACTCACCCCTTCCTTTACATGTTGCAGATGATTCGTAGATCGCGGATGTGGAGCCGGGACAGACTCGAGGTGGCCATGCTCATTGCTGTGTGTTTTGATTTAAAATATATTCTGGATTTTGCTTTACTTTTAATTTGGTTTTCGGGGTTGTAATAAGGCCAGTAACTTTCACTTTGAAGTTTATCGATCTGCTTAAATTATCACGGAAATGTTTGCATAAGTTAAACAAAATGGCATGCCTAAACGACCTTTAAAATGGAAGTTTTCCAAAATGCACAACTGAACGGGTTTTCTAAAACTTTACCATCGGGTAACGACAAACAAGTCGCATCAATAGGTCAACTCGGTTTTCTTAAAAACTGCAAACGGTTTTGACAACTGGGCTAAAACTATTTTAGATTTTTACTAAAAACCAATGGGTTCCTTAAAATAAGAAACTACACACAACTTTCCGAACCATGTTTTTACTAAATCAATCAACTCGTTTTAAATAATGACCCCTTCTTTCAAAATTAAATCTACTAACTGTTTTCTCAGGAATCGTTTTCTCCTGTGACATACCAGATTCGGTCGTGGTGTGTTGACCGGGTTTGGGGTGTTACAATTGTGGTATCAGAGCTAAGTTCAAAAGCTCGGCTGTGGGCCCGAGGCCCAAAATGTTTTAATAATCAGTTTACAAAATGGTTTTTAATAGAAATGCATGATTTTGGGAAGCATGGCACCGAGTCTCCGGCACCGATCCGCCCAGGTAAGTACCCCTAACTGTTGTTTGTATGATTGCGATGATTGTGATATGATTAATAGTAATAGGATATTACTTTAGAGACTAAAACCCATAGAATTGTGTGAACTTGCGAAAACAATCTCTATAATAACTGTTCATAAGACTGTGCTGTAATAACAGTGGAATAAGTCTAATGCATAAAATTCTTAAATCAGATTAATTCGTAAACACCAGTCATGAGTACTCGAGGACATGGTCGTAACATGCGTGGACGAGGTAGAGGTAGGATGGCTTTGTCTGAGCCAGCTGGGTCTGGCCATGGGTCGGGAAATGAGGGACCACTGCCTCCAGCTGAGGGCGCGGAGTTTTAGGATTAGAAGGGTGGTGACGACGCAGTGTCGCAGGCGGTGCTGCGGGTTTTGGAAAGAGTAGCTGGAGCAGGTCGAGGTATGGGGGCTCGGAAATCTGTGTCAGAACGACTCCGGGCTAATGGAGCCGAGGTATTCAGGGGTGTGTCTGGAGTGGCTCCCAATACGGCTGAGTATTGGCTGGAGGTGACAGAACGTTTAGTGGATGACCTAGACTTTACGGCTAAGGAAAAGCTGAAGGGGATAGTATCTCTTCTCCGGGATGAATCTTATCAATGGTGGCTCACGGTCCGGGATGGCGTGACAGCTGATGATCTCACTTGGGATTTCTTTAAGGCAGCTTATCAAAAGAAGTATGTTGGGTCTAGTTATATTGATGCACAGTGTAAGGCATTCTTGAATTTGGTCCAGGGGAGTAAGACAGTATCGGAGTATGAGGCAGAGTTCCTTCGGTTAAGTCGTTATGCTCGGGGTATTGTGGCTACGGAACACAAGCGTTGTGTTAGATTTGAGGATGGGTTAAGAGATGAGCTGCAAATATTGGTTGCACCACAGCAAGAGAGAGAATTTGCGGCCTTGGTAGAGAAGGCCAAGATTGCTGAGGAAGTGAAACAGTCAGTGAGACGGAACCAGGATAGGAATTGGTCTAAGAGGAGTTCTGGGTCATCAGGGTCTGCTGGGAATTCACAGAAAAGGGTTCGATATGGTGGGCCAAATCAAGCTGCAAGGCCTGCTGCTACTACTCAGTGGCCGCCACAGTGTTCTCGTTGTGGGAAGTTTCATAAAGGAGAATGTTGGACCGGAAACAGAGGGTGTTTCGAGTGTGGGTCAACGAAACACTGGGTAAGGGATTGTCCGCGAAGATCAGCTAGAATTCAGTCTGAGGGTCAAGGTCGTACGCAATTCAGGAGGGATGGACAGCCACCTCAGGGGGGTCGAGGTTTAGTCAGGGGTGGTAATGGTAATGGACGAGGTCGCGGGGCACCGGGCAGAGGTGCCGGGAATACTGATGCAAGACAGCCTGGATTGGTCTATGCAGCGAGGCGTCGAGAGGAGGGTGACGCACCGGATGTCATAACCGGTACGTTCTTAATTTTTGGACTACCTTATATTGCTTTAATTGATGTTGGTTCGACGCACTCGTATGTTGTCAGTAGCATAGTGGAAACTTTGAACTTAGCCTTTGAGATTTCTTCTAGGGAGATGACAGTAATTAGCCCTCTAGGTCACTCTGTAGAAGTAAATAGACTTTATAGGGATGTACCCCTAGAACTCCAAGGGGTCGTGTTTTTGGCTGATCTTATGGAACTTCCATTCGGGGAGTTCGGTTTGATCCTAGGGATGGACTGGCTAGTGAAGTACCAAGCGAGTTTGGACTGCGCAGCTAAGCGTATGGTATTGAGAACCGTTGAGGGTGAAGAGGTGGTGATGATAGGTAATAGAAGAGATTATCTATCTAGTGTTGTGTCCGCTTTGAAGGCCGAGAAGATGGTGAGGAAAGGATGTGAGGTGTACATGGTTCATGTTTGTGCTTTGGAGGCTAAGGTATCAGTGGTAGAGGATGTTCGCACGGTAAAGGAATTTACCGATGTATTTCCAGAAGAGCTTCCGGGTTTACCCCCAAATCGTGAGGTTGAGTTTGGGATAGATCTATTACCGAGAACCGCGCCAGTGTCTATTGCTCCATATAGGATGGCACCGAAAGAGTTAGTAGAACTGAAAGCACAGATTCAGGAATTGTTGGACCGGGGCTTTATCCGGCCGAGTGTTTCTCCTTGGGGAGCGCCTGTGCTTTTTGTTAAGAAGAAAGATGGTACGATGCGGATGTGTATAGACTACCGACAGCTGAACAAGTTGACGATCAAGAACAAGTATCCGTTGCCAAGGATAGATGATCTATTCGATCAGCTTAAGGGTGCATCAGTCTTTTCAAAGATTGATTTAAGGCCAGGGTATCACCAGCTCAAGGTGAAGGAGGCTGATATTCACAAGACAACGTTTCGTACTCGGTATGGGCACTACGAGTTCTTGGTAATGCCGTTTCGATTGACCAATGCGCCGGCAGCGTTTATGGATATGATGAATCGGGTGTTTCAGCCATACTTGGACCGGTTCGTAGTGTTGTTTATAGACGACATATTGGTATACTCGAGATCCGAGGAGGAGCATGATGCGCATTTACGTGTGGTCTTGCAGATTCTGAGGGAGAAGCAATTATTTGTAAAGTTTAGCAATTGCAAGTTCTGGTTGAAGGAGGTGACTTTCTTGGGTTATGTGGTATCAGTAGAGTGGATCCTCGGAAGATTGAGGAGGTGTTGGACTGGAAACCACCTAAGTTGGTGGCAGAAATTCGGAGTTTCCTTGGCTTGGCAGGATATTACAGAAGATTTGTAGAAGGGTTTTCCTTGATTGCAGCGCCATTGACCAAGTTGCTGAGGAAAGAAGTTCCATTTGTGTGGTAAGACAAGCAGCAGGAAAGTTTTGACAAGTTAAAGAGGATTCTGACAGAAGCTCCGGTTCTGATTCAGCCCGAAGGGGGGAAGGAGTTCACGGTTTACTATGATGCGTCGCATACTGGCTTGGGTTGTCTGCTGATGCAAGAGGGGAAGGTAGTGGCGTATGCGTCTCGGCAGTTGAGACCTCACGAAGTGAATTACCCGACGCATGATCTGGAGTTGGCTGCAGTGGTTTTCGCCCTAAAAATTTGGAGACATTACTTGTATAGGGAGAAGTCAATAGTCTATACGGATCACAAGAGTTTGAAGTACCTATTGACACAGAAGGAGTTGAATTTGAGGCAGCGTAGGTGGATTGAGTTGTTAAAAGACTACGACTGCTCGATTGAATACCACCCGGGTAAGGCTAATGTAGTGGCTGACGCATTGAGTCGCAAGGTGGTAGCGGACTTAAGGGCAATGTTTGCCCATCTTAGTCTGTATGATGACGGAAGTCTGCTAGCAGAATTGCAAGTGAAGCTGACTTGGATAGATCAGGTTAAGGAGAAACAGTTAGGGGATGAGGTCCTAAGTGCTTGGAGGTTACAAGTGCAGAATGGGGGATCAGAAGGTTATAGTTAGAGTAGTGATGGAGTGTTGTGTTTCCAAGGGAAAGTTTGTATGCCGAAAGACGTGGAGTTAAGGCAGAAGATTCTCCAGGAGGCACATAGCAGTCCATACGCTATGCATCCTGGGGGTAGCAAGATGTATCGAGACTTGAGGGAACAGTTTTGGTGGCTGGGGCTAAAGCATGAGGTAACGGAATTTGTCGGTAAGTGTCTGATGTGTCAGCAAGTCAAAGCTGAACATCAGGCACCTTCGGGTCTATTGCAGCCGATCAAAATTCCGCAGTGGAAATAGGAAAGGATTACGATGGATTTCGTCATTGGGTTACCCCTTACGCCTAGCAAGAAGGATTCAGTGTGAGTAATAGTGGATCGTTTGACTAATTCAACCCATTTTATACCGGTTAGAGTGGATTATTCGCTTCAAAGGTTGGCTAAGTTGTATGTGGCAGAAATAGTGAGACTGCATGGAGTACCAGTATCAATTATTTCAGATAGGGATCCTAGATTCACGTCAAGGTTTTGGAAAGCGTTGCATCAGGCTTTGGGTACAAGACTGGATTTCAGCACCGCATTTCATCCGCAATCAGATGGGCAGTCGGAAAGGGTAATCCAGGTTTTATAGGATATGCTGAGGGGGTTGTGTTTTGGACTTCAGGGGTAGTTGGGAAGAATATCTACCCTTGGCAGAGTTCGCGTACAACAACAGTTATCAGGCAAGTATCCAGATGGCACCATATGAGGCACTGTATGGATGGAAGTGTCATACTCTTACGTGTTGGACAGAGTTGGGTGAGCGTCAGATATTGGGTCCAGAGTTAGTGACTGAAACAGAAGATAAGGTTAAGCTGATTCGGGCTCTTCTGAAGGAGGCTTCGGACAGGCAAAAATCTTATGCCGATCTTAAGCGGAGGGATATAGAGTTTGCAGTGGGTGACAAGGTCTTTCTAAAGGTGTCGCCATGGAAGAAGGTGCTGAGGTTTGGTCGGAAGGGCAAGCTGAGCCCTAGGTTCATCGGGTCGTATAAGGTGTTGAAGCGTGTGGGACCAGTAGCTTATCAGCTCGAGTTGCCAGCAGAATTGAGTCAGATCCATGACGTGTTCCATGTTTCAATGCTTAGGTGCTATCGATTAGATCCATCACATGTTGTGCCAGTTGAGGAGATTGAGGTGAGTTCGGATTTATCCTTTGAGGAGGCACTGGTACAGATTCTAGATCGAGATGTCACAGTTTTGTGTAGGAAGTTAGTTCCTTTAGTGAAGGTGTTATGGCAGAATCACGGAACGAAAGAGGCTACGTGGGAATCAGAGGTTGGGATGTGGCATCAATACCCTCAACTCTTTTGACCAGGTAATTTCGAAGCCGAAATTATTTTAAGGGGTAGAACTGTAACATCCTTAAATTGGGGTCTTTGTATTTTATCTGTTTGCGTGTTTATGGTATAGATGTTATGTTAGTTTAGACTATTTTAGGGTCTAGGCTTGAGCCTGGGATAGGCTAGGGGCATAGCAAAAATTTTATTTTTGGGTACTTGGAAGGGAGAGCTGAAGAAGTCAGTGTTAAGAGAAATTATTGGTGTGTTTTGCCACAAGAATTGAAGTGGCAAAGTGGCAGGGGAGGTGCTACTTAAGCACAAGGGAAGTGATGCCTCAGGCATGCTGGAGGACTTGGGTTCGAGTTGCAGGAATCCCTTTCTGCTTATTCTTTTTGACGCCAGAACAAGGGAGAGCTGTGCTCAGGTAGGACTCTGATGGATGAGGATGGATGAGGTCAACAGCTTTGAATGTGTGGAAGAGAGGAAATTTAGGGGTTTGAATCATTCAAACAGATTTAAATGAGTGGCCAGGAGAAAATTGTGGAGATGGGCATGGGAGCTTAGTGTTGGCCGAATGTCAAACACTAAGGGAGTGGGAAAAATCGGTTTGGGTAGCTAGGGGTGTGCTGAATTTCAATAGTAGTCTTAGGGGAGCATTTTCGGCTAGCTAGAGAAGGCATTCAGCTATTTCTTTTCTTTTCTTTTCTTTTCTTTTCTTTTCTTTTCTTTCGACTCCAACCCGGTCCAAGCTTTATTCATCACCTGAAAGGTTTGAGAAAAATTGGGTGAGTCAAACAGACTCAGTGCATAGTTATTTCACATGTCTCCACGTATGGGCTTGGCCTATATCCACACATCAATCACATATCAGATGATAAGGCATTATATCCACATAATTCCACATGTTGGGCTTGGCCCATATCCACATTGATCCACATAATTAGTCATGCAAAGTGCATAAATATGCAACATGAAGCCCAACCCAACCTAGAGTCCATCCGTTACTCCTACCTTAGCAGACTCCCTGCCCAAGGCCGTGGCTAATCCACCGATCACATAGTGATCCACATATCTTACCTTGGCAGACTTGCTGCCCAAGGCCGTGGCTAAGCCACCGATCACATAGTGATCCACATATCTGTATCCACGAGGTGACTCGAGGTCATCCTCAATCTACGGTGATGTACACAGCTATCATCCGCCGAGATGTGGCACCTAGCCAACACCTCCCTTGATGAAGCACATAGCTAACATCAAGCGCCAATGTAGCACAAGGCTAACATTAGACCACGTACATAAAGTACACCCTTTCCTTCGATAGTCACATCCCAAGTCCCATGCATATATATGTATCATGGGAACATATCACTTGAACAATTATGCATCACATGCCATCACATCTCATATATTCATCAATGATCATTTAATATCGTAAATCACTGACCTGAGTATTCGATCACCCACCACGGGTATTCACAATCTTAGCCCTTAGTTCGGCTACCATTATCATCATATCACATATACATAAATATAACACATACACACAATCAAGAGACAGTGAGATAACTACGCACCTTTTTGGTACAGTCGATTAAATCCCGAAAACGCCACTTGATTATGAACTCTTGAAGAATCGAATCCCGAAAGCTTCTCCTTTAATGCTCGTTAATGCTAGCTACCATCACAAGAAACACATATCATGGCACAAGCATAATCGGCCATCCCTAAACCAAGGCTTAATCCTTGATTCGGCACACTTAAAAGAAAGAGAACCTACACCGATTGCTAGGATAGAAATTACTTACCACCACGTTGCTTGAAGAGATCAAATAAGAGAAAAAGGTTTCGACTAAACCTTCCCAATGGTAATGGGATATTCGGCTAACACAAAGATAGGTATAGAAACGAGGTTGAGATGGTGTTTCGGCACTTTACTGATGAAAAGGGATTACGCCAAAGTGGAGGGAGTAGAATGCTTAGAGGATTTGGCTATGGTGTTTTCTTAAAATTTCAAGCAAAGACAAGAGAGAAAGAGGCTATAGGGTTCGGCCAAGCCTTACCAAAGGTGATGACAAACTCGACTATCAAAAGGAAAAGAAAGAGTTTGGGAAAGGAGATAGATTCGGCCAAACTAGCAAATAGAAAGAAGAAGAAAACGCTAGTGACCTTAATGGTCTTTGAAGTTTCGAACACAAAACAAAGAGAAGGGAAACCGAAATTAAATGGCTTATGCACAAGAACGGCACTTAGAGAGAAAAGAAAACTCTAACTTTCGGCACAAATGAAAAAGATGAGAAAAGAATCACTTTGGCACACCTAACCTACTATTACCAAGCCGAAAATGCCATCCTACCAAGTCCCAAATTCGGCCAACACCAATTCCTTCACCCAAATCCCATATTTCCTCTTTAATTCCTCCTAAATCCTTCCAAAAATTCAGCCAACCCCCCTAGCCATCTATGCGTCCACATTCATGGTCAAAATGACCATAAAAATATTTCCAAAACAACTCTCCATCATTCAAGCCCCTTATCCCTCCATTCTTCCATAAATCTTAAGATTCTTATCCCAAAATACAAGCTTTCCTAATCTAATATTCAACTTGCCATAAAAATTGAAAGTCCAACCTTCCATAATTAAAGCTTGACCGACACTTATTGTTAGGATACATAAAAATAAAGTCTTCCAAATGCAACCCATGCTACTCGAACCTCTTCCCTCAAGCAACCCTTCATGCATCATAACCACCTTGCCACTAACTCCTCATGTGCTAGAATTTAACACATAAATTAACTTAAGTGTCAAGTTCACCTAATCCACTTCACTAAATATTCAATACTAAGAATTATTCTAGCCTCATTAATAAAATCAAGCCTTCACAAGACTATGCTAAACACACATAATTCATACTCGAGCTAACACAAATAATAAAATAATACTCAAATTTTTCCTAAAGCCCAAGGCCCAATCGGCCCAATCCTACTAGGCCTAATTTTGGGATATTACAATTCTACCCTCCTTAAAGAAATTTCGTCCTCGAAATTTCCAACTAACTAACAGTCGTACATCCTATCTCGCCACACTACGCTCTAGCTGCGCACTCTAATCTTAAAGAACTATCATACTTACCAGGCACATTCTCTAATTTCACAATCAGGGTTTCATACACTTCACTAGCAACATAAGAACAAGCTGATTCTATAACGAACAGGCAATAAAAGATATTCCAGAAACAAGAAACTTACCCGTTGTCACATCTGGCACATCACTATCCTCGCGACGGCCGACTGCATAAACCAACCTTGGCTGCATTGCATCTGAACCTTCAGCACCTCCGCTCGGTGCTCCACGACCTCGGCCAGAACCATTTCCTCCATGGTTCGGACCATGACCCCTCGTCGCTTGTTGACTACTCCTACCCGGCTGCTCATAACCCTGGCCTACTGTCCGAGCCCTACTCAGATCCTGAGGACAGTCTTTAATCAAATGAGACTTGGACTTACACCTAAAACATTCCCGTTCTCGATTCCAACACTCGCCAAAATGATACCTTCCACACCGAGCACACGGACGGTCCGGATTTCCAGTAGCTGGCTTAGTAGCACGAACAGAATTCTCCATCCTTGGTCTTTTTTGAAAGCTCTCAGACGATTCTGACGGTCCAAAACTCCTCTTATCTCGGTTCTTATCCTTATCTCTGTTCTGCCTCACAAAGTCCTTAATTCCTTCGGCCACCTTAGCCTTCTCCACCAACACGGCAAACTCTCGTTCCTGCTGTGGAGCTATCGATAACCTCAAGTCATCCCTTAGTCCATCCTCAAATTGGACACATCTCTCATGCTCCGTAGCCACTACTCCTCGAGCATATCGGCTTAACCTTAGGAATTCAGCCTCGTACTCCGCCACGGACTTGTTTGCTTGAACCAGCCCCAGAAATGCCTTCCTCTGCGCGTCAATATAATGAGTACCCACATACTTCTTCTGGTATGCCGTCTTAACGTACTCCCAAGTGAGATCCTCAGCTGTGGCCCCATCCCAAACTGTGAGCCACCATTGATATGCTTCATCGCGTACCAGCGCCACCATTCCTTTCACTTTCTCCTCAGGGGTCAGATCCAACTCATCCATAATTCGCTCGGTCGCCTCCAACCAATACTCAGCTGTACTGGGTGCCACCCCAGATACTCCACGAAACACTTCAGCCCCATTGGCTCGGAGTCGCTCGGGTACGGACTTCCTAGCTCTCATAATTCCACCGGCTCTAGCCACCATCTCAAGAACTTGCAGCACAGCCTGTGATACAGCATCATCCCTAGCCTGAGCTTGCTGCTCAACACCAACAGCTGGTGAGGGTACCTCATTGTCAGACCCTTGACCCGATCTAACGGGTTCCGACACGGCCATTCTACCTCTACCGCGTCCTCGCACATTACGGACACGTCTCCTAGAGCTCATGTCTAACGTCGCGATTTAATCTGTTTAAAGAGTTTTATGCATTAGTACTTTTGTTCCACTTGTTTATGCGCGAACAATTTTATGAAAAGGGCTTAATAGTAGTTCTTTCGATCCACAAAAGTTTCAGCTCAAGATCACTATTCTAATTCATAGAATCACATATTCACATTCAATAGAAACACATTCACTCATCCACAGCATTTACCATGCTACTATAGGCATCCTTGTCCATTCCCAACCCAGGGGTAATTTCGTCATTTTTCCCTACAGGGGTATTTTGGTAATAAATCGGGGTCAATTTCAGGAATTTTAATAAATCAAAGGCATTCCAGAATTTTTGAAACTTGTGGGTATTTTAAAAATTTTCCCAAATCAGAGGTATTGCAGAAATTTTCGAAATCGGGGTTATTTTGGTAATTTTGTAAGTCAAGGGTAATTTATTAATTTTCAAATCTGGGTATCTTGCTAGTTCGCAAAATATGGATTTTTGGTATTTTTGTAAGGTAAGAAAATCTTAGTAACAGTCGAGGCTAGTATGGAAATTTTATAAACCAAGGGTATTGTAGTAATTTATAAACCAGGGGTAATTGGGTAATTTGCAAATCGAGAATATTTCAAAAAAAAATTTTCCAAGTATAAAATGGTTTTACAAATCAAAGGAGTAATTTTGAAAACTTAAGGTTTTTATAAAATAGTATGGCTAGTCCTTTTCGGGTTTTAATTATCGAGTTTAGCCCGTGAATAAGTCCTCTTGGTTAGGGTGAACCGTTACTACGCACCAGGTAGGATTCGAGTGGAGGGGAGGTGAGTCGCTAGGACTACTTAAATACCAAGCTCCCACCGAAACCAATCCTAGACATGCGCACAATGGTTGCCACACCTTAACTCGGCGACTTACTTCACAGGTTTGTTTGATTGTTTTTAAGTCTTATGCTTGTGTTTGAGTGCACTAGCCCTAGGGCCCAATAGCCTTAATATTCTAATCTACGAGCCCAAATAAGCCCATAACATTCACATATAAATCACTTTAATAGTCAGAGGTACTTACCTGGTGGACTTCGGGTCGGAGATACAGGTGCCATGCCAGAATAAACCTGAAAATTTTATGAAAGCCCAAATCTTTGAAAAGCCCATCTAAAAAAATGTTTTTGGGCCCAAAACCCTCAAAGCCGAGTTTTGAACCGGGCTCTGATACCAAACTGTAACACCCCAAACCCGGCCCACGAGCCACGGCCGAATTCAGAATGCCACTGCGGAAAACGTTTGAAAAACTTTTGACTTAGAGTTAAAAACATAAAAATTTGTTGTCTTTACTAACACATTGTGTAATTAAAGTTCCAAATAAAATTAAGTTGTTTAAAATAAAACATTTTCAAATAATAATATAATCGACAATCCAACTTAAAACATAATAAAAAGTCCTTAAATACTTAAAGTGGCCCTTATTACAATAAATAACCTTTCATAAATAAAATGTGTAAAACAAATAAAGTATCTTCTGCATGGGCCACCTCGTATCCACTCCAACCCGGTCCAAGCTTTATGCATCACCTGAAAGGTTTGAGAAAAATTGGGTGAGTCAAACAGACTCAGTGCATAGTTATTTCACATGTCTCCACGTATGGGCTTGGGCCATATCCACACATCAATCACATATCAGATGATAAGGCACTATATCCACATAATTCCACATGTTGGGCTTGGCCCATATCCACATTGATCCACATAATTAGTCATGCAAAATGCATAAATATGCAACATGAAGCCCAACCCAACCTAGAGTCTATCCGTTACTCCTACCTTAGCAGACTCCCTGCCCAAGGCCGTGGCTAATCCACCGATCACATAGTGATCCACATATCTTACCTTGGCAGACTTGCTGCCCAAGGCCGTGGCTAAGCCACCGATCACATAGTGATCCACATATCTGTATCCACGAGGTGACTCGAGGTCATCCTCAATCTACAGTGATGCACACAGCTATCATCCGCCGAGATGTGGCACCTAGCCAACACCTCCCTTGATGAAGCACATAGCTAACATCAAGCGCCAATGTAGCACAAAGCTAACATTAGACCACGTACATAAAGTACACCCTTTCCTTCGATAGTCACATCCCAAGTCCCATGCATATATGTGTATCATGGGAACATATCACTTGAACAATTATGCATCACATGCCATCACATTTCATATATTCATCAATGATCATTTAATATCGTAAATCACTGACCTGAGTATTCGATCACCCACCACGGGTATTCACAATCTTAGCCCTTAGTTCGGCTACCATTATCATCATATCACATATACATAAATATAACACATACACACAATCAAGAGACAGTGCAATAACTACGCACCTATTTGGTACAATCGATTAAATCCCGAAAACGCCACTTGATTATGAACTCTTGAAGAATCGAATCCCGAAAGCTTCTACTTTAATGCTCCTTAATGCTAGCTACCATCACAAGAAACACATATCATGGCACAAGCATAATCGGCCATCCCTAAACCAAGGCTTAATCCTTGATTCGGCACACTTAAAAGAAAGAGAACCTACACCGATTGCTAGGATAGAAATTACTTACCACCACGTTGCTTGAAGAGATCAAATAAGAGAAAAAGGTTTCGGCTAAACCTTCCCAATGGTAATGGGATATTCGACTAACACAAAGATAGGTATAGAAACGAGGTTGAGATGGTGTTTCGGCACTTTACTGATGAAAAGGGGATTATGCCAAAGTGGAGGGAGTATAATGCTTAGAGGATTTGGCTATGGTGTTTTCTTAAAATTTCAAGCAAAGACAAGAGAGAAAGAGGCTATAGGGTTTGGCCAAGCCTTACCAAAGGTGATGACAAACTCGACTATCAAAAGGAAAAGAAAGAGTTTGGGAAAGGAGATAGATTCGGCCAAACTAGCAAATAGAGAGAAGAAGAAAACGCTAGTGACCTTAATGGTCTTTAAAGTTTCGAACACAAAACAAAGAGAAGGGAAACCGAAACTAAATGGCCTATGCACAAGAACGGCACTTAGAGAGAAAAGAAAACTCTAACTTTCGGCACAAATGAACAAGATGAGAAAAGAATCACTTTGGCACACCTAACCTACTATTACCAAACCGAAAATGCCATCCTACCAAGTCCCAAATTCGGCCAACACCAATTCCTTCACCCAAATCCCATATTTCCTCTTTAATTCCTCCTAAATCCTTCCAAAAATTCGGCCAACCCCCCTAGCCATCTATGCGTCCACATTCATGGTCAAAGTGACCATAAAAATATTTCCAAAACAACTCTCCATCATTCAAGCCCCTTATCCCTCCATTCTTCCATAAATCTTAAGATTCTTATCCCAAAATACAAGCTTTCCTAATCTAATATTCAACTTGCCATAAAAATTGAAAGTCCAACCTTCCATAATTAAAGCTTGACCGACACTTAATGTTAGGATACATAAAAATAAAGTCTTCCAAATGCAACCCATGCTACTCGAACCTCTTCCCTCAAGCAACCCTTCATGCATCATAACCACCTTGCCACTAACTCCTCATGTGCTAGAATTTAACACTTAAATTAACTTAAGTGTCAAGTTCACCTAATCCACTTCACTAAATATTCAATACTAAGAATTATTCTAGCCTCATTAATAAAATCAAGCCTTCACAAGACCATGCTAAACACACATAATTCATACCCGAGCTAACACAAATAATAAAATATTACTCAAATTTTTCCTAAAGCCCAAGGCCCAATCGGCCCAATCCTACTAGGCCCAATTTCGGGATATTACATACCCGATGGTAAAGTTTTGGAAAAATCCCAAAGTTTATTAAGGTTGTGAAAACATTCATTTTATAATTTCTCTCCTTGTTAATCATGGTTTAATGTTTAACACAAATTCAAAGGCACTTGTCAAAATAAATAAACCCAAAGCAAAATATGGATGGCCTTATTACATAACCGAAACCCAAAATTTAAAACGAAGTAAAACCGAAATTTAATCATTAAAATAAAACCAACTACTGAGCATGGCCACCTCGAGTCCATCCCGGCTCCATATCCGCGATCTGGGGATTATCTGCAAAATGTAAAGGAATGGGTGAGTCACCGAGACTCAGTGTGCAGTTCCCCATTTCGAAGATAACAAGCCCTTACAAAACTTCATAAACAGGTATGTATGTCATGCAACCCAAAAACCTAACCATCCGAAACTCCTAGTTCTACCCCGTGTGGTACCAAACCACTAGTGACCCAAAGTCACAAATAAACATATGTGGTACCAAAACACTGGTGGTGCCAAACCACTGGTGACCCAAAGTCACAGATAATCATATGTGGGGCCAACCCACTTTGTGGTACCAAACCACTGGTGACGATCCCTTTTGATATTATGTGGGGCCAACCCACTGTGGTACCAAACCACTTGGACGAGTCACAAAGATAACATATGTGGTACCAAACCACTAGTGGTACCAAACCACTGAGACTTAGTCACAAAATAATGAGAAGTGGGGCCAACCCACAGTGTGGTACCAAACCACTGGTGACAGTCTGATAATCATATCTTCCCCCTCCTCTCATCATACCCATGCAATATGACATAATAATTCGTCTATGCAGTATGACATGTATGCAAGTCATATATCAAAGATAACGTATGAAACGAATTACCATCATAACCAGAATAACAAATACGACATAATCAAGCTAATCAACCTCTAAGGGTATAACAGTAATTTTACCTACCAAGGGCATTTTTGTAATTTACCTCTCAGGGGTGTTTTGGTACTTTACCCTTCCAAGGGTATAAAGTAATTTTGCACCTGTAATGGCCTTTCCCAAAGGCCCAAATGTCGCCCCAAACGGCTCGGTTACCATTTCCGGTCGTACCGGACTATTGAGCCTAAAACTTGATTTCGGCCCATTCGGGGCCACATGCTCGTGTGGCCCACCTAACACAAATCTAGCCACATATATAAGTTCCACCTATACTATATCATCATACAATTTATTCAATTGGGCCCACTTCGGCCCATCGAGGCCCTAAGCAGCCTCAGCCCACAAGATTACTACTGATGGTCTCAACTATCGCGTCGAAGGCCCACACGTGCGCTCGCATGCTCGTGTGGCTACTATTGCCGTGACGGGCACTTCGGCATTAGCCGCTCTATAACTAGAGTAGAGAGAGTTACACACCTGATAGGAATCTGGTGTTAAACCGCACTGCGACCACTCCTGTGCCAAACGCCCACCAAGGTATGTTAACTCTCCTCCTAGAATGCTCTTTATATAGCTAGCTCTTCACCTTCCTTCTTTGTATCTTTCCGATGTGGGATCCCTTCGTCTGTAGAGTTTAAATTCAACTGAAACTCTTGCCATCCAATCCGCAAAATAAATACTCCCTTACTTCTCATGAGATTCTAACCCAGGCTCCCTTGCAACATAATCCACGCTGCTAACCACTTGGCCACAAGCTCCTCTTGTGTCTTAAACCATGCGCAACTAAATATAAATCTACCACCAAATTCTAAGTTCGAAGCAAAAAGAAAACCAAAATGAAAGAGCCAAGACTTGAACCTTGGACCTCCTTCCTTCTTTGTGGCGTCATCCCCTTGCCCCTTATGTGGCGTCACTTTGCCACTACACCACACACTCTACTTGTGTCATTTCCTCCACATTTTATTCTTAAGGCCTACCTGCCAACTTCTAGGGTTTTTTTCACCTAAAACCAAAATTTCCCCAAAGCCAATGTTCGATCCCGAAACTTCATAGAGGCTCTCTAGCCTTCCAAAATCAGTTATCTAATAGGTCCAACTTGCATTTAAGCCAATCTCTTGTTCTCCAAAAAAAATTTTAAACGCTACTACACCTAAGGCCCATTGGGCTCAATCCTACTAGGCCCAATTTCGAGATGTTACACAACTGATGTTCTGCCTTTACCTGTTGACACGTCAAACACCTACCCGCAAATTTAGTTACTTCTCGCTTTAGACCTGGCCACCAAAACTATTCCTGCAAATCCCAGTACATCTTACTACCCCAGGATGCATAGCATATGGACTGCTATGTGCTTCCTGAAGAATCTTCTGCCTCAACTCCACATCTTTTGGCATACAAACCTTCCCATGGAAACATAAAACTCCATCACTGCTCAAACTATACCCTTCTACTCCACCATTCTGCACTTGCAAAAGCCGAGCGCTCAAGACATCATCTGATAACTGTTTCTCTTTAACCTGATTCACCCATGCCGGCTTCACTTGCAGTTCCGCTAATAAGCTTCCATCATCATACAAACCAAGGTGAGCAAACATTGTTCTCAAGTCTGATATTAACTTATGGCTCAACGCGTCTGCCACCACGTTAGCCTTACCCGGATGGTACTCAATCGAGCAGTCGTAATCCTTCAACAACTCGATCCACCTCCGCTGCCTTAAATTCAACTCCTTCTGGGTAAGGAGGTATTTTAAACTCTTATGATCTGTATAGACAATGGACTTCTCCCCATACAAATAATGTCTCCAGATCTTCAGGGCAAAAACCACTGCAGCCAACTCCAGATCATGCGTCAGATAACTCATTTCGTGAGGTCTCAACTGTCGAGAAGCATACGCTACCACCTTCCTCTCTTGCATCAGCACACATCCTAACCCTGTATGCAACGCATCATAATAGACAGTAAACTCTTTCCTTGCCTCAGGCTGAATCAACACCGAAGCTTCCGTCAGAATCCTCTTTAACTTCTCAAAACTTTCTTGTTGTTTGTCTGACCACACAAACGGAATCCCTTTCCTTAACAATTTGGTTAACGGCGCTGCAATCAAAGAGAACCCTTCCACAAACCTTCTATAATACCCAGCTAGACCAAGAAAATTCCGAATCTTCGCCACGAATTTAGGTGGTTTGCAATCCAACACGGCTTTAATTTTTCGAGGGTCAACCCTAATCCCCTCAGCTCACACTACGTGACCCAAAAAGGTAAGTTCCCTTAGCCAGAACTCACACTTACTAAACTTAGCGAACAACTGCTTCTCCCTCAGAATTTGCAAAACCACTCGAAGATGTGAATCATGCTCCTCTTCGGACTTTGAGTACACCAGGATATCGTCTATAAACACCACGACGAAACGATCCAGATATGGTTGAAAAACCCGATTCATCATATCCATAAATGCTACTGGCGTGTTGGTCAATCCAAACGGCATCACCAAGAATTTGCAATGACCATAACGAGTACGAAACGCCGTCTTATGAATATCTGCCTCCTTGACCTTAAGCTGGTGATACCCCGACCTCAAATCTATCTTGGAGAAGACTGATGCTCCCTTAAGTTGGTCGAACAGATCGTCTATCCTCGGCAACGAATACTTATTCTTGATCATTAACCTATTCAGCTGACGGTAATCAATACACATTCACATTGATCTGTCTTTCTTCTTAACAAAAAGCACGGGTGCTCCCCAAGGTGATACACTCGGCCGGATAAAACCCTGGTCTACAACTCCTGAATCTACGCTTTCAGCTCCACTAACTCCTTCGACGCCATTCTGTAAGGGGCAATTGACACTGGCGTTGTTCTCGATAGAAGATCAATACTAAACTCCACTTCGTGATCCGGAGGTAATCCCGGAAGCTCTTCTGGGAAAACATCAGAAAATTCCTTTACCGTTGGTACATCCCCCACAACTGATTCCTTGGCCTCCAAAGCACAAACATGAACCATGAATGCCTTACATCCCTTTCTCACCATTCTCTCAGCTTTCAGAACGGATACCACATTGGATAGGTAATTCCTTCTCTCGCCTATCACCACCACCTCTTCACCCTCGAAAGTTCTCAACACCATGCGCTTGGCTACACAGTCCAAACTTGCTTGATATTTTACTAACCAATCCATACCTAAGATCAAGTTGAACTCCCCGAACGACAGTTCCATTAGATTAGCCGGGAAAACTACCCCTTGAACTTCCAGAGGAACATCCTTAAATAGCTTGTTCACTACTACAGTTTGTCCTAGAGGGCTCACTACAGCCATCTTCCTAGAAGAAGTCTCATAGTCCAAGTTCATAGTTCCCGCTATAATACTAGCAACATAAGAGTGCGTCGAACCAATACCAATCAAGGCAGTACAAGGCAAACCATAAATTAAGAACGTACAAGTTATGACGTCCGGTACGTCGCCCTCGTTTCGACACCTAGATACATAGACCAACCCGGGCTGTCTTGTATATATATTTCCAGCACCTCTGCCCGGTGTTCCACGGCCTCGACCGAAACCATTACCTCTTCTGGCTGGACCATGACCCCTCTGCGGCTGCTGACCATCCCTTCTGAATCGTGCACGTCCTTGACCCTCAAACTATTTCCTAACTGGCCTCCACGAGTAATCCCTTATCCGATGGTCCAACGACCCACACTCGAAGCACCCTTTGTTACCTATCCAACACTCACCCGAATGAAACTTCCCGCATCGAGCAAACTGCGGTGGCCACAGAGCAGCAACAAGCTTTGCAGCTTGACTCGACCCGCCTAATCTAGCCCTTTTCTGATAACCCCCAGCAGACCCGGATGACCCAAAACTCCTCTTATTCCTATTTCTATCCTGATTCTGTTTCTCGGACTACTTCACCTCCTCGGCTATCTTAGCCTTTTCCACAAGAACAGCAAATTCCCTCTCTCGCTGTGGAGCAACCAACACCCGCAGCTCATCTCTCAGCCCGTCCTCAAACCGAACATAGTGCTCATGGTCCGTGGCCACAATACCCTGAGCATACCGGTTTAATCGTAGGAATTCCGCCTCATACTCAGACACCGACTTACCCCCTGAACCAGATTCAAAAATGCCTTGCGCTGCGCATCCACATAACTTGCTTCGACGTACTTCCTCTGAAATGCCGTTTTGAAGAAATCCCAGGTAATATCATCAGCCACCATTCCATCTCTAACCGTGAGCCACCACTGATAGGATTCGTCTCGAAGAAGAGACACGATCCCTTTCAACTTCTCCTCCGCCGTGAAGTCAATATCATCCATTATACGCTCAATCGCTTCTAACCAGTATTCAGCTGTGTTGGGACCTACACCAGAAACGCCCCTAAATACTTCCGCTCCATTGGCTCAGAGTCGTTCAGACACAGATTTCCGAGCCCCCGTACCCATGCCTGCTCTAGCAACTCTCTCCAAAACCCATAGCATTGCCTAAGACACCTCATCGTCTCCACCCATTTGGTCCTGAAACTCTGCTTCCACAGCTGGCGGTGGCGACACCTCATTCCCTGACCCATGGCCAGACCCTACTGGTTCCAACACAATAATCCTACCCCTACCACAACCACATACGTTACGCCCACGTCCACGAGTGCTCATGACTAACGTTCACGATTTAATCTGGTTAAAAGTTTTATGAGTTAGCTCTCTTCCACTATTTATTACCGAACAGTCTTATGCGTATATTATTAGAGTAGTTGTTTTCGCGAATGCATACATTCCTACAGGCTTCAGTCTCTAAGGTAAATTTCCTAATACTAGCAATCATATCACAAAATAATTTAATCATACAGTCAATAATTAGAAAACTTACCGTCGCGGATCGGTGCCAGAGACTCAGGTGCCATGCTTCCTGGGAACGTGTATTTTGTCAAACCATTTTTCAAACCATCTATTAAAACAATAATTTGGGCCTTATACTCACAGCCGAGCCTTTGAACCAGGCTCTGATACCACAACTGTAACACCTCAATCCCGGTCAAAACGCTACGACCGAATCTGGCATGTTACGAAAAAAGAAATTTTGGAAAACCGAGTCAAAAATCATAAGTTGAGAAAAATCTTTGCACATCCCTATGCCTTCGGTGAAAATTTGAAAACCAGTGTTTAGCTTAAACCATAGTACAGCTCAGGTTTCATAATCCACAGTCGAATTTAAAAAACAATATTTTGCGCGATCAGTTGAAAACTGTCTCGAGGTATAGCTTGAAAATTTTGCTTTACTTTGTTACTAAATTCCGGTATTAGTTAGCCAGTTGTAAATCTTAAAAATTTAAAGTATTTAGCTTGTAGGAAAAATGTCCACTTAGATTATTTATTAGGCATGCCATAACAATTGAATCAAAATCGAAGGAACAAAATCAATTTAACGTTTAAAAAGGCCTTATTACAATACCAAAAACCAAATCAAAGTAGTAATGGTCCAAAATACTTATTGAAATAAAGTTAACTGAAAATGTTTGCGTGGCCACCTCGAGTCCACCTCAACTCCATATCCGCGGTCTAAGGATTACCTGCAAAAGTTAACAGAGGGATGAGTTATCGAGACTCAGTGTGTAAATTCCCCTCCAAATGGGCTTTGGGCCCTCACACAATTTCATATATGATGCAAACAAGCAATGCAACCCCAACCAACCTATAATGTTCAGCCTCCATATCTCCTGATTCTACCCAAATCTGTGGCAGCTAGCCATTGGTGGTACCTAACCACTGGTGGTACCTAACCACTGGTGGTTCCAAACCACTGGTGACAAAAGTCACAATAATAATATGTGGGGCCAACCCACTTGTGGTAGCTAACCACTGGTGACAATCCCTAATACCGATACGTGGGGCCAACCGACTTTGGTACCAACCCACTGGGACGAGTCACAGAAATATGATATATGTGGTACCTAACCACTGGTGGTTCCAAACCACTGAGACTTAGTCACAAAATAATACTATGTGGGGCCAACCCACTTGTGGTACCTAACCACTGGTGACAGTCTGAAGGATCATGTTTCCTCCCTCTTCATCTCGTATCCCAAACTCATGTTCAACAGTTAATATGATACGATCATGCTTAACGATTAATTAACATGGCACATTCAGGCTTTTAACATATGCGTTTATTGATAGCAAAATAATAGACTTACCCGAAGTCCTCGCTTTTACCCACAAGGGTATTCTAGTGACCAAAATGTCACTTCGGCTTTTAGGCATATCAGCTACTAACAAAATAACATATGAAGTGTGTGAGAGATTTACACACCTGATAACGCGTAACACAATACTTTCTACGTCAACGCTATCGCTAACAGGCACTACCGCTATCTGCCTACTGTTCTACTCGAAAGTCGGCCCACAACCCAGTGGCCAATCTCAAACTGATGACACTGCTCGCTTCTTAAACTTAGCGGTTGGGTTCACGGGTACAACCCCCTCCTTCGCCTGATCGGTATTGGATTCCATCAAAAGATCTCGTCAGATATTACTATAAGGAAATACAGTTGTTTAACCACAACACAGGGTTAAGATGTCAAACACGATTAGTGAACCTAAATGAAAAAGACCAAGGAGAACTCCTTACCTTAGAATCCCAAAAAGAGATATAGAGCTTAGAGATTATTGGTTCCCAACTTGAGATTCAGATGATTAGCCTCACTTCAATTCCCGAATCAGGCGCCCCAAAAAGAACATAAGAGGGTTAAAAGAAATATAAGTCCAACCGAATGACCTTACCAAGCCAATTAGCCATTCGGCTTTGGCTTCCAAAATCGAAAGGAGGATAAAGAAAATAGAAGGATAGCCCCTCACCTTAACGTAACAGATTCGATCAACACCTACGAAGAATCGGCACCACACCACCGTAGAGAAGATTCGGCAAACACTAAGGTAGAAGAGAATCAGATAGAAGAGCCGAAAATAGAAATAAAGATCTTCAAATGGAGGCTTAGGAGTTTAGGCTTTTAGGGAAAAATGGAATAGGGAATAGGAGTTTGAGGTTTCGGTTTTGAGAATAACAAATAGAGAAGGAAAAAGATGAGAAACAAGTTTCGGCTCTTAGGGAAATTGAGAAAACAGCAAGAGAGGATGGCTAGGAGATTCGGCTTTGGAGAAAGAAAGTATGGGGCAAGGGGTGTTCGGCTCTTGCAAGAAATTGGAGATGAGAAGAGAGTTAGGAGGTTTCGGCCCTAAGAAGAAATTGATAGAAGAGAAAAAACTAAATGAAATGAGGGTTCAGTTCTAGCAGAAAAGAGATTAAGAGAAAGTAGGAACTTCAAATGCTAAATACGCAAATACCGAAAATGAGAAAAGAACTCTTATTTGGCTACCCAGAATATCGGCACTCCCCAAGACCAAGAGCTGAAAATGCACTCTTTTGAGAACAAAAATCTATGTCTCCTATTTCAAAAATTCGGCACACTCTAACCACACAAAACTGATCCTTCCCCCTACTAAGAGTTTGATATTCGGCCAACACCTCCACCCCTTACTCAATCCCTTGCTTTTCTCCTTAATCCCCTCCTGATCACTTATTCAAACTTGTTTGAATGATTCAAACTCCTTGAATTGCTCTTCTCCACTCATTCAAAGATGTTGACCCAATCAACACTCATCCACCAGAGTCCAAGCTGAGTGCAACTCTCCCTTACCTTGGCGTCAAAAGAGATCCCAAAAAGGGGATTCATGCAGCTTGAACCTACTCCCTGCCAGCTTACCTGAGGCATCACTCCCCTTGCCTCCTAAGTGGCGCCTCCCTGCCACTTTACCAAAGCAGTTCTTGTGTCATCCAACAAAAACAATATCCCTTGAGGCCTAATTCAGCTAGCTTCCCCTAAAAGTGCCAAAAAAGCAAATTTCTCTAAGGCTTCGGCTTACCCATAGGTTATTCCTGGACCCTAAAGTACCCTAAACTAACATGACAAACATAGCATTCACACACAAACACATGAAATGCATAGGCCCTGATTCAGGATGTTACATCGGCTCAATCTCATAAATTTCCGTTCATACTCAGTCACGGTCATACGACCCTGTTTCAACTCCAGAAATTCTTTACATTTTTTATCGATAAATCTTTGGCTGATATGTTTCTTACGGAACTCAATCTGGAAGAATTCCCAGGTCACCTTCTCTTTCGGAACCATCGATACTAGTGTATTCCACCAGTGATATGCAGTGTCCCGTAATAAGGATATAGCACATTTTAAACATTCCTCCGGAGTACATGATAACTCATCGAACACTCGGATAGTATTATCAAGCCACAGCTCAGCTCGTTCCGTGTCATCATCATCATTAGCTTTAAACTCTTCAGCCCCGTGTTTCCTGATCTTATCTACAGGAGGCCTGCCAAATCTCGTCAGATCTACTATCGGAGGTACCAAAGGTATCGGAGATGGATTATTCAGGGGTAGAGGTTGTTGCACAGCCGGATTAGTCCGGGTATATTGAGTAAACCATCCGTTCATCATCTGGTAGAAGCCTTGCTTAGCCTCCCCCTCATGGCTACTCGAGACAGGTCGAGAGTCTATCGGCACTGACCCGTGTGCAAGATCAGGTGCTACGCTCTCAATATCATCAGCTACGGCTCTGTCGAGATCCATTTACTATATAAAAATCACAATTCAGATGTCAAAAGTCATCACACTATCGTAGTATAAATTAAGGCATGTATAGCTAGACTCACACGTAATACGGTAGTCCTAGAATCGACTAAACCTAGCTCTGATACCAATAAAATGTAACACCCTTAACCTGTATCCGTTGCCGGATTAAGGTTACAGGGCATTACCATGCATAGCACAGGTCATATCATTTATTTACTGTTATTAAAGACATGGACAAATGCATTACGAGTTTGTACTTCCATAGCAAACTTAAACATTAACAACTTATCCTAATCCATCTAAGCCAAATTCGTACATTTGCATTTTTCAACAATTCTAAAATCAAAACATTTATAACAACATACTCACATCCAACTAGAACATAATATATGTCCTTTCTTGTCTGAAACACCTAAACTTAAACTAGATGTAAATACACATAGTTGAACCACATGCGAATATGTCAATCTAAATACATAACATAAGATTTCATCATCTATCCTAAAACCATATATAGATATTCAATTTCATACAATCAAATTAACTAATTTATTTCATATGCAGACGTTTAATATAACTTATAAACATCATTTCAACTTATGCATATTTTATCATTTCTACTAAATCACATTATCAAACATCCAAATTCCTATTTGGCTTATACTTATCATTTCAAACCAATTAATCATGTTCATAATATAAGTATCAAATTAAAAGTAGTACACAACCATCATTCATATTTCACTTCATAACCGATTATGAAATCTACAATCACCTACATCATACTTACTTAATATAATAACCTTAAGCCACAAACAACTACTTCATGCCAAATATTTTATATAAAACAAACACTTCACATTTACCATTCGCATATGCCATTTAACATTTTTCTAAAATGAGTTTCAATCACCATCAAACATAATTAAATACAAAACATGACAAACACATCTCATTTGTATGCCATGACCGATTATACTTAGATTTAAGCATCATATTTAGCCATATTCGCATGGCTATATACATATACAAGGACAAAATTTATTAATTCAAAACATAGTCTAGCCTATACATGCCTTTAGTTTAAAATCCAAACTCAAAAATACCAAAATAAATTGATAGTGTGAATGACTTCGCTGGCGATCCCCTGAGCTCGTAGCTTGATAAAAATCTATAAAACAGAACAATTAACACACAGAGTAAGCTTACTAGCTTAGTAAGTCTTAAGCAAATGTATTCAATCAAGTAATCATTCAATCATTTCAATAACATACATAATATCATAAAAATCTAAAGCTTAATACTCATTTGGTCTATTAATGCCGAATACTAATACCTCATTTAGCTCAACCATCATCACTATTTTACCTTTAAACTTCAATTTATTATCTCATCATGTCGTTCAAATATAAATTAATAACTCATCTCCAACTACTCATATTTTTGATACACATAATTCAATAGGATTACATAAATATATGAATATACAAATAAGTATATATTTTACACTTAGTAATTTCACATAAAAGAAAATATATTCACATATATATATATATATATATATATATATATATATATATCCATTTGACATTTCATACATTCGTATACATGGCATCAAAGAAATCCTAATATGGTCACATAAACATAAGCATAAGGCCTAATATACAGGATCAATTAATATCATTCGCATTCGACAACTTAACACATATATACTTACCTTATTGATCAAATATAGAAGATCAATTTAATAACTCGTAGGCACGTACCTGTATGGCCGAACATTCATATATAACTCGTAATATCAACCTAATTCCTCGATGATTACATAGCTAGAAAAATTTATGTCTTGCAACTTGAAATTTCATCACCGGTTTAAAACCTACTAGGCGTAAGCCTGAATTACTCACCGGCACTAAGCCTGCTAGACCGAGGTCTGAAATTGAATCACCGGCACAAGGCCTGCTAGGCAATAAGCCTGATAAACTTCACCGGTACAACGCCTGCTAGGCTCGAAGCCCGAATATTCATATTATTGAGTCATCTCATTCACATCACATACTACCAATATCACATATATCACACATAATTCAATATCACTTTCACATATTACCAATATCACATATATCACACATAATTCAATATCACTTTCACATAATGAACACAATTAAGTTTAACTACATTTCATTGTTTAAACACTATATCACATTCGGCTTTGGCCAAATTTTCAATCTATAAATTCAATTTCAACATGTACTCAAGGTTATAATCGATAATAACGATATTAAATTGCTTAAAGACTTACCTCGGCTATCGACGTATGACGAAGACCGGCTATTCAACTATTTTTGTTTTTCCCCGATCCAAATCCGTTTTTCTTTGTTCTTGATCTAAACATATTCAAATTAAGCTTATTCAAGCACATTTCATTTCAATTTAATCCAAAAACACCTAAATGGGAAAATTACCATTTTGCCCCTAATATTTCACACTTTTACAATTTAATCCTATTTGCACAAAACACAAAATATGCAAAATCTCACAACAACATAGCTAGGCCGAATCTTCCATATGATCATATAAGTCCCTACGTTTCATTTATTTTCCATTTTAACCCTTCAAAAATTTATTTTCTCAATTTAGCCCAAAATACTCAAATTCACCAAAACTTCCAATTCAAAACATGTAAATCTATCATATATATTTTATATTCCATCCTTAAATAACATAAACAATCAATTATCAACAATGGCTCAACTCAAAATATTCATCAAATTCAAAAATTAAGGCATGGGTCTTGAACATTTCTAAGCAACGATCTCAAAAACATAGAAATTATCAAAAACCGAACAAGAACTAACCTTTAATTTGGCTCCCTAATGGCCGAATATGTAAAACTCATCCTTTGCTTTCTCTTTTTCTTAATTCAGTTAAAGGATGAACTAAAATGGCCATTTTTTTCTATGTTTTATCTAATATACAAACATAATAATTCATTTACATTTTTAACCTTTCATTAAACAAATAAAACAAACATGTAATATGGGTATAATAGTCTTTCATTCATCCACTAAGCATGTTTCTTTTATTATAATATAAATATAACTTATAAAATAAATATAATAAAACTTTAACTTATAAGATTTAATATATATATATATATAGATATAGATATATATACATATTTTCTTACTCATGCCATCCACTAACCAAAATAGTTGCTAAATTGCCACGTAAGTCCTTAACACTTAAAAGCCACACTAATTTAGCCATTAATCAAATAAAAAGCCACTTTTACAAATTATGCAATTTAGTCCTTTTGTCAAAATTAAACACACAGACAAACAAATTAGCTTACGAAAATTTAACACATGCTTAGTCACATATCAACAACACAGAAAATAATATTAAAATATTATTCAAACTCGGATTTGTGGTCCCGAAACCACCGTTCCGATTAGGGTCAAATTTGGACTATTACAAACTCAAAGTAGAAAGACCATTTTCTGCTGCTATTTTCTGAGCAAATATTGAATATAATTGCTGAGCAACATTACATCTTCTTTTTAGATGGATACAGTTGGTATGATAAATGATTGTTCGACATCGCCTTTGTCAGTGGCAATCATCAATAACATTGAGGGACTCCTCTTCACTCTCTGTTGTTAATTTATTTTTAGTCTTTCTTTCTTTTTTTCTTTCTCATTTGAATAAATTTCATGCTTAGAAATTCTTCTTCTTAAATTAGCATATTTAATTAATTCTGTCTAAGGAGATTGGAACTTAAACGGGACCATTGTGACCCCTCCAACCTTTCTTGGGAATTAATTTAATAGAAACTTTTGAGAATAAATTTTTTTAGTTAACTTTGAAATTTTCATTGTATTTTCATTTTAATTGTTTATGTTTAATAAGGGGGTCAAATTGGCCCAAGTTGTAACACCCCAAACCCGGTCAATATGCTACGACCGAATCCGGCATGTCACAGGGAAAGATCGTTTTAGTGTGCAAAACCAGTTGTTGCTTTAAATCAAGGAGAAAACATTACATTTGTAGAAAACGGGGTTACGTTGGGTAGAATGTTAAAGCCATGTCAAAGTCTGCTTAAAGGAAATTGAGTAAACCATTTGCTTCTACAGGCTTGCCGTTTACCCGATGGTAAAATTTTTGGAAAACATTCATTTTATTGGTTGCCTCTATTTTGGTCATGCTTTAATGATTAAACACAATTTCAAAAGTAATCAACAAAGTAAATAATCCCGAAATAACAATTTAGATGGCCTTATTACAACCAAAAACCAAATTTTAAAGTAAGCTAAATCCCGATTAATGATTTAAGACGAAAACCCGAACATCATGCATGGCCACCTCGAGTCCGTCCCGACTCCACATCCGCGATCTAAGAATCATCTGTAAAATGTAAAGGAAGGGGCGAGTCACCGAGACTCAGTGTATAAATCCCCAACCTGCAAATACAAGCTCTTACACAGTTCCATAAGTGCATATGTATATCATGTAACCCAAAGCCTAACCATCCGAGACTCCTGAATCTACCCTGTGTGGTCAAAACCACTGGTGACCGTAGTCACAAATAACATATGTGTGGTCAAAACCACTGGTGACCGGAGTCATAAATATGTGTGGGGCCAACCCACATTGTGGTCAAAACCACTGGTGACAATCCCGTATCGATATGTGGGGCCAACCCACTGTGGTGCCAGGCCAATGGGACGAGTCACAAAGATAGTTATTTTTGTGGTCAAAACCACTGGTGGTCAAAACCACTGAGACTTAGTGACAGTATCATATTAAGCGGGGCCAACCCACTGTGTGGTCAAAACCACTGGTGACAGTCTGAAATCATATCTTCCCCCTCCTCTCATCACCCATTTTTATGAACATGCTTTTCATGGCAACATAATCATGCTTAATATTTATCAAAAATAGCATAACATAACATATGCAGACTTAACCGAGGCATTTAACATTAACCAAAACAAGATGGACTTACCCGGAGTCCTCGCTTATACCCACAAGGGTAACACATCGCAACACATCAATTTCTGCCGTTATTCCGACTTTTGACAGATCCCAAATATAATAACATATTAACCTACGAAGTGTGTAAGAGTTACACACCTGATTACTCGTAATACGACGCTCTCTATGTCGACACTGTCGTTAACCGACACTACCACTATCTGCCTACTACTGTGCTCGAATGTCGGCCCACACCCAGGTGGCCAATCGCGAACCGCAGATACAGCCCTCTTCTTGAACTTAGGGGCTGGGGTCTCAGATCCAACCCCTCCTAACGTTCGGTTGACATTAGGGTCCATAACACCTTTGGTCACTAAATTGGATTAACATAGAGATTAACGATGAATAGAGATTTAACCCGAATGAATAGATCCCTTACCTAGATTGATCAATTCTCGAAGATTCAATGACTTATATCAATGCACTACTTGAATACTCAGTCGACTAACGCCAAGCCTTCCTTAACACCCTCCAATCGGCCAAGATCTACAAGATTAGCTACTGCCTTCGGCACTTAATCACGATAGGAAATTATTGAATAGCAGAGACACTTACCACAGCACTAGCAAATCCGATTGGAAATAATGGCAACCCAACATTAAAGATCCACTGCAACAACAGTCCAACAAGAAAGTTTGAGTGCCAGAGATTTCGGCTTTTCCCTACCCCAGCAATCGAAAAATAGAGAAAGAAATAGGGATGCAAGAGTACTAGGAAGATTCCGCCATAAGAACAAAGAAAAGAAGAAGAAAACAATGGAATCTTACCTGACTATGGGTTGAGATTCGGCTTTGAGAACTAAAGAAGAGATAGATTTCAACGCCCAAGAAGATGAAGAGGAGACGCAAGAAGAGAAAGAACCTATGAGCAAGGGTATTCGGCCTTTGCAAGAAATCAAAAATGAGAAGAGAGTTAGGGAGTTTCGGCTAACCAGAGAATGAAAAGATGAAAGTTTCGATTTTGGTTCTTGCGAGAGAATGAAAACGCACAAAGATGCTATGGGGTTTTGGTTTTGAGAAAAAGAAATGAAGCAAAAGAAACAACCCTCCTAAGTTCAACTATAAAAATTCGACACAAAAGAAAATGGGACAAAAAGAGTTCTAAATGCCCCTCCTAACCAACCGAATATACTCACTCCCTAAAGCACATTCGGCCACCACCTAAAGCACCCAAAACCGAATGCTCCCCCCTTGCCCAAACCACTTCAAAATTCGGCTAAACACACTCCCTTCTCAATCCCTTCTTTTTCTCCTTGTTTTTCTCCTGTCCAACCATTCAAATAGAAACCCCACAAGTTTCTTTCTTCCACTCAATTCAAATCTGTTGACTCAACCCACACTCATCCAACAAAGTCCATCCTGAGCACAACTCTCCCTTGTCCTGGCGTCAAAAAGAATAAGCAGAAAGGGATTCTTGCAACTCGAACCAAGGTCCTCCAGCATGCATGAGGTGTCACTTTCCTTGTGCTTAAGTAGCGCCTCCCTTGCCACTTTGCCACTTCAATTCTTGTGGCAAAACACACCAGTAATTTCCTTTAACAGCTGACTTCTTCAGCTCTCCCTTCCAAGTACCCAAAAATAAAATTTTTGCTATGCCCCTAGCCTATCCCAGGCTCAAGCCTAGACCTTAAAATAGTCTAAACTAACATGACATCTATAACATAAACATGCCAACAGATAAAATGCAAGGACCCCGATTTAAGGATGTTACAGTTCTACCCTCCTTAAAAATAATTTCGGCCTCGAAATTACCTGGTCAAAAGAGTTGAGGGTATTGCTGCCGCATCACCTCCTCTGGCTCCCACGTGGCCTCCTCAGTTCCGTGATTCCGCCATAACACTTTCACTAAAGGAACTGACTTCCTACGCAAAACTTTGACATCCCGATCCAGGATCCGCACTGGTTCCTCCTCAAAAGACAAATCCAGACTCACCTCAATCTCCTCAACTGGCACAACATGCGATGGATCTGATCGATAACGCCTAAGCATTGAAACATGAAACACGTCATGGAACTGACTCAATTCCGCTGGCAACTCGAGCTGATAAGCTACTGGTCCCACACGCTTCAACACCTTATACGGCCCGATGAACCTAGGGCTCAGCTTGCCCTTTCGATCAAACCTCAGTACCTTCTTCCACGGCGACACCTTTAGAAAGACCTTGTCACCCACTGCAAAATCTATACCCCTTCGCTTAAGATCGGCATAAGATTTCTGTCTGTCCGAAGCCTCCTTCAGACGAGCTCGAATCAGCTTAACCTTATCTTCAGTTTCTGTAACCAACTCTGGACCCAACAACTGACGCTCACCCAACTCTGTCCAACACGTAGGAGTGCGACACTTCCGCCCATACAGTGCTTCATACGGTGCCATCTGGATACTTGCCTGATAACTGTTGTTGTACGCGAATTCTGCCACTGGTAGAAATTCTTCCCAACTACCTCTGAAATCCAAAACACAACCCCTTAGCATGTCGTTTAAAATTTGGATTACCCTCTCTGACTACCCATCTGACTGCGGATGAAATGCCGTGCTGAAATCCAACCTCGTACCCAATGCCTGATGCAATGCTTTCCAGAACTTTGACGTGAACCTAGGGTCCCTATCTGAGATAATCGACACTGGCACTCCGTGTAGCCTCACGATTTCCACCACATACAACTTAGCCAACCTCTGAAGTGAGTAATCAACCCAAACCAGTATGAAATGAGCCAACTTTGTCAAATGATCAACAATCACCCAGACCGAATCCTTCTTACTAGGCGTAAGAGGTAGCCCACTGACAAAATCCATCGTAATTCTCTCCCACTTCCACTGCGGAATCTTAACCGGCTGCAGCAGACCCGAAGGTAAATGATGTTCAGCTTTGACTTGCTGACACGTCAGACACTTACTGACAAATTCCGTTACTTCCCGCTTCAGACCCGGCCACCAAAATTGTTCCCTCAAATCCGGGTACATTTTACTACCTCCAGGATGCATAGCGTATGGACTGCTATGAGCTTCATGTAGAATCCTCTGCCTTAACTCAACATCTCTCGGTATACAAACTTTCCCTTGGAAACATCACACTCCATCACCACTCAAGCTATAACCCTCCAATCCACCGTTCTGCACTTGCAAACACCGAGCACTTAAGACTTCATCCACTAGCTGTTTCTCCTTAACCTGACTTACCCACGTCGGCTTCACTTGCAATTCCGCTAGCAGACTTCCGTCATCATACAGACTAAGATGGGCAAACATTGCTCTCAAGTCCGCTACCACCTTGCGGCTCAACGCGTCAGCCACCACGTTAGCCTTACCCGGATGGTATTCAATCGAGTAGTCATAGTCCTTCAATAACTCGATCCACCTTCGCTGCCTCAAATTCAATTCCTTCTGAGTCAAGAGGTACTTCAAAATCTTGTGGTCCGTGTAAATAATCGACTTTTCCCCCATACAAGTAATGCCTCTAAATTTTCAGAGCGAAAACCACTGCAGCCAATTCCAGATCATGCGTCGGGTAATTCACTTCGTGAGGTCTCAACTGACGAGAAGCATACGCCACTACCTTCCCCTCTTGCATCAGCACACATCCCAAACCAGTATGCGACGCATCACAGTAAACCGTAAATTCATTCCCTGCCTCAGGCTGAATCAAAACCAGAGCTTCTGTCAGAATCCTCTTCAACTTGTCAAAACTTTCTTGCTGTTTGTCGGACCATACGAACGGAACTCCTTTCCTCAGCAACTTGGTCAGCGGTGCTGCAATCAAAAAAAACCCTTCTACAAACCTTCTGTAATATCCCGCTAAACCCAGAAAACTCCCAATCTCCGCTACAAACTTAGGTGGTTTCCAGTCCAATACTGCCTCAATCTTCCGAGGATCCATCGTAATCCCCTCAGCCGACACCACATGACCCAAGAAAGTTACCTCCTTCAACCAGAACTCGTATTTACTAAACTTTGCGAACAACTGCTTCTCCCTCAGAATTCGTAAGACCACATGTAAATACGCATCGTGCTCCTCCTCGGACTTGGAATATACTAGAATGTCGTCTATGAACACTACGATGAATTGATCCAAGTATGGCTGGAAAACCCGATTCATCATGTCCATGAACGCTGTCGGCACGTTAGTCAACCCAAACGGCATTACCAAGAACTTGTAGTACCCATAACGAGTGCGAAACGTCGTCTTATGGATATCGGCCTCCTTTACCTTGAGCTGGCGATACCCTGACCTCAAATCAATCTTGGAGAAAACTGATGCTCCATTCAGCTGATCAAACAGGTCATCTATCCTCGGCAACGGATACTTGTTCTTAATCATCAACTTATTCAGCTAACGATAATCTATACACATCCACATTGTTCCATCTTTCTTCTTAACAAAAAGCACAGGCGCTCCTCAAGGCGAAACACTTGGCCGGATAAAACCTCGATCCAGCAACTCCTGAATCTGTGCCTTCACTTCCACTAATTCCTTCGGCGCCATCCTATATGGAGCAATAGACACAGGCGGGTTCCTGGTAACAGATCTATCCCAAACTCAACTTCGCGATCTGGAGGCAAACCCGGAAGCTCTTCTGGGAATACATCAGTAAATTCCTTCACTGTTCAGACATTCCCTACCGTTGATTCCTTAGCCTCTAATACACAAACATGTACCATGAATACCTCACAGCCCTTTCTCACCATTTCCTCGGCCTTCAAAGCGGATACCACATTGGATAGATAATTCCTTCTATTACCTATCATCACCACCTCCTCACCCTCAACAGTTCTCAATACCATGCGCTTAGCTGCGCAGTCCAGACTTGCCTGGTACTCCACTAGCCAGTCCATCCCTAGGATCAAATCGAACTCCCCGAATGGCAGTTCCATCAGATCAGCCGGAAACATTACCCCTTGAAGTTCTAAGGGTACACCCCTATACTGTTTGTTTACTTCTACAGAGTGACCTAGAGGGCTAATTACAGTCATCTCCCTAGAAGAAATCTCATGAGCTAAGTCCATAGTTCCCACTATACTACTATCAGCATAGGAGTGCGTCAATCCAACATCTATCAAAGCAAGATAAGGCAGTCCAAAAATTAAAAATATACCTGTTATGACGACCGGTGCGTTGCCCTCCTCTCGACGCCTCGCTGCATAGACCAACCCAGGCTGTCTTGCCTCAATATTCCCAGCACCTCTGCCCGGTGCTCCGCGGCCTCGCCCAAAACCATTACCTCCCCTGGTCGGACCGCGACCCCTCTGTGGTTGCTGGCCATCCCTCTTGAATTGCGTACATCCCTGACCCTCAGACTGGATCCTAGCTGATCTCCGCGGACAATCCCTTATCCGATGCCCCAGCGACCCACATTCGAAACACCCTCTGTTTCCTGTCCAACATTCCCCCGAATGAGTCTTCCCACATCGAGCACACTGTGGCAGCAACTGAGTAGTAGCAGCAGGCTCTGCTGCTTGCCTCAGCCCGCCAAATCTAGCCCTTTTCTGCGAATTCCCGATAGACCCTGATGACCCAGAACTCCTCTTACTCCAGCGTCTATCCTGATTCTGTCTCACTGACTGCTTCACCCCTTCAGCTATCTTAGCCTTCTCTACTAAGACAGCAAATTCTCTTTCCCTCTACGGGGCAATCAACATCTGCAGCTCATCTCTCAGCCCATCCTCAAATCTGACACAATGCTCATGTTCTGTAGCCACGATACCCCTAGCATAACGACTTAACCGAAGGAACTCCGTCTTATACTCCGATACTGACTTACTCCCCTGGACCAAATTCAAGAACGCCTTGCGCTGCGTATAAATGTAACTGGACCCAACATACTTCTTTTGATAAACTGCCTTAAAGAGATCCCAAGTGAGATCATCGGCTGTCGCACCATCCCGGACCGTGAGCCACCATTGATAAGACTCATCCCGGAGAAGAGACACTATCCCTTTCAGCTTTTCCTCAACCGTAAAGTTTAAGTCGTCCATTATACGCTCTGTCGCCTCTAACCAGTACTCCGCTGTATTGGGAGCCACACCAGGAACACCCCGAAATACCTCCGCTCCATTGGCTCAGAGTCGTTCAGACACAGATTTTCGAGCCCCTGTACCTCCACCTACTCCAACTACTCTCTCCAGAACCCGCAGCATTGTTTGTGACACCGCGTCGTCACCACCCGTCTGGTCCTGAAACTCAGCTCCCACAGCAGGCGGTGGTGGTACCTCATTTTCTGACCCATGACCAGACCCTACTGGTTCAAACACAGTCATCCTACCCCTACCACGACCACGCGTGTTACGCCCACGTCCTCGAGTGCTCATGACTACAATCCCCGAATTAATCTGATTTAAAAATTTTATGCATTAGCTTTCTTCTACTGATTATTACAGCACAGTTTTATGAACAGTTCACCATAGAGTTGTTCTCGCAAGTTCACACAATCCTACAGGTTCCAGTCTCTAGGATGAAATCCTACTTCTAGCATCCACAACACAATTATTAAACAATAATAACAGCAGTTTAGAGGACTTACCGTTGCGGATTGGTGCCGGAGACTCAGTTGCCATGCTTTCCATAACATGTAGTTCTCTTTTTTTAAAAAAAATTATTTCGTAAACCCTTTATTGAAAACATTTTGGGCCTCGGGCCCACAGCCGAGCTTTTGAACCAGGCTCTGATACCAAAATTGTAACACCCCAAACCCAGTCAATACGCTACGACCGAATCCGGAATGTCACAGGGAAAGATCGTTTTAGTGTGCAAAACCAGTTGTTGCTTTAAATCGAGGAGAAAATGTTACATTTGTAGAAAATGGGGTTACATTGGGTAGAATGTTAAAACCATGTCAAAGTCTGCTTAAAGGAAATTGAGTAAACCATTTGCTTCTACAAGCTTGCCGTTTACCCGATGGTAAATTTTTTGGAAAACATTCATTTTATTGGTTGCCTCTTTTTTAGTCATGGTTTAATGATTAAACACAATTTCAAAAGTAATCGAAAAAGTAAATAATCCCGAAATAACAATTTAGATGGCCTTATTACAACCAAAAACCAAATTTTAAAGTAAGCTAAATCCCGATTAATGATTTAAGACGAAAACCCGAACATCGTGCATGGCCAGCTCAACTCTGTCCCGGCTCCACATCCGCGATCTAAGAATCATCTGCAGAATGTAAGTTTACTACAAGTTTACCCCAATTCATCACTAAATAAACCCCTCTCTACCATCATATTTTTCACAAGCCTTCAAGCAATTAGCTTAAACCCTAGCTACTTATTCTTTTTCCTCTTAGTCGTCGACCTAAATCTCGAAGAATCTCCCCAATATCCTTCCCTTGTCACAAAAAAACACTAGCCTATTGTCGCAGTGAGCTTTTTGCTGGACCAACCATACTGCCGCCACACTCTATCACTGTCGCACGCCTATCGCTGCCACAAACTCGTTGTTGTCACAAACCTATCACCGTCGCAAAATCCCTTGCTTCATCCATTTCCAAAATTTTTGCCTATTTTTTGGGAAAAACCACTATGTCTCGTAAAAGAACAAGACCTTCCAAGACCTCTTTCAAAAATCCCATTGTGATTCAAGATGAGGAAGTGAAAGAAAGGTTTGATTCCATCTTCAATAATCAACCTATGATGCCAGAAAATGGATTCAACTTAGGTGTTTAATTCTTGTATTTAGTTTTAATTTTCTTAGGTGTTTATTTCTATTTTCTAGTTAGAAGTTTTGCTTTCGCATAATAAGCATGGATAAATAAGCTCAACGCCTCTTCATTTGGAAAAAAAACTAAAGTGAGGTAGTAATGGGAATGAACATGTCTAGAATTGGATTGTTGAGAAAGACTTGGTACTTAAGCAGTCTTTATGACTCACCTATCTTTTCTCACAACCCTACCTGGTGTTCAGTTTTCATTCATTACTTTGTTTTCACAATGAGAACATTGCTTATTTTTTAAATGGGGTAAGGCATTTCACATGAATTTTTAATAAGGCATTTCGCATGAATTTTTAAAGTATGTTTCAATATTTTTACTTAAGTATGTTGAAATAAATGAATGTTCAAAAAAAAAATTTTGTTCATACTTATGTTCAAATCAAACATGATTTCTAATTTTATCTA
The DNA here is from genome assembly GCA_005393395.2 of Gossypium australe. Lineage (NCBI taxonomy): Eukaryota > Viridiplantae > Streptophyta > Magnoliopsida > Malvales > Malvaceae > Gossypium > Gossypium australe. The sequence continues at coordinate 71,093,132 of CM016617.1, forward strand.
AGTTATTCGTATGTTATCTTGAGTGATGAAATGCCTGTATGATCTTTGCTCTTATGTAGTATTTTCCATGAAAATTTGATTTATTTAGAAATAGACATGTATGAAGGTTTAAGTCAATAACTTTCTTGAGGCGAAATCCTAGGAGGTATAAGAAACTAATATGATATAGGCACACTTTCTTTAGATCGTTTGAGCCTTTCAAGCCAACCTTATTAAATTAACCCCTGAAACTTAATTTTTGAGCTTAATGGCCTTTTTATTACAAAGTACCTACATTATAATCCACATTACCATCTTTTTAATTTTATCATATTTTGTGCACCTATCTTAACTAAAATTTTCTTGGTGATCAAAGTTTGGAGAAAGATATAAAATATGCTCTTCACATGTTTAAAAAAAAAGAATGAATGAATGAAAGAACAAAGGTAAGCTTTTTCAAAAGAATAAAAAGCAAAGAAAAGTTTGCTCAAAATCTGAAAAGTAAAGGTTGGGCATGAGTTCGAAATAAGTTTGGGGGTGTCCCAAAGGCCTAATGTACAAAGGTTGTGACACAAAAGGATCCAAGATAAAGTTAGGGTTAAGATGATTGAGCCTAAAAATTCACTTCTATTTATCCTTACCTATAGCCTAGCCCCATTACAAACTAATAAAAGACCTATTGATTGGATGATTGTATCGACTACGTTAGTGGAACGGAATTACTAAGCTTAACTTATGAAGACCACTAATTAAACCTTGTGATTACTATGTTTAATTGATAAGGAAATCATATTGATTGATGAATGTTATGTATGACTTTGAAAACCACTAATTAAACCTTAGCCAAAAGTTGTGTTGTGCATGAACATTACTCGGGATGAGCAATGGTTTAAGTTTGGGGTGTGTAAACTCAAAAATATATAGGATTTTTCTATATATTTTTATCACCTTTTTAATTAATAAATATGTTAATCTTGAGAATTGTTATTAAAATAAGTGAATTTTACTTAATTAGTAATATTGGGCATGAATTTATAAAGTATTTGAAATTATGCTTAATAACATGATTTTTGTAGATATTTTATATTATTTCATGTTAACTTACTAATATGTGATTTTTCACTATGTAGGAGGACCATTGAAGATGTAATTAATGTGAATGAAACATGGACATGCACAAATCAATTGATATGGATGGAAATACCATGCAACTTGGGTCATGAGGTTGATAATTTGACCTAGTAAAAGATTTGCTAAAAGATGGACATGTCTGCTAAATTATTGGACTGAGAAACTGTCCAACAAAGGGGAATTAAAGCCCAGTTTTGGCACAAGTAGATGGCTACCCAAAAGCAAGCTTTGGGGTATTTAATTGAAGGCCTTTACAGTTGGAAAATAATCAGAAATCAGCCCAATAACTTTGCTGTTGAAACTGTCCACCCTAAGGCTATTAATAGCATTGGTTTGAATTCAAAATGAGGAGACTAAGTCATCCCCCTCTCCTCGAAATGTGGTCTGTCATGTGTGAGAGAAACAGAAGGAATTTAAATTCTATTTTTACCAAACTCTACCCCTTACCTTCACTTTTAAATATCAAGCACCTCTCACTTCTCAAATCATCCCTCATCCCTTAACATTTATTTCTCATTCATGCTCTCAACTATCATTCCCTTTTCCATTCTCCTTTTCCTTTCCCTTACATAGCCACTATTTCTCTTTCTATCCTTTAGCCATAAGAGCTTTGTCAAAACCATTCTTTGACCGATCACCTTAAAACCCTTAGCAGAGAAGCATTGATCAGAATGGAGTAGCGCATCAGTCGAAATAGATCTGATAGGCTGCTGAACTGAATAGAGTTTCTCTTTCCTCCTGTTATTTATTTTAATTATGTTTTCTTTGAGTTTATTATTTTTGACATCAACTATGGTATTTTAAAGCTGCTTTGCTAGGATGATTATGCTAATTAAATAAGATTTATTGTAACGCCCCAAATTTTTGGGCCTAGTAGAATTAGGCCTATTAGGCCTTGGGCATGGGAGTGTGTAAAATTTTTCAGAACAAGAGAACGGCATAAATGCATGTTAGATATGTTAGGTAAGTGATTTTGGAAGGTTAGGGGGCTTCTAAGAAGTCCTGGGTTCAAGTCATGTCATTGGGGAAATTTTTATTCTTTAGCATTAGGGGAACCCTAACTCCTGTTATTAAGCCTTTTAAGTAATTCAGATTAAATTGTGACACAAGAAGAGCTTGTGGCTTAGTGGCAAGTGGCGTAGGAAGTGAAGCTTGTGGTCTGAGGTTCAAGTCTCTTGAGGAGCAAGGGAGGTTTTATTTTGCAGCATGGATGGAAAGAGTTGTGGTGGACTCAAACTCTTTGGAGTGGTTGTGGACTTGGTAAAAGGGGGAGAGTATCATGGGATATGGATGATGGTTGTTGGGTATTTGGAAGAGAAAAATGTGGAGAGATTTTAGGGGAGAATTAAGGGAGTGATTTATGGAGAAAAAGGTAGAGTTTGAATGATGAGGGTTTGTGCCGAATTGGTATAGGAAGCCTAGGAAAATTTGGCTAGGAAGGTTTTTCTCAGCATCGGCTTTGAGGATTAATAAGAAGGGGCATTATCGAATTTTGCTTTTCTTTTACCAAATTCGGCTCTTTTGTTCTTTGGTGCTGGAATTGTTCTTTGCGTTTTCTTCAACCGAGTCTTTTCTTCTTTACCATTAATTGTTAGCCGACTTTAGGTGCAACTTATTCTTTTATTCTCTTCTTTCTCGTCTTGTGCTCTCTTGGAGGCCAATTGTTTTTCCCTTTTCTTGGCAGAATACTCTGGCATCTTTCGAGTAGGTTGCTATTGCCGATTATTTCTTCCCTTAATTATTCCTTACCTTTGTCGAGCCTTCATGCTCCCCCTCTTCCAATCGGTCATTAGCATTTACCTCCTCTTTTGTCTTTGACCGAATATATCTACTCTTTCCCCTCATTTCTATTGTTTCGGTTCTCCTATCCTTCCGTGTGTTAGGTTAGTCGAATAATTTCCCCTAGTCATTCACACTGTTTTCGGCTAGTAAGGGTTCTCTGATGAATCGGGTACAAGAGTCTTGACTCTTGCGTATGGGTATAGGCCGATTTCTTCTATCGATCGTTCTTAGTTCTACGTAATGGTTGTACCAAGGATTGGTGATCAATCCTTTGTCAGCGATCTAAGGGCAATAGATCGCTTTGTACTCAGTCAAGGTTGGTGTTCTTAGGTTTCACGAAAGCTTGCAATCAGGTGTGTAACTTTGTGCTCTGTTGATGAACAGTAAAAAAGCCGAAAGTGTGTATTAGTATCGTAATTGCTAATTGGTCAAAAGCAGATAGAGTGTGGATGTTTTTCGCACGGTGTTAGCTATAGCGGCAAATGCCGAAATGTCGGAATGTCGAAAAGCCGAAGGATTGGGCTTTTAGGCCACATGAGCTTACGAACGCTCATGTGATCAACCGAGCTCACGAAACGTGGGCATACGATGAGGAAAGCCGCCATGAGCGATCTCATGGGCTTGGGACAAAATGGGCCGTATGGGCCCGTGGGCCTGCGTGGGTAAACTTCACTGTTAAGTGGGATGTAGATAGACTTGTCATGTCGCGGACATGACTTAGGTCATTTTGGGCCTCGTTGGGCCTAAATGGGCCGTGTGGGCCCAAGAGGCTCGTGGGGCCCACACAGATAAAATCTGCGGTAAGTGACTAATAATGAACTGGGCTATGGGTATAGCCGTAACTGATTTGGGCTAAATGGGCCACACGAGCGTGTGGGCCCACTTGGGCCGAGTAATAGGCCTTAGGCCCATTTACACTGTTGTGACTGTTTAGGTTACCTAAGTCGCTCGAGGCGATGGTGGACCTTTTGTTAGGTAGCTGAGACCCTAATTTGTAAAATTATCGAAATACCCTCGATTTGTAAAATTACCGAAATACTTTCGATTTGCAAAATTACTGAAATACCCTCAATTTGTAAAATTACTGAAACACCCCCGGTTTGCAAAATTATCCAAATACCCTCGATTTGCAAAATTACTAAAATACCCCCGATTTGCAAAATTATTGAAATACCCTCCATTTTGCAAAATTACTAAAATACTCTTGGTTTGCAAAATTACCAAAATACCCTTGTAGGGTAGGATTACCAAAATACCCCTATAGGGTAGAATTATCGATATAACCCTAAAGGGTAGGATTACCGAAATACCCTTATAGGGTAAAATGACTGTTTTGCCCTCGTGGATAAATGATTGTTTTATGCTATGTGTTGACTGACTTAAGCTATGATTTGTCTGTCTTTCTTGAGTATGCCATGTGATCTATATATATGTGCTTTGAATACATGACATGCTGCATGGGATTGGGATTTTGTAATTGGAGGAAGTGATTGATCTGTTAGGGTCACATGGGTCGCCCGAGACGACTGTGGACCCATCGATTTGGTTGTTAGGGTTTCACGGGTCGCCCAAGAGGACTGTGGACCCACCGATTTGATTGTTAGGGTCACACAGGTCACCCGAGACGATTGTGGACCTACCGACGGATTTAAGCCGCTTATATTCTGGCAGTTCTGTTGCGATATCGGTTAGCACCACAACCGGTGCTAACATTGGTTTGCTGGCTGGGTGGCTCGATTTTATCCCCACATGGTGTGTTGGTTGGTACGGGTGCTGTGCTGGCTGCATTAGGGTGGGGTAGGGTGCATTCTTACACTATTGCTTATGAGATCCGATACTGATATGGGCTAGGCCCAAATGATTCTGTTATGGGCCGAGACCCAAACGATATTGCAATGGGCTTTAGCCCACTAAAGCTGTACTGTGATTGAATAGGGCTCAGGCCCAAACTGCTTATGGATTCTATTTATTTGACTAACTGTTTTTATATTAGGGTATGTGAGTTTTTGTAAACTCACGCCGTTTTTAACTGTGCAGGCAATCCCTAGCCTTAGACAGATCGGAGCTGTGAGGGACCCGAGACGATTGTGGACCTACCGACGGCTTTAAGCCGCTTATATTCTGGCAGTTCTGCTGCGGTATCGGTTAGCGCCGCAACCGGTGCTAAAATTGGTGTGCTGGCTAGGTGGCTCGATTTTATCCCACATGGTGTGCTGGTTGGTACGGGTGGTGTGCTGGCTGGATTGGAGTGGGGTAGGGTTCATTCTTACACTATTGCTTATGAGATCCGATACTGATATGGGCTAGGCCCAAACGATTCTGTTATAGGCCGAGACCCAAATGCTATTGCAATGGGCTTAGGCCCACTGAAGCTGTACTGTGACTGAATAGGGCTCAGGCCCAAACTGCTTATGGATTCTATTTATTTGACTGACTATTTTTATATTAGGGTATGTGAGTTTTCGTAAACTCACCCCATTTTTAACTGTGCAGGCAATCCCTAGCCTTAGACGGATCGGAGCTGTGAGGGACCTAAGACGATTTTGCACCTACCGACGGCTTTAAGCCGCTTATATTCTGGCAGTTCTGCTGCGGTATCGGTTAGCGCTACAACCGGTGCTAAAATTGGTGTGCTGGCTGGGTGGCTCGATTTTATCCCCACATGGTGTGTTGGTTGGTACGGGTGGTGTGCTGGCTGGATTGGGGTGGGGTAGGGTGCATTCTTACACTATTGCTTATGAGATCCGATACTGATATGGGCTAGGCCCAAACGATTCTGTTATGAGCTGAGACCCAAAGGCTATTGCAATGGGCTTAGGCCCACTGAAGCTGTACTGTGACTGAATAGGGCTCAGGCCCAAACTTCTTATGGATTCTATTTATTTGACTGACTGTTTTTATATTAGGGTATGTGAGTTTTCGTAAACTCACCCCATTTTTAACTGTGCAAGCAATCCCTAGCCGTAGACGGATCGGAGCTGTGAGGGACTCAGAGATGGCCACACAACTGCTTCTGTTTTTCCATTAAGTTTTTCATAAGTACTTTGTTTTGGTTTGGTTTGTAATAAGGCCTCTTACATTTTTCATATTTTAAATTTTAGGTTTGGTTTTATTTTAATTTATATCTGTTAGAAGTAAACCGCAGTTTTTCCAAAATGATTACTTTTTTTTCAAAACACTACGTTACAACTACTGTTTTTTATTATCACGTTTCTGCAACGTTTTAAAAAAACTTCCGCAATTGAAGGGGATTTTGAAGGAAATCAATAACGTTTTAAAAGTGAACAAACCTTTTTCAACGAATCCCGTTTTGAAAATAAACAAATGCAAGCTGAGGCTTTACACAAGTTTTAAATGCCAAGAAGTTTTTAAATATTAAGAAGGGTTTTCAACGAAAACATGGTTTTCGAAAAACACTTCAATGTGACACGCCAGATTCGGGCCTAACTTCTAGGCCAGGTTTGGGGTGTTACATTTATTTTATTCATGTTTAATATGTTTAGGCATCAGTCGATCATGTTTTCAATTAATATCATGATACATTTCATTCATACGTGATTAGGTGCACTCAGATTAGCTGAGCAATCCTAACTAGACGGCGGCTACTAGACACATAATTGAAAAGTGCAATGTTCAATTTAGATCCTTAAACCCGACTAAGTTGAGGTTCATGATATCTTTAGTTAGCTCTATTATCTTGCATAGCTTTTAGGTTTATGTATTAAACTGTTGCAACCGTAAATGTTATGACCTTACATAAATGCTAAGAAACTCATAATCTAATATGATCAGTAAAATGCACATTTTACGAAGTAAAATATCCGAGAGGACATAATTTGGTTTCCAAAATCATGAAAGATCGAGTTGCCATGGAAGCATTTTCAAACATTGTTAAGAATGATAAAGTAAATTGAATTGATTAATATAATTGTACTAGTCCATTTAATGTTGATTGCTTTTGTTGCTAAAGCCATTCATTCATACATTCAGATCATTTGCATTTAGACTTAATTGCATAGGGTTCATCTTCATCCAGCTAATTTAATTTAATCATCTACCACTCACAGTATTGTGTTCTTACCGCCAAATTTTTAACTTATAATTTTACAAATAATCGATTAACATACACAGCCCCTATTGAGACGATAACTCATTTTACTTACTTATTACTTGAACGACTGTGTACACTTGCATAAACCACGTTACACTTCCTCCTTTAATCCTGTAAAGCTTGAATTGTTTGTCTCCTTTGTGTTGGGTTCCTGCATAGAAAATCAAATGCAAAACAATCACTAAAAAATTTTCCTTTTGTCCTACTCTTACAAAATTAAGTTTAAAATCAATCGAGAATTAACAAAAATCTTTTAAAAGCAAAATAAAAATTATAAAATTGTTCAATCCTCCTCCGAATCATTGAGGGAATGAGAAAGTCTCTTTTTCATAAAGGCTTTTCGTTTTCCTTTGACATATGCTCGATGGGAGCTCCAACTCGTTAAAGGTGCATGGTAAGTTAGGCTTCGTATGATAGACCCTTTTGGTGTAGGAAATTGCAGCCGAAATGTCGCCTCATACTCATCCTCTATCCCGTTATACTCCTAGACAACACCTTCCTCCTCGAGATGAGCTCTCATGCCTTCCTCCACATATTGAGTCAATATCAATCCAAACATATTTGGAGGATAATTAGGTTATGGCAACCCATTTATTCTCGCCAATTCCTAAAGCACAAGTCATGTTTCTTGCATCCATCTAATCATGCCATCGAGTTTCACTTCTATGCTTCCGCTAGCTCCTTTTCTTGATTTTGACTATTCTTCCTTCTTTAACAAAGCTGGAACATCCATCTTTTCTTTCCTTCTTTGGTTCAATTCAGTAATCTGCTTTCGCTAAAGTTCAATGTATTGTGTATACAATGTATCTCCAATTACGCTCCATGTTGACTTCATGAATTGTTCATTTTAACTCATGGGCACTCTTTCCCTTCTACATAAGGCTGTCACTAAATGAGAAAAGAAAAGTCCTACTTTCTAGCCTTGCACATCATTTCATTTCGCGAACAATCCAACGCCCTGCACAAGTCTATTTTTGCTACAAGATGTCATTTAACACAACAACTCAGAAAACATTAACTTTAGAAATGTTTAATGCAGGTGTAATGTAACACCCCTAACCCGTATCCATTACCGAAGTAGGGTTACGAGGTATTACCGATCATTACACATCATTTAACATACAATGCTCATACATCTATGCATTCATACTCAAATACCATTCAAAACAATCATATTATCCTTTATAAGAGCCTACAAGGCCTTAAACATGCTTTAGAATTGATTCGAGACTAAACCGATAACATACAAAATTTTTGGAAAACTTAGAAATTTTTCTCATCTATACAGGGGTCACACACCCGTGTGAACAGGCCGTGTGCCTCACATGGCTCCAGACACGCCCGTGTCTCAAGCCATGTGGAAACAGGGCATACATACTGACTTGGGTCACACGGTCGACCACACGCCCGTGTTTCTAGCCCATGTGCCTTTCGAAATGGCCACACACGCCTGTGTGCTAGGCCGTGTACTAGGTCATGCCAAACCTGTAGGCTATACTAACTTATACAACATGGCCAAATCACACGCTAATGAGCTAGGTCGTGTGCCATTTAAGCGGTATACTAACTTGTGCCACATGACGAATCAAACGCCCGTGTGTGAGGCTGTGTGGAGCATACTGACTTCATTTAATATCAACACCAGAGGACACATGGCCGTGTACTTAACCGTGTGTCACACACGGCTGAGACACACGCCCGTGTCTCTTCTCGTGTGGACAAAAATAGGCCATTTGCAAGGTCAATTTGCCACCCATTATGCACATACCTAATCAAGCTCAAAGGGCACCATTTCAAGACACTAATAGGTATCCAAATACCAACAATACCAATCACAAACATACTATAGTTTGCCATCAAATTTTCATACCTAAATTCACATATACAATTCAATCGACTAATCATTCCACATTTGCATTAATCAAACACAATTTCACTAGTACATAACTCTCAAATTATAAATTTCCATCACACAATATAAGTAAATTACCAAGCTCCAAATATATCCATTTTGAGCAACTAAAAACCATGACCACATTCATGCCAAATCATACCAAAATAAGCCATCTCTCATGGCTATATATATATATACAAACCAAAACATATTCATTTATAAGCCGATTGTCATGGCTATCATCACAACTAAAATACCACAAGTAGCCTATACATGCCATATACCATACATAACACAACTCAAAAGTAACAAATAGATCTTCGATAGTGCGGTGATGTTCCCTAAGACTCTCGAATCTGAGCTAGCCTTGATTCACTATAAAACATAGAAAAATAACATAAAGTAAGCTTCATAGCTTAGTAAGCTCGTATGTGAATAACTTAATTCATCAAATAAATACAAATCAACCAAATTTACATAACATCACCATATACACATTAAGTACAAACCTTTCTCATGTCTCAAAACATGATCAAATACCATTTCATTAACTTTCTCTATTTAATACTCGAATAGGTTCTGTACGTACCTATATCGCCTCGTACTAACCTCTTTATCAACCACATCATTCATTTACCCGTTGAACCATTTGGAATAGAATTCGGATACTCAAGAATCTCAATCGATAAGTACCTATACCATGGCCTGAAGCCAAATCAAGGTAACTTATCCCGGAGTACATATACCATGGCCCAGAGCCAGATCAAGGTATCACTCGCACTCGTAGTGCCGATATCGTGGCCCGAAGCCAACACATCCGATATGCATGGCCCGAAGCCAAATCGGTATATCATCTTTTAACATATCATCAGTATCCAAAATCTATTCCTAAAGTTCAACCAGGAATTTACACTTATTGATTTCATCGCCGAATATATCTGTAGAGCCTTATTCACAATTCAACCATTATCCGTATCTCATAATCACAGTTTATGCGATATCAAAGCATTTAACATATATTTATAATGAAACTAACATATACGACTTACCTCGAATACGAAAACGACGAAATGAGTCAATTACTCGATAATCTTGCCTTTCTCCCGATCTAATTCCGGATTCCTCTTTTCTTGAGCTAAATATATTCAAAATTAACTTCTTTAATCAACTACTCATTCAAATTAGTCCAAAACATACATTTAGGCCTATTTGCACTTTAGCCCCTAAACTTTCACATTTAATCAATTTAGTCCCTATTTCACAAATACACAAAATTCACAAAATTTCTTTAAACCCAAGCTTGGCTGAATTTCATATAAGTCCCTAGTAGCCCAAAACTTTCATTTATTTCACATTTCAACCACTCAATTTGCATATTTCACAATTTAATCCCTATTTGACATTTTTGTCAAAAATTACTTTACAAAACTAGTTTAACTATTAAAAAACTTTCATAATCTATCATAATTCATCAAATTACTCAAGCATTCAACAATGGCAACTTGTTAAACCCTTAACAATTTCAAAATCTAAGGTATGGGCTAGCTAGATTACGAAGCAACGATCACAAAAACATAGAAATCATCAAAAACCGAGCTCATACCATACCTTAATCAAAGATTCAAAGTGACCAAATGAAAAACCTAATCCTTACTCATATCTGGTACCAGAATCGGGCACGAGGCATTACCAGACTCGACTCACTTGGTCATATAACTTTGAGTTAGCAAATTCGATTCCAAATTTAAACATTTTCAATCTTACATCTAACTTCCTTATAATGGGCCTATAGGGCCCTATACTAACCACCGGAAAATATCAGACATAAATCGGAACTTTGATACATTTAGATAAATTTCACCTAAACAGGGGTCACAAGTCCGTGGACTAGATGACATGTCTATGTATCATCTCACACGCCCGTGTTCAACGCCCATGGTCGACACTGACTTGAGTCGTACGACCTAGACACACGCCCATATGGCTGGTCCATGGTCGCCTTTGATTATTTCCCCAAGGCCTGGGCACGCCCGTGTTCTTCAACCGTGTGACAATTCAATACCAAATTCGAGGTGCAAACTTCACACGGCCTGGGCACACGCCCATGGCTTGACCTTGGGTCACACACGGCCTAGACACATGCCCGTGTGCCGACCCATGTGGACAAGAACAAGGCTGCTTGCCAAGCTCTTTGCACCTCTATAGCTTACACTACATTAAACCCATTCAGCATACTGATAAACATCTCATAAATGATAAGGTGAGCCATCAACCATGGCAATATACAAAATAGTTATCATAACAACAGCCAATACATTTTGGCCAAAATGACAAAATAATCTAACTAGTCTAGCCCCTATACATGGCATGTACAAAATCACTAAGTCTAGGTATACCGAGGTGAGCTGATAGTGTGGGCGATCTTTTGGATATCCTCGTATCTCGGCTTGGCTCTTAAACTCTATAAAACAAGGGAAAAAGAGAAGGGGGAGTAAGCTTTAAGCTTAGTAAGTTTACATGTAAACAATATAACATTATAATATGTAATAAACAATTACATAGCATTACATACTAACCAAGAAACAATCTACATTCATGATCATGCTTTTTCTCATTTTCTCTATTCCCACATTCCAACCATATCTCAAGCTTAATGCATACATTCATTAGCAGGTTCCTCTGCACTTAGCATCACAAAGTCACATAATACAACACATCATTATCTCTAGTTCCATTACTCATAATTAGATTACTCGGTGGTTTCGCACTTAGCCCACCAACAGCCTTTATTAGGGTGGTATCACACATAGCCCACCAAAAAGATTAGTTACAGTGGTATCACACATAGCCCACCAAATGATGAATACACGATGGTATCGCACATAGCCCATCGTAATTAAGCAACAAGGTGGTATCGCACTTAGCCCACTAACAAGTGTCGTCATGGCACATTTATATGACTATTTCATCATTCACACAATCATTATTCAATGACTACCACATTCAATCCACTTGAACCACACATGTTCTCAATCATGCCATACACTAATTAGCAACATAATGTTTACACAAATATGCATTGTTTACACATAAACTTACCTTGGTGCAAAACGTGTTAACTGACGATTTAATCCGTCATCTTGCCTTTTCCATGGTCAAGGTTGATTCCACGCTCTTCTTGATCTATAACAATGAAATTCATTCATTTATATCATTCTATGATCATAATACATCAAAATCTATACTTGGGTAAAAATGACCATTTTGGCCTTGTATTATGGCAAAATTACGATTTTGCCCCTAGGCTCGTAATTTATTTTTCAACATATTTTCTCAATAAACAAGTCTAGCTGAACATTTATTTCCCTTACAACTACTCACCATTCTCACCATTTCATGCATTTATGACACAAATTCATTCTTTGCATTTAAGTCCTATTTAGGTGTTTTCATGCAAACACCTTTCACAAAAGTTGTTTCTCATCTCTCTAACATTCATTTTCTTTAATAAAAACTCAGCTAACAACATAAATAATCTCATGGCAAGTCCTTAGACTTCCCACCATAATGCAATTTAGTCCCCTCATTAGCTAGCTTAAGCTTTGGGGGTTCCAAAAACACAAAAATCACCAAGAGAGACCTCTAAAATCACTTACTTGCTAGAAGATATCTTGGCTGAAAGTTTAAGCTTCAAAACCCCTATTCCTTGCTGAAATTTTCAGTAGAGGAAGAAGAGAATGAAAAAAGATGATAGCTTCCTCTTTTCTTTATCTTATTTTATTCATTATAGCCACCTAATATCACCAAATTTGACCAAAATTTAATGCTCTTGTCTCCCTAGCTTATATGGCCGGCCAACACACATCTAATGGCCTAATTTCACTTTAAATACCTCTATTTTGATATCCTTTAACAATTAGACACCTCTAACTTGAAATTTGAAACATTCGCACTTTATGCGATTTAGTCTTTTTTCGCAATTATGCAATCAATCCTTAAAATTAAGGTACTGAAATTCTCATGCATCCCTATAAACATGTTATGACACATAAAATAATATCAAAATAATTTTCCTCAACCTCGGATTAGTGGTCTCGAAACCACTATTTTGACTAGCCCCAAAATTGAGCTGTTACAGAGGCCATCTCCGAATCCTCTCCCACGTCGAGCCGTTTACTGAGGATCACATGAAACATTTAATAAAAGGGGGTGAGTTTCAAAACTCAGTGTGTACGACCCTTGGTAATCCAATCAACATACAATTATCACATTGGGCTTAAGCCCTATCAAAAACGGTGGTCTTCGGCCTTAGCCACAATGACCTCATATCACATCAGTATCACATGAATGCAATGCACCCATCCCAAATCCAACCCTGCACTCCATTTCCCTTCCAACCCTACACTCTTGTGGGGATATAAATATCAACCCACCCATCCCTACACTCCAAAGGTAGCACCAGTAGTGGCACTACTAAAACGTTGCAGCAAAGCTGCTATAATGGGCTTAAAGCCACCGGTGGATCCACGATCGTCAAGCGACTATACGATCCTCAAATCTTCCTTCGTATCATCAAAACCCACCCAAGTGCAACATATATTTCATGAATGCAACATACACATTTTCACACATTCGGCACTTAGGGGTGTTTCAGTCATTTCACTACCCAAGGGTATTTCCGTAAATCTACTCTACAAGGGTATTTGGGTAATTTTGCAAAATAGGGGTATTTTGGAAATTTTGTAAATCAGGGATATTTTCGTAGTTTTATAAATTAAAGGTATTCTGGTAATTTTACAAATCAGGGGTATTTTAGTAATTTTGCAAATCTAAAGATATTTTGGTAATTTTCAAATCTGGGGTATTTTAGTATTTTTGCAAATCTAAGGATATTTTGGTAATTTTCAAATCAGGGGTATTTGGTCCCTCTCGGGTTTTAGTTATGAACTTTGGCCCATTAACAAGTCCTTGCGGCTAAAGTGAACAAACACTATGCACCAGGTAGGATTCCAGAGAATAGGAGGTGGGCCACTAAGACCGCTTAAGTACCAAGCTCTCCCTAGATCCAATCCTAGACATGCATATGTCCATTGCCACACTCTTACCCAGCGACTTGTCCACGGACATGTTTAATTATTAGATTAAGTCTTATGTGGTTTAAGATTTGTTCAGAACTAGGCCTAAAGTTCATTAAACCCTAGCATACCTGTCTACGTCCCCATAAAGTCCATCAAGCCCATTTCATGTTTAGCCCATTATGCCCAAATCACATCCTTATGGTCCTTTAGGCCCAGATCTCATTCATATGGCCTATTAGGCCCAAAACAATTCCAGATCATATAACATGCATGACTAACTCAATTCACATAACCAAATCAATCAATTTCATCAAACTTAGCCTCAGGGCCCACCGGGCCCATTTAGCCACTTTCGGCCTTTCGGCATTGCCGCTATCATGTGTGTGTAGTGTTTGTACACACTTGGTTACTGCGATGTGCTATACTATCCTTAGTCTTGAACCTACAACCAACCAACCTTCAATCAATCACCCATACTTAATCAAAATATTTACCAAAAGCCGAAGCCTTACCGTAACCTTACTGTGTGCCACCGGGTTTTAATTGCCCTTCCTTAGCTACTAATCATGAGTATCCCCTAGATCTGCACTCACACATATGCCATCAAACTTCGAGTGACTCATAATCCACACAAGTCACCCCTATAGATCATACTCACATTTGGCCATTTACTTAAACCATAATCGAGTTGAGTACACTTACACTTTGCTAACGATCCTTACCACGCTTGCAATCTCTGAACCTTACCCTTGTTAATACAATATTAACGATAATGAGAAGTTAGATAGCCCTTTGGCTTTTAACAAAACACACTAAGGGGTTAACTGAATACTTACCGAATCCACTTTTGATCCTGCGGCCTCGATAACTACTGAACGAGATTCAGCTTTTAACCTTGATTAATAGTAGGTAACAATAGATTTGTGATGGAGGAAAACAACAAAGATTTAGCACCAAGAGGGATTTTGGCAAGAGAAGATGATGATACTTCGGCAATAAAAGAGTTTGGCTATGAGAGAATTCGGCAGAAAAGGATTCAGCTATAGGAGATTTTGGCAACAAGGCAAGGTATTTTCGGTTGTGGAAAAATATAAGGTTTCGGCAAGGAAAAGAAAAAGAATGGAAAATTCGGCATTACCTAGGACCTCAGATTCGGCACACATACATTTATATATCCTATAGCCGAAACTTAGCCACCCCTAAAGTCCAAATCGGCACCACTTCATCCACTGCTCATCTCCTAATTTTTATCCATGATATCTCCCTTATCCTTCTCCTAAATTCCTTCTACTGATCACTTCTCCTTAAAGTCCCTCTACACGCACTTCCAGCCTTCAAGAAGCCTAAAATTAAACTCCAAAATAAAACTAAGCTAGCACTCGAACCTCAAACCTCCCTGCATGCATATGTCGCCACCTCTCTACACCCTAGTGGCATCACTTAACGACTTCACCATAGGCTTCCTTGTGCCATTTTTCGCTTATTTTTATTTAAAAGCCCACTACTCACAACCCTGATTCCTTAATTAAATAAATTAAGAATCCTCCACCACAAAATTCGAACCCAGAGCTTCCCCAACACACCTAGACACGCCAAATTCATTAAACCTTTAAAGCCGTCATGTCATTTGTCATTTTCTTGCTCACTTAAAAATTTTATGAGACCCAAAACCCAATAGGCCAAATTCTTCTAGGCCCAAATTCGGGGTGTTACAAGATTTTTTATTTCAAAACCAATGTTTTCATTTAACTAAAATCGGGTTGTTACATGTAATCCTAGTACCAAAGAATATCATCCAATTTTTGGCATCTGGGAACATGGATGCCTAATTTAAATTTGTTGGCATCCCCGCATCTAATCTATAGTTCTAAACCCCTACATTAAGTCAAATACTTTGTGACCTCCTCTATATCGATATTATTTAATCTATCTACGTCAATTTCATTAATATAATCTTTTTCATAAAATGTGACTTCATAAAATTCACAAATATCACTAGGGGTAGTGGTACTTCTTTCCCTCGGACTGTGACAGAAGTCACATATGCCCTTGTCCCGCTCACACTATCTGATGCTTAAGGGAGGCATAAAATTCATGGACTATAGGGACCACTGCATTTTCATTAGGGGTGACACAGAATTGCTTACAATGATGATATCAAACCAACGTCCAAATTTCTTTGCAAAAAACCATAGAGAGTTCGAACCCTCATTCCTGAATCAATGGTTGTCCCTGTGACTCAAGAAAATATTTCTCAACATTAAAATGGTGGAACTGTACAAGGTCAGAAATGCGGGGTGTTTCGAGAACATGAGTTCTCTTTGTCTTTCTAGGAGGCATATTATAGGTAATATTTCTAACAATGATATGAATAGTAATCAATAAAATAATAGAAAAGGTAAAGAACACTTGAACCTCAACTTTTGTTGAAGTTGTGTGCACCTTCTCTTTGTTTTGTCAATGACAACTCCTCCCAGTGGAGTGTTTTTTAATTTGGAATGAAGGATTGAGATTTAGGGTTTAAAATGAATGAAATTTGGAGTTTAAAGGGTTTTGGAGAGGTTTTGGGAAGCGTTTAAGTGTTAGAACTAGATTAGGCAAGTCAATCTACATATTACTATCCCTTGCGACGATTCTCGATTATGAGATCTAGAAAATGGATGTCAAGACAGTGTTTTTGAATAGCTATGTTAAAGAGAGAAGATACATGATGTAACCCACCAGATATATAGCTAAAGGAAACGAGCATAAAGTTTGCAAGCTACTTAGATCCATAAATGGACTTAAGCAAGCATCCTAGACATGGAATCAAAGATGTGATCAAGCTATCAAGACTTTTGGGTTTAAGAAAAATGTAGATAAACCTTGTGTTTACAAATGTTTAGGGGATGGAAAGGTGGTTTTTCTCGTTCTATATGTCGATGACATTCAACTCATTGGAAATGATGTAGGGACATTTTCATTAGTTAAACTATGGTTAATCCAACAGTTTAGCATGAAGGACTAGGGAGAAGCTAATTTTGTTCTAGTTATTTGAATCCTAAGGGACTGAAAGAACAAAGTGATAGTACAGTCTCAGGCTACATACATAGACAAGATATTGGAGTGTTACGCAATGACTGATTCGAAGAAAGGAAATCAACCCTCCTTATCAGGATTTCATCTCTCTTTAGAGAATTATCCTAAGACAGCGGAAGAAACAAAGAACATGAAAAATGGTTCCTTATGCTTCAACAGTAGAAAGTCTCATGTATGTTATGATATGCACATGCCTAGATACTTTTTTTGCAGTGGAGTTGCTAAGTCGATATCAGGCAAATCCAAGACCAAGGCACTGGCAACCAATTAAGCATATACTCAAGTATTTATCAAGAACGAGGGATTATATCTTTGTGTATTCTTGAAGAGATTTCATTCTTATCAGATCTACTAATGCGGACAAAGAGGCCATCCAAAACTACACGTCGAACTACAAGTACTAACTACAACACTATCTTGCTACTTAGACTGATTTGGTCAAATCTCATGTCGTGCACTCCTATCAGAACTCTAAGTATCACGCCTTCTCTTAGGCGGGCGGTCAGATACACCATCGGAAGTTCTCTTACCAGATTCAGTAACTACAAAGCGAGGCAGTTCAACCAAAGTCTCCTCAACTGCTTTGGCTTTCTCAACAAACTCATCAAACATCTCCACATTTTGTGCTACCAAATAAACCCGAATCTCACGATTAAGCCCAAAAAGAAACCTCTTACAACGATCTCTCACAAAAGGAACCATCTTAGGCACGTACTGACTAAGTCGCACAAACTCAGCCACTGACAAATCTCCCAGAACAAAATCCAATAACTCACCCTTACGAGCCTTCATATATTGCTCGCATATAAATTTTCTCTTAATAACCTCAAGAAAGTAATTCCAAGTCACGTCTATCAGAAACAGTACCTATCCTAATCGTATTCCACCAATGATGATCCTCACCACTGAGTAAAGACACGGCACAACCCAACTTTTCCTCTTTAGGACAGGACATTTGTTCGAGGATTCTTTCGACTTCTTCCAACAAATACTCAGCCACGGTCAGATCAATACCTTTTACTCCAGAAAACTCTTTACCACCCAATGCCCGAAGACATTCAAGCGGTAACCCACAACTAACATGCGTAGGATTGGCAGGTGCAGGAGCAGGGTTAGTGCCAGCGATCCACTGAAACACTCCTATTATTACTTCCATAAGAGGGCCTACACCTTCGTCAGGTATATTCACTATACGCAGCAGTACAAGAGGCGCAGAAGATGTACCATATTCTTGAGCACTAGCTCTAACATTACACGTCTATGAGCCATATCTAATAATCTAATATGCACACAAACAAATAAACAAACAGTGTGAGTGGCTAGGAGATAATCCAAGTCTCCTTCCTGCAAGCAAACTTTAGGATTAAAGGCAAAGTGTTCCTGTTCCTACCCCACATGCAATTCCATGAGAACATTTCAAGCAATCAAATGCAATTCAAATAGAGTTATACAACAATTCCAAGAAAATAGGGAAATTTAGACTCATGAGTTTTGAAACTCCAAACACGCAACAATCACCTAGGTCCGAGAGTTATTGAACCTAGAGCTCTAATACCACCAAATGTAACACCCTATACCTGGCTTAGCCGGCAAACCTGAATACGTGATGCCACACCAATGTCTAGTCTTACTCACAACAAATGAAAAGCCTATTCTAAGAAAAATGTCCTTTATGGTAATATGATGGTAGGTTTTAGGTCACTTAATTGGTTAATTATTGTTATTACATACCAAACATACCATATACAATCCTAAAAACAAGTACTAACATGCACAAGGTCCATTTAGCAAAATTCTCAAAATGTGTTCGTAAGTATCGATACTGACACTAGAGTATCAATATTTTCTCTGTGTGGTATCGATACCACCTGGAAGAAAACAATACCAAACTTGCATTCTGTTCCTCGATTAAAAATCAAAGTCTCATAAATTATCAATACCTATCGTGAAGTATCGATAAATTTACCCCGAGTATCGATACTCGAGCAAAGGTATTGATACCAAATCTCTATTCTGACTTCCTGCACAATTCAAAACATAGAGGTATTATTTTTAAAATACGAATATCGATACCTCTGCTTCAAACCTGAAAAATATAACATTTTAAAGCATATAAGTCATTCCAACTCATACCAGTTCAACATGCTATCATATCATCATAAAATAAACATTGAAACGGCCATAATAATAGTTCCAAACATCATAAGAAAATCCGAGCAATAGTTAACATATTACAAAAAAAATCTCAAAATCCTAAGAGCAATTAAGTTATAGAGACAACTCAAAATATCATATCCAATATCAGCACAAATACTACCACATTGCCTTATTCCCATAACATAATCAAATAATAAACACCTAGGATAACTAAAATAGACTTCCTTGGATCACACCTTGGAAAGCCATACCGCTCACACCAGCACACAACTAATATACAAACTTTAAGAAGGGAGTGGGTGAGCTTAACAAGCACAGTGAATGCCTAGAAAAACTAAAATGCAAACAATTCATCAAGCATTAACGAAAATGTAACAACCCGATTTAGGGGCTAGTCAGAATAGTGATCTCAGGATCACTAATCCGAGACTTGAGAAATTTATTTTCATGTTATATTATAAGTTAGAGCATGATGGAAAATGTGCATGAGAATTTTAGTACTTTAATTTTAACGATTTCATGCTTCATTTTGAAAAAAGGGACTAAATCGCAAGTGCAAAATTCCATTTTTCAAGCTAGAAGTATTAAATAGATAAGGAACTTTAAATTGAAGGTCTTGAATGTAGAATTAGACCCTCCTAATGTTGATAGTCGGCCATAGGGGACAATAGACACAAAATTGGTAAAAATTGGGTGGGTTAGGTGGACTAATTTGAAGGAAATAAATAAAATAAGAAAGGATGATATCATCCATTTTTCTTCATCACCTTCACCACCAAAAATGCCAGCATAGAGGGGGGTTTTAAAAGCTTTGAAATTTCAGCAACTTATCCTCACACAAGTAAGTGATTTTGATGGTTTTAGTTGATAATTTTTATACTTTTGAGACCCCTAAAGATTAAGGTTTCTAATGGGGGGATTAACTTGTAATATGGGGAAGAGTATACAGTTTTGCCATGAGAGCTTTCATTGTTATTTGCTACATTTTTATGGAAGAAATGGAGTCTTAGTTGTTAGATGAACAACTTTTGTGAAAGGTGTTAACATGAAAACACCAAATAGGACCTTGATGAAAAGGTTACAAAATTGGTAGTAAGTATGTGAAATGTTGAGTTTTGATGATAGTCATACGAGTATTAAATGTTCACCTAGGCTTGTTGAAGGTAGAAATACGATCAAAATTTATTTCCGAGCCTAGGGGCAAAATGGTCATTTTGCCAAAGTCTAGGGCCAGAATAGTAATTTTTGCCTAAGCCTAATTTTTGAAATGCTATTATTAATATAGTGATTAAAATGGGTTAAATTGCTATTATAGAGTAAGAAGAATCGAGGACCCGCCTTGATCGGGGAAAGAACAAAGTCTCGGACTAGATCGACAAGCTAGCTCATTTTGAAATCGAGGTAAGTTTGTATATGATTTGAATAGTTAACTTGAATGAAATGTTGAAAGCCTAATGGGCCATATTGAAATATGAAATAGATAAGGTCCCGTATAAGACCATGTCCGGGACATGGCCTCGGCACCGAGTTGAGATCCCGTATAAGACCATATTTGGGATATGGCTTCGGTGAGGGATATGAAAAGCGTATAAGACCATATTCGGAATATGGCATCGACCCATGTTAGGAAATTCCATATAAGACCATATCTGAGATATGGCATTGGCATTTAGAGGTATTCCCATATAAGACCATATCCGGAATATGGCATTGGCAGTTAGAGGTGACTCCATGTAAGACCGCCTCGAAGACGTGGCATTGGCTTTATAATTACAGTAGTGGCAATAAACACACGTCTTTGACTATCCCTTGAGAATTGTAGGATAAGTAGATGAATTTAGAAATAGAGATGTAAATGGTATTTAAGTCATGTGAATGAGTCGCGAAGAATCGGTTTCGATACGTGGCACGGTATGTGCTATACAACGGATGTAATATCCAGGATTTAGGGGTTATGTATTTTCACTTGAATGTGTGCAGTGGCATGTTGTGTGCTGTTTGTATGTGTTTTGGGAACTTCGGGAACTTTAGAATGTAGGAGAATGCCTTAGAAAAATATTGGATTTTCAATTCTTAAAAGGGAGCTAAGCAAGATTGGCCTTAAGAAAAATTTGTATGAGGATTTAATCACAAGAATTCAGTTGGCAAAGTGGTAAGGAGGCGCCACTTAGGGCCTTAAGAAGTGACGCCACAAGCAGTGTGAGGGGGGCTTAGGTTCGAATCCCATGGATAGTCTTAAGGTGACTTTTATTTTGCACTTGTATGGCATGTGACGGTCAAACTTTAATTAAGGTAAGGTTGGACTATTTTCCTTTATGGATAGTAGACTAAGGAAGAAGGCAAGTGCTAACTTAAGGTATGGAATCAAGAAGTTTTGGTATGATAAGGGGACATAAGGCTTGAAGTAAGGAATGATGTTTTGGAAATTTTTTTTATGGCCTTTTGACCATGTATGTAGACGGCATAGGGGGCAAGGGGGTTGACCGAATTTTGAAAGGGTTTAGGAGGAAGATTAGGAGGAAATAAGGAGGAAAATGTCGGATTTGTGATGAGAATGTGAGTTGGCCGGCCAAGGGATTTCTTTGATGACCATTTCGGTCATGTGGGTAGAGGGGAGTAGCCGAAATTTTCTTAAGAGGTTTAGGTGTTTATTTTTTCGGGTTTCTTCTTCTTTCTCTAGTGTGGTGCCGAAAGCTTAAGGCCATCAAAGAGCCATTTTGGTCACTTTCTTTTGCCGATTTCCAACCTCATTCTCTCCTAAACTTTCACCTTTTTCTTTGTAACCAAACCACACCAAAATCTATTTTTTTTTTCTTCTATTGTTAGACTTTGGCCGAATCATCCATAGACCATAAGGGTCATTTGTTTCTTTTCTTTTCGTTCTTATTTGTTTAAGGGTAAGCCGAACCTTCCTCTTGTCATCAAGCCAACTCGCATCACACTCCATCCCCTTCATTTCTTCTTTTCATATTTCATCAAAAGCCAAGAACATTTGACCTTAGCCGATTATTCATCAAGCCGAACCTATAACCCCTTGCTATTCTTTTCTTAAGCCGAAAGTTCCACTTCATTGTCACCTATTGAAACCGATTGCTCCTAAGCACCAAAAGCCTATCATATTTCTCATCTGAACCGATTTCTCTACTGCAGGTTACCTTTTTCGATTTTCTTAGAGGTTATTGACCATTTGCGGTTTGGTCATTCTTTTTCGGTAAGGATCTCTTCTAGGCTAATTTCTTTTCCTTTATCTTTCTCTGACTGTCAAAAATCAAGACTCTAATCCTCCTAGTTTCTTTGGTCGAATCATGAAGGAAAGTTTCGGGGTTCTTCTATAGCCGACGTTTAGGGGGGAGATCATTCGAGATTTAAATATCCAAGGTAAGCAAGTGTAATATTAGGCCGAAGGCCATGTATTTTGGTTTATTAAAATGTTAGAAATCGAATCTAACATAAACCATGTAGGGATTTCGACATCTCCAAGGACAAGTGATATTTCAGGATCTAGACAATCAAGGTAAGGAGTCTTAATATGCGGCCAAAGGCCATATTGTCTATTAAGGTTGGCCGATTCTGACTATAATCTTTTAGGGGCAGTTCGATAGGGATAAGCATTTCATTGTTATTCTTGCTAGCGAGAGCGTTGGTATCGATAGTATTGTAATCACTGTTATCAGGTGTGTAGCCCTACACTAAACTTCCAATAAATTGATAGTATTAATATTTGCATGTGTTAATAAGAAATATGTTTGATAATGGTTGCGGGTACCATTCAGTGGTATATGATATTCAGGTACATTAACCCCCTAATACTTCGTTAATAATGCTGCAAGCATGGATATGAAATGTGTATGATTCCGTTATGATTTTTGGGGTATATTGCATAAAATCAGAATAATATGTATGTGCATGGGCATATGGGTGATTTTGATAAAGGGGAAGTGTTCCGGTGGTTTTTACCACATTATCCGGTGATTTCGATCACAATAATATTATTCGGTGACTTCGGTCACATATTATGATTCCGGTGACTTTGTCACAATTATCTGGTGGCCATGCCACAATATATAAGGGCGATGTGCAGTTGACTGCAGCGACTGCCTTCGATGGTGTGTAGCGGATGGAGGGTCGATTTAGTAATCCCCACGGTGTGATTGGCTAGTACGGGTGGTGTGTAGCGGATGGATGTTTAGGTGGGCTCGGGATTGCATTTTATTTTATATGTACATATGATTTAATTTGCTTGATTTGATATGTTATGGGCTTATGGCTAAATGTGATTAAAATGGGCTTTGCCAAGAATGTTATCGCTAAGGCTATAATCGATTGGGCTTTTAATGTATTGTTACACATTGAGTCTGTTGACTCACCTTTTGTGGGATATCATTTTCAGGTGATACACAGTGATTGGACCGGGTCAGCGAGGACTATGTGGTGGCCATTGCTCAACTCAGTATTTCGGTTTTCCCTTTTTATTAAATTTTACTACGTTTTCTTTTATTATTTCGGGATTTATTTTGGGTTATGTTTTTGTAATAAGGCCACCATTAGCTATGTTACTTATACGTTTTAAATTTTTTTTATTCTGCTACGATCAACTTCAACTAAGTAATTAAATATTTTCGATAACCGAATTAAATTGTTTTGACACCTAAACACCTATGGTTTTCAACTTAATAATAAGTTCTAAATCCAGTTCTTCTTTTGATTTATAAATTTTCTAAAATCATAAAGATAATGTTTTAATAAGATACAAACTTAAATCATAATACGGTTTTCAACAAGAACATACTTCAAATTTATTTTTCTTCGAAATCAACATGTTTTCCATCATAACATAAAACGAGTGTTTCTCAAGGAGCATGCCAAATCCGGTCGGGGCTTGTGGGCCGGGTTTGGGGTGATTCAACTTGGTATCTGAGCCAGGTTTTAAACACTCGGCCTTGGGTTTTGAAGCCCACAACGTTTTCAAAATTGAGCCCAATTGAGTTTTGAAAAGTTTTGGTTAAACTGGTTTTTATGGAAGCATGGCACCCGAGTCCTCGGCCCAGGTCCGCCAAGTAAGTTCTTTTGTTGATAAATTGATGTGAGTATGTTAATGTATGATACTTTAGTTATAAGCCTAAGGAAACTATACTTTAGAGACACGGACCCTAGGTATATGTGTACTTCTACGGAAAAACCACTGATTAAAACTCTGTTGCATAAAATTTTCTTTAAACAAGAAAGTGAAAAGACGCTAATGCATAAAATTTTCGTAAAAACAGATAAGACGCGAAGTAGACATGAGTTCTAGGGGACGTGGTCGTCGTGGACACGGTAGAGGCAGAATGGCTGTGTCGAAACCAGTTGGGTCTGGACAGTGTTCCGAGAATGAGGCACCGCCACCGGCTGTAGGGGCAGAATTTCTAGAGCAAACAGGAGGAGATGACGCAGTATCGCAGGCTATGCTGCGAGTTTTAGAGCGAGTAGCAGGAGCTAGTTTGGGAAATGGGGCTCGAAAGTCAGTGGCTGAGAGACTTAGATCAAATGGAGCGGAGGTTTTTAGGGGAGTATCTGGGGTAGCTCCGAATGTAGCGGAGTACTGGTGGTTAGAGGCAGTCGAGAGGATCATGGACGATTTGGACTGCACTGCTGAGGAAAAGCTAAAAGGTGCTGTTTCGCTGCTTCGAGATAAGGCCTACCAGTGGTGGCTCACTGTCAAGGAGAGTACCCCTGCGGATCGAGTGGATTGGGGGTATTTTAAGGTTAAGTTTGAGGGAAAATATGTTGGAGCTAGCTACATAGACTCTCAAAGAAAGGCGTTTCTGAATTTAGTGCAAGGAAATAAGTCGGTAGCTGAGTATGAAGCGGAGTTTTTGCGGCTTAGCTGGTATGCCAGAGGGATAGTAGCTACTGATTACGAGCGGTGTGTTAGATTTGAGGATGGGTTGCGAGATGAGCTGCGAGTGTTGATTGCTCCGCATCGAGAGAGGGACTTTGCAGTTTTGGTGGATAGGGCACGGATAGCTGAAGAAGTTAAGCGGACTGAAAGACAGAACTGGGATAGAGGTCAGAATAGGAATAAGAGGAGCTTTGGGTTGAAACACCCCAAACCCGGCCCACAAGCCCTGACCGGATCTGGTATGCTCCTCGATAAAAACTCGTTTTGTCATTTTGCAAAAACATGTGATTTTGGAGTAAGAGAATAAATTTGAAATTTGAACTCGTTAAAAATCATTCTGTAACTTAAATTTTGTATTTATAAAAAAAAAATCATTAAAATCTATGTTTTTAGAAAAATCATTTATCAAAAGAAGATTTAAAATTTAGGTCTTATTATTACTATTTAAATCCATAAGTATTTAGGTGTTAAAACATTTTTATTTTAAAATACAATTATCGAAAATATTTAACTAATTAATTGAAGTTGATCGTAGCAGAATATAAATTAACAATGTAAAAGAAACATAGTTAATGGCGGCCTTATTACAAAAACATATCCCAAATTTAAATCTCAAAATTATATAAGTAACGTAATAAATTTAATAATAAGGAAAAACCCAATTACTGAATTGAGCAATGGCCACCACGAAGTCCATACTGACCCGGTCCAAATCATTGTGTATCACCTGAAATGATATCCAATAAAAGGGTGAGTCCATAGACTCAATGTGTAACAATACACTAAAAAGTCCAATCGATCATAGCAAATAATAATTGATTAAAAAAAATCACATGTACATATAGAATGAAATGCAATCCCGAACCCAACTTAGATATCCATCCGCTACACACCACCCGTACCTACCAATCACACCGTGGGGATTACTAAATCGACCCTCCATCCGCTACACACCATCGAAGGCAGTTGCTGCAGTCAACATGCACATCGCCCTTATAATCATGGCATAGCCACCAGATAATTGTGACAGAGTCACCGGATTCATAGTATCGTGACCGAAGTCACCGGATTCATAATATCGTGACCGAAGTCACCGGATAATGTAGTAAAACCACCGGAACACTTCCCTTTTCAATATTACCCATATGCCCATGCAATAACATATTATTTCATTATCATGCCATATACCCCATAATCATATCGGAATCAGACACATTTCATATTATGCATATAGCGTTATTAACGATGCAAATATCATGCCTTGTACATTATCCCAAAAATCATAATCAAATATCGAATATGTTTCATATTAAAATCATATATAGTACGAAGGAATAACGTACCTCAATTCACCGTACCATTGAATGGTACCCGAAGCCATAATCATTTATATTTCTTTATAAACACATTTTTATCAATAAAGCTATTAATCTATTAGAAGTTTAGTATAAGTTACGCACCTTGTAAACACAAAGAGCGATAGAATATTTAGGATTTCCGACTCTTGCCTTCAACGTCGACAGAACCTACATATCATTATGTGAGAAATCGGTTATCACTAAAAGATATGGCCTTTGGCCGAATATCAACATATTCTTACCTTGGATTAATCAAAACCCGGACGATCTCTCCCTAAACATCGACTACAAGAAACCCCGAAATCCTCCTTCAAAGATTTGGGCATGGAGAAGTAAGAGAATTAGATTCCTAAAATCGGTTAATCCAAAGGAAAAATAAAGAAAAACGATTGATAGATAATCCTTACCCGAAACACGAAGATTGATTAACCCCTACTTAAACTATAAAGGAATTCGGCCTTAACAAATTAAAAGAAATGGAATGGTGATTTCGGCTTTAACAAAAGAAGAGAAAAGATGGTAGTTTCAAATATAATGGTTTCGGTTTTTAACAAAAAGAAAAGAAAGAAAAATGGTGAAAAGTATAGGATAGTTTCGGCTATGAGAAAGAAAGAGAAGAGAAAAAGAGAATGAAAAAGAAAAAAGAAAATATGAGAAATGCTTTTGGTGATAGGATGAATTCGGCACTAGAGAGGAAGAAAAGAAATGGTAAATGTCTTCAAAAGTACCAATTTGGTCAAAAATGTAATGGCCAAAACAAAGCAAAGTTTTTACCAAATGCCAATTGACAATTTCGGCTAAGAGAAAATATTTGGACAAAGGAAAAAGATGCACAATTTGACAACTTTTGGTCAACTAAAACCTCCCTAATCCCATACCACATTCGGCCAACTCATTAGCCAACACAATCCCCCTTTTTCCTCCTCAATTCTTCCCTATCAACCCCTTAATCTCCATCACAATTAAACCAACCCCCCTTAGCCCCTAATGCCGTCTAGATTCATGGTCAAATGACCATGGAAAAGCGTCCAAAACATCTCCCACTCTTCATGCCTTTTGTCCCCCAAACCTTCCATAATAACTTGATTCCTTACCATAACTACTAACTTGCCTTTTCCTTTGGTCTACTATCCAAAAATAAAAGAAGAGTCCATCCAATCAAGATATGGTTTGACTGACACTATAGGAAAAAGAACAAAATTAAAATTCCTCCCAATTGCTAGCTAAAGGATTCGAACCTCTCACCTCATGCATTCACCCATGCACCATCACCACTTTACCAATTGCTCATCTTATGATCAAAACCTCAAATAGATTCTCTTAAGGCCAAACTTGCTTAGCTCCCCTTCTAAGATTAAAAATCTAATATTTTTCTAAGGCAATCCCTTACATTCTAAAATTCTTGAAGTCCCTAAAACTCATACAAAGGGCGCACAACAAAACAATGCACACATTCAAGCGAAAATTTCATAACCCCTAAATCCTGGATATTACAGTTCTACCCTCCTAAAAAAAAATTTCGACCTCGAAATTACCTGACAATAATAAGTGAGGGTATTGCTGCTGCATAGCTTCCTTCGGCTCCCACGAAGCTTCTTCCGATCCATATTGCGCCATAACACTTTGACGAGAGGAACTGATTTCCTCCGTAACACCTTCACATCCCGATCTAGAATCTGAATCAGCTCCTCCTCATAGGACAAATCTGGTTGTAATTCCACCTCCCCAACTGGCACTACATGAGATGGATCCAACCGGTAACGACGTAACATCGAAACATGAAACACATCGTGCATTTGCTTCAACTACGAAGGTAACTCTAACTGATATGCCACTGGTCCAACCCGCTTCAAAACTCGATAAGGTCCTATAAACCTGGGGCTTAACTTTCCTTTGCGACCAAATATCATCACCTTCTTCCAAGGTGAAACCTTTAGGAATACTTGGTCTCCTACAACAAACTCTATGTCCTTTCGCTTCAAATCTGCGTACGACTTTTGCCTATCAGATGCCTCCTTCAACCGAGCCCGAATTACTTTAACCTTTTCTTCGAATTCAGCCACAATCTCTGGACCCAAAATCTGATGTTCTCCTAATTCTGTCCAACACGTAGGAGTGCGACACTTCCGTCCATATAGTGCTTCATACGGTGCCATCTGAATACTGGCTTGGTAACTGTTGTTGTATGCAAACTCAGCTAAAGGCAAAAACTCTTCCCAGCTTCCTCTGAAATCTATCACACATCCCCTTAACATGTCCTCTAATACTTGGATTACTCGCTCAGACTGGCCATCATATAGAGGATGAAATGCCGTACTGAAGTCTAGTCTGGTGCTCAAAGCCTGATGTAATGCTTTCCAAAACTGAGACGTAAACCTTGGATCCCTATCCGAAATAATCGACACCGGCACTCCATGCAATCTTACAATCTCTGCCACATACAACTTCGCCAATTTCTGCAAAGAGTAATCAACTCGCACAGGAATGAAATGTGCAGACTTCGTCAATCGATCCACTATCACCCATACCGAATCCTTTTTAGTAGGCGTAAGAGGAAGCCCACTAACAAAATCCATGGTGATACGCTCCCACTTCCATTGCGGAATCTTTATCGGCTGAAGCAATCCCGATGGAACTTGGTGTTCAGCCTTAACTTGCTGACACGTTAAGCACTTCCCCACAAACTCCGTAACTTCTCGCTTAAGACCGGGCCACCAAAATTGATCCAGAAGATCCCTGTACAACTTACTACCTCTCGGATGCATCGCATAAGGACCACCATGCGATTCCTGAAGAATTCTTCGCCTAAGCTCTTCATCCTTCGGCATACAGACCTTACCCTTGAAACACAAAACTCCATCGCTGTTAACACCATAGTCTTCCAACTCCCCATTTTGCACTTGCCGTAGCTTAACACTTAAATCATCATCTACCAACTGTCTTTCTTTCACCTGACTCAACCACATCGACTTTACTTGTAATTCCGCCAACAAGCTTCCGTCGTCATAAAGACTAAGATGTGCAAACATCGCTCTTAGATCCGACACCACTTTCCTACTTAGGGCATCTGCCACTACATTCGCCTTGCCCGGGTGATACTCTATAGAGCAATCATAGTCTTTCAACAACTCCACCCATCTTCGCTGTCTTAGATTCAGCTCCTTCTGAGTCAGCAGATACTTAAGACTCTTGTGATCCGTGTAGATTACTAACTTTTCTCCATACAAATAATGCCTCCACACCTTAAGAGCAAAGACTACCGCTGCTAGCTCTAAGTCATGCGTTGGATAGTTAACCTCGTGAGGCCTCAATTGCCGAGACGCATACGCAACCACCTTCCCGTCTTGCATCAGAACACATCCCAATCCAATGTGAGACGCATCACAATACACCACAAAGTCCTTCCCTGCCTTAGGTTGAATCAAAACCGGAGCTTCAGTCAAAACCCTCTTAAGCTTCTCAAAGCTCTCTTACTGCTCATCTGCCCACACGAAAGGTATCTCTTTCCTCAACAACTTCGTCAAAGGTGCCGCTATCGAGGAGAATCCTTCGACTGTAGTAACCCGCTAATCCCAAGAAACTGCGAACCTCCGCTACAGACTTAGGTGGTTTCCAATCTAACACCGCCTCAATCTTCCGAGGATCCACCCTTATCCCTTCCACAGACACCACATGACCTAAAAACGCAACTTCATTCAGCCAAAATTCGCACCTGCTGAATTTGGCATACAGCTTCTTCTCCCTAAGCACTTGCAACACTATCCGAAGATGCTCATCATGCTGTAACTCAGACTTGGAATACACAAGAATGTCGTCTATGAATACAACAACAAACTGATCCAAGTAGGGTTGAAAAACTCGATTCATCATATCCATGAACGCAGCTGGGGCGTTCGTCAATCCGAACGGCATTACCAAAAATTCATAATGCCCATACCTTGTTCGGAAAGCTGTCTTATGGATATCCGCTTCGTTCACCTTAAGCTGATGATACCACGACCTTAGATCTATCTTTGAGAATACCATAGCTCCCTTAAGCTGATCGAACAAGTCGTCTATCCTTGGCAAACGATACTTGTTCTTGATGGTCAGCTTATTCAACTGTCGGTAATCTATGCACATCCGCATAGTCTCGTCCTTCTTCTTCACGAACAAGACCGGTGCTCCCCATGGAGACACACTAGGTCGGATAAACCCACGATCAAGCAACTCTTGAATTTGAGCCTTAAGCTCAACCAACTCCTTTGGTGCCATTCTATAAGGAGCGATAGATACTAGCGCCGATCCAGGCAACAAGTCAATCTCAAATTCCACTTCACGATCTGGAGGCAATCCTGGAAGTTCTTCCGGAAAGACATCCACGAATTCTCTCACGGTCCTGACTTCTTTAACAGTTGCCTCCTTAGCCTCCAAAGCACTGACCAACATAAGAAAAGCCAAACAACCTTTCCTAACCATCTTTTCTGCCTTAAGAGCAGATACTACATTCGATAAGTAGTTCCGTCTCACGCCCATCACCACAACTTCCTTATCGTCCATAGATCTTAGTGACATCCGCTTAGCAGCACAATCCACATTCGTACGATACTTCACTAGCCAATCCATGCCTAGGATCAAGTCAAATTCTCCAAATGGCAACTCCATTAAGTTAGCCGGAAACTGCGTCCCTTGAACTTCTAAAGGCACATCCTTAAAGAGTTTATCTACTACTACAGTCTGTCCTAAACGACTAAGTATAGTCATCTTCCTAGGTACAGTCTCAGAGTTCACATGCAGAGTTCCAGATACCTCACTAGCGATGTAGGAATGAGTTGACCCTATATCTATCAAAACAATAAAGGGCAACCCAGAAATAAGAAACGTACCCGTGATAGCATCAGGTGCATCACTATCTTCCCTCCGACGAACCGCATACACCAAACCTGGCTGTCTAGCCTCAGTGCTACCACTGCCTCTGCCCGGAGTCCCGCGACCTCTACCAGAACCATTACCTCTGCCACTCGAACCACGACCCCTCATCGGCTGCTGTCCACCTCTGCCAGCCTGATTAAAACCCTGACCTACTGGACGATTCCTCTCAGTATCCAATGGACAATCCCTAATCATATGATCCTTGGATCCACACTTAAAACATCCCCCCGTCTTCTTCCAACATTCTCCCGGGTGCATTTTTCCACACTGAGCACAAGTACGATACTGTCCTCCCGTAGCAACTTGCTGAACTCGCGGCCCATCAACTCTAGGTTTCTTTTGGAAATTCCCGGATGACCTTGAAGACCCATAGCTCCTCTTATTCTTATTCTGACGTCGATCTCTATTCTGTCTCTCGGTCCGCTTGACTTCTTCAGCTATCTGAGCTCTATCCACTAAAACTGCAAAATCTCTCTCTCGATGCGGTGCAATCAATACTCGCAGCTCATCTCGCAATCCATCCTCAAAGCTAACACACCGCTCATAATCAGTAGCTACAATCCCTCTGGCATAACGGCTTAATCGCAGAAACTCCGCTTCATATTCGGCTATCGACTTATTTCCTTGTACCAGATTCAGAAACGCCTTTCTCTGAGAGTCAATGTAGCTAGCTCCGACATATTTCCCTTCAAACTTAATCTTAAAATACCCCCAATCCACACGATCCGCAGGAATACTCTCTTTGACAGTGAGCCACCACTGGTACGCCTCGTCACGAAGCAACGAAACAGCGCCTTTCAGTTTCTCCTCGGCAGTGCAGTCCAAATCGTCCATGATCCTCTCGACTGCTTCTAACCAGTACTCCGCTACATTCGGAGCTACCCCAGATACTCCCCTAAAAACCTCGGCTCCGTTAGATCTAAGTCTCTCAGCCACTGACTTTCGTGCTCCATTACCCATACTAGCTCCCGCTACTCGCTTCAGGACTCGCAACATAGCTTGCGATACAGCGTCATCTCCTCCAGTTTGCTCTTGAAATTCCGCTCCAACAGCTGGTGGCGGAGCTTCATTTTCGGAACCCTGACCAGACCTAACTGGTTCCGATACAGCCATTCTGCCTCTACCGTGCCCACGACGACCACGTCCCCTAGAACTCATGTCTACTTAGCGTCTTATCTGTTTTTACGAAAATTTTATGCATCAAAATTTTGTTCCACTTATTAACCGCAAACAATTTTTATGAAATAAAGTATTTAGAAGTAGTTCTTTCGATCACACAAAGGTTCAGTTAAAGTTCACTACTCTAATTCAGATAATTACATTCACATTCATAAGCAGAGACACATTCATTCACTACACCTCTATGGTCATTTCAGACCTTCCCAACCCAGGAGTAATTTCGTCATTCGTCCTATAAGGATATTTTGGTAATTTTGTCAATCAGGGCAATTTCATAAATTTTCCAAATCAAGACATCTTGATATTTTGCCAAAATAAGATTTTTAGATACTTTTGTAAAGTAAGAAAATTTTATTAAAATCAAGAGTAGTGTTAAAACTTTTAGAAACCAGGGGCATTTTAGTAATTTTACCTCTAGGGGTATTTAGGTAATTTTTTAAATCAGAATCATCATTTTTTAAAAAAAAAATTTCAAACTAAATTTTGCTACAAATCAAAAGGGATAATGTAGTGATTTTAAAAACTAGGGTTTTTATAAAACAGTATGGCTAGTCCCTTTCGAGTTTTAATTATTGAGTTTAGCCAGTGAATAAGTCCTCTTGGTTAGGGTGAACCGTAGCTACGCACCAGGTAGGATTCGAATAAAGAGGAGGTGAGTCGCTAGGACTGCTTAAATACCAAGCTCTTTCCGAATCCACTCCTAGACATGCGCACAATGGTTGCCACACCGTTACTCGGCGACTTACTTCACAGGTTTGTTCGATTGTTTTTAAGTCTTATGCATGTGTTTGAGTGCACTAGCCCTAGGGTTCAATAGATCCTAGTTCACTAATCTACGAGCCCAAGTTTGCCCAGGTTTGTTCGGGTCAAGAACTCGGGTGCCATGCTTCCATAAAACCATTTTTAACCAAAAATTTTCAAAATCATTCATTTGGGCCAAATTTTGGAAACGTTGTGGACTTCAAAACCCAAGGCCGAGTGTTTAAAACTGGGCTCTGATACCAAGTTGAAACACCCCAAACCCGGCCCACAAGCCCCGACCGGATCTGGTATGCTCCTCGATAAAAACTCGTTTTGTCATTTTGCAAAAACATGTGATTTTGGAGTAAGAGAATAAATTTGAAATTTGAACTTGTTAAAAATCATTTTGTAACTTAAATTTTGTATTTATAAAAAAAAATAAAATCATTAAACTCTATGTTTTTAGAAAAATCATTTATCAAAAGAAGATTTAAAATTTAGATCTTATTATTACTATTTAAATCCATAAGTATTTAGGTGTTAAAACATTTTTATTTTAAAATACAATTATCGAAAATATTTAACTAATTAATTGAAGTTGATCGTAGCAGAATATAAATTAACAATGTAAAAGAAACATAGTTAATGGCGGCCTTATTACAAAACATATCCCAAATTTAAATCTCAAAATTATATAAGTAACGTAATAAATTTAATAATAAGGAAAAACCCAATTACTGAATTGAGCAATGGCCACCACGAAGTCCATACTGACCCGGTCCAAATCATTGTGTATCACCTGAAATGATATCCCATAAAAGGGTGAGTCCATAGACTCAATGTGTAACAATACACTAAAAAGTCCAATCGATCATAGCAAATAATAATCGATTAAAAAAATCACATGTACACATAGAATGAAATGCAATCCCGAACCCAACTTAGATATCCATCCGCTACACACCACCCGTACATACCAATCACACCGTGGGGATTACTAAATCGACCCTCCATCCGCTACACACCATCGAAGGCAGTTGCTGCAGTCAACATGCACATCACCCTTATAATCGTGGCATAGCCACCAGATAATTGTGACAGAGTCACCGGATTCATAGTATCGTGATCGAAATCACCGGATTCATAATATCGTGACCGAAGTCACCGGATAATGTGGTAAAACCACCGGAACACTTCCCCTTTCAATATTACCCATATGCCCATGCAATAACATATTATTTCATTATCATGCCATATACCCCATAATCATATCGGAATCGGACACATTTCATATTATGCATATAGCGTTATTAACGATGCAAATATCATGCCTTGTACATTATCCCAAAAATCATAATCAAATATCGAATATGTCTCATATTAAAATCATATATAGTACGAAGGAATAACGTACCTCAATTCACCGTACCATTGAATGGTACCCGAAGCCATAATCATTTATATTTCTTTATAAACACATTTTTATCAATAAAGCTATTAATCTATTAGAAGTTTAGCATAAGTTACACACCTTATAAACACAAAGAGCGATAGAATATTTAGGATTTCCGACTCTTGCCTACGACGTCGACAGAACCTACATATCACTATGTGAGAAATCGGTTATCACTAAAAGATATGGCCTTTGGCCGAATATCAACTTCTTCTTACCTTGGATTAATCAAAACCCGAACGATCTTTCCCTAAACATCGACTACAAAAAACCCCGAAATCCTCCTTCAAAGATTTGGCCATGGAGAAGTAAGAGAATTAGATTCCTAAAATCGGTTAATCCAAAGGAAAAATAAAGAAAAACGATTGATAGATAATCCTTACCCGAAACACGAAGATTGATTAACCCCTACTTGAACTATAAAGGAATTCGACCTTAACAAATTAAAAGAAAAGGAATGGTGATTTCGGCTTTAACAAAAGAAGAGAAAAGATGGTAGTTTCAAATATAATGGTTTCGGTTTTTAACAAAAAGAAAAGAAAGAAAAATGGTGAAAAGTATAGGATAGTTTCGGCTATGAGAAAGAAAGAGAAGAGAAAAAGAGAATGAAAAAGAAAAAAGAAAATATGAGAAATGCTTTTGGTGATAGGATGAATTCGGCACTAGAGAGGAAGAAAAGAAATGGTAAATGTCTTCAAAAGTACCAATTTGGTCAAAAATGTAATGGCCAAAACAAAGCAAAGTTTTTACCAAATGCCAATTGACAATTTCGGCTAAGAGAAAATATTTGGACAAAGGAAAAAGATGCACAATTTGACAATTTTTGGTCAACTAAAACCTCCCTAATCCAATACCACATTCGGCCAACTCATTAGCCAACACAATCCCCCTTTTTCCTCCTCAATTCTTCCCTATCAACCCCTTAATCTCCATCACAATTAAACCAACCCCCCTTAGCCCCTAATGCCGTCTAGATTCATGGTCAAATGACCATGGAAAAGCTTCCAAAACATCTCCCACTCTTCATGCCTTTTGTCCCCCAAACCTTCCATAATAACTTGATTCCTTACCATAACTACTAACTTGTCTTTTCCTTTGGTTTACTATCCAAAAATAAAAGAAGAGTCCATCCAATCAAGATAAGGTTTGACTGACACTATAGGAAAAAGAACAAAATTAAAATTCCTCCCAATTGCTAGCTAAAGGATTCGAACCTCTCACCTCATGCATTCACCCATGCACCATCACCACTTTACCAATTGCTCATCTTATGATCAAAACCTCAAATAAATTCTCTTAAGGCCAAACTTGCTTAGCTCCCCTTCTAAGATTAAAAATCTAATATTTTTCTAAGGCAATCCCTTACATTCTAAAATTCTCGAAGTCCCTAAAACTCATACAAAGGGCACACAACAAAACAATGCACACATTCAAGCGAAAATTTCATAACCCCTAAATCCTGGATATTACATGGGTCTTCAGGGTCATCCGGGAATTTTCAAAAGAAACCTAGAGTTGATGGGCCGCAAGGTCAGCAGGTTGCTACGGGAGGACAGTACCGTACTTGTGCTCAGTGTGGAAAGATGCACCCGGGAGAATGTTGGAAAAAGACAGGGGGATGTTTTAAGTGCGGGTCCAAGGATCATATGATTATGGATTGCCCGATGGATACAGATAGGAACCGCTCAGCAGGTCAGGGGTTTAATCAGGCTGGCAGAGGTGGACAGCAACCGTTGAGGGGTCGTGGTTCGAATGGCAGAGGTAATGGTTCTGGTAGAGGTCGCGGGACCCCAGGCAGAGGTAGTCGTAGCACTGAGGCTAGACAGCCAGGTCTGGTATATGCAGTTCATCAGAGGGAGGATAGCGATGCACCTGATGTCATAACGGGTACGTTCCTTATTTCTGGGTTCCCCTTTATTGCTTTGATAGATATAGGGTCAACTCATTCATACATCGCTAGTGAAGTATCTG
This sequence comes from Gossypium australe, assembly GCA_005393395.2. NCBI lineage: Eukaryota > Viridiplantae > Streptophyta > Magnoliopsida > Malvales > Malvaceae > Gossypium > Gossypium australe. Next base: position 71,129,836 of record CM016617.1, read on the forward strand.
GAACTCTGCATGTGAACTCTGAAACTGTACCTAGGAAGATGACCGTACTTAGTCCGTTAGGGCAGACTGTAATAGTAGATAAGCTCTTTAAGGAAGTGCCTTTAGAAGTTCAGGGGACGCAGTTTTCGGCTGACTTAATGGAGCTGCCATTCGGGGAATTTGACCTAATCTTAGGCATGGACTGGCTAGTGAAGTACCGTGCGAATGTGGATTGTGCTGCTAAGCGCTTGTCATTGAGAACCTCTGACGACAATGAAGTTGTGGTGATGGGCGAGAGACGAAATTACTTGTCAAATGTAGTATCTGCCCTTAAGGCAGAAAAGATGGTAAGAAAGGGATGTGTAGCTTTTCTGATGTTGGTTAGTGCCTTGGAGGTTAAGGAAGCAACTGTTGAAGAGGTCAGAACCGTAAGAGAATTCGTGGATGTCTTCTCGGAAGAACTTCCAGGATTGCCTCCGGATCGTGAGGTGGAATTTGGGATTGACTTATTGCCTGGAACGGTGTCAGTATCTATCGCTCCGTACAGAATGGAACCAAAGGAGTTGGTTGAGCTGAAGGCTCAGATTCAAGAATTGCTTGATCATGGGTTTATCCGACCTAGTGTGTCTCCATGGGGAGCACCAGTTCTATTTGTGAAGAAGAAGGATGGGACGATGCGGATGTGTATAGATTACCGGTAGTTGAATAAGCTGCATCAAGAACAAATACCCTCTGCCGAGGATCGATGACTTGTTCGATCAGCTTAAGGGACCTGTGGTATTTTCAAAGATAGATCTAAGGTCAGGGTATCATCAGCTTAAAGTGAAGGAAGCGGATATCCATAAGACAGCTTTCCGAACAAGATATGGGCATTATGAGTTCTTGGTAATGCCATTCGGTTTGACGAACGCCCCAGCTGCATTCATGGATATGATGAACCGGGTTTTCCAACCCAACTTGGACCGGTTCGTCGTTGTGTTCATAGACGACATCCTAGTGTATTCCAAGTCTGAGATAGAGCATGTTGAGCACCTCCAGATAGTGTTGCAAGTGTTAAGGGAGAAGAAGCTTTATGCCAAATTCAGCAAGTGTGAATTTTGGCTGAAGGAAGTTGCGTTCTTAGGGCATGTGGTGTCTGCAGAAGGGATAAGGGTGGATCCTCGAAAGATTGAGGCATTGTTAGATTGGAAACCACCTAAGTCTGTAGCTGAGGTTCGCAGTTTCTTGGGATTAGCAGGCTACTACAGAAGATTCGTCGAAGGATTTTCATCGTTAGCTGCACCTTTGACGAAGTTGTTGAGAAAGGAGGTACCTTTCGTATGGGCAGATAAACAGCAAGAGAGCTTTGAGAAGCTTAAGAGGGTTTTGACTGAAGCTCCGGTTTTGATTCAGCCTGAGGCAGGGAAGGATTTTGTGGTATATTGTGATGCTTCTCACACAGGATTAGGATGTGTTCTGATGCAAGACAGGAAGGTAGTCGCTTATGCGTCTCGGCAATTAAGGCCACATGAGGTTAACTATCCCACGCATGACTTGGAGTTGGCAGCGGTAGTCTTTGCTCTTAAGGTGTGGAGGCATTATCTGTATGGAGAAAAGTCAGTGATTTACACGGACCACAAGAGTCTTAAGTATCTGCTGACTCAGAAGGAGCTGAATCTGAGACAGCGAAGATGGGTGGAGTTGTTGAAAGACTATGATTGTTCTATAGAGTATCACCCGGGCAAGGCGAATGTAGTGGCAGATGCCTTAAGTCGGAAAGTGGTGTCGGATCTAAGGGCGATGTTCGCACATCTTAGTCTTTATGACGACGGAAGCTTGCTGGCAGAATTGCAAGTAAAGCCGACGTGGTTGAGTCAGGTGAAAGAAAGACAGTTGGTAGACGATGATCTAAGTGTTAAGCTACGACAGGTGCAGAATGGGGAGCTGGAAGATTATGGTGTTAACAACGATGGAGTTTTGTGTTTCAAGGGTGAGGTCTGTATGCCGAAGGATAAGGAGCTGAGGTAGAGAATTCTTCAGGAATCGCATAGTAGCCCTTATGCTATGCATCCTAGAGGAAGTAAGTTATACAGAGATTTACGGGATCAGTTTTGGTGGCCTGGTCTTAAGCGGGAAGTTACAGAATTTGTAGGGAAGTGCTTAACGTGTCAGCAAGTTAAGGCTGTACACCAAGTTCCGTCAGGATTGCTTTAGCCGATAAAGATTCCGCAGTGGAAGTGGGAGCGAATCACCATGGATTTTGTTAGTGGGCTTCCCCTTACGCCTACTAAGAAAGACTCGGTATGGGTGATAGTGGATCGATTGACGAAGTCTGCACATTTCATACCAGTGCGGGTTGATTACTCTTTGCAGAAATTGGCAAAGTTGTATGTAGCAGAGATTGTAAGGTTGCATGGAGTGCCGGTGTCAATTATTTCGGATAGGGATCCGAAGTTTACGTCTCGGTTTTGGAAAGCATTACATCAGGCTTTAGGCACCAGATTGGACTTCAGTACGGCATTTCATCCACAGTCGGACGGCCAGTCTGAGCGAGTAATCCAAGTGTTAGAGGATATGTTAAGGGGATGTGTGATAGATTTTAGAGGAAGCTAGGAGGAGTTCTTACCTTTAGCGGAATTTGTGTACAACAACAGTTATCAAGCCAGTATTCAGATGGCACCGTATGAAGCGCTGTATGGACGGAAGTGTCGCACTCCTACGTGTTGGACAGAATTGGGAGAACGTCATGTTTTGGGTCCGAAGATGGTGGCAGAATCCGAAGAAAAGGTTAAGGTAATTCGGGCTCAATTAAAGGAGGCATCGGACAGGCAAAAGTCATAGCAGATCTTGAGCGGAAGGAAATAGAGTTTGTTGTGGGAGATCAAATATTTCTTAAAGTGTCGCCATGGAAGAAGGTAATGAGATTTAGTCGCAAAGGAAAGTTAAGTCCCGGGTTTATAGGACCTTATCGGATTTTGAAGCGGGTTGGACCAGTGGCATATTAGTTAGAGTTGCCTTCGGAGTTGAAGCAGATGCACGATGTGTTCCATGTTTCGATGCTACGTCATTACCAGTCGGATCCATCTCATGTAGTGCCAGTTGAGGAGGTAGAACTAAGACCAGATTTGTCCTACGAGGAAGAGCCAATTCAGATTTTGGAACGGGATGTGAAGGTGTTACGGAGGAAGTCAGTTCCTCTCGTCAAAGTGTTATGGCGTAACCATGGATCAGAAGAAGCTTCATGGGAGCCTGAGGAAGCAATGCGACAGCAATACCCTCACTTATTCTAGCCAGGTAATTTCGAGGTCAAAATTTTTTTTAGGAGGGTAGAACTGTAATATCCAGGATTTAGGGGTTATGTATTTTCACTTGAATGTGTGCAGTGGCATGTTGTGTGCTGTTTGTATGTGTTTTGGGAACTTCGGGAACTTTAGAATGTAGGAGAATCCCTTAGAAAAATATTGGATTTTTAATTCTTAAAAGGGAGCTAAGCAAGATTGGCCTTAAGAAAAATTTGTATGAGGATTTAATCACAAGAATTCAGTTGGCAAAGTGGTAAGGAGGCGCCACTTAGGGCCTTAAGAAGTGACGCCACAAGCAGTGTGAGGGGGGCTTAGGTTCGAATCCGATGGATAGTCTTAAGGTGACTTTTATTTTGCACTTGTATGGCATGTGACAGTCAAACTTTAATTAAGGTAAAGTTGGACTATTTTCTTTTATGGATAGTAGACTAAGGAAGAAGGCAAGTGCTAACTTAAGATATGGAATCAAGAAGTTTTGGTATGATAAGGGGACATAAGGCTTGAAGTAAGGAATGATGTTTTGGAAATTTTTTTATGGCCTTTTGACCATGTATGTAGACGGCATAGGGGGCAAGGGGGGTTGACTGAATTTTGAAAGGGATTAGGAGGAAGATTAGGAGGAAATAAGGAGGAAAATGTGGGATTTGTGATGAGAATGTGACTTGGCTGGCCAAGGGATTTCTTTGATGACCATTTCGGTCATGTGGGTAGAGGGGAGTGGCCGAAATTTTCTTAAGAGGTTTAGGTGTTTATTTTTTCGGGTTTCTTCTTCTTTCTCTAGTGTGGTGCCGAAAGCTTAAGGCCATCAAAGAGCCATTTTGGTCACTTTCTTTTGCCGATTTCCAACCTCATTCTCTCCTAAACTTTCACCTTTTTCTTTGTAACCAAACCACACCAAAATCTATTCTTTTTCTTCTATTGTTAGACTTTGGCCGAATCATCCATAGACCATAAGGGTCATTTGTTTCTTTTCTTTTCTTTCTTATCTGTTTAAGGGTAAGCCGAATCTTCCTCTTGTCATCAAGCCAACTCGCATCACAAAGCCAAGAACATTTGACCTTAGCCGATTGTTCATCAAGCCGAATCTATAACCCCTTGCTATTCTTTTCTTAAGCCGAAAGTTCCACTTCATTGTCACCTATTGAAACCGACTGCTCCTAATGAAACACCCCCAAACTCGGCCCACGAGCCTTAACCGGATCTGGTATGTTCCTTGAGCAAAACATTTCAAAAACTTGTTTGTTACTTTGGAAAAATTTAAGTGGTTTTGAAGAAAATTTGATTTGTTTTGAGTTCAAATTGAAAACGATGTTATTCTTGAAGTCTAGATTTTAATAAAACTTAATTTTAGTACTGGAAAACAATAAGTTAAAAAGTATTCAATTTATTTTTGAGAAATGTTACTTAAACCTTGATTTAATTATAATCATATCATAATGAAATCAAATAAAATGCATGCATAAAACAGTTCAATAGTAATGGCCTTATTACAACTGAAAAATACCAATTAAATCTCGAAAATAAAATAATGGAAAACGCAAGTTCAACTGTTTGAAGTCCCGAAAATATATATAGCATGGCCACCACATAGTCTCCGCTGACCCGGTCCAAGTCACTGTGTGTCACCTGAAAAGATATCTCACAACGGGGTGAGTCAAATAGACTCAGTGTGTAACAGTCAACACAAAGTCCCAACCGATTTAGGCATATCAAATCATACATACATATTTAGCAAATAGAAATAATGATGCAATCCCGAACCCAAACCTAAATATCCATCCTCTGCACATCACTCGTACCAACCAATCACATCGTGGGGATTACTAAATCGACCCTCCATCCGCTACACACCATCGAAGGCAGTCGCTACAGACGACTTGCACATCGCCCTTATAAATTGTGGCATAGCCACCAGATAATGTGACAAAGTCACCAGATAACAATATGTGACATAAGTCACCACATTCAGATTTTGTGACATGAGTCACCAGATATTGTGGTAGAAACCACCAGATCACTTCCCCTTTTCAATATCACCCATATGCCCATATGTCATACAAAACATGTAAAATCATGCCATATATCTTATTCCATGTTCATAACGAATTCACTTATATGTCATATTCAATCTTCATAACACTATTAACATAGTATTAAAAGCAAACGTACCTGGGTACTCTGTACCATCGTATGGTACCTTTAGCCATATCTTTCATATTTTCATTAACACATATATTAAATTAATACCGTAAATCTATTAGGAAACAATGTAAGGTTACGCACCTAATAATAGTGATTACGATACTACCGATACCAACGCTCTCGCTAACAAGAATAATAATGAAATGTTTATCCCTATCGAACTGCCCCTAAAAGATCATAATCAAAATCGGTCAACCTAAAAAAATAATATGGATACCATTGATAGAAATCCTTACCTTATACTATGAACCAAGTCTTGGTGATTCACGAATATTACGAACACTTCCGAGTTTTCGAATTTTCTTTATTTCTCTATTAAGACAAAATATATCATCTAAAGTAAAGGATGATCTTTTCAATCAAAAGACCTTCCCAAACAAAAGTAAATTCAGAAAAAGGAAATAAGAAATTAAGGGATCGAAGAGGTTTCTTACCGATTGTTCAAAACAAATGCAAAGAAATTGATTGATAAGAAAATATGTGAGAAGAGGGAGATTCGGCTATGAAGAGATGATCAATAACATTCGGCCATGGTGAAAATATTAGGGAGGGAGTGATGTTTGAGAGTTTTTTGCAAGAAGAAAAGAAGAAGAAAAGAAATAGGAGGTAAAGTGTTTATGTTTCGGTTTTTATGAATGAAAAATGAACAAAGGAAAAGTCTTAAAGTTGATGTGCATTCGGCAAAGAGGAAGAAAAGAAAAGAAAAGATAATCTTCAAGGTTTTTTGGTGTTTTCGGCAATATGGAAGAATGACTTGAGAGGTTTGGCAAATTAAGACCAAATGGTCAAAATGAAAATGACCCAAAAGAAGAAAAACAAAAGATGCTCACAAATGCTCAATGTGCATTCGGCTAGGGAGAGAAAAGATGGAGAGAAAATGCTTTGATAGAAAACAAAAATGGCCAAAAAGAAATGTGCCCCACAAGCACCTATCCTTACCCAAAATTCTTCAAAAATTCGGCCACCCCTAGCCCCTAAATTCGTCCAAATACATGGACACAAAGTCAAAGTTTTTACCACACAAAACTTTCCAAAACATTCACCTTACATCAAGCCTTGTGTTCCTTCATCATTCCTTAATCAAGATGATTCCTTTCCCCAAGTTCAAGCTTACCTAATCTTTTAGTCATCTTACCATAAAAAAATTAAAGTCCAACATACCAAATATAAAGCTTGGCCGACACTTGATGTAAATGTGCAGAGAAATAAAGTCTCCAAAATGCACTCCATGATATTCGAACCACTCCCCTCAAGCAACCATTCATGCGCCATTTCCACCATGCCACTAACTCTTCTTATGCTAATTTAAGACACTTAAATTAACTTAAGCATCATAATCACTTGATCCACTTCACTAAATTCTCCATACTAAAAATTATTCTAAATCCAATTTAATTCCAAACCTTCACAAGACTATATTAGGCACACAATAAAATCATATCCGAGCTAATACAATCAACAAGATGATACTCAAATTTTAGGATGTTACACCTAAGCACCAAAAGCCTATCATCTTTCTCATCTGAACCGATTTCTCTACTGCAGGTTACCTTTGTCGATTTTCTTAGAGGCTATTGACCATTTGCGGTTTGGTCATTCTTTTTCGGTAAGGATCTCTTCTAGGCTAATTTCTTTTCCTTTATCTTTTTCTGACTGTAGAAAATCAAGACTCTAATCCTCCTAGTTTCTTTGGTCGAATCATGAAGGAAAGTTTCGGGGTTCTTCTGTAGTCGACGTTTAGGGGGGAGATCATTCGGGATTTAAATATCCAAGGTAAACAAGTGTAATATTAGGCCGAAGGCCATGTATTTTGGTTTATTAAAATGTTAGAAATCGAATCTAACATAAACCATGTAGGGATTTCGACATCTCCAAGGACAAGTGATATTTCGGGATCTAGACAATCAAGGTAAGGAGTCTTAATATGCGGCCAAAGGCCATATTGTCTATTAAGGTTGGCCGATTCTGACTATAATCTTTTAGGGGCAGTTCGATAGGGATAAGCATTTCATTGTTATTCTTGCTAGTGAGAGCGTTGGTATCGGTAGTATTGTAATCACTGTTATCAGTTGTGTAGCCCTACACTCAACTTCCAATAAATCGATAGTATTAATATTTGCATGTGTTAATAAGAAATATGTTTGATAATGGTTGCGGGTACCATTCAGTGGTATATGATATTCAGGTACGTTAACCCCCTAATACTTCGTTAATAATGCTGTAAGCATGGATATGAAGTGTGTGTGATTCCGTTATGATTTTGGGGGTATATTGCATAAAATCTGAATAATATGTATGTGCATGGGCATATGGGTGATTTTGATAAAGGGGAAGTGTTCCGGTGGTTTTTACCACATTATCCGGTGATTTCGATCACAATAATATTATTCGGTGACTTCAGTCACATATTATGATTCTGGTGACTTTGTCACAATTATCTGGTGGCCATATCACAATATATAAGGGCGATGTGCAGTAGACTGCAGCGACTGCCTTCGATGGTGTGTAGCGGATGGAGGGTCGATTTAGTAATCCTCACGGTGTGATTGGCTGGTACGGGTGGTGTGTAGCAGATGGATGTTTAGGTGGGCTCGGGATTGCATTTCATTTTATATGTACATATGATTTAATTTGCTTGATTTGATATGTTATGGGCTTATGGCTAAATGTGATTAAAATGGGCTTTGCCAAGAATGTTATCGCTAAGGCTATAATCGATTGGGCTTTTAGTGTATTGTTACACATTGAGTATGTTGACTCACCTTTTGTGGGATATCATTTTCATGTGATACACAGTGATTGGACCGGGTCAGCGAGGACTATGTGGTGGCCATTGCTCAACTCAGTATTTCAGTTTTCCCTTTTTATTAAATTTTACTACGTTTTCTTTTATTATTTCGGGATTTATTTTGGGTTATGTTTTTTTAATAAGGCCACCATTAGCTATGTTACTTATACGTTTTAAATTTTTTTTATTCTGGTACGATCAACTTCAACTAAGTAATTAAATATTTTCGATAACCGAATTAAATTGTTTTGACACCTAAACACCTATGGTTTTCAACTTAATAATAAGTTCTAAATCCGGTTCTTCTTTTTATTTATAAATTTTCTAAAATCATAAAGATAATGTTTTAATAAGATACAAACTTAAATCATAACACGGTTTTCAACATGAACATACTTCAAATTTATTTTTCTTCGAAATCAACATGTTTTCCATCATAACATAAAACGAGTTTTTCTCAAGGAGCATGCCAAATCCGGTCGTGGCTTGTGGGCCGAGTTTGGGGTGTTTCAAGGGAAATTGTAAGTAAGTATTTTCAACAAACCTTGACTCGCGTACAATTAGCTAATACCATGGATGGATTACTTTATGAGCTTATTATTGTTGTTTATTTCCATGCAAACTTACTAAGCTTTATGCTTACGCTTTTTCATTGCCCTCCCGTCTTGTAGTATTGCCAAGGTAACTCGTGGACCGTGGGCGTAAGAGTTCAGAAATCACACTATCAACAACACTTTGGTATAACAATTTTAGACTTGTTTTGATTATGGCATGTATAGGGCTCAAGTATTTTGTTAGGATGTAATTGTTAGTCAAAGTGTTGACTACGTAAGTTTATAAAAGTCAGTTTGTAGAGGCCTATTGAGTTAAACAAATACTTGGCAAACTCTTTTGTTTAATGAAGATGTAATTCATGAAGTGTATGTCCCTTTTAATTATCTTGTAAGTTGGAATGAGCTCTAGATTTGCTTGTGGCTAGGAGGTGATATTGTTCTGAATGGAGGAATGTATGTGCTAACTCTAAGGTGACAATGGCTTGGTATATAGCCTGTTATTTGCCCATAGAGGTAGACACACGGGCGTGTGTCTAGACCGTGTGGGAGGCACGGCTAGACATGGGCATGTGCCCAGGCCGTGTGAAGTCTGCACCTTGCACTTAAAATTTGAATCACTACACGGCTGGAGTACACGGGCGTGTCAAGGCCGTGTGACTTTAGTCAGAATAGACCACGGTTGGAAGACACGGGCGTGTCAAAGCAGTGTGAACTTAGTCAGTGTCAACCACAGGTGGAAGACATGGGGCACGCCTTAGGGGCACACGGGCGTGTCCCTAGGCCTACACGGGTGTGTGGCCCCTGTTTTATTAGAAAGTTTCTCGAATTCGTGAAAGTTCTTAGAAGACACGGGCGTGTCAAGGCCGTGTGAACTTAGTCAGTGTCAACCACGGGTGGAAGACACGGGCGTGCCCCTAGGCCTACACGAGCGTGTGGCCACTGTTTTATTAGAAAGTTTCTCGAATTTGTGAAAGTTCTTGGAAATTTTTCGATACTTCTCAGAAGTATGTTTAGGACCTCCTAGACCGGTTATGTGCGAGCGACGAGGTTAAACAATATTTGATAACCCTATTCTAGAAGTTTAAGCACGTTTAGCTATGTAATGCCTCGAACCCCGTTCCTACTCGGATACGGGCATAGGGTGTTACAGAAACAACCATATAGCATAACCTTAACAGTTCCAACTTTAGCGTTTTAATATACTTACTCGTGCATTATTATTCGTTCTTTTGCATGGTAAACATATTCACTTCTAAGCATATATCCTATTATACATATAATCACCCAACATTCAAGCATATATCACAATATTCAAAAACAGGTTTATAGATAAATTGCATAATGGTCACATACTCATTTAGGCATACATCACGTTACTCATATATACATTTTAAGATAATTTGGCACTTCAGCTATGAAACATAAAAATGAGCTCTATCATCACTCATTGGATACACGGATCTCCAACACACCACACATAGATTCATAGAGTCAAACATGTCCCAAAAGTGAAGCATAAAGCTAACACTCTTCTTATTTTCCCTCACATGTCCCATTGAACGGAACTTGGCTCACATTCCCTTATCCCTCCAGCATGTCCTAGGGCCTTAATGCCCAAAATCATTGTACCTATAGGTGAGTACTCACAATCCTATGGCATGCCAACTATATCCAACGGTTTCAATAATCACAAGGCCAAAATATCTGAAATCAAAAACACATCACTTACTGATTATCCGTGCACAATCACAGCATATTTGAATCTTTAGCAAAAAAACTGTCAATAACGTTTAACATATACATAACATGTACACATTTGCACTTTCACAACGGTTATCATAACCACATATCACATGTTATAACAACTCATCTCAATTCACATATTCACAAACACATAAGCACTTTATTCACAAGATAACATAGGTATGAGAAAGCTTACACTCAGAATTTAAAGTAGGGGTTTAGGCTACTACTAAAATCTCAAATAACAGATTGAATCATGTCCACAAGAAATTATTCCAAACACTCACCAACTACGCTTTTGTCGAAAAGTCGAAAGCTCAAACTAGCTTTTCCTTGCATTTATCTCTACTCGTAGAAGGTTCTATCGAATCTGAAACTTCAACACCACAAATTCACACAACAGTACATCCAAAAATTAGTCAAGGACTCATTACAAGCATATAAAAATAAGCCTAAACTAAGTTCTCATGTAATCGAAACTTATAGCAAGTAAACTTTAAATTTGAATATCTAGATCTATACTTTTTCTTTTCTCCTAAAACCAATTTCGTTCATCTTAAAATTCACTTACGACTAATTCCCAACCTTTAAACTACAATAAAATACTTAATTCATAATATCGACGTTTTCAACATGTTTTATGTCTATTTTTTGAAAATTCATTAAAACTCAAGAAATCTTTAACGAAACTTTGAAGTAAGTTTAGAAACTTTCTAATCATGAAGACAAGTTGAAAAACACTTTGAAACCATGTTTTTATCCATAAACCCAAAATTCACCATTAAAGACCCGATTTTCATCTTTTATTTAAAACATGCATTTTGATGGCTAAAAATTCAGTTTAAGGGACTAGATATCATTTAAAACTCATAGGAAGTTGAATGGTTACCTTAGATGGAAGAAAAATGAGCTTTGACACAAATCTGGAAAAAAGAACCCACGTTTTGGAGAAGATGATAAAGTTTTTAGGTGATTTTCTTGGTTTTTATAGAGTTTTATGGTTCAAGGGTGATTGAAATACAAAAAGATTAGGAATTGGAGTTCATAATTGATTGGAATAGCAAGAGAGAATAAGGGACAGTAAAGAATAGTTTTGGGGGTTATTTTTACGTGAAATAATTTAGAAAATGGGGGTTTTGAGCTTGAATTTTAAAATCTAGTTAAATTGCTTCGAAAAACTCTAAGTTTTGACTCATTTACAAATCAATCCCTTTTACAAAATAAACGGTATTTAGAATTCATTTTTAGAAATTGATTTAATTTTCTAAAACCGTAATTAAAAACATTACGGATAAACCATGTCGAAAAATTTCGAACACTCTAAGGCTAAAATTCCTAAAATACCCCTAAAACTCCTAGGCCCTATTTTAGGGTGTTACACACCTCCTTCTTATCGAAAACTCATAGGCTGAAAATCTCTCCTCGATAAAGAGAAGCTTCTATCTTTTAGCATCTTAAAATTTGTTGAGGGTGGTGGACTGAAGATCCCACACTTCATTCTTTCCCTACCCTACCCTTATTTCTTTCTTGGACAATCGTTTTCATCTTCTGAGCCTTGGTTGTCATGGCTGCTAGATTCTGAACTTCTGATGTCACCACAAGGCACAAATTTGATCCCTTAAACCCCACTCAAACTTCTCACACAAGGCTTTTTTAGTTTGGAACATGTCTCTCACATAACGACAAAGTCTAACAAATTCTCATTCGTACTCCACTACTGACATTCGTCCACGTCTGAGATATAGAAATTTATTCTTCAATTGCTCGACAAACATCTAATTAACATACTTTTCTCTAAATTATATTAGGAAGAACCCCCAATCTATCTGCTCTTCAGGGGTCACACTTAACAAAGTTTCCCACCATTGATATGCTTCCCGTTCAAACAAAGAAACGGTGCATGAGAAGCTATCCCTTGGTGTGCGTTTCAGCCCTACAATTACTTGACATATATGAGAAGCCATTGTTCTGCAACCACAAGGTCATCACCGTTATCCCCAAGAAACTCTTTAGCACCCCGTTTACGTATCTCCCTTATGTGATCTCCTTTAAACTAGGTTGCAACCAGTACTAGAGGTGCAAGAGGTACTAGTTGTACCACTTTAGGCTGAGGATGATGTGATGGTTGAGTTACTTAGGCTATTCCGGTGAACTGGTTGAACCATTGACCTATCATTGTAACAAAAACATCACGAAAAGCATTTCTAGCTGCACCCGAATCTGCAGTAGGACCCCCTATCTTTGTGCCAGAAGTATGTGACTCTTAGTTTCTTTGCTCGTCGCTTCTCTTGAATTTTCAAACATTATTCTTAGCTACAACACAACTTAAGTTAATCAAAACTACAAGGACTAAGCAAGAGATATATCATGCATGGCGAGGCATGACTTAGCTTTCGATTTCTAAGGGTCGGCTAAACCTAAGCTCTAATACCAAAACTTGTAACACCCGTTAGTCCTCAAGAAAATATGGCATATAAAATTTAGCCAGACAGACCACCCAACGAACTGAGCATTGCCTAAGGATTCAAACTTTTTGACATGACTTAAATTAATTTTAGAAAACAGTTATGAAGATTTCCCTTATAGTTAAAAGTGATTATTTTTCTTTCATTTTCTAACAAATCCTTAAAGAAAATAATAGGAATCATAAAAGAAAAGTATATTATCCAACCACTATCCAGCTATGGCATATACATATAAATGATAAATTCATAAATAAAAAATCAAGGAAGAGGGAAATTCTTTTCAAAATAGAAATAATGCAAACGATGAGAATTATTACATAAGTTGAGTACAAAACAAATCTATATACCACCCACCAAAGTAGCCATGCATGATACAAAACTAAAAATGTGACTCCCTTGTAAGTGCAGCTCTAGCGTAGTCCCCTTCAACTAATTCTTCTAATATCAAAACGCTTGAGAATGAAAAATAATGGAGTAAGTTCATCTAATAGACACAAATAATTTACAAGAATGCCAATAATCAACAAACATCAATATTCATAAGAAAGAAAATAAAATAAAAAGACTTTTTCATGAGACTCTATCTTACAATGCCAATTTAAACATAACCCACATAGTACATGGACAATCACTATCTGCCAACTTAAACATACTCCCCACAATTAAGCATGATTTCAAAATCCCACTCCTTATGCCAGCCTCAGACTCATATTTCAAAAATCAAAATCACATATCAGTCATATTCATATTCCTTCTGTAACTCCTCTTTTCACCCTTGTAAAGTTAAAACACATGTTCTCATTATCTGCTAGTCGTGTTTGCAATATAACTGCCCTACCGAAGGCATCACAAACAAATCTTCTTTCCATAAGTTCACATATCATAGATTATCTAGTACTCGGCTCGTGAAACAAGAAGAGTGTTTTTACATCAACAACAACATACTCACTCATACAACACTGGTTTATTACAAACACGTCCAGACACACCACAATGACCCACTTACAGTAGATATAACTTACCTTGCACAACCCACATATCATAGAAGTTTCATAACTCACCAGCAACCTCTAGAATAGAATCTACTTTATCGGTTATTTGCCTCGATTGCTCGGACATTCACAAGCTTTTTGAGCTAAATAAGAAATAATTATAACCATCAAATCATTTATCTACTAAAATTTAAAATGCATACAAGAATCGGTTGCATGCCACCCATAATTAGGAAGTCTCTTTCCTTCTGAACCAGTTTTAAAAATCTATATATGCAAAAACGTAAATCCCCCTCGATGTAATTTTCCAGAAATTACTAGTAATCTGGTACTTAACAATGGAGTCTTGACTAGCTACTGGAAACCTTCTTCGTCTTCTCTAACAAATAACTTAATAGCTTACTCACAATGTGCTAGAAAGGAATAAAGAAGAAAATTGATTTCCTACCCATAATCATGACTTTTATAGACAATCTTTTCTACCAACCACAACTACTACCACTAATCAACTAGTAAGTTGTGAAACATTGGTTGTACAATAAAACAAGCCAACTAAACAAGTCATTCAGCTACCTAAACACATCAAATTATCATCTACAGTACTCTAGTTCAATTCCAACTAAGTCTCAACTAAACTTTGACAATACTCATCGAGTCATCATTTTAACACTAAAACAAGGAAAACAAGTCTAACGATCTGCGAACTAATAAGTTCACCCAAACTATCTAGGGTTGGCGGATTGTCTTAGACAAGAGTCTGCCAAGCCCTAGAGTCCATCAAATGGAAAATTCCAATGAGGCATTCCTGATTTGGTTGTACTGTCGAATCTACAAGCATTTAACAGACAAATTACAAGTTTAACCATTTTTCTACCCTTTGCTTAATCAACTATACTCCAAACGATATATCAAAACGGTCTACGTCAAGTGAGCAGTTACAAGTGAGTTAGTAAATATTATTATTAAATATTTATGAGTTAAATATAGTGTTACTGTGACTTTTAATTTTATAGATTTTATTAATTGGTCAATTAGTCAAAGTACAAGTTGTTTTGGAAAATAAAATATCAGGACCTCATTTTCATAAATCGAGATCGTAAATATTTTTATTAAATATTTATGGAGTTGTTGTATAAGTGGATTGAATTTTGGTTTGGAAATTTTGATGATTTGATAATTAATTAAGAAAAAATGACTAAATCGTAAAAATCACTAAAATTAATTAGTATTGATTGTTATTAGTTTAAAAGGGCTAAATTGGTTAAAGTGGAAGTATTTAAGTGGAAATTATCCATTTTTGGAGTTTGATGGATGGTAGGTAAATGGTTGGTTTGTAAATTATGCTAATTATAATGTTAATTTAATATTATAATAAAAGTTAAAAGAAATATAAAACCATCATCATCTTTATTTTCTTTACCTTCACCTAATATTCAAACAAAAAAGAGGGGAAGCCATTATTCTTACATTGAAGCTTACGGTTCTCTTGCATGTAAGTCTCCCAGCTATTTGTTTTTCGTAAATTTTATGTTTTTGAGATCATTGAAACTAGGTCCAGCTAACTTGTACCTCCATTTCCAAAATTTTTAAAGGCTTTAAAAGTTGTCATTGATGAAATTGGAAACTTATGATGTTTAATAGATTGATTATAAGCTTAGATGTGTTTAATGACTAATTTGAAAAGTAATTTTTGGTTAGTTTTGAGTTTAAGGACTAAAACGTAATAATGTAAAGTTTGATATGAAATTTATGTATTTATATGGTTGTACAGGGATGGAATTGAAATTGAATTGTAAAATAAAGCTTAAATGTAAAAGATATAATTGTTTCAATTATATAGACTAAATTGAATAAAATAAAAAATTTGAGGAATTATTTGATAGATGAAATTAAATGTCATATAACTTTAGAATGCTAGTAAATAAGGGTTTTAATTGATAACTAAAGTAAATTATGCTTTAGATTGAGATTTTCAACAATCAGAGGATATATACGAAAAAAGGGAAAATTGTTGAAAAGTCCCTGATGCCTTATTCATTATTGTTTTTGTTAGGTAAGTTCATATGTGACTTACTTTTAAAATTCATAATATAGTTTTAATACTTTGATTTTCTTTTTAGATTGAATTTTTAGTGTAAGAACACAAATTGGCCCGAGCCCATTATAAAACCAAAAAATTAATAAAAATTACAAAATTAATATTGTCCAATCCAAATGGCCCACATTGGGGCCCAAATAAACAAACCCAAATCAGCCTACCCAATTGTACTAAACCCAAACCCCAAAACAGGCACTAAAACCCAATCACTAAACCTAACTAAGCTAGAAACCCTAGCCAGCAAACCCCGCGCCGCAAGCCTCCACGCTGAAGCAGCCTCTAGCCTGCCACTTACTCCTCCACTGCGCATCATACATCTGCACAAAAGGACAAACAAACAGACAGCAACAATGTATTTTTTTATTTTACTTTTCTTTCAACTTTCGGCCTTTAAAAACCGAAGAAACCTTTGTAACAGTTTTTTTTAGGCACACTAATACAGAGAAATACAAATCTGAAACGGAATTTCAAAAGGTGTTTTTTCGATTTCAATCTCCTTCAACCTTTGAATTCATTTCTGTTAGTCATTGATTCGCTTTTTTTCTTTTTGCATGTGAGAAATAAAAAATAAAAAGGGGTAGGAGAGTACCTGTTTTGGGCAGCGTCATCGGAGCTTCGTCTCCTTCGTCGAAATCTCACCCAAAGGGGAAATCGAAGCCTCCTCCGGTTTTGATTTTGAGGCGGCCGAACAAAGGGGAGGATTAGGAATATGTTTTTTTGTTTTAAGGGGCTAGGGTACTCTGATTTCAAATGGGGAGGAGGGCCGCATTTCTAATCGGTCTTTAGGTTTTATTAACCTATTTAAGCCGTGCGAAACGACGCCGTACAGGCCTCGTTTAATTTGACCCAACCCGATGTCCACAGGAGCCGCGCACTTCTGCGGTGATGGATAATTTACGTGATTAGTTCCCCTTTTCTGCATCGTTATTCGATTAGACCCTATGTACTTTTTATTTGTTTTAATTAGTCTTTGCAATTCAAGTGCGCTTTCAATTTAGTCTAGCTCGAATGCTGCGTTTTGGGCTTTGAAAATATTTGTTGGTTTGGTCCTTGATTATTTATGCGCATTTTAATTTAGTCCTTAATTCTGTTTAAATTTTTAGAAAGTAGCCCGTTAATTTTATTCTTATTTCAATTAAGTATTTTTTCTTTTAGTTTATAAAATCTATTCATTATTTATTTTAGAAGCTGTTTTGGTAAATTATCCTGAACTATTTTACAGATTTTACAACGATTTAATTTGTCTTACCTTCTATTTATATGTGTTTTTTTCAATTTATTATATAATATTTAATTTCAAAATGTTCTTGTTATGTTTTTTCGTTTTAAAGATTCATCTAACATTTAATTTAAGTGCTTTTATATATGTTAACTTATACATACATATATATAATTTGTATTAAAATTATTTTATTGATTTCATAATATTTTATGTATGCATTTTTCTTTTAATCTATCTATGTATACACTTTATTAAAATATATGTATATATACAATCGTTCTTTTAAAAGAGTTTATTTTACACTATATTTATTTCAAACATTTTTATTATGTTTTTATATATATACATTATTTTAAACATCACACATTTTAAATTCCTTCTTTCATAATAATTGTTTCAAAATTTTATTTGTAAATTATTACACTCATTTTTTAAATAGTTTCATAAATTGTTGATTTCAAATATTTTTAGGTTATTTTAAATCTATTCGCTATTTTTTAAAAATTATTTTGTACCAATTTGCCTCGTAAATTTTGTAGGATTACTATATTTTTTATTTTATTTGTCTTTGATTGTTGGAATGTGCATGTAACATCCCGAATTTGGGCCTAGTAGGATTGGGCCGATTGGGCCATGGGCTTTAGGAAAAATTTGTGTGTCATCTAGTTACTTGTGTTAGCTCGGGTAGTATTGTTTGTGTGTTTAGTATATTTGTGTGAAGGCTTGGAAATATTAGGAAGCTAGAATAAATTTTAGCTTGGCTTATTTAATGAAGTGGATTAAGTGAGCTTAGCACTAAATTAAGTGTTCATTTAAAGCATAAGAGGAGTAAGTGGCAAGTTGGTTAAGGAGTTTGGAAAGTGGCTTGAGGTTAGAGGTTCGAGTAGCATGTTTAGCATTTTGAAGGTTTATTTTTGAATCCTTGCATTAATGGACGGTCAAACTTATTTATGATAGGTTGGACTATTTCTTTTGGTAAGTTGAATATGTGATTAAGGAAAGCATGAAATTTGGGATAAGATTCTTAAGCTTTTGGTATGAAAAGGGGACAAAAAGCATGAAGGGTGGAGAATGTTTTGGAAACTTTGTCAAGGCTTTAGTGCATGTATGTGGACGGTATGTATGGCTAGGGGGTGGCCGAATTTTTGGTTGGTTGGTAGCTAGTTAGTGCCAATTTTCTCTTTGGTTAGTAGGCATTTTCGGCTAGTTAGGTAGACATTCAACTTTTGTTTTGTGACAAAACCGAAACTCCTTTGAACTTTACCAATTCTTCTCTTTTGTGCACCATTTGGTATTTTATTTCTTTCATCTTCAAAGTTATTCTCTTTAGCCGAATGCACTTTGATCTTTTGGTGCAATTTTGAGCACTTTTCTTCTTTGGCAAATTAAGTGTTTGGCCGAACCTCTCTCTCCCTCATCTCTCTTTTCTTCTCTTTTGACATTGGTTCATAAACATTTTCTTTTTCACTCTCTTGGCTGAATATCTCTCCATCTCAAATACCATTTCTTTTTCATTTGTTCAAAGATAAAACATCTACTTCCATTCTATTTCTTCTTTTCTTTTTCACTTCACCATAGCCGAATCTTCTACTTCCTTTTAGCATCATTTTGGCCGAATATTCAAGGGTAGACTCTCCTTGGTTTTCTTCTATCGATTTTGGATGTTTTCTTATGGACAAAGGCCGAACCTTTGGGCATTGTTTTGCAAGGTTCTAACCATTTAGGATTCGATTATTCTCTTAGGCTCTTTGGGATTTCGGAAGCAATTGATTTAAGCCCTATCTCTCTCTAGCAATCAAAGGTTGGTAAGTCAAAGGGTAAGGATTTTAGTTGATTCATCATTCTTTTGAAAAGACTAAAGTTTTTTTTAGGATTAAAAGCATTGTGGTTTGGCCGAATGGCCTTTGTTAATAATTTTTAGTATTGGCCGATTGTAGGACAAGGTGATCTAGTGCGATAAATCGGATTTTTGGGAGATAGTTCTTGTGTTGGTGAAAGGTGTGTATCTTACACACTTTATAACTTAGTTCATATTTGTATATATATGTATGTTAAATAACTATTCATGTTGTTAAAGCCGAAATGATGAGTTTTTGGGATGATACCATGATGGTATGAATAAGGATTCGGGTAAGTCCGTTTCGATATGTTGTTAATACATGTGGATTGAAATTATGATCTATGATTTATGGTATTTGTTATATGATCTATATTAAATTATATTAACATGATTTGGTTATCTATTGCATTGGTATGGGCAATATGAGAGGAGGGGGAAGATTGTGACTTCGGTCACCAGTGATTTGGTATCACATTTGTGTCTTCGGACACCAGTGGTTTGGAACCACCAGTGATTTGGTATCACATTCGTGTCTTCGGACACCAGAGGTTTGGCACCTCATAGCGACTTGTCCCTGTGGTTAATTCCACCGTGGGTTGACCCCACTTTGAGATATGAGATCGTCTGCCAGTGATTTGGTATCACACGATGGGTTGGCCCCATCACTTGATTTGTGACCTCGGTCACCAGTGTTTTGGTAACACAATTGTGTCTTTGGACACCAGTGGTTTGGCACCACCAGTGGTTTGGTACCACACGGGGTAGAAAAGGAGTTATGGATGGCTAGGTTGGGTGCATTATACATATATCTTGCTTTGTTATAAATTGTGTAAGCATGTGGCATTTACCCGGGAGAGGGAATATGCACTGAGTCTTGGTGACTCACCTTCTCCCTTATCATTTCAGGTGATTCGTGAGATCGCGGATATGGAACCGGATGAACTCGAGGAGGCCATGCAATAAATTTGGGTTCTACGTGAACTTTGGTTTGAGAACTTTACTTTATTTAAATTTTGTTTTATATTTTTATGGGTTTGTAATAAGGCCTCTTATATTATGATTTTGGATTATATTTATGCTTTAGATTTGATTTAAAATATGGCTTATAAATTACATGTTTGATTTAATAATTGAGCCCAAAGTTTTCTAAACTACACAACGCGATGGTTTTTAAAACGTTACCATCGGGTAACATAAATTAATTAACAAATTCAACAACTTAAGTGTTTTCGATAATCTAAATGATTTACAAATATTTAGTTACTACTATCAAATGTAAATGGTTTTCAAAGTAATAATTTGAGTTTTCTTAAAATGATTTAAATGTTTTCTAACCTATGACTTATTCAATTATTTTAAAGTTTTACGTAATTTCAAAGTAAATTATTAGTTTTAACTTATTATATACCTGATTTCTACAAATATAGAATTTCAAAGGGTTTTTCACAAAAATTTAATCGTTAACTCGTTTTTCTTCAAAACGTTTTCCTCAGTGACATACCAGATTCGGTCGTGGCGTATTGACCGGGTTTGGGGTGTTACAGTGCCTTTTGAAATAGAATATGCCATAAAATGATCGCTATTGTGTATTTATATATTCGAATTGTTTATATTATCATTATTCATTTGCATAATATTGAGTTCACATATTATTTTACGCTTAAAGCTATGTGTGTTTTCTCTTGATATTGCTTTGTGGTTTAAATTCCAAAGTATTCAAATTTTTAATAGATGCTTCGCTTTATCCCAAATAAATTAATACATTTTGAGATTTGGTTTTATGATTGCGTATTTTTAAAATTCCTCAAAACAAGGCAATAATTAGTGATTGGAAATTTGAGAAATTGTGCCCTAACGTGCTGGGTTTCGATTTTCCATTTGACCAGGTAGCTAAGTATCCTTTCGTATTTTTGTCCACATTTTCCTTTTAAAAAGATAAGGCGATATTTACTGTTTGGAAATCTGTAAAAAAAATCGTACCGTAACGTGCTGGGTTTTGGTTTTTTTTCATTTGTCCAAATAACCAAATACCCTTTCAAAGTTTCAATGCATGAGTTTAGAGAATTTTGGGATGACCTTAGATTCGAAGATTTAAATTGTCGTATCCTAACGTGCTGGATGTGATATTTTATTCCTTCGAAACAAGGGAATCTAAATATTCAAACTCGAATATCTTCAAACGGGTCGAGGAAGATCATGATTTTAAAATCTTTTTGAACTTTCGACACAAGGACATTAATTAATCAATTGGGTGCCAATTTTAGGCATTACGAGGGTGCTAATCATTCCTCGTATGTAATAGACTCCCGAACCTGTTTCTTAGATTTCGTAGACCAAAATTATTATTTTAGTAAAGCAAAATATTTTATTAAAATAATGCGTCTTAAGGTGATCCGATCACACCTCGAATAAAAGATTGGTGGCGACTCTATCTGTCATTTTAAAAGTCAATCCCCGTTTTTCAAACACGTAAAAATGGTTTCGACAGTTAGGTATAGATATTGTATCAATATCAAATAGATTAATTCGATAAGACTTGTAATGTATCTTAAATATGGGAAGATACGTAACATCAAAAGGGTGTAAATTATTATACAAATGGATTAATTTGCAAGAAATTTTGATAAATTAATTGATAGTTGATTATGATTAATTAAATCATATTGGTGTGAATTTGATTAATTATTGAGATAAAGGGCTTAAATGAAAGGTATTTAGATGTGTATAGGATAATTAAATTCCGTGTAGAGTATTGCACGATATTGAGATAAATTTGATACATACTTTAGTTATTGGAAGTGTTGTGATAACATGAATGTTTTGAATCTTGAATAAGTGCTCCTGATAGCAATACAGTGTTCCTGGCAGTACTTTCATACTCCTGAGAACACTACAGTGCTCCTGACAATACTTTTGTACTCTTGATAGCACTATGGTGCTCCTGACTATACTTTCGTACTCCTGATAGCACTATGGTGCTCCTAACTGTACTTTCGTACTCCTAACAGCACTACGGTGCTCCTGATAGTACTTTTGTACTCCTGTTAGCACTACAGTGCTCTTGATAGCATATTCATCCTTCTGTTTGCACTACAGTACCCCTAATTGCACTATGGTGCCCTGATTGCAATTTTTTCCCCTAATTTCTCTTTGGTGCCTCCATAAGCACTTCTGTGCCTTTGTTTGCATTTGCAGTGTCTCTATTCAGCACTACTAAATTCCCTGGTAAGGTGTAATTACCCAGGTATCTAAATTGAATTACTAATGATCACCTAGCTATTGGATTAATAGAAAAAGGGAAAGATTTGTTAAATTATTATGAGAATACATTCAAATGATATATGATTATTAAAAGATACCAATGGTATTAAATTGATATAACGTATGTGGTTGGTAATGTCTTGAATGATATATACATATACTACTTGATATAATGTTATATATATTCGATTATATGTGGGATTTACCTTATTACTGTAGAATGCTATATCAGGTTAATGATAACACGTGTTCTAAATTGATACGTACATTGTGTGAATTGAATGGTATTAATAGTGTATTGTTGACGACTCCGTTGTACGGTACTTTATCAAGATAACAAGTAAACGTTGGATTGATACATGATTGGAATGACTAATGAACTCACATTGATAATGTGAAACATTGTAACAGGTAGTTGAGTTTAATTAATCATTTCAATATGTTTAATTATGAATTGTGGTAAGTTTACTATTTTAAATCCTCTGAACTTTCTAAGTGTTTAGAGTGCTTTCTTTGTTTTATTTTTTGTCCTGTAGTTGACGTTTGTGGAATTAGTGGGTCGGATCACTCAAGTGCTGACACTATCCAACTTCTATCTCGGTAGATTTTTAATTGTTTCTAGACCCGATTATGTGGCATGTATATAGAGTTAGGCTTGTATTTATGTTGTCCTTAATGTTTATAAGTTTGGTATATTGATGATGATGATGATGATGATGATGATGATGATGATGATGATGATGATGATGATGATGAATTTTGATGCTATGGCAATCTGTATATAAATGTGCAATTTAGTAACATGATGAATGTATTTGTGGAAAATGAATGACCTATGTTGGTAATTCAATATGATTAGTTTAATATATTTGTAAGAGTGGTATGAATGAATATGAAATGCTTGGAAGACTTGTGTATAGTTTCATGTGACCCTTTATGTTTGAAGTTCCAAATATGGCATATTAGTTTATGATTTGACTATGTGTTATATGTTAAGTTTTGGCATGGAATTGGTATGGTTTAAGCATCTTTATAATGGTTGAAAATGCATTATTAGGTCACCTTTAAGAGATGAATTTGTATCAAGTACCAAATAACATATTTTAGTGCCACACGAGTTGGCAACGGCAATGTCACCCACACGGGTTGGCCACACGCCCATGTGGATGTTGTATATTTAGTCATTTTTTGTATCCACACGACCTCAGCGAGATATACCACCAGACCACGAGGTGGAGTTCACCATTGAGTTGTACCCTAGTAGTTCGTTAGTGTCTATTACACCGTATTGCATGGCTCCCAAGGAGCTGAAAGTGAAACTCTATGAGCTACTAGACAAAGGCTTCATTCAACCTAGCATATTGCCTTAGTGTTTGCTAGTGCTATTTTTCAAGAATAAGTATGGGAGCATAAGTATGTGCATTGACTACAGGGAACTGAATAATTTGACAGTAAAAAATAAGTACCCTTTACCAAGAATTGATGACTTGTTTGACCAGATGTGAGGTGCAAAGGTGTTTTCAAAGATCGATTTATGTTCTGGTTATTATCAGTTGAAGGTGAGGGAGTCTAATGTGCTAAAGACGGCTTTTAGAACACAATATGAGCACTATGAATTTTTGGTGATGCATTTTGATTTCACCAATGCACCTGCTACCTTTACGAATTTTATGAATTGAGTGCTCCATGAGTACTTGGACCGATGCATGGCGGTGTTCATCGATGACATCTTGGTGTACTTGCAAACTGAGGAAGAACACGACATGCATCTGAGAACTGTGTTGCAGATTTTGTGAGAGAAGCAGTTGTTTGCGAAGTTCAGTAAGTGTGAGTTTTAGCTAAAAGAAGTGACATTTTTTAGGGACGTAATTTAGACTAAATGGGTTCACGTGGACCCAAAGAAGATTGGAGCAATTGTGGAATACATACCACCAAGGAGTGTGACCAAAGTGCGAAGCTTTTTAGGGCTTGCAGGGCACTGTCGATGCTTTGTTGAAGGGCTTGCTAGTATATCAGCACCCTTAATGAAGCTACTTCAGAAGAAAGAAGAGTTCACATGGACTGATGAAAGGCAACGAAGCTTTGACAAGCTTAAGGAGATACTCACTAAAGCACCCATGTTGATTCAACCCGAACTAGGAAAATAATTCATGGTCTACAGTAATTCCTCTTACACATGACTTGGATGTGTGCTAATGCAATAAGGTAAGGTGGTAGCTTATGCTTCGAGGCAACTAAAAGTGCACAATTATCCAACTCATGATTTGGAGCTAGCCGCAATGGTGTTCGCGTTGAAGATTTGGCGACATTATCTTCATAGCGAGAAGTATGTCATTTACATGGACCACAAAAGTCTCACGTATTTACTGACCTAGAAGGAATCGAATCTTTGACAAAGGAGTCGGATGGTGTTGTTGAAAGATCATGATTGTGTGATAGAGAATCACCCAGGAAAGACCAACATGGTAGCTGAAGCGTTAAGAAGGAAGTCGTGAGAGAGCTACGAGCTATGCTCACACAGCTAAGTGTGACCAAAAAAATGGAGGATTGCTCGCAGAATTGCAAGTGATACCAACATTGCCCATCAAATCAAACCGACGTAAGCTTGTGATGCAGAGTTAGTGAAGAGGGTTTGAGAAGTAGAAGAAGGTGTGCAAGGTGACTTCACACTCAATGAAAAAGGTGTACTTTGTCTTCGAGGAAGGTTATGTGCGTCTAGGGACGAAGGGTTACAACAAATGATTCTTAAAGAAACTCATAACAGAGCATTTACGATGCACTCAAGCAGTGCAAGATGTATTGCGTCTCCATGAGCTCTATTGGTGGTCTGGTTTAAAGCGAGCTATCATTGGTATGTTACGAGGTGTTTGGTTTGTCAGAAAGTTAAAGTCAAGCATCAATTTCCAACCACTCAAAATCCTAGAGTGGAAGTGGGAAATAATTACAATAAATTTTGTGGTTGGTTTGCCAGTGACAGCGACCAAGAAAGATGCAGTTTGGGTGATTATGGATCGTACTTTTTAGCTATTTGCACTGACTATTCATTTCAAAGGCTTATCAAAATCTATGTTACTGAGATAGTGTAACAGCCCGATTTAGGGGCTAGTCGAAACAGTGGTTTCGAAACCACTAACTCGAGGTTGAAGAAAATTATTTAAATATTATTTTATGTGTTATAGCATGAATATATGGGTGCATGAAAATTTTGATGCTTTAATTTTAGCGATTGCATGCTTAATTGCGAAAAAGGACTAAATCGCATAAAGTGCGAAAGTTCTATTTTACAAGCTAAAGGTGTCTAAAAGCTTTAAAATATTAACTGGAGGCCTTTAATGTGCAATTAAACCCTTAGAAATAGGGTGGTCGGCCATTGGGGACAAAAAATGTCAAAATTGGTCAAAGTTGTTGGATTATGTAACATCCCAAAATTGGGCCTAGGAGAATTGAGCCCAATGGGCCTTAGGCGTAGTAGCGTTTAAATTTTTGGAGAATAAGAGATCGGCTTAAATGCAAGTTAGACCTATTGGATAAGTGATTTTGGAAGGTTAGAGGGCTTCTATGAAGTCCCGGGATCAAATATTGGCTTTGGGGAAATTTTGGTTTTAGGGGAAAAAAACCCTGGAAGTTGGCAGATAGGCCTTAAGAATAAAATATGGAGGAAAATGACACAAGTGGAGTGTGTGGTGTAGTGGCAAAGTGACGCCACATAAGAGATAAGGGGTGACGCCACAAGGAAGGAAGGAAGTCCATGGTTCAAGTCTTGGCCTTTGCATTTTGGTTTCTTTTTGCTTGGACCTTAGAATTTGGCCCATAGTTTATATTTAGTTGCGCATGGTTTAAGACACAAGAGGAGCTTGTGGACAAGTGGTTAGCGGCATAGATTATGTTCCAGGGGAGCCTAGGTTCGAATCTCATGAGAAGCAAGGGAGTATTTATTTTGCGGATTGGACGGCAAGAGTTTCAGTTGAATTTAAACTCTACTGACGAAGGGATCCCACATCGGAAAGACACAAAGAATGAAGGTGAAGAGCTAGCTATATAAGGAGCATCCTAGGAGGAGAGTAAACACATCTTGGAGGGCGTTTGGGCACAAGAGTGATCGGAGCGCGGATTAGCCCCAGAGTCCTATCAGGTGTGTAACTCTCTCTACTCTAGTTGTAGAGCGGCAAAATGCCGAAATGCCGGTTACACGGCATTAGTAGCCACACGAGCGTGCGAGCGCACGTGTGGGGCTTCGACGCGATAGTTGAGGCCATCAGTAGTATTCTCGTGGGTTGGGGCTGCTTGGGCCTCGATGGGCCGAAGTGGGCCCAATGGGCCCGTGGGCCCATATGAGTAAATTGTATGATTGGCTAGTATTAGACTAGGTGGAACTTATATACGTGGCTAGATTTGTGCTAGGTGGGCCACACGAGCATGTGGGCCCGGATGGGCCGAAATCGAGTTTTAGGCCCAATCGTCCAGTACGACCGGAAATGGTAGCTGAGTCGCTAGTGGCGACATTAGGCCTTCGGAAAGGCCATTACAGTTGTAAATTACGAAAATACCCTTGGTGGGTAAATTACGAAAATGCCCTTGGTAGGTAAAATTACGGTTATACCCTTAGAGGTTGATTAGAATGATTATGTTGTTTAGTTTTGGCCGATTGTAGGGCAGGCAGAACCTTTTTAGGCGGCGTATAGTCAGCATTTGTAGTAGTGATCTACCGAGATTTGGAGACTTGAGACTTTTAGGAGCCACGTGTGATTTCGGGGTTTAGTCAACTGTGCTAATCAGGTGCGTAATTATCGCACTGTTTCTCCTGTTATTTGTGTATTGATGTATATACTTGTGTATGATGTGTGGTAGCCGACAATAAAGGCTAAAGTGGTGGATACCCATGTTTGGGATAATAGGTTAACAGGTTAGTAAATTGTGATATTAAATTATTTATGGCACCTGTTTGATATGGTAATGAGCATGTGATTATACTCACTCTATATGTTGATTTGACATGATACATTAACATATGTGCATGGGGATTGGTTTTGATCAAGGAAGGACGGGGTGTACATATTATGTACGTGGTCTAATGTTAGCCTCGTGCTACATTAGCGCTTGATGATTAGCTGTGTGCTTCATCAAGGGAGATGTTGGCTAGGTGCCCATCTCGGCGGTTGATAGCTGAGTGCATCACCGTGGACGGATTACTATTGGGATCACTTACGTGATCGGTGGCTCTGCCACGGCTTTGAGCAGCAAGTCTGCCAAGGTAGGATTTGAGGATCACGATGTGATCGGTGGCTCAGCCACGGCCTTGTGCAGCAGGTCTGCCGAGGTAGGATATGTGGGATCACTCGGTTGTGATCGGTGGATTAGCCACGGCCTTAGGCAGGGAGTCTGCTAAGGTTGGTGTAACGGATGGACTTAGGATTGGGCTGGGATACATTTTGCATATCTATTGGTATGGACTGTGTGGGTATGGGTTAAGCCCATACGTGTGGAAACATGTGTAATGATTATGCACTGAGTCTGTGGACTCACCCAAATTTTCTCAACCATTTCAGGTCATTCATGAGCTTGGACCGGGTTGGAGTGGATACAAGGTGGCCATGCAAAAGAAGAGATTTTGATTATTTTATGCATTTTTGAAATTAAGTATTTTGTTTAAATATTGGGTTGTAATAAGGGCCTTGTTGTTATTTTTGGTATTATTTTATTATGGGCTTGATTTAATTAAATTACTATGTGAAGATGATTTTATTTTTAGCCACCTATTTACTCAAAGCATATACATTAAAGTTTTAATTTGGACATTTTATAATAACAAAGTTTAAGTATAATTTTAAATGGACATGGTTTTCAAAAGTTAACAAATTTACATGTTTTATTCTAAAGTCAAAAAGATTTTCAACCGTTCTTCCGCAGTAACATACCAGATCCGGTCAGGGCTTGTGGGCCGGGTTTGGGGGTGTTACAGATTAGGTGGATTGAATTGACTTGTATTAATAAAATAAAGAAAATAAAAATATCATCTTTTCTCTCCATCTTCTCCATCGAAAATCAGCAGCAAGATAGGGTTTGAGAACTCAAAAATTTCAGCCAAGATTTTCTCCTTGCAAGTAAGTGTCTTAATGGTCATTCTTTGATAATTTTTGCACTTTTGAGACCCTTGTAGCTTGAGCTAGCTAATGAGGGGACTATTTTGCAAAATGGTTGAAAACCTAGGGTTTTTCCATGAGAGCATTAATATTTTTTGCTAAAATTTTATGGAAGAAAATGAGTCTTGGTTGTTAAATACAAAACTTTTGTGAAAGGTGTTTCCATGAAAACACCAAAAAGGACCTTTTTGTAAAGGTTGTAAAATAGGTGTTAAATGTATGAAATAATGAGTACTGGGAGTTGCTATAAGAGTAATAAATGTTCAGCTAGGCTTGATAAAGGAGGAAATTTGATTAGAATTGATTTATGAGCCTAGGGGTAAAATCCTAGTTTTGTGAAAGTCTAAGGGCAAAATGGTAATTTTGCCAAAGTATAATTATTGAAATACATTGATTAATGTGGTAATTAAATGGGCTAATTTGTTATTATAGATCAAGAAGAACGAGGAATCAACCTTGACCAAGGAAATGGCAACGTTTCGGACTAGATCGCAAAATTACATATTTTGGTACAGAGGTAAGTTTGTGTGTAATAAATTCAACATCATGTTATTAAGTTTTGAAATGTTTGATATTTGTGAAGATGTACATTATTTCTATGAAATTGAGTAATGATGTTAAATAAGAAAATGATGAAAATTTATGATGTTTAAGTCCCGATTGGATTTTAAGAAGTGAGAGAATATCATTATCAAGACATGAGATTGGTAAGGTCTCGTATAAGACCATGCCTGGGACATGGCCTCGGCATCGAATTGAGATCTCAGATAAGACCATATCTGGGATATGGCATCAGCATCGAATATGAAAATCGTATAAGACCATATCTGGGATATGGCATCGACATCGATATGAGATCCTATATAAGACCATATCTGGGATATAGCATCAGCATCGAGATGTGACCCCATGTAAGACTGTATCTGAGATATGGCATTGGCGTCGTGTTTATGTGTATGATGATGATTATGTATCCTCGGGTATTCCAAGTGATTCATCGGGATAACTAGTTAAGCTTCTAATAGAAATGAAATTAGTGCTAAAGCTATGTGATGAAGTGATACAGGTACATGTGAGTAATTCACGAGAAATGTTTACAATATGTGACATGACATGTAATTGGTAAGTGTAAGCATGAGTAATTTATGGCAATGTGCTTGATACCTTGTGTTTTTGATTCAATGCAATGGATGGATGACATTATGAGCCTTTATGTGGCTATTTATTTCATGCAAACTTACTAAGCTTCATGCTTACCCTTCTCATTCCCTTTTTCCTTGTAGTATCGCCAAGCTAACTCGAAGATCGTAGGATGTCGGAGTTCGGAATCACACTATCAACTTCTCTTTGGTATAGTAGTTTGATTTATTTTGAGTATGGCATGTATAGGAACTTGGTTATTTTGTGTTATGCCATATTTGTTAGCTAATGTGTGGCTATTAATGTCATTCAGTTTATTTTGTAAATGGTCATTGGAAATTGGCCAATACTTAACAAGATTATATATATTCAATGATGAAATTCATCAAGTACATGCTTGTGTGTTTGGGTTGATAATTGAGTAAAGAATATGCATGATGAATGTAGTGTAAACCTATGTATGGATGTCTTGATTTTGGGCATCAGGAATGCCGTACGATCATGTAGAGTGTTAAAATGAAATGGTATAAGTGTGGTTATATTTCAGGGTGGCAATTGGCTTGGTAGATAGCCTTACAATTGTCCACACGGGTAGACACATGGGCATGTCTCTAGGCTATGTGTGACACATGGTCAGCCCCATAGGCGTGTTGATAGGCCGTGTGTACCCCTGCATGCTAAGTTGGTAAGTCAGTATGGCTAGTAGTAAACACACGGGCTGAGACACGTCCTGCGTCTCAACCGTGTGGGAGACACGGTCTAAGACACGGGCATGTGCCCAGGCCGTGTGAAGTCTGCACCTGAAACTAGATATTTAATTCACCACACGGTCGAAGGACACAGGCGTGTGCCTTGGCCGTGTGACCTTATTGAGATGATGACGTCATAAACAGAATGTCAAGGTTTTCATACACGGGTGAAGACATGGACGTGTCATGGCCGTGTGAGGGACACGGGCTATGGATACAGGCGTGTGTCAGGCCGTGTGAAAACCCCTGTAGGTTCGAAATGAAAAATAAAATCCACACAGATTAGGGACACGGGCGTGTCCCTCTTCACACGGGGGTGTGGCCCTATTTTGTGTCAAAATTTTCTAAGTGTTCAAAGGTTTCCGATTTGGTCCCGAATCATTCCTTGTGCAAGTTTAGGGTCTCGCAGACCTATAATAAGGACATTAAGGTCTCGAATGAAAAAGTTTTAATTTGAAATGAAATTTTATGGATCAACATCGCATGTTTTAACAAGTTAAATACGGCAATGCCTCGTACCTAGTTTAAGTGTCGAATACGGGTAAGGGGTGTTACATTTAGTGGTATCAGAGTTACGGTTTAGTCAATTCTCGAACTAACATAGCGTAAGTATGAGTCTAGCTATACATGCCATACATATGAGTATTTACATAATGTTAGTGTGACGACTCCTGACAATTTAAATTGTGTTTTTATATAGTAAATGGATCCCGACCAAACTGCGGCCGATGATGCTGCAAGTAATGCGTCAGCTCTCGTTCAAGGGACCGCGCCAGTAGAAAGTAGACCCGAGACTTTGGGTCAGGGAGAAGAGGCTCGAGAAGCCTTTCTCCATATGTTGAGCAACTGGTACACTGAGTTTCTTCGAGCAAACCCTAATGCTCAACCCCCTCCATCCACACCCATTCCTCAGCCTAGCCCTGTAGCTCCCCAAGTGGTAGAGGTAGTAAGAAGAGAAAAGCCTCCAGTTGATAGAATTCGGAAGCAATGAGCAGAGGAAATTTGAGCTAGTAAAGATGATGATCCTGAGAGGGCAGAATTTGGCTTGAAAATACCATCAGGGTATTCGATGAGTTGTCATGCACACCTGAAGAGTGCATGAAGTGTGTGGTACCTCTCTTGAGAGATTCGGCCTATCAGTGGTGGAACACCCTTGTGTCGATTGTACCAAGGGAGAAAGTTAACTGGGAATTCTTCCAAGAAGAGTTCCAGAAGAAGTATATTAGTCAAAGGTTCATTGACCAGAAAAGAAAGGAATTCTTGGTGCTAAAGCAAGGTCGAATGACGGTGACCGAATATGAGCATGAGTTCGTAAGACTTAGCAACTACGCTCGGGAGTGCGTATCAACAGAAGCCATTATGTGTAAAAGGTTCAAGGACGGGTTAAATGAGGATGTCCTTTTATTTGTTGGTGTCCTAAAACTTAAAGAATTCGTTCTGTTAGTAGACAGAGCCTGTAAGGCCAAGGAACTGGTTAAGGAGAAAAGAAAGGTTGAAATCGAGTCCTGTGACTCGAGGGAAAAGACAACTGAGTAAGTCATTCCAATTCTCATCCAAGAATTCAAGAGAGTTTACTACCCGATCGGCCACTTCAACTGGGTTTTCAAACAGAAGTAAAGGTAAACAGTACTCGGGATCTAAAGCTCAGACCACTTCAGTTGCTAGTGTTGGCAATGCTCAACCAAGTAGACCAGAATGTCCACAGTGTGGCAGACGTCATCCCGGGGAGTGCCGAGCAAATGTGAGAGCCTATTTTAAGTGTGGATTCCCAGACCATTTTATCTGAGATTGCCCTGAGGTGGGTGAGAAAGAGAAACCTCAGAGTGCAAGATCGGGAAGTAATGCTAGAGGAAGACCGCAGAGAAATCTGGGAAATGAAATGAGTAGTAAGAATACATCTAGAGAGCAGATTGCAAGAGCTGAAGGTAGAGCGCCAGCGAGAACATATGCCATTCGCGCTCGCGAAGAGGCGTCCTCCCCCAACGTGATCACAGTTACATTTTCTCTTTATAATACTCATGTTATAACTTTAATTGATCTGGGATCTACCCACTCATATATCTGCATGAGATTATTCTCTAGTATGAACATGCTTGTAGAGTCTACGGAATTTGTGATAAGAGTGTCAAATCCCCTAGGCAAAGGTGTGTTAGTCGATAGAGTATGCAAAGATTGCCCTTTGATGATTAGAGGTCATTATTTTCCGGCTAATCTCATGTTATTGCTGTTTGATGAATTCGATGTCATCCTTGGGATGGATTGGTTAACTACTCATGATGTGACAGTGAATTGTGGAAGGAAAGTTATTGAGTTAAAATGTAAAAATGGGGATATTCTTTGTGTTGAATCAGATGAATAGGACAAGTTGCCTGTAGTGATTTCTCATATGTCTGCTCAGAAATATGTAAAAAAGGGATACGAAGCTTATCTTGCCTTTGTGATGAATGCTAAAGAGACTGAGTTAAGAATTGAATCGGAACCCATATTATGCGAGTATCCAGATGTTTTTCTAGAAGAACTGCCAGGGTTACCTCCGATTAGAGAGATTGAATTTGGGATTGAGTTAGCTCTTGGTACTGCCCCCATTTCAATTTCTCCTTACAGAATGGCTCCAACCGAGCTAAAAGAACTGAAGGCACAACTGCAAGAGTTAACAGACAAAGGCTTTGCAAGACCGAGTTATTCTCCGTTGGGTGTTCCCGTTTTATTTGTGAAAAAGAAATATGGTTCCATGAGGTTATATATAGATTATCGGCTGCTCAATAAGGTAACCGTGAAGAACAAGTACCCATTGCCAAGAATCGATGATTTGTTTGATCAATTAAAGGGAGCCACGGTGTTTTCCAAGATAGAATTGAGGTCTGGATATTATCAGTTAAGAGTCAAAGACTCGGATGTGCCGAAAACAGCATTTCGGACAAGGTATGGTCACTATGAATTTTTGGTCATGCCTTTCGGTTTAACAAATGCCCCTACAGTTTTCATGGATTTGATGAATCGCATTTTTCGACCATATTTGGATAAATTTGTTGTAGTCTTTATCGATGATATATTGATCTACTCTTGGGATAAAAGTGAGCATGCTGAGCATTTGAGAACAGTTCTGCAAATTTTGAGAGATGAACAATTATATGCCAAGTTTAGTAAGACTGAATTTTGGCTTAAAGAAGTTGGTTTTTGGGGCACATTGTCTCGAGAGATGGAATTAGAGTTGACCCGAGTAAGATCTCAGCAATTGTGGATTGGAAACCGCCAAGGAATGTAACCAAGGTTAGGAGTTTTCTGGGCCTAGCTGGCTATTATGGACATTTTTTCAGGGGATTTTCCATGATAGCTACTTCGATGACGAGGTTATTGCAAAAAGATGTGAAGTTTGAGTGGACAAAAAAGTTCCAACAGAGTTGTGAGAGATTGAAGGCATTGTTGACTGAGGCTCCAGTTTTAGTACAACCTGAGCCGGGAAAGGAATTCGTAGTCTACAGCGATGCGTCCTTGAATGGATTGGGATGTGAACTTATGCAAGAAGGCAAGGTGATAGCATATTCCTCTAGACAATTAAAGTCGCACGAGAAAAATTACTCGACCCACGATTTGGAGTTAGCCACAATTGTATTTGTACTAAAGATTTAGAGACACCATTTGTATAGTGAGAAATGTCGGGTGTTCACTGATTACAAGAGCCTAAAGTACTTGATGACTCAAAAGGTGTTGAATCTAAGGCAGAGAAGATGGTTAGAGCTAATAAAGGATTATGAGCTAGTGATTGACTATCATCCGGGAAAGGCGAACGTGGTCGCTGATGCCTTGAGCAGGAAATCCTTGTTTGCGCTGAGAGCCATGGATACACGGATAGCTTTGTCAGATGATGGTTCTATTCTAGCTGAGTTGAGAGCTAGACCGATGTTTCTCCAAGAAATTTGTGAAGCTCAAAAAGGCGATAGAAATTTGCAAGCCAAGAGAGTTTAATGCGAGTCAGGTGCTGAGTCAGACTTTCGGACTAATCCCGATGGATGTTTGATGTTCCGAGATAGGGTTTGTGTACCAAGGAATGATAAGCTTATTCGGAAGATTTTGCACGAAGCACGTAGTGGATGTTTGTCTGTACATCCAGGCAGTACGAAGATGTATAATGACTTGAAGAAATGGTATTGGTGGCCGAGTATGAAGAAAGACATCTCCAAGTTTGTATCGAGATGCCTAATTAGTCAACAAGTGAAGGCTGAACACCATGTACCTTCGGGTTTACTTCAAACTATTATGGTTCCCGATTGGAAATGGGACCGGATTGCTATGGATTTTGTGACGGGTTTACCGTTGACATCGAAAAAGAAAGATACAGTACGGGTCGTGGTTGATAGACTCACAAAGCCGACCCATTTTATATCGATACGCATTGATTATTCACTTGATAAGTTAGTGGATTTGTATGTGTCAGAAATAGTAAGACTTCACAGAGTACCGTTGTCGATTATTTCGGATAGAAATCCGAGATTTACATCGCAGTTTTGGAAAAAGTTGCAAGACTCCTTGGGCACAAAATTGAGCTTTAGTATAGCTTTCCATCCGTAGACTAATGGTCATTCGGAAAGAGTAATCCAGATTCTTGAGGACATGCTCCATTGTTGTGTTATGGAGTTTCAAGGCAGCTGGGAAAAGTACTTACCATTAGTAGAATTTGCCTACAATAACAGTTTTAAGTCAAGCTTGAAAATGGAGCCTTACGAGGCATTGTAAGGGCGTAACTGCCGAACACCCCTGTATTGGACCGAACTCAGAGAAAATCATATTCACGAGGTCGATTTAGTTAGAGAAACTGAAGAGAAGGTAAAAGTGATACGTGAATGTTTAAAAGCTACTTCTGATAGACAAAAATCCTATGCAGACTTGAAACGGAAAGAGAAAAGTATCACCCCCAGGTTTGGCCGGAAAGGCAAATTGAGTCCGCGCTTTATCGGACCATATGAGATTACTGAGAGGATAGGGTCGGTGGCTTATCGTTTGGCTTTACCGTCTGAGTTGGAAAAGATTCATGATGTTTCCCATGTATCTATGGTACGTCGCTACCAATCAGACCCTTTGCATGTGATTGTACCATCAGAAGTAGAAATTCAACCGGACATAACATATAGTGAAGAGTCGGTTAAGATTTTGGCACAAGAAGTCAAACAGTTGAGAAACAAAAGTATAGCCCTTGTGAAAGTACTATGGCAAAGACATGGTGTAGAAGAGGCTACATGGGACCCCGAGGAGGCTATGAGAAACCAATATCCCAACCTTTTCATCGGTAAGATTTTTGGGGACGAAAATCCTTGAGGGGGGAGAATTGTAACAACTCGATTTAGGGGCTAGTTAGAACAGTGGTTTCAGAACCAATAATCCGAGGTTGAAGAAAATTATTTTAATATTATTTTATGTGTTATAGCATGAATATATGGGTGCATGAAAATTTTGATGCTTTAATTTTAGCGATTGCATGCTTAATTGCAAAAAAAGACTAAATCGCAAAATTACATATTTTGGTACCGAGGTAAGTTTGTGTGTAATAAATTCAACATCATGTTATTAAGTTTTGAAATGTTTGATATTTGTGAATATGTACATTATTTCTATGAAATTGAGTAATGATGTTAAATGAGAAAATGATAAAAAATTATGATGTTGAAGTCCCGATTGGATTTTAAGAAGTGAGAGAATATCATCATCAAGACATGAGATTGGTAAGGTCCCATATAAGACCATGTCTGGGACATGACCTCAGCATCGAATTGAGATCCCATATAAGACCATATCTAGGATATGGCATCGGCATCGAATATGAAATCGTATAAGACCATATCTGGGATATGGCATCGACATCGATATTAGATCCCGTATAAGACCATATCTGGGATATGGGATCGGCATCGAGATGTGACCCCATGTAAGACCATATCTGGGATATGGCATTGGCGTCGTGTTTATGTGTATGATAAGGATTATGTATCCTCAGGTATTCCAAGTGATTCATCGGGATAAATAGTTAAGCTTATAATAGAGATGAAATTAGTGCTAAAGTTATGTGATGAAGTGATACGGGTACATGCGAGTAATTCACGAGAAATGTTTACGATATGTGACATGACATGTAATTGGTATGAGTAAGTTATGGCAATGTGCTTGAGACTTTGTGTTTTTGATTCACTGCAATGGGTGGATGACATTATGAGCCTTTATGTGGCTATTTATTTTATGCAAACTTACTAAGATTCATTCTTACCCCTCTCATTCCCCTTTTCCTTGTAGTATCGCCAAGCTAACTCAGAGATTGTAGGATGTCGGAGTTCGAAATATCACTATCAACTTCTCTTTGGTATAGCAAAGTTTGATTTATTTTGAGTATGGCATGTATAGGAACTTGGTTATTTGTGTTATGTCATATTTGTTAGCCAATGTGCGGCTATTGATGTCATTCAATTCATTTTGTAAACGGTCATAGGAAATTGGCCAATACTTGACAAGATTATATATATTTAATGATGAAATTCATGGAGTACATGCTTGTGTGTTTGGGTTGATAATTGAGTAAAGAATATGCATGATGAATGTAGTGTAAACCTATGTATGGATGTCTTGATTTTGGGCATCAGGAGTGCCGTACGATCATGTAGAGTGTTAAAATGAAATGGTATAAGTGTGGTTGTATTTCAGGGTGGCAATTGGCTTGGTAGATAGCCTTACAATTGTCCACACGGATAGACACATGGGCATGTCTCTAGGCTGTGTGTGACACATGGTCAGCCCCATAGGCGTGTTGATAGGCCATGTGTACCTCTGCATGCTAAGTTGGTAAGTTAGTATGGCTAGTAGTAAACACACGGGCTGAGACACGGTCATGTGTCTCAACCGTGTGGGAGACACGGCCTAAGACATGGGCATGTGCCCAGGCCGTGTGAAGTCTGCACCTGAAATTAGGAATTTAATTCGCCACACGGTCGAAAGACACGGGCATGTGCCTTGGCCGTGTGACCTTATTGAGATGATGACGTCATAAACAGAATGTCAAGGTGTTCACACATGGGTGAAGACACGGGCGTGTCATGGCCGTGTGAGAGACACGGGCTATGGACACGGGCGTGTGACAGGCCGTGTGAAAACCCTTGTAGGTTCGAAATGAAAAATAAAATCCACACAGATTAGGGACACGGGCGTGTCCCTCTTCACACGGGCGTGTGTCCCTGTTTTGTGTCAAAATTTTCTAAGTGTTCAAAGGTTTCCAGTTTGGTCCCGAATCATTCTGTGTGCAAGTTTTGGATCTCGTATACCTATAATAAGGACATTAAGGTCTCGAATGAAAAAGTTTAAATTTGAAATGAAATTTTATGAAGCGACGTCGCATGTTTGAACAAGTTAATTACGTTAATGCCTCGTACCCGGTTCTGGTGTCGTATACAGGTAAGGGGTGTTACAGATAGTGTGACACCATGGTATGCTTATTTCCATAACATCTTATCGAGACCCATGGTTTACATCATGATTTTGGAGAAGTTTGCAAGGAGTTTTGAGTTTGGAGCTGCAATTCAGTACTGCTTATCACCCTCAGCCAGATGGCCAATCTGAACGAGTGATACAAGTGTTGGTAGATAGGTTGTGAAGCCATATTTTGGAGTTCGTTGCGAACTGGGAACGTTATCTGCCTTTGCCAGAGTTCACCTATAACAACAAGTATCAAGCTAGCAATCAAATGGAACCCTATGAAGCCTATATGGTAGAGTTCACCTATAAAAAAAGCTATCAAGCTATATTTTGTTTGTAAAACTTGTTACTTGGTGAAACATAGTATGAGCCTTTAAAGTGTTTAGTGAGCCGTAGTGTTTCTAAAGTTTGATTTCTCTGCATGCGAACTGTTGGATCTTGAGAACTCATGTTTTTGTGCGAGCCTATGTTAATATGCAAGCTTATGTTTGTTTACTAATCTGCAAAATATTATGTTGATAATAGTATGCAAGCTATGTTTTGAATGTTTGTATGGTGCTTAAGTGTAGTGCGAACCTGTTGATATTTCTACATGTTTGGTAGTACTATTTTGCATGATTATATGCTTTGATGTTTTATGCATGCGAACCCTTGTGTTTTATGTATGTGTGTTTTCTGCTGCTTTGTTAAATATTAACACTATGTTCGCGCGCTATGTATAAGTGTGTGCAGGAGGTTAGGTTGGGAGTTAATAGAGAGTCACTTCGATCGCTAATGTGGCATGCCAGATTCGGGTCAGATCTTCTTGGCCAGGTTTGGGGTGTTACATATAAGGCCTAACCAAAATTATATTTGGTGATTATGGATTGAATTCATTATGATTGTATGTTTCATGTTTGAATTGAATGTGAATTATGCAGTCGTGAAGAAATTCCATGTTTATTTTAAATAATCGATGTGAATTGAATATGTATTGTTTCTACTTTAATGTAAGGGGTGTAACTGCAAGCCTAAGCTATTTCTAGTTTATGAACATTATGCAAGTAAACAAAATAAATCTTAGGCCACATAGTGCTTCTAAAATTCCAACTACTCTTTGACTGCACTTAAGTTGTAAAAGTCCCAAGCAAGTCAAACACAAGGCCATAAAAGACACTTCTCAGCCAAAGATACCAAGCAAAGCAAAAATTAATGCATACAATGAACCAACCAACTAGAGAAATGAATATTTACCTATAACAGTAACAAGAAAAAAACATAGAGCTGAATGCATCATCTTTTTTTTTTCCCATGGTTTCGTAAATTAACTTTGGTTAGACCTTTATAACAAAAGAAATGAAGAATTATAATACCTACATCACCATCACTATAACAACTTGATTTTGGGTCTAGTCAGAATAGTGGTTTCGGGACCACAAATCCGACGTAGTAAAATTCATTTTTATTATATTTTTGTGGTCTACAGTTTTATGGAACGATTTCATGAAAATTTTGTTCAAAAATTTTGACATTTGGGCACTCAATCTAGTAAAAAAGACTAAATTGCAAAAAGTGCAAAACTTGAATTCTATATGTTAAAGGTGTCTAATTACTATGAGATTTTAAATTAGAGGTCTTTAGATGGCAATTAAACCATTGGTTAAGTTGGTGGACAAAACTGGACATGGTTAGGTATGTTTCCAAAGTTTTTCATTAAGGGTATTTTGGTAATTTGGTAATTAAAATGAATTAAAAAGCCAAATTAAAATCCAATTTTTGTCTATCCTCCTCCCATGGCCAAAATTTACAAGGGCAAACCATGGCTAGGGGTTTTCAAGCTTCCAAGCTCGATTGTAAGTCCGTTCTAGCCCCATTTTTAATGATTTTTATGTTTTTGAAATCCTTGTAACATGATCTATCTATTTCTACCACTAATTTAAGAAATAATCAAGGTCTAAATTTTTACCCATGATGGATATTTGTGTATTTTGATGTCTAATGGTAGAAAATGTATGTTTGGTGTATGATAAACGACTTTTGCTAAGTGATTTTCGATGAAAATGCCTAAAAATGACTTATTTGTAAAAAGTTGTAAAGTAGGTGTTAAAATGTGAATAAATGGAAAATGTGGGCTGTTATGAGTATGAAAATAGTTTCAATTAGGCTTGGGTGTGAAGAAATTGAATGAAAATTCCTTTTACGAGCCTAGGGACTAAATTGTAAAGTTTTAAAAGTTTAGAGGCAAAAATGTAATTTTTCCATAATGTGACTTTTGGACTGAAATGAATAATGTGTTGATTAAATGAGGTGAATTTTGTATTATAGATCAAGAAAAACGAAGTTCGGGTCTAGATCAGGGGGAAACCAAAGTGTTTGACGATTAAGTCCATTTTTGCTATTTTTGTATCGAGGTAAGTTTGTATGTAAATAATGCAACGTTATAATTGTATTTATAATGTTTTGCTACTGCAGTTGTATTTATAATGTTTTGTTATTGCATGAATTGTATGATTGCTCTATGAATGAAATTGACGAAGTTTCGACAAGCGAGTAAATCCCGGTTGAACCTTAGGAATAGATAGGATACAAATGTCATGACATTAGGGTTACTAAGATTTCATGTAAGACCATATCTGGGAAATGGCATCGATATGAGACTTCATATATTACCATAGCTGGGCTATTGGCATGATACGAGATTACATGTAAGACCATATTTGGGATATGGCATTGATACGGTACTGTGTGTACGAGATTCCTAAGTATCCTTTAGTATTCCAAATGGTTTAACAGGAAATGTTGATGAAATGTTCAACGGGAAATGTTGACAAAATGTTCAACGGGAATGTTAAAGATGAGAAAGTACGTGATTATGTTACGAGTTGGTACAAGTATGTACGAAAAACTCAAAGAAAATGGATTCGGTATATGATGAACAATTGGTAAGAATGTGATTGAGTAAGTTGTGCTTATGAAGCTTAAATGGCATTTATGTTTATATGTGTTATGTTGATATTAAATGACATTTATGGTCATATGACATTTAGGAAGTTTTAATGACATTTATGTTAATATTTGTTAAGTTATTTATATGTCAAATGTATGAATAATGTTTTGTATTATTTGCATATGAACTTACTAAGCTGTATAGCTTACCCCCTTCCTTTCCCATGTTTTATAGTGTCGTCAAGATAGCTTGGGTTGGAGATCGCCGGAGATCCTATCACACTATCAAGCTATCACTTTAGGTATTGATGAATTCAAGTATTTTGAGTTTATGGCATGTATAGGGACTTAGTCATTTTGTTAAATGTGTCATTGTGATTGTAGCCAATGTGTTGGCTTGTGATTGTCAAAGGCTTGTTTTGATAATTGGTCATGTAGATTGGTTTATTTGGGCTATCATGGTTGTAAGCCTAAGTATATATATATATGTGTGCTCATGACTTTGGTGATATGGTCATGGTATGCTTGGTGAATGATAGAAATGTTATTTATAACATGAATGTGAAATGTTTGGAAATGTGGTATATTGATGAACTGATAAAGTGGTGTACAATTAGGTATCTTGAAAGTAGTCAATTGTGGATGTTTTGGTTGCCTAAATATGTTATATTTTATGCCTTTGAATTGGTGAAGTGTATGTGTGAATAAAGGTGGCAAATGGCTTGGTAAATAGCCTTTAGTTTTTCCATACGGGCGTGTGTCTAGGCCGTGTGTGACACACGGTCTACCCCACGGGCATGTGTTCTGGCCGTGTGTCCCCCGCACCTTAATTGCTACAAAACAGAATCTCCAGAATTGAGCACACAGGCAGAGACACGGGCGTGTGTCCTAGCCTTGTGTGCTACATGGCCTAGCACACAGGCGTGTGGCACGGTCGTGTGGCACAAGTCAGAGAGCACTCTAATTTGAACACAGAATAAAGCACGGGCATGTCCCTTGGACCACACGGGCATGTGAGCCCTGCATCTAGCAAAAGTTTTCTAAGTTTTATAAAAATTTCCTGATTTCTCGGAAAGGATTTAGCTCGGAAAGGTAATCCTGAATTAAGCCCTCTCGAGCATAAGTTATGAAATGGATTTAGCCCGAACGGGTAATCCAAAGTAAGCCCTTTAGAGCATACATTACTGAAAAGATTTAGCCTGGACTGGCAATCCTATTATATCATATGTGGCTTAAGAGTGTGCTCTATGAATATGTGCCAAAAGGGCACTTTTGAATTTGAATTGCTGGATTGTTGACATGCATACCTTGAGTATACTACTTGAGTATCCATCGAAATTACAATAGTTCAATGGGAATTATTCTTGAAATATGGAAAGGTGAAGTGAAATGAAAGTTTATATTGT
The DNA here is from genome assembly GCA_005393395.2 of Gossypium australe. Classification (NCBI taxonomy): domain Eukaryota; kingdom Viridiplantae; phylum Streptophyta; class Magnoliopsida; order Malvales; family Malvaceae; genus Gossypium; species Gossypium australe. Next base: position 71,172,073 of record CM016617.1, read on the forward strand.
GATAAGCTCATCCATGTTTGTTTGGCATTCATATGATGTTGCGTGCCTAATTTGTTTGATTAAGTGAATGTGATAAGTAAACTTGCTCAAATTTATGGAATGTATGTTTAAGTACACTTGTTTGAATAAAGGTAATCGGAAAGTTCGTGTGACATAAATATGTATGTAAATTAGCTTGAAGTGAATTATATGATTGTGAAGATATTATGTTGATGATGAATGCTAAGTGATATGTGTGTATTTATGAGAGTCGAGTTAGAGGCTTTACGACCTCACCCCCTTACTAATGTGGTATTTCATAACGAAATTTCACGAGATTTAAGTTGAATGAGCTCACAAGTAAGAGACTAAAGAGTTCAGTAGCAGAATAACTAATAATGTGGTCAGAGTTAAGAATAGTTTGGCAAGTGAATACAGTTCTGGAAAAGATGCCAGGTTATTCTAAAGATCATTCAGATTTTACGATGTCATGGTTAAAGAAAAAGTTAATCTCGGCTAATCGACTCATTCAAGTATGATGTCTAAAGTATGTATTTGCTGGAATTTCTTCTGGATTGATTTTCATTAGGGAATGGAATAATACGGGATTAGTGATGACAGAATTAGTCAGAGAAATGACATTTGAATCGTAAAGATGTCTGAGTGTAACATTTGTAACTGAATAGATTATGATGATCTCTCATGGGTATTTTGCGTACTCATTTATCCTCAGAGATATATGTGATTATTCGTTTTCTGATAAAATTCTTATCGTATGAGAATCCTAGCTGCTTATAATGTTCGATTAGAGCACTATTGATTTGGTTGGTTGATGAGCAGCATTTCTTATCTCTCTCTGTGAGATTTTATTCTATTATGCGTGGAATAAAAGTTGTTGGTGAAAATTTATGCGAGGCTATTCTTCCATTTCTACTAAATGTTGTTTTGTTTTATATATATTTGGAAAATATATTATCTCTATTACAATTGATTCTAGAGCATATAAGCATTGTTTTTCTTCTGGTTTTCTCTAAGGAATCATCAAGATCTTTATTATTTTCTTATGAGTTATGTTCTCAGGCTTTCGGGCAGAGACACGAGCGTGTGTCCTAGCCGTGTATGCTACACGGCCTAGCACACAGGTGTGTCGCACGGTCGTGTGGCACAAGTCAGAGAGCACCCTAATTTGAACACGATCTGAAGCACGGGCATGCCCTAGGGTCACACGGGGGTGTCCCTTGGACCACACGGACGTGTGAGCCCTGCATTTAGCAAAAAATTTCTAAGTTTTATAAAAATTCCCTAATTTCTCGGTTTAGTCCCGAACCACCTCCAAATCATGTTTTGGGCCTCGTAGGCTCGTATAAAAGACTTTATAATTGAATATGAATGGTTTTAATTTGGACGCAAATTTATGACTTGAAATTGTGTGAAGGGTTGTGTTATAAGTCTAGTAATGCCTTGAGCCCTGTTTCGGTGTTGAATACGGGTAAGGGGTGTTACAATCACAAACATTGTAAGACACCTTACCCGGTCCGGTCGCTGAACCCGAGTAATAGAATGCTACAAACAAATACAAATCAATTACATGCAATTTATAATCAAAATCACAACTAAATATCATTACATCACATATGATCCAGTATAATATGTATTCAATCAATCTTGAGTTTATATCGAGCTTACGAAAGCTTAAAACCAACCCGATATCAAACAAGTATCGATTTGAAACAAAAACAAAAAGATAGGAAAAAACTGAAACTTTGAAGTGCTTTATGTGCTCTTATGTGATTGATTGTTGGGTAGTTTTGGGAACAGCATCACCTATGGTTCAGTTATATCTTTTATAGGATAACGCCCCAGATCATACCTCTACTATCCGTCAAGTTTCTATGTATTTCTGTTTGTGCAAACTGAGTTTGCAAATGTGTTTTTGTTCTGTCGAACACAGTGCGCAAAGTTGTCTGATACTTTGGATACTCTATAAGTGCAATGACTTAACTTAGTGGTATTTCATATACGTTTAGAATCAGCGAGAATGCCTCCTCATAGAGTGAACATGAATCGAGTAAACAAAGCTACTAATATCTTGGAAGGTGGCCAGACTTCGACTACGCAAGAGCAACCCTACC